>OW285238.1:15094020-16329306 GCA_935421215.2 Melolontha melolontha
AACTTTACCTGGTAATGAATCATTATTATTGGCATATGTTCGATTTGTTATGGACGAAGAAATTCATGAAGAGCTACTATTCGCGAATACTTTGGAGACGGACACTAAAGGTGAATCAATATTTAATGTCCTGAGTGATTTTTTTAAGGAAAAATCGATTCCATTCGCAAACGTTATTTCGGTGGCAAGAGATAGAGCTCCTGCCATGGCCGGGCGATGTCGTGGGTTTATAAGCCATCTTAAAAGAATTATACCAGAGGTAACTGCAATTCACTGTGTCATCCACCGACAACACCTAGTAGCGAAAAATTTGAGTGCTAAATTGCACCAATCGCTTCAATTTGTGATTAATACAGTTAACAAAATAAGAAGCAATGCATTGAATGGGCGTTTATTTGCACAATTGTGCGATGAAAATGATGAAGACTTCCAACCCGAAAAATATCCTGGACTGTGGGGAATTGCGAGAAAGCTTTTGATAGCGTTTCCCTCGTCATATCTTGTCGAGAAAAGTTTTAGTGTCATTACAGACCTTTTAACAAAAAAAAGGAACAGATTGAATATCACAGAACGGGGAGATTTGCGGTTATTCCTAACAAAACTGAAGCCAAATATTGATAATTTGCTGTCAATATATTCCTTTTTATATATGTGTCGAGATTTTTTTGGCAGAAGATTTTCCAAATTGTCTTCTGCAATTTTCTCTGGCGGCGTGCAATTACTTATTTCGTCAATTTTGATGTTAGATAGTTACATAAATTAGTCTAAGATTTAAATTTCAAAACACATAACAATATTTCAAATATTTGATATGTTCAAATTATAAGTCAGTGTGTAACCAACGTCAAAAAAATTAAATATCTAAAATATTCGTATTGAACATTATTTTAAACATTTTTGAATATTTAAAAGGCGGAATAGAAAAAATAGTATAAAATACACGTTTCATAAGACATTTTTGCGCACTCGTTCATTAGAAAACTCGCCTACGGCTCGTTTTCTAAACCTTCAACTCGTGTGCAAAAATCGTGTCTTATGAAACTTGTATCTTAATATACTATTATATAATTTGGAAAACTTTCGCAGCTATATATTTTCACCTTTTTAAAATTCCTTGCTTCTTCTTTCAGTTCTAAAAAAAGGCCGCGATTTGCACGAATTGTTTCTCAAACTCTAATTTTCCTGGTAAGAAGACGTTCTGCTATCTGTACACTATTATAGGAGTTATCTTGATACAAATAGTGCAAAAACATTTAGACAAAGATCGAACAAAGTAAATATGATATTCTTAAGCGTCTTTCCTGGAGCCGTATACACTGCAGTGTATACGTGGACGCCGTGTATAGTTGTTGTGGTGATCAGATGTGCTAGCTTTACTGTGCCTCATGTTAGTGGTTTCACCTATTGATGATGACAACTTAGTTGTCGAAATACGTATTTAGGATACGACTAGTAATTGTGGTAATGGGTTATATACCTCTTTTAAGTTTTTACTTAACCACAGTCTCCAAAGGAAGAGTTTTATAAACTTCAAATTATAAATAAATCTTGCCTAAATAAAATTCAATATTTTAATCGGTAAAAATTATTAATTAACAACGTTATCCAGATTTCTGGACAAGTGCAGTATGAATTTCTTCCAACTGACCAAACTGTTAACATATTTGCACTTTTTCATCTTCACTTTAAACCATTTGGACTATTTTATTAAAGAAATGTTACTTATCAATAGAGAACGGATGCAATTTCCATAAAACGCAATCGGCAATTGGAATTGTGTATAACGTCGCACAGTACATCCCGGCGTAATTCAATGAAGTATTTGTTTGACTTACTCGGCCACCTGGTCTCGCACGATAACAATGGACAACTCAGCTATTGTATTCAGAGAATATAGTGTTTTTTAAAGTGTTTTCATGAGCGTAGATAGAAGCGGGGTTTTTATAATGTATTTTATTTATTAGTTTATATTTCGTAAGATAAATAAAGTGCTGCGAGTAAGTTTCTTGTTTTCATAGTTTTAACTGTTAATTACATCGTAATTTTTGTGATAGGTCCTGTTTAATATCGTTTGATTGAATCTATTTCTACCAATTATTTCGACGTAAGAGTGTGCATTGAATTTCGTTCAGTTTCAATAACTTACGCACATTTTTAGTTTTCATTTATTTAGATCTAGAGCATTGTTTAAGTTATTTTTTCAGACATGATATGGAAGAATGTCGAGAACGGCATTGTAAAACAATGGCGAGTTGGATTGACGGTCATACCGATTGTATGTCCATTGTCAGTGATTCCGAAATTTATTACAAAATCCGTAAAATATCGTCAAAAATTCATCACTTAGGATCGCAAACACATCTGAACTCTGTAAAACTTTTATGGCGGCTAATATTCCATTAAATAAACTTAGCATTCCACTTTAAAAATATTTCTGCAAAAATATACTGGTCGAAATGTTCCTAATGAATCAACTTTACGCAAATATTATGTTTCTAGGTGCTATACGAGAACAGTAGAACGCATTAGAAGCCATCTTTTAAATCAATACATATGGATGACGAAACGGTGGATATGTTAGGACGCTGTGTGGTAAATGTTGTAGCTGGTGTACTACATCCAACTATTCCCTATAACTCATATGTAATAGCAACAAGTGTTATAAATAGAGTTGATGCGGAAACAGTTGCTGAAACCATTAAGGAGAATATGCAAAAAATGCTTCATTCGGACGCCACGTACAAAGAAAAAATACTTTTATTTGTCAGTGATAGTGCTGCGTATATGTTAAAAACAGGCAGACTATTGAAGAAAACATATCCTAATATGCTGCATATTACTTGTGTAGCACATGCTCTCCACAGAATCTGTGAATATATCAGAGACACTTTTCCGGAAGTTGATAGACTTGTATCAGCTTTTAAAAAAGTTTTCAGAAAAGCACCATTGAGAGTAGCTCTTTTCAGGGAAAAATTTCCATCTCTGTCACTGCCTCCCACTCCAGTAATAACTAGATGGGGAACATGGCTGGAAGCTACTAGTTATTATGCTGAGAATTTCGATAGTCTAAAACATTTCGTAACATTGCTAAAGGAGGATCTTAGAAGTATTGGTGAGTGCAAAGAGCTCACACAAATCCCAAATTTAAAAAATCAGTTGTACTTTCTTCACGAACACTTTGGAAAATTGCCAAAACTAATCACTTATTTTGAAAATCGAAATCTCAAATTAAATGACGGATTAACCACATTAGATTCGGCTCTTAATAATTTGAAAAGTATTCCAAGTGACTTCGGATGTGGCCTTCGGCAAAAGTTCGAAGCAATTCTTAATAGAAGTCCAGATTTAATTACATTGCAGCAATTATGTATGGAGACAATTCCACAAAATCTAACGGCTAAATATGAAGAAATAAAAGAATATTTCCAGTATGCACCTATAACCAGTTGCGATGTAGAAAGGACGTTTTCTATTTATAAGGATGTACTTAATTCAAAGAGAACAAAATTGACAGAAGAAAACCTTGAGAAACTATTGCTAGTCAATATTAATACTCCTTTACTCAACTTGAACGACAAAATGAACAAATAAAAATGTTCCAATTATAGAAATTAAATTAAAAACTTTAAAAATACAACTTTTCAACAAATACATA
Source organism: Melolontha melolontha (assembly GCA_935421215.2). NCBI lineage: Eukaryota > Metazoa > Arthropoda > Insecta > Coleoptera > Scarabaeidae > Melolontha > Melolontha melolontha. The sequence goes on from OW285238.1 coordinate 15,097,676, forward strand.
CGTATTTCGTAATTTTATAGATCACCACCCGTTTGTTTTCCAATTATATAAATAAAATTGATTAATAAATATGTATTTCGTAATTTTAGATAGATAGATCACCAACCGTATGTTTTCCAATTACATATATAAATAAAATTAAAAACTTTATAAATACAACTTTTAAACAAATAAATATGTATTTCGTAATTTTATAGATCACCACCCGTTCGCTTTTCAATTATATAAATAAAATTAAATATTTTAGAAATACAGCCTTTCGCCAGTACTGCACTGGGCTTTGCGTCATGTGGTAAGCGTGTCCGTTCTCTACTTATCAAACATTTTTTCTTTTTTTTTTTTTATAGCTTACTTTAACAGTGTTAACTTTTCCATTATTGCAGTAACTACGACATTCAACATTTAATAACTCGGAAACGGTTTAAGATACGAGATATAGAGAGATATGTAAGATATGAGATATTTTTGAAATAAGAAAAAATGTCATAATAAAAATTTAATAATATACATAATTAATAATTTAAACGAAATTATCGACCGTAACATATTGAATAAAATAAATTAAAAGCGGGCAAGAGGTCTGTCAATTAAAAAACTCATTTATCCAGTATCTCTATATTTCGCAACAACTTTGTTGCTTCTTCCGGAGATACTACAAGATTAATGAGAAATAACATTAAATAATTCTTGTGACTTTAGTTTTCTACTACATGTTTCGTTTTACATTTTTTATTTTTCATGTTTTAACTTTTACATATACATGTTTTTTTTTAAAAGGTTTTAAAGGCTTGTATCTATAGTTACTTTAAGTTTTAAATCTAATCAATTTTATTGTCCTTGTACGCCACTTTTATTATTTTTTTCAACTCTACATTTTGCAAGTATTTTACTACTGCTTTATACTCTTATTTATGTAATGTTATTTCTCATTAATCTTGTAGTATCTCCGGAAGAAGCAACTAAGTTGTTGCGAAATATAGGGATACTTAATGAATGAGTTTTTTAATTGACGGTCCGCTTGCCCGTTTTAAATTTATTTGATTCATAATTAATAATATATTCCATTAAAAAATATATATTATTTTTTTGTATCTCTTTGAATCTGGACGCCATTGTGTTTTCGATGGCATGTAAAGAATTGTGTTACAACCATAATACAATTTTTACTTGAAACATTTTTTTGTATATGCAATAATAACAATGATAAAGGTGGGTAATTTATAATTAATAAGACTGTACATTGATAATACAATAAATTTACTTCATTTTGAGACCGGTTGCATTATTTTGTTTTTTATTTTATAGAGTTGGAGGCCCAATATATAAATCCGTCCTCGTATCTATCAGTTGTTCCTTTTAGTTCATTGAAATTATTTTTAGGTGCTCATTGCAAAATATACCATTTTATATGTAACGACCTGAAAAACTTGAACAATGTGTTACTTACATATTCTCCGTTTTTATCATAAATTCTTTTCACAAAAAACAGCCACATATTTTTATAATATGTCAACAATAATACTACCACATTATTATTTGCAATTCTTTATTGAGTACCATTAAATAACCAAAATCTCAAAAGTTTTTGTACATTAGTTTCGGATTTAAACAAAATAGCTTTCGAAACGAGGACAATTTTTCGTTTCAAGTAATATATGCATGAAAATAAGTATAAAAAATTAAACAAACTTACAATAAATAACGCATTGAGTTACGTATTTGATAAACTAAAATGTTAGATTTGGATTTGCGTTATACTTACACAGGTAAACGCCGTCTGCAGTTGCACAAAAAATCTTGAAGTACCTAAACAGGTTGTCTCGAATTCAATAAAACCTGTTCGACTTTCCTATGAAATCACAAAAGCATGTAGGAGAATTTATTTACCCCACTGCCACATGTAAATTCTTTTCATCATTCTAACTGGTATTTAAATAATATTTACAATACTCTTTCAATATTATTATTAATATTTCGTTAAAAATTTAATTACATCTACATATATACGTAATCTATAAACTGCTAAAGAATATAAATAGATAATTTACATTATCAAATATATTTTGTTTAGCGTTTGTGCTAAAACCACTGAAAGATATATCTACGATATTTCTTGGGTTATTTCAGTATAAAAATCGCCAAGATCATTTCTAACTAGATGAATAGTTCATAGAAAAACTGCTTTTAAAAATAATTATACAGAAGTCAAATCTATACATTCTTTATACGCTAATAACTTTAGAATACATTGAAATAAAGTTCTCATTTTCAGTAGAATTACGTTTTTGTTTGAATGTTTATTACGCTGCGTTCATTTTAACGTGTATTGGCTTTTTTTTGTCAACATTAGTTGTATGAAAAATCCCCCAAACTTTATAAAATAGAATCAATACAAAATTACTTCCTTGAAAAATTTAATACTGTTTGTAAACCAAATCAAGAGATCTCACTAAATGAAGGAGTAATCCCGTGGAGAACAAAACTTTGGTATAAAACTTATAACGCTAAGAAATAAGTAATTAAATTTCTAGTTTCAAAAAATTCTTTTATTGTAAATGCCACTACAATATTGTTTCGCCATACAATGGCTTCATCCACCTGATGAAGCCATTGTATGGCGAAACAATATTGTAGTGGCATTTACAATAAAAGAATTTTTTGAAACTAGATGTTTAATTACTTATTTCTTAGCGTTATAATGCAGTTTCAACAAGTATCTCCTTCGTCAATTAACTATAAAACTTATAACTAGGGACCGGACACGAGAGGCCGATGACTCATCGCTAGAGAATACAATCCCGGGATCTCGGGATCCCGGCCGGGTTTTGATCCCGTAAATCCCGTCAGTAAAAACAGTCAGCGTGGAGTTATTTTTTAGTTGCGAAAGACGGGAATAGTGCTAAATATAAGCGATGCCCTGCCATTCTCAAGACTTTGGATGAATCGACTAAGGGCTTACATACACATTTGTCATCAAAACATAACATTAAGATTTTAGCTGACGTTAATCGTTTAACAGCTTCAACAAATCAAGATTCTGAAAATCTGAACACAGCACCGCCGCCAGCTAAACGAAAGTTAGAAGATTATTTTACTAAAAGTGCCGACGATAGCCTGGATGATGTTTTGACAAGAATGATTGCATTAGATGGATTTCCATTCAGTGTATTTATAACTTCAGACGATTTGAGAAAATTGCTCTTAGCGAAATACACGGATTTACCAAAATCAGCCGTCACAATTCGAAAGCGTGTTATGAATTACAGTGAAAAAATAAAGCAAGTAACTGCAGAATTAAAACATTTGAAAAGTGCAGGTGGACATCAACGTCCAATAAACGATACATGGCTGTCAACGCTCATTCATATAAAAAAATTTGGAGCTTAGGACTTGTTCCTATTCATGGAAGTATGACGGCTGAAAATTGTCTTCGTATATTGAAAGAGCGTCTAAGTAAATTTGATATTTTCCTGGAAACTGATATCGTGGCTACTGTAACCGATGGACCATACGTTATGATAAAGGTGGGACAGCTTGTTTGCACTGAATAAGAACTGTGTCTCGCACATGGTATCAATTTGTCCGTCTGTGATGTGCTTTATAAAATAAAGAATTATTTTCAAGCCAGGCACGACAGCCCTACCTCAGTCTCAGATGATACTATAAATGAACTAGCTGTGACTGCTGATTATATGAACGATAGCGATGATGATGTCAATTTAGAAGACTTAGGCTGTCCAGAATCAGGTTTAATATTAATGTCATCAAATGAACTTGCGCGAGACTGGACTTGGACTGTAAAACCAGGTGGAATAGTCTTTTAACCATGCTGGAACGATTTTCTCTTTTAAAAACCTGCATTCAAAAAGCTCTTATAGATCTCAATCATCCAATCCGTTTAAAAGATGCTTATTTTGCTTTGGCAAATAAAATTGTTGATGTGCTGACCCCAATTAAATTAACAGTAGAAGCAATCTGTCGACGAGATGCTAATTTATGCACAGCTGATGCCGCTTTGAAATTTCTTATAAAACAATTATCTTGCAAAAGCTCAGCACTCGCAAATAAAATGAAAACATCCTTAGTGGAACGTATAAAGCAACGACGAAATGATTATTTGACTGGTGTGTTGAATTATCTTCAAAATCCACGAAAAGATGAAAATCAGTTATTATCGGATTTGGAATGGCTTGACTTATTTCCAGTTCCTACACAAGCTTAAGTGAGGGCGCAAATAAAGAGTATTGTTAAAAGATTAAATAATAATAATCATAATAAATACTCGAGATGACACGGAAGAGGAAGAAAGGTCAGGATCACAAACGGATGATGAGCCAAGGCGACAAACCTCCCAACCCCAATTTACACTAAAGGAAAAGTTACAGCTGGAAATTAATAAGAGCATCGGATCCCCAGATCCTGAAGTACAAAATGAATCGGGGTTGGTAAATAGTATTAGACGCGAAGTAAGCCTGTTCGAAAATGGAGGAGTTCGTGGATATCACTTAGAATTAGCATATAAATATTTATTGTCTATTCCTCCAACCAGTGTAGAACCTGAGCGAGCGTTTTCAGCTGCTGCTTATGTTGGCAGTAAACTACGAAGCAAGCTTGAAAGTCAAACATTGGATGCTTTGATATTTCTGCGATTGTATTTTCGAAATTCTAAATAGTTTTTTGTATTGTCTTTTTTGTTCCTTATTTTAGTATATTGTGTATTGTGTTCTGCAACAATATTAATAAATAATTTTGAAGAAATTACTTAATTTTTTTTTCATTTGAGCCCAATTAGAAACCGCATAGTCTAATCCCGGGATCCCGGAATTACGCTTCAAAAATCCCGTAATCCTGGGATTGAAAAACATGGTCGGGATTGTATTCTCTACTTATCGCCCACGGGCGTACTATTGAAAATTTGCATTTTTAAAGAGTTTTTAATTTTATTTACAAAATTGGAAAATATTAATATTAACTAGCAATACTTCCTCAAGGTTCTCTTCTGTAAAATTTATTCTCTTTGAATGAAATACCTTGTAGATAGAAAACGTGCTTTCTACATCGCAACTGGTTATAGGTGCTTACTGGAAATATTCTTTTATTTCAGCGTATTTAGCAGTTAGATTTTGAGGCATTGTCCCCATACACAATTGCGGCAATGTTATTAAATCTGGATTTCTATTAAAAACTGCGTCTAACTTTTGCCGAAGGCCACATCCGAAGTCACTTGGAATATTTTTTAAATTATTAACAGCCGCATCTGATGTGGTTAATCCATCATTTAATTTAATATTTTTATTTTCAAAATAAGTGCTTAGTTTTGGCAAAATTCCAAAGTATTCCTGAAGAAAGTACAACTGATTTTTTAAATTTGGAATTTGTATTCGTTCCTTGCACTCAGAAATACTTCGAGCATCGTCATTTAAACATGTAACGAAATATTGTAAACTATCGAAGTTCTCTGAACTAGTAGCTTCCAACCATGTCCCCATCTAGTTATTACTGGAGAGGGAGACAGTGACAAAGATGGAAGTTTAATTATTACGTATGTAATCACTTAAAAAATTGATTTAATGTGGTTTGTTTATTTTTCTTAACTTTCATATTTTCTGCTAAAAGCTTCTCTTGCACACGGCAGACTTGTATTTTATCTTGTTCTGTAATGTTCGAAAAGGCTGAATTTTCCAAAAAGTCTAGCTGGAAGTGCTGGATGCGTTTATGGCATCATGCGGTGATGTTTTTGAAACAATGATATCATCAGATACCTGAGAGCTCACTTCTGTCTCAGGTTCATTATAGTGATTTGTCAAACGTATAATTTCTTCATCAGATAAAATCGGAAATGAAGGAACATCTTTATCGCAGTTAAGCCAAGTTTCTGCATCCTTAGTGATCAAGTTGTCCGCTATATTTACTATTGGTGTTACATGATCGATACATTCTATATCTGCAATAAGAAAATAATATATTTTTGAATCAAATTGTCTTACAGTCTTTTGTACATATGGACATATTACACTTACCATCATCGCTTCGACGACAGAGCAAGTTATTCCAACATTTTTCAAGACTGATAAAGTAACTGCTTTCCATGCATATTAGATATTCCACAAAGCATTCTTGATGTTATATGACTTCTTAAGATCTTGTAGATTACTTGATGTAAGTAGTTTTTTGCATTTGGGTTTTTCGATAGTGACTCTTAAAACTCTATATTGCACCTTGGTCCATCGGCTGAATCAAAGATGTGCAATTTGGTGGTAAATGCTTCACAACAACATTTTGAGCTATTAGTTTCTTCACCTCTGGGTGTGCCGGACAGTTATCCACTAGTAAGAGTATTTGACTATCTTCTTTTAAGCCAACATGTTTAAAATGCTCGCTCACCTCTTGCACGAAATTCTTTTCAAACCATTCCAGGAAAATATGCCTGTGTAACCGAAGCTTTTCTGTTAGCTTTGTAAATTGCGGGAAGTTCTCGAATATTTTTAAGGGTCCTTGGGCGAGCACTTTTTACAATTACAAACGGTTTGCATTTACGTGCACCAGCAGCATTAGCACAAAGCAATACTGTAATGCCCTCCTTTGAATTCTTATGCTCATCTAAGAAATACTCATAATGGCAACCCAAACTGTTTTCAGGGAAGCATTTCCAAAAAAGGCTTGTTTCATCTCCATTGTAGATTTGTTCATTTGTAAGATTTTCCTTTGATATGTATTTCTCTAATCCATTCACAAAAATTGTGGCAGATACATAATCGGCAGATGTTTTTTCTCCTCCAGTCTTGAGTTTGTGAATTCCATGTCGATTTTTAAAGTTATGTAATCAGCTTCGATAATATTGACATCCTGAACTTTGAATGGAAGAACATTATCAGTGAACTGGAAATTGGGGGGTCCCTTTAAAACGTTCTTGTTGGAACCATTCGTATAACGCAATATCGACTTTTGGCTTTAATGCACTTTTTAAAGTCTTTCGATTTTGGAAGCCAATAACTGAATCACTTTCTGCACAATATTTTAAAATTTTATCTTTATTTTTTAGTAAGTCATAAACTGTTTGTTTGCCAATTCCATATTTTTGTGAAAATGTTTGAATAGAAATATATTTTTATCTAATTTTTAGACATAAAGTGACACTTTTCAAAACTGTATGACGTTAGGAAACGCTTTACTTTTCATAACTAGTTACGCACTGAAAAATATTTGGTAACCAGTGATGAAAAATTCATTTCATCAGCAGTTAATAAAGACAACACAGAAAAGAGGAACTTTTAATGACACAAACTGGTCGAACCTTCATTTTATGCATTATAAACATTTATGACGACACAATGTGAATAATTGGTGAGGTTATTCCTGCAAACATAGAATTTATGGCAGATGCTCTGATTTCATGATGCAAAACGGAACATGCAGTTGAGCTTGATTTACCAAGAATATCAGTGGCAATCCTTTTCTATAGTATCAATTTTCTATATAATTCTCTACATAATCCTCCGCAACAGTACTTCCAGCCTCCATGTCGTTTAATCTTTAAAATATTCACACTAAAATCTTTGAAAATGCATGTTGCAATATCAATATGCTTCTTCAAAGACAATTCACTTCGCAACATGGAATAAAGAGTCCATTCTTTCTTCTCTCGAAATAGGCTAATAAAACCTTTTCATTAACCCATTTAATTTTTTTGTCTTCAAACCGCTTCCCAAATTTTTCATAAGCTAAATCGTACCGGGCTTTCGACTTTGATCATGCTCGATAATGCAAGGGGCTTTGTGCGGCCTCTTCTATATCGCTTGGTAGTCCGTCTGAATCTGAATCCGACATTTTTATTCGTACGATACAACGAAATATTTAGCTAATAAAAGTAAATGTTTATACTTAAATTAACAAATACCTGACAAGTCAAATGAACTATCAATAGCATGAAAACTTGTCATTACTAATTTAATACGATTTATGTCGTATGACCTATAATGTCAGATTAACTGGAAAATTTTAAAACTATGTTTTGGATAGAATAGAAATTAGATAAAATCTTGTATGCAACACGTTATTTTGTGTAACTCATGTCATTTTGCAGGATCTCGCTCGCTACGCTCGCTCGTCCTGCAAATATTCCATTTCGTTACACAAAATAACCTATTTTATAACTGGTTACATAAGTAGCTATCGTAAAATACTTGTTGAGTAAATCAAATTTTTCTTTAATAGTTAATACTCTTCTTTGTCTTTTACTCGATTGAATTGATATCGATGCCGTGATTACTGATGTAATCACGGTTAATAAATTAAAATAAAAAAATATTTCTTTCTTTAACGATTCCGGATAATTGTTATTCCCGGTTAATCGAATTACGGATAACACAGGTCTACAAAATTAAACTTTTTGACAGATGTTTTTATTTTGAAAACTGATTTTATATAATTTTAGTAGGCTGATTTCAAAAATTCTATGCATTTATTTGTATCACGTTAGGTTTTTTTTGCAAATATTAAATGAAAAAAAACGATATTTCTAAAAAAATTTATTTGTTTATTGAGTAAAAAGGTGGAATACAAGTTAAAAAAGTGGAAAAAATACTTTTTTCAGTCTTGTTTAAGTGAAATCTTTGTCTTTTTGCCAGAAAGCTGCATTGTCTGGACATTCGGTTGTATGTTTTTAAGGGCATATCCGGTTTTAACATCCAGCAGTAGTCCGTCATTCATCATCGTTATGCTCCATCTGCCTTGGTATCGCCGTTCCATTTCCTTAATGTCTTGGTGAAACCTCTCTCCCTGTTCTTCGCTAACTGCTCCAAGATTTTCAGGAAAATAGTTCAAGTGTGAAAACAGGAAATGCACTTTCAAACTCATATTACAACCTAGACGATGAAAGTGTTGTAACATATTTTGAACAATATTTTCGTAGTTTTCGTCCTTAGAGTTCCCAAGAAACTTATCAATTACTTCTTTAAATGAAACCCAGGCGTTTTTCTCGACATTGGTCATTGTGTTTTGAAAATCCTTGTCTTTGCATAATGTTCTTATCTGCGGCCCAACAGAAATACCTTCTTTTAACTTGCCATCGGATAAGGCTGGAAATGTCTCGCACAAATATTTAAAACACTGTCCATTTTTGTCTAGGGCTTTAACAGACTGCTTCATCAAGCCAAGTTTGATATGGAGAGGAGGCAGTAAAACTTTTTTGGGGTCAACCAAGCTATCTCTTAATACATTTTTGCTACCAGGTGTAAGGCTTGTTCTAGAGGGCCATTCTATTTGAGTCCAATATCTATCCCTTGCTCGACTATCCCAACTCACAAATAAAGCATGGAAATTTTGTATAACCTCCTTGTTGTCCTAGTAGCATGCACAGCACTTTAAGGTCACCACAAAGCATCCACTGATGTTCTTGGTAGTTTATTTTCTTTAAAAGAAGTTAAAATTTTCATACGTTTCCATTAAATGTACCGAATGGGCAACGGGAATCGAGGCCAGCTCGTTACCATTGTGCAATAAAACGCCTTTTAAACTACGCTTACTTGAGTCAATAAATAGGCGCCATTCTTCTTTTACATACGGCATATTTCCTAATTTTGAAATTAAGTCAGGAATATTGTTGCAATACACTAGCGGTCCGTCTTGAGTAAAATATTGACATAACTCTTTTTCGCGATCCCGGTAAAAGCTTGATGTGACGCCAGGTGCCAGTAAATGTTTCTCACGAAGTCGGGAAGCTAACAATTCGGATGCATCCTTTGGAAGGTGCAAATCTCTAATTAAATCATTTAGTTCGCTCTGGTTAAACACTTCGGGCTCTCTGAAATCTGGTGTGAAATCTGAGTCATCTGGGTCGCAATTAGATTCCTCTGATTCTGACGATATGACGTTTTCTAGTGCTTTTGGGGCGGTAGGTATCGGTACATCTGGTCCATGACGAACTGGTCGAATAGCAGAGTCAAGATTGGGATACACAATTTGTTTCTTATTTTTTCTGTTGAATCCTTGAACATTACACGAACAAAAATAACAATCATCACTGTGATTTCTAGGCTCTCGCCATACCATAGGAACACCAAAGCTTAAACATTTCTTCCTACCTTTTTGCCAGTTTCTTAATGCTTCAACGCAAACGGAACAAACAGTATGAGGAGCCCAGGACTTGTCTTGGTCGCCGATTTTTACACCAAAATAAGCGTGGTATACATTTTTCACAAACGAAGTTATAGTTTGCCTCTGCTTTACTACGACATAACTACCACAGATATAACAAAAGTTATTCGGATTGTTCACACAATGTCTTCTTTCCATATTTATACGTTCTAGAATACTTAAAATAGGCAACAACGAAGACAACAAGCGCGCGGACACAGTAGCACGACGACTAACACAACCAAACTGCACATAAGCAGGTTTTAACGTTGTATTGACGCTTCTGCGCCGACTCTGTTGCTTTGCTGAGAAATCTAATATTAACCAGTGTTGCCAAATCACATTTAATTTCATAAAAATCAATTCATTTAAAAATCATGCCTAACATGGAACAAACATATTCTTGTCATAGGTATGTATATTAATAAATTAACATTTTTAAGATATAAAGCGCTATAAAAAAAAATTACGTGATAGAGCAAAAATATTGCGTTTTTTGGAATAAGGGCCCCCAAACATATACAAATTAGCAAACAGCTTTCAAACATCAAAATCACTGTAGACCTGTGTAATCGATGCCAGGCGCGACTCGTGATGACGTATTTGGGAGTGCATGTACAATGATACGAGTGCTTCGTGTATTCTCGTGTACTAACTCTAGCGTTTTCTTAGTAAACACCGAAAACACACGAGGCACTCGCATCATTGTACATGCACTCCCAAATACGTCATCACGAGCCGCGCCTGACGATGCCCATCTGTATATGTCAATTCTGACAGGTTCTATCACAAGACGGAATGATTTGTAAAATATCACACTCGTAAGAAATACTAGACATGTAAATAAATAACTTAGAAAATTTGATCAAAAATGGTGTTGATTTAATAAAACTGCAACGCTTTAAAACCATACATGCTTGTTAATTTAATTCTCTTAAAAAATGCGCCGAAACCGAGAAAGACAGAAAAACAACCAGTCGAGCGAGGTACAGCGTCATTGTACTGATATTGTACGTATTCAGAACAAATTGGAAGCTGACGGTACTGTTAAAAATATGCACAAAGAAGGGTCCATGCGCAGTTGTAGACAAGAATTTACACGTTCATCAAAGAAGTCTCTGGAATACTGCCAACGTGAAATAGCACTTAGAAAGCTTTTAACGGCAACGAAATGGTGCCGCCCCAGCTCATTACCATCGAGATGATGTCAGAGCGTATCTGATGAAACCCAGACGATGGATAGGTTGAAGAAATGCTGCCAAGTATCGAGCATGGTCCTCAAACCTAACACCACTCGACTTCGATCTTTGGAAGACCATAAATGATGTTGTTTATTGAGAAAATACACCTACACTGGATTTGGTATGAGAATATATACAAAATGGCGTGGACAGCTATCACACTAGATAGTTTAGAAAACGTAGTTCATACAAGAGTTCGGTTGCATCGACGGTGATTGGATGCTAATGGTGGTCACTTCGAGTACCTTCGTGCTCCTTTTTTTTGCACTTATCAATTTACTTTTTGTTTTTCTGTCACTCTGAAAGCTCTACTTTCCTTATTACTACCACTGTAAGTTCAGTATTTCTGATCTACCCAGAAAGGTCTTTCTTAGGATGCCATATATTTTTCCTGCTATTCCAGTTGGTTCACTTATTTCATGTTCCATTACTACTGATTTACGTGCCTAGCTAGGTATTTACACCTGTTGGCTTATTCTACTTCTTGGTTTTCGAATTCAGTACTATACTTTAGTGGTTTTCAATTATAACTAATATCTTGGTCTTTAATATGCACTTTTAATACGTATTTATCTTTTGTAGTTATCTGGCGTATATGTTCATATTGTTTTGGACAATTATCACCATATCATATAGCAATCCTAATAGCTCCGCCGTTTTTATTTTGCATTTCCTGATTATCAGTCTTCTTTTGTTTTTTTCTAATTGCCTCGTCAATAACAAATTAGAGGAATAGTGGAGTCGAAACTCCTCTATACCGTACTCTTATCTTTGATCTTCTTAGCTCTTTATTCCTCATTCTTATTGCGTTTGCTATTCTGCTATACATAGGCAATGTAATACGCAAAACCTTGCGTAAAATCATCTATCATTTTGATGACTTAACCCCTTACCCTTACCCGCATACTGTGCCAAATATGGCACACGTTAAAATAATTGTTTTTTCTAAGTCTACACATATTTTAAGCTGCTAATGCAATCTGTTCCAAATTCGGCACGCTCGCTTCTTTATGTTCACCAATAAAGAGCGCTATCTGGCGCATGTTTTGAAAGTTGCGTTAGTTGACGTTTGACCACTACAGCTGGCTATTCGTTTCTATTATTTACAAATTTTGCAAGTTCATAATAATTTGAAATAGCAAGATATAGTGAAGATAAAAATATCTGGCTACTGGTAAGTGCCTATATTTACTTTTTACATAAAAGAAATAAGCTTAGTAATCACAGGTAGAAGTCACGTGTGCGTTGTTTACTTGTGCTATATTTGGCACAGTTTGCAGTAAAGAGTTGCTAAGGATGATTTTTTTTGTAGATGGATACAAAACGGTTTTATGGTCGACAATCCAATCAAATTCCAGATTTAGTTGACAGCGAAGACGAAAGTTTATCGGATGACGATGATTATCGAAATATGGCAAAGTTTTCCAAAGTTTTAGTCGACGAATTTAGCAATGGGTGTTCCTATGAAAATGTAGATGACATTATTGAGGAAACTGATCATTTCGATAGTGAAGATGACGTTCCACTTTCTACCTTAGTTGTAGCAAGTAGAAAAACAAAAAAAACCAAATATCACTTAGACTGGCAAGATAAACATTTGAATATTGTGGAACAAGACAGCACGTTCAAAGGATCTGAGTCCTTACCAGAGGAAATTTTGAATTTTGATACTATTTATCACTTTTTCAAATTCTTCTTTACCGATGATATACTTACATACATAACTGAACAAACTAATTTATTTGGTGTTCAATGCAGACCAGACAAACCACCAAATATATCAAAAGAGGAGATAAATGTGTTTATTGGTATTTGTATATATATGTCTGTAGTGCATTTACCCTCAACTAGAAGCTACTGGAATAGTTCGCTAAATATTCCAGCAATATCTCAAGCAATGACTTGTAACAGGTTTGAAGAAATAAAGCGCTTTCTTCATTTCAATGACAATGTAAATCAAAAGAAACACGGAGAGGCTGGTTATGACAAGCTTTTCAAAATTCGCCCTTTTCTAGATAAAATCCGAGAAAAATATTTACTTGTTCCAAAAGAAGAACACCTTGCTATCGATGAACAAATTATTCCCACCAAAGCAAAATCTACTTTGAAGCAATACAATCCTAAAAAGCCTCACAAATGGGGATATAAAGTTTTCGTACTTAGTGGCGTATCCGGCTTCAGCTATGATTTTGATTTTTTTTCTGGGCCAACCGAGTTGCTACCTCATCAACCAGATTTAGGAGCAAGCAGTAATGTTGTAGTAAAACTAACTGCTTCACTTCCAAGACATCAAAATTATAAAGTATTTTTTGATAATTGGTTTACCAGCATACCATTATTGATCTATCTAAAAAAAGAAGGCATTTTGCCTCTTGGTACTGTTCGGAAAAACCGTGTACCAGATTGTGAGTTTCCTAAAGAAGCTGAAATGAGAAAAAAGGGTAGAGGTACAATTATAGAAAAAGTCGCAAAAGTTGACGATGTTGATATATCTGTAGTTTCTTGGTTTGACAATAAAATAGTCACCACGGTCTCAACGTATGTCGGTAGCCAACCAGTTTCAAAAGTACAGCGGTTTTGTCGAAAGGAAAAAAAGTATATTGAAATTCCACGTCCCAAATGTATACAGATATACAATAGCTATATGGGTGGTGTTGATCTCTTGGATTCCATGTTAGGGTACCACAGGATCCTTATAAGATCGAAAAAATTTTATCTCCGGATTTTTTTTCATTTCATAGACATGCTATGTTGCAATAGTTGGATTTTGTGGAGAAGAATTATTGGTTGCAAAAGTCCTGGAGATACTTGTGATATGTACTTGCCTTTGTCTGAATTCAAGTTAGGACTGGCAGAAATTCTCACCAGATCTAGTGTCACATCTAAGAAGCGTGGGAGACCAAGCCATTCTTTACAGCCACAGTTGGAACTAAAGAAGAAAAAATATCCATTTTCGCCGATACCGGCTCAAGAGATCCGTACAGATAACATGGGTCATTTTCCACTTTGGCACAATGATCGCCAACGATGCAAGTACCCCGAATGTAAAGGAAAATCACAAGTGTCTTGTGATAAATGTAACGTGACATTATGCCTGAACAAAGACAGAAACTGTTTTCGACGTTTCCATTTAGAGTAGCTGTAGCATTCCAAATCTTATAAATATATTTTGAATATAAAACTATCAAATCTAGTTTTTTTTTAACTACAAATTGTGACAAATTTGGCACGTGTCAGTATTTTGACAGTTTTTGACAAAAAAAATTACTATAGATTTTTTTGATTAATTTTCCTGCATTAAGATTTGTTTAAACTACTATGTACAAAAAAGTTATCAACAACCAAAAAATCATGCGGTAAGGGGTTAATGTCTAAAATAAAAATAAATATAAAAAGGAAAGTTTTAAAAGTATATTTTATATATAATAATCTTTTGAAATATTAATTGAATTCGAATGAGATTAAGCACTGTACTATACATAAATTTTCTTTTATAAATAATGTTCTTGTATTATATCTACGAAGACGAATGCATCATTGATGGTTACTTATTCTGCCGAATAAAGACTGGAAAGTTTCCTTTTAAGGAAAATGAATGGTTAACTTTATACTGCAATCCATTATTTCCTTAATTAAAAATGAAATATTTAAAGCGGATCTTCTGGCATTTACGTCAGTGAAATTAACATAATATTACGTCGAGATATCATTTTACAAATATTAAAATTTCAAACGCACAAATGCTCTCATTAAAGTATATTATTGTGTAACATTCATGATGGAATTAATTTCTTCTGATCAAACATACAGATTTAATTTAACTTGATTCTTTCTCAAAGAACTTTATTCTATTTTATCATATACTGACAAAGGAAGTTTGTCAGTGTATGTAAAATAGAATAAAGTTCTTTAAGAAAGTATCAAGATTTCGCACATTTTGATTTTGATGAAATTTAGTGAAATTGTAAAAGGCCCAAATATATTGGGAATCTACTTTTTCTATCGGTAAAATCGCACGTTCTTCTACTTATTTATGATCTAGTTGATCTGTTAGTTTCGAGCCTGCCTCTGTGGATTGCCAGCTGTCTCTCCATCTCTTTGGTGGTCTTCTAGGTGGACGTTTGCCTGCTGGTCTAGCTTCTAATACAACTCGTGGTAGTCTGTCATTCTTTTTACGTGGTTATACCACTCTCTTCTCCTCTGCATTCCCCATCTCACTATATCTTATACACCACATTGCTTTCTGATATCAATATTTCTTACGCGATCTCTTCTTGTTTTCCCGATTAGTACTGCATTTCTGCGACGGGCAGCATACTCTTGGTTTTGTTGGTATCCCCTCTTACTTCTATTACATGTCATTATCGACCTCACGCATGTCTTGTATATTTTAATCTCGATATTATATCTGATTTGTTAATCTGGCTCCTTAAGTTTTTGACTCGGTTATGAGCACTAGAAAAGTCTTAAAATGCCTTAATTTGCTCTACCAGTTTGTTCTCTATTACTAGCTTGCATCTGAGTGGTTCCTTTGCGATGGTCGTGCTGTTAATTTTTTCGATGGATATGTCCATATTGAGTTGCTGGCTGATTTGGTTGAATCTAAATAGCTGTCTCTGTGGGTCGTTCTCATTTTCTGCAAGTATCATTGCATCGCGGGCATAACATATCAGCCTGATTGCCTTATTATTCATTCTGTATCCAAAGTTTAAAGATGTCACTTCTACTATTATTTAATCCATTATGAGGTTGAAGAGAAATTGGCTGAGAACATCACTTTGTTTAATTCCTCCTGGTGTTGGGATTGCACCTTATGGGACTAAGAGCTATTGTAATGTCACCTGGTCCCGGAGGTAACATGGTTGCCGAGGCAGTTACATTTATACGGTAGGTTTAATAGAGACACAAATAACAAGCATCGGAACGATTGAATAACAATATCTAATGCAATAACAAAAACAATAACGATAAATGATACATAGTAAATAAGATTCACTAGGCACTGTACTCAGTCTGAGTTTGCAGTGACTCTACTTCTGACTCTAGACTGTAGAGACCTTTCAGTGTCTCGTTATATACCATTAAAGTGTGTCTCTTCAGCCTAGTGACCTGGTTACAAGATGATAAAAATGTGGTGTAAGATCATAACTCAACGAGGTTGTGTTGATGAAATGGATATTGTGAATACATGACCTGGTTTAGTTACTATCCTTGATAACAAACAATTTTTCGTTTTTTTTTAACTGTAGCTTTTAAATTGAGAACGAAGACAACTGTGTGAAAAACAAATATTTCTCTTTTTTATGAGGTTTAATCTAACTAAAATTATTGAAATTTTTAAAAATACGATCTTCTTGTTTCCAACAAAAAGCCATATTTATGGAATTTCCCTTAAGAACTCCTTATGGTACCCTAGTACCGCGCTTACAAGGAAATCTCGCGATTTGGGAACTCCAAGAATATTTATGTGTGTGCATGGATGCATCGATTAAAATATTTTTTTCATTTTCCTCTGCAGTAATGTTTGGCACAACATCGTTTTTCCTAATTAAATAACCCTAGAGGGATATCTCTAATATTACAATCTGGCCTGAAGATCAATAAGTAATTTTATTTTAAGCTAAATAAACTATAACGGGTGTTCATTTGAGAAGTCAATCTGGTAGCATGTGATTTACTGAGAACATTTTGAAGTATGTCGTAAATTAAAATTTACTACTTAACCTACGAAGTCGTATATTTTGACAGTTTCATACATACAAATAAATAACAAATGTGATTGACATTATCAAATGTCATTTGGATTTACGTTTACGGAACAACAAACACATACTAATATATATGCGTCTTATTCCATCAAAATTTCAAGACAATCTAATTACACTCAGAAATAATTATCAATGAGCTGGATTACCTCGATATTCACGTGATGAAGGGGGCGTTGTTTGTGACATCTATAGCGAATTTGGAAACAGTATGTTTAACTGTGTCCATTCCAAGATCCTGGTAGAGGTCCTGTTACGGAATTACCAAACTGCATCAACAATGCTTTTAAGTACTTTGTTTTGGGACCGTTGAACAATCTATGTATTACATTTACTGGCACAGATCCAATATTGAATGCTGTATATCCAGACAGGTTTCAATAACTTGGAGTTCTTCCCAAGCAACCAATACATTTTTTTATGTTTAAAACCAAGCTAAATCCTTTTCTTTTGCACAAGGACTTTCCAGCATAGCATTGCATCAAGATTGATGTCCAGATATTTAGCTGAATCTGCATGTGAAATCTGGGTGTCATTAATTCTGATAGCTAGATATTCTTTTGTTTGTAAGTGAAGTTTATATGCACAGTCTTATTTTAGTTTAGCTTTATAGGTCAAGTTTTAGTCCAGTTACTAATTTTATTAATGCAGGCTTGAAATCTCTGAGCTGCCTCCTCATGTTTTTTCCAATAGCAATAACCACGTTATTGTCAGCAAATGTTGGTATTGTTTCAAGTTAGAGGTCAGGAATGTCACTAGCATACAATAGATAGAGTATTGGACCCAATACATGACCTTGCGGTACCTGTTCTTTTATTTCTGAATAACTTCTGAGTAACTTGATTCTAATATATTTTTCTGATAAATAGGATTCAAGGAGTTGTTAATGGCGTCGTTGCAGGATCATGTTTATGGAACAAGCTTTCATGTCAAACTTTATGAAACGCTTGGATAGCATCAAGAAGAATGGTGGAGCAAACTTTCTTTTCTTCTAATGTTTTTTCAATTATATTAATAATTAGAGAACGGATGCAATTTCCATAAAACGCAATCGGCAATTGGAATTGTGTATAACGTCGCTCAGTACATCCCGGCGTAATTCAATGAAGTATTTGTTTGACTTACTCGGCCACCTGGTCTCGCAGCGATAACAATGGACAACCCAGCTATTGTATTCGGAGAATATATTGTTTTCAGTGGTGTCGTGTACGTAGATAAAATACATAAGTTTATCGTATTTCGTTAGAGAAATAGCACGTACATTCCTTTTCTTTTCATTTAAGCAACATCTTCCAATTATTTTCACGTAGGTGTGCATAAAATTTCGTTATTTAATTTCGTTTATTTGGATCTAGAATATTCTTACTTTTTCAGACAATGGAAGAGCGTCGAGAATGGCATCGTGAAACAATGGCGAGTTGGATTGAGGGCTATACTGATTGTATGTACATTGCCAGTGATTCCGAAATTTATTGTGAAGTGTGAAACGTTATTGAAAAATTGCAATAAATCAACCGTAAAACGTCATGTAGGATCGTTAAAGCACGAAAAAAAATTGAACCCGTTGGAATCTGACAATTTTAACGAAGAACTCTGTGAAACTTTTATGGCAGCTAATATTTCATTATTTAAATTGAAAAACCCAATTTTGAAGACATTTCTGAAAAAATATACTGGTCGAAATGTTCCTGATGAATCAACTTTACGCAAATATTATGTTTCTAGGTGCTATACGAGAACAGTACAACGCATTAGAAGCCATCTTTTAAATCAATACAATGGATAAGCGCCGACGAAACGGTGGATATGTTAGGACGCTGTGTGGTAAATGTTGTAGCTGGTGTACTACATCCAACTATTCCCTATAACTTATATGTAATAGCAACAAGTGTTATAAATAGAGTTGATGCGGAAACAGTTGCTGAAACCATTAAGGAGAATATGCAAAAAATGCTTCATTCGGACGCCACGTACAAAGAAAAAATACTATTATTTGTCAGTGATAGTGCTGCGTATATGTTAAAAACAGGCAGACTATTGAAGAAAACATATCCTAATATGCTGCATATTACTTGTGTAGCACATGCTCTCCACAGAATCTGTGAATATATCAGAGACACTTTTCCGGAAGTTGATAGACATGATCAGCTTTTAAAAAAGTTTTCAGAAAAGCACTATTGAGAGTAGCTCTTTTCAGGGAAAAATTTCCATCTCTGTCACTGCCTCCCACTCCAGTAACAACTGCTGGAACAATGGCTGGAAGCTACTAGTTATTATGCTGAGAATTTCGATAGTCTAAAATATTTCGTAACACTGCTAAAGGAGGATGCTAGGAGTATTGGTGAGTGCAAGGAGCTCACACAAATCCCAAATTTAAAAAATCAGTTGTACTTTCTTCACGAACACTTTGGAAAATTGCCAAAACTAATCACTTATTTTGAAAATCGAAATGTCAAATTAAATGACGGATTAACCACATTAGATGTGTCTGTTAATAATTTGAAAAGTATTCCAAGTGACTTCGGATGTGCCCTTCGGCAAAAGTTTGAAGCAATTCTTAATAGAAATCCAGATTTAATTACATTGCAGCAATTATGTATGGAGACAATTCCACAAAATCTAACGGCTAAATATGAAGAAATAAATGAATATTTCCAGTATGCACCTATAACCAGTTGCGATGTAGAAAGGACGTTTTCTATTTATAAGGATGTACTTAATTCAAAGAGAACAAAATTGACAGAAGAAAACCTTGAGAAACTATTGCTAGTCAATATTAATACTCCTTTACTCAACTTGAACGACAAAATGAACAAATAAAAATGCTCCAGTTATAGAAATAAAATTAAAAACTTTAAAAATACAAATTTTCAACAAATACATATGTATTTCGTAATTTTATAGATCACCACCCGTTTGTTTTCCAATTATATAAATAAAATTAATTAATAAATATGTATTTCGTAATTTTAGATAGATAGATCACCACCCGTATGTTTTCCAATTATATAAATAAAATTAAAAACTTTATAAATACAACTTTTCAACAAATAAATATGTATTTCGTAATTTTATAGATCACCACCCGTTCGTTTTCCAATTGTATAAATAAAATTAAATATTTTAGAAATACAGCCTTTCGCCAGTACTGCACTGGGCTTTGCGTCATGTGGTAAGCGTGTCCGTTCTCTATTAATAATTCTATGCACCTGATCAATTGTGGAGTGATTTTGTCTAAAGGCAAACTAATGGTTGTCGGTAATTATCAGTTAATCCCTTCAGAAACAATTTTTCATAAAATTTTGAAATGACAGGCAGCAAAGAGATATGAAATTTTTTCGAGAGGCTTTCCTGGTTTATTCTTGGTACATATTCTAGTCTAAAGGATGTGTTGATGAGATTGGTCAATTTAAGAACGGGCTTGGGAAGTTGTTTCAGGATTTCTCCTGAAACAACTTCCCAAAAGAAGCTATTGTTAAAAATATGTCGATTAGCAATAGAAATTTCTAATATCAGTGTATTTATTACATTTAAATTTTTATTTTAATATAGACACAAGATGCTGTCTAATGTATTCGTTGGCGCTAGTGTATTATTTTTAAAACAAGTTTATGGAATTGAAATATTATTTTTGTTCTCGATTTTCCAATCTGTTAATATTACGGCGATCTTAACGGAAATATTCCAGAAGTTCGTGCATTTTTTAAACGCCATTTAGCACCGTATAGTTGCTGGCGCTAAGCAAATTGCATTAATAATGAAGACATTCGCGCTGGATTTACGTAATTTTCATTCCTCACGGACGGTTTGCGTTCTAACAAATAGGAAACATCGTTTTCAAGTGAGATTATTATTCCTCCTACGTATACTGGATTACTTTAAATAGTGATTGGAGACGATAATTTTTGCTGATGTTACAGATAATTGATTTGTTTATTATATTTTTCTATGAAGAAGCTTTTTACTTTACCGACTCTAATGTTTAAGTAAGTTTTATTATTTACATGTGACTTCTGACGTGAAAACCAAGCCATTCCTGAATGTTATGTATTATAATTCAACCGTTGATCTGTGTGTGGGGATGGTGTCCGGAAGTCTGGAAAATTTGAATTCATCTGGATTCTGATTTCGACACTCTGCATACAAAATATGATAATAATTCAAAGGTATTTTTAATAATATAAAATATTATTACAAATTTGGTGTGAAGAACACAAGTACAGGTTTACTATTAATATTTTTTGTGAACTTGTCCGAACATATCCCTCCCCAGAGACGCAGATACTTATTTCACCTTTCTACAGGATCATCGGAACGCCCCTGCTGGCGTAAGGATATCTTCAGACACATTCACAAAAAAGAACCACATCGTATTTTACACTTAATATACGATAATTTAAATCAGGCTTTTGGTTTCCATAATTACGGGATAAATATAATAGTTATTTACGAACCAAGTGCGTGAAATCATATTTCGCGAATGAGTGACCAGTTTAAAGCGCGAGCCGTAGGCGAGATTATACCAAAAATTACTAACCTTGATAGTTGTATAGAAGATGAATAGAATCAAGCATTTTGACAACTAATGTCAATAATGAAAGCAATACTTAACCTTTTAAATATGGGAAAAAGAAGCCGTTTTCACAGTGATAAAATAATCCCAGAATGAGCAATAAGACGTGTACGCCAATTTATTGCATAGAACTGTACATAATTCTTAATTAATTCTTAATGATTTCTTAATTCTTAATTAACCTAATTACCAGGAAGTTCGTTGTCGCGAAAGGGTGTGTTCTGCATACTGGTACAAACTTAGTTTGTCGGATTGTAGTTACGAACGCATCATATAAGTCGACATTTACATGTAAGAATGTGATTTAATATTCATTAATTCTCACTTGCAGTAAATTCCAAATGTTAACTATATATACAGAAAGTATAGAAATGAAAAAGCAATGTCCGTCTTCGAGGAATACCGTGCATTGAAAAGTTTCAATCAGAACGAAACGCCGTCTGTACGTTTCCTCCCGTTGATTGACTTGTTTTTTCAGTATTTATTAATTCTTAATTAACCTAATTACCAGGAAGTTCGTTGTCGCGAAAGGGTGTGTTCTGCATACTGGTACAAACTTAGTTTGTCGGATTGTAGTTACGAACGCATCATATAAGTCGACATTTACATGTAAGAATGTGATTTAATATTCATTAATTCTCACTTGCAGTAAATTCCAAATGTACATGATTCGTTTAATATAGTGAGCCTTTAGTCTCAGGAAAAGGAATTGGCCTCAAAAATGATTTTTTTACATAAATCAAATAATAAAAAAAATCCCTATTATATGATATACAAGAATAATACTGTAAAATACCATTTTTCATGTAATTTTTTGTTATTTATATGTAAATAATGTATTAATGCATAGCTCGAATAAAAGTTTGGTTCGTATAAATTTTGCATATCAAAAAATACGTAAAATTATGAACTAACAAAATAATAAAACGAAGCTGCGATAACCCTTTGACCGACTCAGGGTTAGCAATTGTATAACAAATGAGTGTTCTCTTTAATAGGCCAGTCATGCCAGAAGGGTGTCATATAATAATGTGTAAAGGCCGCCTGGGGTAAAATTTAACTGAAAGTCTTTGTTTAAGTAACCGTTGACTGTGTTTTCTCTATGCGAACGTGGTAAAAAAGAAACATCAATTACGTTTTTCCCGCTTTTTTTTTCATTACCAATATTACCTACATGGTGAATGTAAATTTGCGTGAGCTCGTATGTTTTCCATTTTTATTCTGCATAATTTGAATAATTAAAGGTTGCCCAGTTCGTAAAAAGCATTTTCCGAAACAAACATCAATGTATTCACGTTTAAAAAATTCACGAGGAACGTTTGCAAACACAACTGCAATCCACTTGCTTTCAAAAAATTTTTGCTTTTATATTTGCGTCTAGTATTTCAAAATTAATTCAGGGTACTGTTTCATTTTTAATTTCTCATAATTTACTTACAAAAGCTTGACGTACAGATTAAACATTGTTATTAAAGTTGCAAATTGATATTTTCATTGATATCGAACATGCGAATACTGCACTGCAGCATAATAAAATCCCAAATAAAGAGTATCGACGAAAATCAAGTTAGCTATAACGTAATTCTAGTAACACAAAAGGTAATCATGTTATTTTGATAGATCGCTGTACACGATGTGTAAATGTAGTTGGGCTCAAACTCTTATCATAGAAATAACGAGCCATGAAAAAATTCATAATTGGAGTAGACTGTGAAATTGGGTTGGTACTTTAGCCACTTCCACATAATGACACATTCCTTGATGCTTGACAGTTTCATTTGGTTTCATTGTAAAAAAAAGGTCATGGCATTGAAATGATACTACAACAAAAAAGAAAACAAATAATTTATTTAATATCGAAATCATAATCAAAATTTACATATAGCTACAGAAGTTGTTGAAAATGTTGTCCATTTACATCTAAAAACAAACCAACTCTTCTCCGCAATCCAGCAAAAACTTTATGCAGCATTTGCGGTGAGTTGTTGATCTCTTCACACGTTTCTGTTATGCGAATTCTCAGTTGTTCCAGATTATGAATTGGCGTTGAATAAATCGAATTTTTTAGGTATGACCATACGAAAAAATCACATATGTTTAAATCGCAAGACCTAGTTGGATATGGGATTTCAGTGTTCCTGCTTATTATTCTGTTATCAAAAAATTCTCTGAGATATTGAAGTGTTTCTCTGGTTGTATGTGCTGTTGCACTATCTTGTTGGAAATACCCATTTTGTAATTCTTCATCATCCTGTTGATTTATGAATGAGCCGAGTATCTCATTGCGATATCGTGCCGCAGTAAGTGTACCTTCAAAACAAATGGGACCCACCAATCTTCTTCGACATATTCCAACCCAAACACCAACTTTTTTGGGATGCAATGTTTTTCAACAAAATAATGAGGATTTTCGGAGGACCAACACCTCATATTCTGTGAATTAACATATCCAAAAAAAAACTGTGTTAAAGATATCCTGATTGTGTAGATTATTTTGAAACCATTGACAAAATTCCACTCGTCTTAAATAATCCACTGGATAAAGTTCATGAAAACATTGCAGCTTGTATGGATGAATTGTAAGACTTTTTTAAGAAAGAATTGGCACGTACCATAAGATAAATTTGTTTGTTGTGTCACTACTGAAATGGATGTTTTTGGATTTTCATCAATAATATGCTGAAGTGCTTCAATATTATCAGCTGTACGTTTAGATGGCCGTCCACTTCCAGTTTTTCGACCGACGCTACCAGTCTCTCTGAATAACTTTACACAATTTGTCAAAACATTGTAAAAATCATTGTAGTCAAACACTAATTCAGGATGTTCTTCACTAAAATCAGCCATGCATTCCGTAATCGAATACTGCCACTCGCCATTTACTTTCACACCTGTACGGAAGTAACATTCGATAATTTTTGCTTATTGTTCTATGTTGAATACCATTTTTTAAATAAATTTAATTTTCTTAATAAGAGTTTTGAAAAATTTGACACAAACTTATAGTTTCAATGTCAAATATTAAATGTCATTATGTGGAAGTGGCTAAAGTACCAACCAATTTCACAGCCTACTCCAATTCTAAATTTTTTCGATGGCTCGTTATAATCAGTAAGAATGTCGATAAAACAAATATGAATAAAAGAAATAATCTAAAATAAATAATTTATTAAATGCTCAACATATATTATCCAGAACTGGACAAAAAAAGACGTATAATAGTTAAAATACATATGAGCAAGTATACATAATATATAAACATAGATACACATGTAATTGCGAATAATAAATCCAAGGGATCCAGAAGCAGCAGCTGTGACATTAAAGACATGATCCGAAAATGTAAATTTTTCATCATATGTAACACCCAAATCCATAATCAAAGACTGACGAGAAATCTCAACATTATTAATAATGTAGTGCGACTCAATTCTAGAAATCTTTCTAGAATAAGACACCAGGAAACACTTATCTGTGTTCAATCTTGAGTTATTACGCAAACACCAGCTATAGATTTTGTCAGCATTTGTTTGCAACAAGTTAATGTCCACCAAAGAGTCAATCGTGTGAAAAATCTCAATATCATCAGCATAGGACAATGCCGAACAGTTGATAGATTTGATAAAGTCATCGATGAAGATATTAAATAAACCTAAACCCATTGTAATAAACATAATTCATTTTGTTTGAGAGATAAGATTGAAATCATCTCAGCAACGATCTACCAATGCCAAAGTAGCTTAACTATTCCAATAAAATGCGATGATCAATTAAATCAAATGCATGGGAAAAGTCCGTGTAAATAATGTCCAGCTGGCCACCAGCATCAACAGTCTGAGCTACTTCCTGAGATATCAGTGCTAAATTAATTTTAGTAGACCTTAGCGACATGAACCCATATTGTGCATTAGAAAGATATGATCTGGTGCTATAAGATAAATGTTTATAAATCAACATTTCGAAAACTTTGCAGAAGTAGAGATAACGTCTATAATTCCGAATGTCTTAAAAATTGGAATTTTCCAAGAGTCTGGAAACACAGACGTTCGAATAGCTAAATTGAAAAGCATGCATAAGGGATCGGCAAAACAACATCCTTCTTCGTATTTTAATTTTTGTTGAAATACGAAAAAGAGTTTCACTTCTTTGTTACTTCAACAAAATCGCAACAGCAAGTTAATGTGTTTATCATATCAAATTACGAAGAACCTAAATAGTGTTGTTAAAGAACGGGGTCTCTAAGTTCGGAAACTCAATTAAATCTCTTCTGGAAAACACAAAAGATAAATTAGATATGAATCAGAAATCCAATATATATAAAATTAATTGTAGCGATTGTAAATTGAAATATATTGGTCGAACAGAACGCGCAAAAATATCCCATTATAAAGAAGATATATCACATATTAAATTCAATAGACCCAAAAATTAAATGTTGCCTGTCACGTGTTAGTAAGCAATCGTAAAATTACGGCCGATTGTTTAAAACTAATTAAAAATATAAACAGTTCGAGGGAAGTGGACATCTATGAAAGTATTTGTATAATTGAAAAAGAAAATTACACTTACACCGCAGATAAGGGTCCAATTCCATGTACCTGCTTGTGAATAAATACAAGAAGAGGTCGGAAAACACATGTGTTATTTTTGTAGAGAGGCTAGTGACCTAAATTTAAGTTCCTTCAAACTAAGTATAAGGTGGTCCAAAAAGTTGTTTATATTTGCTTGTGATGTAGAAAATTTTATACGCAAGGTAGAGAGGTGGGGTCGGTCTTAAACGATAGCTCGGCTCTGGGAAACTTAGTCATCATGCAGCGCTACACAGGAGAGGAGCGCTCGTTTTGTGTGCGCGAATATTACCGTAACAACAATTCTGCCACCGTTGCGCGCCGAAGATATCGACAACACTTCAATTTGCACGATATTCAGCAATGTCCAAGCATTCAGTTGATTAAGCAATGGGTTAATAAGTTTGAGGAAACTGGTTCAACGTTAAATAAGCGCGTTTTAGGACGTCCAAGGTCGGCGAGAACCGCTGAGAACATCGAGAGAGTGAGTCAGTCTGTGCACGACTAACCAACCGTATCAACTCGAAAGCGCGCAGCTGCTTTAAATGTGACGAGAAGCTCGGTGCTTCGCATTCTGCACAAAGATTTAGGCATGCATGCGTATAAGGTTCAAATAGTGCAAGAACTGAAGGCTACAGATCCCGCTAACGAAATAAAGAACCGAATTCCAGCAGCAGTCGACATCTTATTCTCCGATGAGTCCCATTTCCACCTAAATGGCCACGTCAATACTCAAAATTGTCGCTACTGGAGTAGTGAAAACCCTAAACGGAAACATAAAAGGCCTTTGCATAGTCCGAAGGTCACAGTATGGGCTGCAATGTCGGCATCCGGAATAGTTGGCCCTTTTTTTTTCGAAGACCAACAAGGTCGCACAGTCACTGTAAATTCTCGGCGTTATGTAGACATGATTCAAACTTTCCTCACTCCTGCTCTTCAAGAATTTGAAGGATACACTCAGGACACCTGGTTCCAACAGGACGGAGCCACCTGCCACACTTCCAATCTTTCTTTGCCTGTCGTTCAGGGGCTTTTTCCGGGAAGACTGATTTCTCAAAGAGGGGATATTGAGTGGCCCCCCCGAAGCTCTGACTTGAATCCGTGATTTTTTTTTATGGGGTTATCTCAAAAGTAGAGTGTACAGCAACCGCCCTGCCACTCTGGAGAAACTAAAGAACAATATTCGACAAGAAATCGAAAGCATAACTGCAGACACTTGCCGCCGCGTTATGGAAAATTGGAGAGGTCGTCTTCAAGAGTGCCTGGACAACAATGGGGCACATTTAGATAACGTAATTTAAAAAAAATAAATTTCCCGTTATTTTTGTAAGCCTTAAAAATAAATTTGTTCAAGTAGATCAATTTGTATTGTTTTTAATTCTATTCAAAAAGTTAATATCTTTATGGACCACCTTGTATATACGTGGACGTGTTGTAAAGTGTTTCGCGATTTTTGTATTAGCTTTACTGTACCCATGTTCAATAATGTTATTATTCTTACCTAATGAGGATGACACCTTGTTGTCGAAATACCTATTTAGGGTAAGAACATTAATCTTCTGGTAAGGGGTTTTATACCATTTTAAGCTTTAACTTAGTCACAGTCGGTGGCGGTTCTTGATGAGGTACGATGGTACGATGTAAAATGCTGCACGGATGAGACTGCTTCGTTTACGCTTTCATACAAAAAAGCAAGTTACTGCAATCGAAATTGTTGAAGCAGTCTCATCCGTGCAGCAGCTTACATTGTACGCCATCAAGAACTGCCACTGGTCACAGTCTCGAAAGAAAGACCTTTACGCAAAAGAATATTGACTACGTATAACAAAAATAAGGAAATTTCTCAAAAAAAAGATAGTAACAACTTTAGGAATTGCAAAATCAATGCTTCAAACGCCACAGGTAATTTATAAATGAACTCCGTCAGTTGAAAGAAAAGAAAAGTGTTACAAGGAAACCTGTTCAAGTGCATTAAATAAAGCTTAAAGAATAATTGAAGAGTTTAGGATAAATTCAAGCCTTTTTGTCTATGACGTCGTACGCAAAATGGCAAAATTTCGCATCGTGTCATATGGGCCTATGAAACTATTAGAGCAAATCGGACAAACTACGCGATAATCAACTTGTAAAACAAACAAACAAATTTCATTATTTTTAGAAACCTGACCATTCTAGATTTTTTCAGTGTTCCCCTTGTATAAACGTAATTAAAAAAAAACCTTTTGGGGATATATAAATTTATAGGTGGTCTCACATAAATTTCAACATATAACGTTGACTAATCTGGGTAAAAATGAAAACCCAAATAGGGATTAAGCTATATCGGCTATTCGTTTATATACGGTTTGGGAAGAAGCGAGGATTTCGAAAACAACAAAACGCATTTTATTCGTTTCAATTTGTTATCTGGTCACAGTAGAGCTTGGTTTGTTGCTTACACGTTGCAGACACTAAAATAAGTTGGGACTTTATTTTATTGTTTTTTTTTCATTTTTCCACATTCAGCGTATTGCATTTATCATAGACAATAAAACAGATTCCATTTTGGCGAATGTAAAGATATGGTACAGTAGAAAATCAATAGAAATACGAGGACGATTTGACGGGAGAATGACTTTTCAACGAAATACGAAATACAGTGGAACTTCTCTAACTCGAACCTCCAAGGGACAGGGAATAAAAGTCGAGTTAGGGAAATGTCGAGTTACGGAAAATTACGTAAAATTTGAATCTTAAAGTTTATTTATATGTATTATACATTTAATACTACATATTAGTAAATTCGTTAAAACGTCAAAAAAGCTGCATCAAATTTTTATTGAAAAAATCAGTAATTTTTCTTTGAGTTACACTGGTCCAGTTTTTATTCGTTATAAAATATTCTAGTAAATTTAAGGAACCATGCAATGCATATGGCACATTCTCCCTAGATGAAACAAATCTTCTTAAGTTTTCGATGGCAGAAAACGCTTCGTTGAGTGTAGGTATGCCAGTTGTATCAGTCTGGTTTTCATTAGTATCTCCGTCTTCATCTGTATCTAAGACAATAATAAAATTTGGAATCTTGGAACATAGAAAACATGGATGGGTAAACTTACCTATTTCATTAGGAGCAAGGTGCTGTATTACACTTTCTAAAATGTCTTCATCACTTGGGAAATCCATTGTTGACACATCATGATCAACATCAACATACTCCTCAAATTCAACATCATTTGTGTTTATTGCAGTTCTGTATAAGACCCACCAATTTTTTAATTCAGACAGTGGAAGGATATCATCTTCATCCCAGTGGTTAGCATCCTGCACTAAATCATCTTTACCAAAGCCCGCCTTTCTGAAGCAATTTGCAATTGTTTGCGTCTTTACGTCGTTATTCCATGCTTTGTTTAGATCTTTAATTGCATCAAGTAAAGAAACATTTGAAGTAAATGTTGGCTCTTCCAAATGAGCCAAAATTTTCATAATAATCCGTTTTCTGTAATGTTGCTTTAGATTTTTTATTTCATAATTCCCTGGTCCATCGGTTGTAAGATTGAGGTTAGATTAGGAGGAAAATACTCCAATTTAATATTCTTCAGCTTTCCTGCTACGGTTTTGGGGTGCGCCGGACAGTTGTCAACGAACAGCAAAACTTTTCTCTTCTGGACTGCAAACTGCTTATCAAGCTTTAATAACCACTTTTCATAAATCTCACTTGTCATCCACGCTTTTCTGTTATATTCGTAATCCACTTCCAGTGACTTTATACCCTTAAAACAACGTGGATGTTTTGTTTTGCTAATAACAAGCAATTTTAGCTTTTCAGAACCACTCATGTTACTCCCAACCATAACCGTTACTCTTTCCTTGCTGTTTTTACCACCAAAGCATTTTTGTCCTTTAAATGCAAGGGTTTTCTTGGGCAAGCATTTGAAGAAAAGCCCCGTCTCATCAGCATTGAAAATATTATTTTTGTCATTCTGGCTGATTAAAGTCGGTAAAACATTTTTCTGCCATTCTTCACCACATTGAAAATCTGCAGAACCACTTTCACCGCACAGTGACATTTGGACGATATTATGTCGACTCTTGAACTTATCCAACCAGCCTATACTAGCTGAAAATTCTTCCCGTCCCAAGGCAGCGGCAAATTCTTTCGCTTTTTCTCTAATTAAACTCCCCGAAAGTGGAATATTCTTAGCACGTGCGGTAGTAACCCACTTGAACATTGCTTCGTCAATATCATCGTTAACACAAGCTTTAAGCATTTTTCGTTTATTGTTAAATGTATCATTTTTTCTTTCCAAAAGTTTGTCCTTATTTTTTAAAATTGTCGATAGCGTATTATGAGGGATCCCAAATTGTTCCGCAATGTCTTTCTTCTTCTTTTCCCCTTTTTCCACCTCTGCCATTAATTTTATTTTTTCATTCAATGTTAAACACTTTAAATTTCGCCTCGACATATTTACCGTACACTTTGTCACGCGTACTACACAACTGCACTTCCGAAAGCACCCAGCACACGTTTCTGCCTGTTCATATTGCTGATTCCAAGAGATAACTCCGTAATTCCTAGAAAATGTCGAGTTAGGTGTACCTACGTGTTCGCATATTATGTCGAGTAATAGAAAAAGTCGAGAAATAGAAAGTCGAGTTAGGGAGACAAAAATACTATATAATAATATTCAAACTTCATTGTTCGCCAAAAATATTCGACTTACGGAATAAGTCGAGTTTTAGAAGTTCGAGTTAGAGAAGTTCCACTGCATATTTTATTTTTTTAACATAAATCCCATTCAACTCTGATGTGAATGAAATAAATGCCTTTTACAAATACGAAGATAATTATTCGAATTTTTTACTGAAAAAAAAATTCGCCCTTATGCAGAATTCGAACCTACGTTCTTTGGCTTGCCGGACCACGCTCTTAACCTTTGAGCTACTAAGGGATTGAAGTCGAAAAGCCTTAAATTGCATTAAGAACAGATATTATATATTGTGCCGTAGTTGTAAAATTTGTGCAAATCAAGTGATGTGAATTAAATAAATGCTTTCTATATATACGACGCTAATTATTCGAATTTTTTAATGAAAAAAAATTCTTTTTTTCTATACACTATTATTAATATGTAACGCACCCCGTCAATGTGAATGATTACACAGGTCTACAGTGATTTTGATGTTTGAAAGCTGTTTGCTAATTTGTATATGTTTGGGGGCCCTTATTCCAAAAAACGCCATATTTTTGCTCTATCACGTAAATTTTTTTTATAGCGCTCTATATCTTAAAAATGTTAATTTATTAATATACATACCTATGACAAGAATATGTTTGTTCCATGTTAGGCATTATTTTTAAATGAATTGATTTTTATGAAATTAAATGTGATTTGGCAACACTGGTTAATATTAGATTTCTCAGCAAAGCAACAGAGTCGGCGCAGAAGCGTCAATACAACGTTAAAACCTGCTTATGTGCAGTTTGGTTGTGTTAGTCGTCGTGCTACTGTGTCCGCGCGCTTGTTGTCTTCGTTGTTGCGTATTTTAAGTGTTCTAGAACGTATAAATATGGAAAGAAGACATTGTGTGAACAATCCGAATAACTTTTGTTATATCTGTGGTAGTTATGTCGTAGTAAAGCAGAGGCAAACTATAACTTCGTTTGTGAAAAATGTATACCACGCTTATTTTGGTGTAAAAATTGGCGACCAAGACAAGTCCTGGGCTCCTCATATTATTTGTTCCGTTTGCGTTGAAGCATTAAGAAACTGGCAAAAAGGTAGGAAGAAATGTTTAAGCTTTGGTGTTCCTATGGTATGGCGAGAGCCTAGAAATCACAGTGATGATTGTTATTTTTGTTCGTGTAATGTTCAAGGATTCAACAGAAAAAATAAGAAACAAATTGTGTATCCCAATCTTGACTCTGCTATTCGACCAGTTCCTCATGGACCAGATGTACCGATACCTACCGCCCCAAAAGCACTAGAAAACGTCATATCGTCAGAATCAGAGGAATCTAATTGCGACCCAGA
This sequence comes from Melolontha melolontha, assembly GCA_935421215.2. Taxonomy (NCBI): domain Eukaryota; kingdom Metazoa; phylum Arthropoda; class Insecta; order Coleoptera; family Scarabaeidae; genus Melolontha; species Melolontha melolontha. The sequence continues at coordinate 15,129,971 of OW285238.1, forward strand.
TGACTCAGATTTCACCCCAGATTTCAGAGAGCCCGAAGTGTTTAACCAGAGCGAACTAAATGATTTAATTAGAGATTTGCACCTTTCAAAGGATGCATCCGAATTGTTAGCCTCCCGACTTCGTGACAAACATTTACTGGCGCCTGGCGTCACATCAAGCTTTTACCGGGATCGCGAAAAAGAGTTATGTCAATATTTTACTCAAGACGGACCGCTAGTGTATTGCAACAATATTCCTGACTTAATTTCAAAATTAGGAAATGTGACGTATGTAAAAGAAGAATGGCGCCTGTTTATTGACTCAAGTAAGCGTAGTTTAAAAGGCGTTTTATTGCACAATGGTCACGAGCTGGCCTCGGTTCCCGTTGCCCATTCGGTACATTTAATGGAAACGTATGAAAATTTTGAACTTCTTTTAAAGAAAATAAACTACCAAGAACATCAGTGGATGCTTTGTGGTGACATTAAAGTGCTGTGCATGCTACTAGGACAACAAGGAGGTTATACAAAATTTCCATGCTTTATTTGTGAGTTGGGATAGTCGAGCAAGGGATAGACATTGGACTCAAATAGAATGGCCCTCTAGAACAAGCCTTACACCTGGTAGCAAAAATGTATTAAGAGATAGAGATAGCTTGGTTGACCACAAAAGGATTTACTGCCTCCTCTCCATGTCAAACTTGGCTTGATGAAGCAGTTTGTTAAAGCCCTGGACAAAAATGGACAGTGTTTTAAATATTTGTGCGAGACATTTCCAGCCTTATCCGATGCCAAGTTAAAAGAAGGTATTTTTGTTGGGCCGCAGATAAGAACATTATGCAAAGACAAGGATTTTCAAAACACAATGACCAATGTCGAGAAAAACGCCTGGGTTTCATTTAAAGAAGTAATTGATAAGTTTCTTGGGAACTCTAAGGACGAAAACTACGAAAATATTGTTCAAAATATGTTACAACACTTTCATCGTCTAGGTTGTAATATGAGTTTGAAAGTGCATTTCCTGTTTTCACACTTGAACTATTTTCCTGAAAATCTTGGAGCAGTTAGCGAAGAACAGGGAGAGAAGTTTCACCAAGACATTAAGGAAATGGAACGGCGATACCAAGGCAGATGGAGCATAACGATGATGGCGGACTACTGCTGGATGTTAAAACGGGATATGCCCTTAAAAACATACAACCGAATGTCCGGACAACGCAGCTTTCTGGCAAAAAGACAAAGATTTCACTTAAAAAAGACTGAGTAAAGTATTTTTTTCCACTTTTTTAACTTGTATTCCACCTTTTTACTCAATAAACAAATACATAATTTTTTTTAGAAATATCGTTTTTTTCCATTTAATATTTGCAAAAAAACCTTACGTGATACAAATAAATGCATAGAATTTTTGAAATCAGCCTACCAAAATTATATAAAATCAGTTTTCAAAATAAAAACATCTGTCAATAAGTTTAATTTTGTAGACCTGTGTTATTAGACAGCCCTCCTCGAACTATAGCCTGAATTAAGGAATAGAGGTTTAGTTTCTAATCCTTCAGAACTTCTGCTGTGCATAACCCTGTCCCAGAATGATCTGACCTGACCGAGTTCGAGAAGGAAAATTTAAATGAAACAGGTATTACTTTTCTACATAATCAGCCTTTATTGCAACACATTTGCACATTGCGAACTGATTTGCGGGTTTGGATGAACGGTATTAAAAACATATCGCTTTATTTGCGGCAAATTTTATCAGAAATAATTTAAGCGCATCAGGTCTCTTATCCAAACTTAATTTCTTTGTGCCACGTATTGCTTCGAGAACCGTTAACACTTTTAGTCTTCCTGGAGCTAGACCGAACATTCTTCAAGGGGATGTTTCATTGTGCACGCAACGCAAATATATTATTCCGCGACATATTTACTTGTTGAATTATAATACTTTTTACATAATAATGTGTATATATGTTGGCGCATTTGAAACTTCTGCATAATCACGGTTTGCAAATCAGTAATGACTAGTTTTTGTTGAATCGTCGTTGATGCAACTTGTGAATAGGTCTTCTCTCTCTGAGTGGTTCGCAAAAACACTTGTTGAAGGCACGGCGCTCTTTAATTATTAAATATAGAAAAATAATGTTACATAAGCCGCGATCAAAAAATATTATTATAAAACTTGGTTACATTTCTAATTTTAGTAACGTTAGAAGCTGCTCGGAATGGTACCTGTGATCTCGTTGATAGATCTTAGCAAACTTAAACTTTTAATTCTAAAATATTAGCCAGGTAAAGAAAAATTTAGTCGTAATACTCCATCCTATTTCTTATGACTGGTCGAAACAGTATAGGTAAATAAGTTTACATAAACTTGACATCGCTATATTGTATGGAATAGATAAATAGATTTGTAAAGTACATACGGTTTTACCCAGATTCGACCTTGGATAAATCGTATGTCTGAAATACTATTGTTTAATGTAATGAAATTTTGTAGGAAGTCTGTCTGTCTTAACGAGCAACTACGTGTCTATCACTACAGTCGGCAAGCCTTTGATTTAAACATTACAATGCTGATGCGCCTAAACATTTGATGACCATAGCGGCTACACCTTAAGTAGAAACAATACAAAATATAAAAAGGCCTGAATAAATAACTGTAAACTAGATGATAAATTCGTATTTCAAAAAATACATTTTCTAAGAAGGATGAACCGAAACATAATTGTGAGCTAAACGGTTAATGCAGACCGTGCTTTGAATAAATAGTTCTTGGGTAAAGTAAGTAAAAGTACGTTATAAAATTATGTTTGACACTGACATAAACAATAGCAACGGGGAGCGCCGTGATCCCTCTAAATAAAGTGTGTATAAATTTCAAATTATAAAGAAATCTTTCCTAAATAGAATTCAATATTTTAGTCGAAAACCTTGTTCAGATTTCTGGACAATATGTGCGCCTATTGTATTATCTAATTCTGTGTGTTATCCTTATTTTTATGTCCTCTTAGTTTCGCGTGTATTGGGCTATAAATAAAGTATTGTTATTAATAGAGCAGACCAATTTCCGTGCGCGCCATGTGCGCCGATGTGAGGATGATTGTATTGCATCAGAACTAATAAAAAGTATTCAGTATTTGTTTGGTACTTGCTTAGACTGCATGTAAGTGTAAGCATACGTAATAAAATGGCGTCGACAGATAAATCGAGAAAACAACCGCTGTCAGACGAAGTGAATAAGTTTATTATGGATTTCCCGGACTTAATATACGATGGCTCAAAAACTAAATATTTAGTGTGCAATACATATCTAATGTGTTGGTCAAAAACACATTGCAAAGAACACGTAAGCAGTTCGAAGCACAATAATAACAAAATTAATCGACAACAGTTTATACATGAACTATGTGTAACTATGATTGTGTGTACACTGCCGTTTACCTTGTTAAGTAATGATTCATTTATTTCATCTTGGAATAAATACGCGAATCAAACATTACCGAGCACGACAACGTTACGAAGGAATTTACCATCAGTGCGTAAACAGGTTGAAAATAAAATCAAAGCCGAACTGATAAATAAAAAACTGTGGTTATGAGTGGACGAAACAACTGACAGCAAAAAGCAATCTGTAGTTAATGTGATGGCGTGTAATATGAAACCACATCAACAAACGTCTTCAATTTTTTTAGCATCCAGACGACTAGAACAATGTAATGGCGAAAAAATTTCAGAGGTGCTATTAGATACTTTAGAAAAATTTAAACTTTCGAAAGACCAACTATTAATGTTTATGGCCGATGGTGCCGCAACCATGTGTTCTGTAGGCCGGTCTCTTAGAAAATATTGTCCTAACTTGTTACATATTACTTGTAAACTCCATGCTCTACACCTTGTGGCAGAACAGGTTCGTAGATGTTATCCAGAGGTAGATGCTTTAATATCGAATACAAAGGCAGTATTCCTGAAATCTCCAAAACGTATTCGGAAATTTCCTGACCCTTGAACCAACACAGCCGATTCTGACACGTTGGGGTACATGGTTACGGGCGGGGTTTTACTATCATAAACATTTTGAAAAAATTAAGGACGTGGTTTTATCATTCGATCCGAAAGAAAGTGCAGCTATCAATACAAGCCAGAAAAAATTTCAAGATGCCCAGATTAAAATGGTGTTCGTGAGAATTACTTGGGACTAGAAGAAGCAATAACAAAATTAGAAAATTCGTCGCTGTCGTTAGAGGAATCACTGCAAATCGTTAAAGATGTTCACGCACAACTGTGTGCTGTAGAAGACGCTAAAAGTGAAAGTGTTCTAATTAAATTTGAAAGTGTTTTAGACAGAAATGCAGATTTTGACACCTTAACACGTATTTGTGAGGGCACGTCTACAAATGCGTTAAGTTGCTTAAAAAAGTATTTTGATTATGCGAAAATAACATCACTAGATGTAGAACGCTCGTTTTCCGAATATAAACATATTTGTTCCTCACGGTGGACAAGTTTTTCAGAAATAACCTTAGAAATGCACCTGATGTTGAAAATATACAATCGAGTTTCTCCAGTTTGTCAATCCTTGGAAGACGCTTAAAACGGTAAGTGTTTTTTTAAATCCTCTGTCGTGTACACAATCACTGATTTCATACATTTTCCATTTTATTTATAGGTACATACAACGCTGCTATAATATGTACTATTCTTATTTTTCGTGTGTTTATGCATATTACTTTAATAGCAGAAAACCAAATGTATATTTAATTATTTCTGATAGAATAAATGTCTCTACTTCTATACTTATATCGGTAACAAGCTCATGTTGCGTCCCTATTTTTTCGCATATTCTAATATATTACGAATTACACTACCATACCGGCGCTCATGGCGCGCACGGAAATTGGTCTGTTCTAGTTATTACTTTGATTATTAAAACTGCTTAAAAATAATTCATGTTTGCAATTTGAAACACTACGATTGAAAACTCTAAAGGAAATGATTTAGGAAGAAGGTAATATGGTAGAACATTAATCCAACCGATATTTCTGTATGAAATGTTCATTCTGCATTCTCGGTGATAGTTTAAATATCGATTGTAACTACAATATAGACTACGTTTGTGGATCAATTTTCGTGCTATTCAAGGAGTTACACATATACTATATGGAAAGTCGCGTGATTACTAACCTTGCGTATTCCATTGCACTAAGAAAGCAACTGAAGTATATCTTCGAAAGTAGTAAATTATTAGAAACCTTTCAGGAACGTATTTATTTACGGAAATACATTTTATAGATCATCCGCGTTACACGGTTCAATTACAAAGGAATCCAGGATATTGAAAACTTGACAAGATTGCAGTATAGATCTTGCTCTATAGAATTGATACCGTACGTTTGTAATCTAAATTTTGAATTTTACTTATCCTTTATTACAGGATATACCACAGAGATATAATTTTTAAAAATTTTTTTCTCAGCATATTTTTAATTGGAGTATCTGTGTAGCCGTTATTAATTGCTATTTGTTTGACTAAATTTGGTCAAACAAATAGCATCATACAACCTATGTATGATCATACAAGTTTACAAATTCCGGTCAACTTTTGGATCAGAGCAGATGAGAACAAATCTTGACGTTATTTGAGGTGCTGAATTCAAATCCGGGTTTCGTTTTTCAAAATTGGTTCTACTTTGTGAGTTCGCGCATGTTGGCAGCACTGCGCTATCATAATGACAGTCAGCTGTTGGCGTCGCTAGAAACAATATTTAATTTGTATTTTTAAAGGTTTTTTTTGAATCCAAAACGTGTGAAAATGCAAAGACAGAATTGTAAAGTTGATTCAAAGTGTTTTTCTTATGTTTGCGGATGTTATATGATCAGAAAAAGTGGCAAAGTTATTACTAATGTGATCAGAAATACATATTTTTATTATTTTGGTTTCTCTGTATCAAACACTCACAAGCCGTGGGTACCGAAATTGTTTTGTAACACGTGTAGCACAATATTATACAAGTGGTCACGCGGTAAAAAAGTATGTTTTTCATTTTCATTGCCAATGTTATGGAGAGAGCCGAGAAATCATGTAGATGATTGTTACTTTTGCTTGATGAATGTCGTCGGTGTAAATGCAAAAAAACTATCAAAATATAAATATCCTGAAGTATCATCAGTGTCTAAGCCAGTTCCCCGTGCGAGCAATGATCCTTAGCCAATTTGTCCAGGTACGAGTGCAAATTACATGGAAACTTGTAGTTCATCACCGACGAACAGTGGAAGCGATTTTAACATGGAGGAAAAATACTTAGTTTCGCAAAGTGAACTCAATGATTTGGTTCGTGATTTGAATTTATCGAAACAAAAATCAGAATTGCTCGCATCGCGGATGCAGGAGTGGAAATATCTTGAAACTCAAATAAAAGTCACTGTATATAGAACCAGAAATGAGGCGCTTTTACCGTTTTTCAAAAAAGAGGAGAATATATGCTTCTGCTATGACATCAACGGTTTGTTTGATGCGATGAATACACCATACGATGTAAATGAATGGCGTTTGTTCATAGATGGTTCAAAATATAGCCTGAAAGCTGCTCTGATACACAATGGAAATATAAAACCATCAATTCCGATTGCTCATGCAGTACAAACGAAGGAATGCTACGATACAATATGTAAAATTTTTACCAAGATAAAATATAAAGAGCATCAATGGAAAATTTGTGGCGATTTGAAGGTTTGAAAATAAATTTCAATTCAATTTTAAAGAATAAATGATTTATATACTATTCCTACAGGTTATTGGTCTCTTGATGGGGATGCAATCTGGTTTTACCAAATTTTGCTGGTTTTTGTGTCTGTGGGATAGCCGTGCAACTGACCAACATTATGTGAAAAAAGATTGGCCAAGCCGTACTAATTATGAACCAGGAAAACAAAACCTGGCCTTATCAAAAACTTTGTCAAAGCGCTCGACCGTGCTTTTGAGTACTTGACCAAGTTATTTCCCAAGTTGTCGTACGCCAAAATCAAAGAGGGAATATTTGTCGGACCCGATATTCGAAAATTAATGGCCGACAGAAACTTTACAAAATGTTTAACGCCCAATGAAGCAGTAGCATGGGTATCATTTCAAGATGTTGTTCACAACTTCTCGGTAACCGCAAATCCCCGGATTTCAAGCAGATAATCGACAGTTTGTTGCAAAATTATTGCAAGATTGGAGCTCAAATGTCTCTCAAAATACATTTTCTGCATTCCCATCTCGAATTTTTTCCTGAAAACTTGGGTGATACAAGCGACGAGCAAGGAGAGCGACTACACCAAGATTTGGCGAAAATCGAAAAACGATACCAAGGATTGTGGGACGAGGGCATGATGAGCGACTACTGTTGGACTTTAATGCGTGAAACAGATCCCAAACAGTACAAGCGACTCAGTTCGACTGCTCTTCATTTCTAATTTAACACTTTTTAATGAATAAAATAGAGATTAATTGTCAAAAATTGTAAAAATTGTGTTTATTTAATATCTCGAAAACTAGAACCAAAATAAAAAAACGGAGTGCAGATTGGGATTCAGCGCCCCAAATAACCACAGAAACAGCTTTTGGTTGCTTAGATCCAAAACCGTGTATACTTGTGTCATTTGATCATACAAACGTTTATATGTAATGATTCCTTTTTGAACATAATAAATAAATAATTAATAGTGTGCAGTATGTTCAATATTTATGTATTTATTACAAGGTGTGAATAATAAATGTACTAAACTTAATATTTTTCGTGTCTCATTTCTAACCCCTTATACATTGGTTGCTAGGCCTAGTTGCAAAATAACCCCTTTTGAAAGCAAAACCCTCAAACTAAATACACAAAAGAGTCCAACATTATATATACGCGTGTGACGATTCACGTTTGATAATTAGAGCCCATTTTAGGACCAAACTATACACCAATATATGTGTCTCATATATGTATCTCAACTAATTATATTAATTATAACAAAAAATATGTAAATCGCTACATAAAGCTACATAAATATATGATATATGATCTCTAGCTGTCTTTATGTTGTATTATGGGAATAATTACTAGAGTTACGCATTTAGTCCGGAATGCAGGGATGTATTGTAGAGACATCAGCCCGATGCGAATAGCTGCAGTGAGTAATGAAGGGCATAATTGAGTAATTTAAATAATCGAGTATTTGGTACTTGCAACTCGGATAATCTTACAGAGAGTTTTTAATACTTTTATGTAGCAGTTTATTTTATATGGACTTATAAATTGTTTAAAGTGAATTGATATTGAGCTCCTTTTGTTTCCAAAGCTGTTTTCTTTTTCTACATTTACGTGTACCATAATTATATTTAATTTCATCTCTACTCATAGTTATTATTATTGTTATTATTTAGATAGAAATTTAAAATTGTGTTATTTTGTAGAAAATTAATTAATTTATATACAAGTGTATTGTTCTTTCAAATTTTGTCTGTTTCAAAGTTACAGATCTATGAATGTGATTGTCAGATCATGAAAAAAAATGTAATCCTAAAGTCAATAAAAACCGATTTTATTTTAAAAAGTTCAATTAATAATATTTTCGAAATGTCCACCTCCTTGTTGAATGCAGGCTTGTGCCCGTAAGCCAACAGAAGAAGTACTTATCCGAATTTCATACTTGTTTTGTCGGATTTGCTCGGCAGCCAGGTGAATACGATCCAACAACTCTTCTCTTGTGTTCGAAACTTGCGCGTAGACTAAATTTTTCATGTACCCTCATAAATAAAAGTCAAGGGGATTAAGATCGGGTGATCTGGGTGGCTATGCAGCAGGACCACCTTGACCAATCCATCTTGGATAATTGACGTTAACCAAATTTCGGACAGCAATTCTGAAATGTGGTGATGCCCCATCCATGCGAAACCACATGTCTCGTCGAACATTCAGTGGGACATCCTCTTAAAGACCTGGCAGTTCGTCAATAAGAAATTGAAGGTAATTGTTCGCATTTAACCTCCCAGGAAGAACGACAGGACCAATCAACAAGTCATCGATTAGAGCCGCCCAAACGTTAATAGAAAATTCATGTTGAAATTTAGATGGGCGTGTAGCTTTGGGATTTTCTGATGACCACCTGTACAGGTTTCTCAGATTTGTAACTCCACTTCTCGTGAACGTAGATTCATCTGTGCAGAGGACTGTTCTGCAGAAATTAAAATGAAGCCGTGACTGTCTTAATATCTACGTAAAATAAACTAGACGAGCATAGTGGTCTGCCTCAAGCCAATCGTGTCCCCTGCGATTGTGATATGGATATAAGCCCTCACATTTTAAAATTCGCCAAACTGTCGTTCGTGGCACTCTTAGTTGTCTAGCGATTCGACGTACACTGAGAGTTGGATCCCTTGTAACAATAGCTACTGCTTCTTCCTCTAAGTCTGCTGGCAAATTTACTCCTCGGTCGAAAAATAATCACGCAGTGTGCATTCCCGAAATTATCTGTGTACTTTCAGAAACGTTCTGTGTTGAGGAATGCGCCTATCGGGAGACCGATGTCGGTATTCAATAACTGCTTGACGCGCACTGCCGTTACAGTAGCCATACACAAAATGCATGTCCGCATACTCTTGAGAAGAAAATCGGTAAGGCATTTTGAATAAAGAAAACGTGTTCACTCACTAATAAGCTGTTGTATGAACTGAAACGTAATGTAATCCTTTATTAAAAAAATGCAACGTTAACAGTTATCTGAACATTTGTTTATTGTATGATATTCATGGTTCAGCACTTACGAAATAACTAAGAACCTTCTTTATCATAAATCAATTGCCAGTACTCTTTTTTGTAGATCACCAAGAAATTACTGTATGCACTACGACACATGTTTATTTATTTTAGGATAACATTTTATTATGCGACGTTAACAATCACAGGCCTGTTATTGAATCGTATAACTTTTTTTAAATAAAATCAGTTTGTGTTGACTTTAGGATTACATTTTTTCCATGATCTGACAATCAAATTCATAAATCTGTAACTTTGAAACAAATAAAAATGGATATACAAGTTTTGCGTTTTTGTTACATAACGACACGGGACATCTTGTATATAGGTATAGGTTGTAAACGAAATATTTCTGCATACTTTGATATGCAATAGCTGTAATAATATCAAGCATAAAATGCTCATGCACGAAAATTCTATCTCGAACGAGATCAAAGAAAGAAAAATTTAATAAATGCGCGTGGCTCGATCCGACTCTGGTAAATTTAGTATAACTGCAGCGTTATCCCTACTGAAGCCAGAAGTCAGTCTGCTATCAACTTTCGTGAAGTATAGCTTATTCAAATCACGAATTAACTGATATCGTCTTATGATACGGCGAAACAAGTGAAAATGGTAGAACTACTAGATGTATTTATAAAGGGCGGTTTCCGAACCGAAGATGTCCATCAAATGATTTAATTTTACAAACTATGTACAGATTGAGAGATTGCGGTACACTGCATCCAAGTTATGAAGGCCGTGGCCGGCAGTATTTTTCAACATGCGGCCAATATCCGCGAAGACCGAGACATGTGAAAGCGTGTACATACTTGTATTTATGCAAATGATAGCCACATTGAATATCTCCTATAAGCATTCCACCTGTTTCACACAAATTTGCCTTTTTTTAGGGGAAAAAACTTGACATTAAGAAAAAAGGAAAATAGAACACAGAAAAAAATATGAATATTCATTTAAAATTACAAATAAAATTTATGATTTCTTGTTAATGCAATGTTAAGACAACAAAATAAAAAATTCCATATCACCACAAAACAGTTATACCGTTTAAAATTTTTAAAGAAACTGAATATTGTATTTTTTTCGGGACATTATAAAAGTCAGGCCATTGATCTACTTATAAATAACAATGCAACAGCTGATGCTGCGTTTTTATATCGCCTCCACTTGCTTGATAACGCAGCTTTTGAACATTATTTATGTGCGAGAAAGTACGTTGTTTGAGTTCTGTATCTTGTGAGTAACGCAGAAATATTGCTGAGATTGGCATTGGGGACTTACAAATTGTTCATTATTGTTGTATTAAAAGGGGGTGTTTTGAGATTTATTGCACCTTTTAAGAATTTGAATCGCCTTGAGAAGTTATTAATTCAAGATAATTAAAAACAAAATCTATGTAAAGTAAATAGCATATTATTTATATGCCTTTTAATTGGAGGCATGTGACGTTTCAGCCATAGATGTTTACATCGCCCCACGTATTCTATTTATTTGTATCAATATACAAAGTCTAACTATCTAGACACTTAACGAAACCATTCAAATTTACTACATATATATTTTATTAAAAAATAAAACAGACACAAAAATAGTACATATATACGGTAGTAAACTGTACTTTATATGATAATCCATCTTCATGGTAAAGTTGTCACATCCAATAGATCTATTCAGATATCGTGTCATTTTTTTGACATGAGAGATTCGTAATTAGGTCAATATGTATACTCTGTCTCGAAATAAAGGTTTAATTTCACCTGTCGTATTGACGTTAGCTAATATGGAATATTTTTAGCATCCGTATATAATCAACGGATGCATCCTAATATATATTCTTGCAAATTGTCTTAAACACGAATCTGAAAATGCTTTCAAGAAAAAGTGTTAAAGTATCAACACGTTAACGTGTTCGGGAACTGAATTTGTCCGATGTTTTTCAAACGTACGTAAACACCGACGAGAACTGATAATTCGTTCAGTTTCGAATTCTGATCTCTCAAGGTTTAGGTAAACGTTGTTAGCAGGAAATATCACTTGTGTAGATTTCGCACCCAGGAGAATATTATTCGATTGAATTCTTCCGACAACGATACCTTTTCGTTTTGTATCAATAGCTAGTCAGAGGCGCGCAATATATTTCGCTAAAGAATCCTATTTTCGTGTTAAAATTCATGATAGAAATTTGATTTTATTTTTTCATTGTTGAAAGTATTTAGCAAACGGGCTTTTTTAATCAAATTATAATATGAAAAGTATTGCCTATTTGTACAGTATTTCGCGAAAGTAACGGATAAATTCTATAAAAAGGTTGAAAAAAAAATGTTTCTACCTCCTACCCCTCAATCCCTAGCAAATCCAATTTTAAAATTTTAAATAGCCAATTACTCCTTGTGATACCTCATTTGATAGCATTTTTTTTATGCTAAAAATAATAAAATATTTTTTAAAATCGGTTGATAAATAACTGACATATTCAACAAATAGTTATTTATGTACCTAGGTTTGTAAATACAGTTTTATGGTCAAGAATACGACTGCAAACCGAGACCCGTAGGGTCGAGGTTTGCATATATTTGAGACCATAAAACTGTACTGTACGGACCGTGGTGCATATGAGATTTTTCGTCATAGCTACGTTTTTTTTAATAGACGAATTTTAATGATTTTCCACTTTACTTTTACTATGTTTGTCGTATATATGGTAACCATGTTTGTGTTAATATAAATTTATATTTTCGGTAAATGTCAAAGTACATGCAATATATTTTCAAAAGTTTTTGCTATTAAATGAACATTATAAATATCGACTTACTGCAAATGAGAATTAATGAATATTAAATCTCATTTTTACATGTCAATGTCGCCTTATGTGATGCATTAATAACTACAATCCGACAAACCAAGTTTGTACTAGCATGTATAACACACCTCGTCGCGACTACGATCTTACTGGTTCTTAGGATAATTAAAAATTACTGAAAAGCCAACTCCATCAACGGGAACGTACAGATGCGTTTCGCTCTAATTGAAGCTTATCAATGTACGGTATCTCAAAGACAGATATGGCTTTTCAGTTCTCTACTTTGTGTATATATAGTTAACATTCTGAACTTACTGCAAATGAGAATTAATGAATATTAAATCTCATTTTTACATGTCAATGTCGCCTTATGTGATGCATTAATAACTACAATCCGACAAACCAAGTTTGTACTAGCATGTACAAACTTGGTTTGTTTACCAGTCCTAAGCCTGGATAAAGTGTGAAGGAAAGTTGATAATAGTAAGTAAAAATACAACCATTTTATAAATTATTATTTCGGTAAACTTTCCATTCGGTGAATTGCTATTTCGGTGAATTGGTTTTCGGTGAATTGTTTTCAGTAAATTGTTTTCGGTGAACTTTCCGGTAGCGAGTCCATGCTTATCATCTTTCTTGATTGTCGTGGAATTGTCTACAAATAATTCCTACTGCAGGGCCAGACAGTGAATCAAACCTTTATAGCGAGGTCCTTCAACGTTTGCGGAAAAGAGCGTGTGCGACTTGACATGGCCAGCTTTTAGATCTTGCATCACGATAGTGGCCTCAGTCACACCTCATTGTGGGTTAGAAAATTTTAGGCAGAGAAAAGCATTCCAGTACTCCCATACCCACCTACAGTCCATACATGGCTCCATGGGAGCATTTTCTATTTCAATCGTTTAAGCGGAAGTTGAAAGGTTACAATTACGGAACAATAGACAGCATCCAAAGAGTCACGATGTAGTTTCTAAACAGACTAAATCAACAAGACTTCCAAAACTGTTACCAGGAATCGAAAAGTCGCTGGAGACCTTTCCAAAGACCATAGTTTTGAAGGAGACAATGCCAAATTGCAAATACGATAAATAAAAACTTTAAAATAGATCATTCACATTACGTCTGAGACATACTCCGTATGCATATTTGTCATTAATATATGTGAAGCAAATTTCCAAAAGTTTTTATTGAAAAATCGAACATTAAATATAAAACTGGCATTTTATATCTTTATGGTACACGAAAATAATGTTTAATACAGATTCTTGCATCTATTGTGTATTTTAGCCATTTATATTTGGAATCTTTGTGCAAGGAAGTCGCGAACTTCCTTCAGTCACGCCAACGTGTCGATACTTTCTGTCTATCATCCGCTTCACTTGAAGTTTCACATCCGTATTTCCGCCAGAATTCTCAGGCGCTTCTACCACCTTTTCTCTAAGATTCTTTTATTCGAAAAAATAGGAACAAATATTGACTAGACACGTGAAAACTTCAATTTTATGAGCTTTCGAAAGTTAATGACCAAATCATTGTTTAATTGTTCTATATGTAACTACATAACATAAGATACATTTGCATTGCGTGAAAATAATTAAAAGATTTTTCGTCACACCTACTGCGTAAGTAAACAATTATGACACCTTTTTTTGAAACGTAAGTGACACTTTACATACCGTATTGACAGTTGCTATGGTAGCGGGCTGTAATATTTATTACGACCCTAGGGAAATAATAGCAATATTAGAAAATTTATGACAAATTTATTTCAAACATGATTAAATAACATATATAGGAAAAATAGAATCTTGTACAAAAACTTATGATTTTGTAATATTAAATGTAAATGAACAATTAGAACAATTAGCTATCTGAACAATAGAGTCTTCTTTCTTACTAGGCAAGTTTATATTTTTAATAATATCAACATTATTAATGGTTGGATTCCTAATGGAATCATCAACTTTCTTCTCATTTTTCTGTATCACAGTTGAGCAAACAGCCTCTGTAATATTTTGTTTATATAAAATTCGGTCAGCTATCTGTACTTTATTTATCATTGAATCGGAAACATAGCTTTCTGCCACGGTAGAAGATTTCCATCCGCCGTGTCTTTTCAGACCAAGAACATCAATTCCTGAATCGGCTAATAATGTTGCCGAGGTCCTTCGAGAGGAATGTCCGGTGTAGGTATTTGGCTAGGAATTTTTGCGAGAGTGTTTTTTCCTACAGGCTGATTTCGACATTTACCAAAACTGTACTTTAAGAAAAATTTATCATTGGTAATATTTTCTAATCTCAGACCAATGTATTTTTTAATAATTAGCATAAAATTAATTGGATATTCTTCCTTCGCAATAATTGTAAAAGAACGTTTTAATCCATTTTTAGTATCCGGTATTTTAATTATTATTACATCATTTTTATTTTCCACATCTTGAATTTTCATTTTAACTAGTTCATCTTTCCTACAAGCCCCGGCAATTCCCATAATTATAACAACCTGCAAAATATTAGTATAGAATGAACACGAATTAAAAAGAATCATTCTGTAAACTTACCTTCATCAACAAATATGTATCATCGGAAGCTTCAATAAGAAATTTATTCATTTCCTCTCTTGTAAAGATCCTAGACTTTTTAGTCTTAAAACCATCATTTTTACGCTTCAAAAATCCTTTCAATTTAGGATATTTTGAAATATCTTCATTTTCGTTAATAAATATGGTAGTTTTTAACATGGAGTATTCACACCATAAACTGTTTGGTGATTTTAACTTCATAGATCTATCACGCAAATATGCCAGCGTTACACTTTCTGAAATACTCTCCACATCCTCTGGTGACACCAATCTTTGAACATTTTATAGGTTTCATTGTATCTGTTTTTAGATTTCTCCGGCAAAATCTCAGTACAAGCTATAATAGCATCCATCTCTATTTGATTCATGTTTATAAATTTTATTTAGAAAGAAAAACTTTTGAAAATCTATTGCATATACTTTGACATTTATCAAAAATATAAATTTATATCGACACAAACATGGTTACCATAGATACGACAAATATTCCTGACTTGATGTTACTAATGTGTATACATATAGTAAAAGTAAAGTGGAAAATCATTCAAATTCGTCTATTTAAAAAAAAACGTAGGTATGACGAAAAATCTCATATGCACCACGGTTCGTACAGTACACTTTCATGGTCTCGAATACATGCAAACCTCGACCCTACAGGTCTCGATTTGCAATCGTATTCTCGGCCATAAAACTGTACTTACGAACCTAGCTAGATACATAAATAACTATAAGAAGAGCAAGTTTAATGCGATCAAATCAATTTTTGCTGTCTTTGCCATGTTTTATATTACGAGTATCTAAGTCTCTGTACACAACAGTGAGCTGCTGCTGAAAATCGGTGCTCAAAACATGCCAAAAACTTTTCCTTTTCATGTGTGAAATTAAAAAAATGATATACCGGCCTGGTAAGAATTTATGGATGATCGGTCTTTCCATACCAAAGCAATATGTGAAAAAGTTTAGTTCGGTATTTGGGAATGAAGCACCATCCAAAACTATGGTTTGCAAATAGTTTGCAGAATTCAAGCGTGGAATACATTCGAGCGACATCTTGTAATAGGCACAAGTAATACATAATGTATGCGGATGTGTGATATGTAGAGTCCAGATTATATGCAAAATATGCTTTTTTTAATTGCCTTATTTCATTCAAAAAAATTAAATAAACCCAGAAAACGAATTATTTTGTTGTTAAAAGGTATATCAACAAAATTATGAGTTTTCTGGGTTTATTTAATATTTTTTTAATGAAATAAGGCAATTAAAAAAGCATATTTTGCATATAATCCGGACATGTGTATTATGTCTGTTGGATCCCCACTCAGATTCCCTAGACAACCCTAAATGGTCAACTGTTTGACAGTAGTATGATTGTACGAAATTGTATCGAAATTTTTATCCTAGATACAGACTTGAACAATCATTATTTAAAACTAACAAAGGATAGTTTTATTTAAATATAATACTAGTGCTCATAAATAAAAAATATTCGCAATCAGTTTAATGAGAAAAATAAATTGGTATTTTACTATAAAAATACGATTAAACTAATAGATTAATTTCTAAAAATAAATTAAATCCATCATTTCAAAGTAAATAAATGAACCTTCAAAATCCAAATGTATGTTTTATGTTTCAAAATATACAGTGATGGCAAATGTGTGAAATCATGCAAATATCTGTTCAATTAAAAAAGATATTGTAATAAAATTTTAGACACAGAAATTGGGGATGAAGAGTCATCAATTGAAATATTTTTTACGTACTAAAGTTATACTTTTTTTTTAAATTGGACGTGTTGTATTTCTTACATTTTAGTATTCTTTTAGATAAAACGATTAAACATGAGATTTACATGCAAACGAAAATAATTTTTTTTTTAATTTGAGATCTTCGGGATTTTCTGGCCTATTTAAGTATACCCGACTTTTAAATACCGCCACAAAATAGAAGGTGGTGTGCCAAGTCTGGTGACCTTGCTGGACGTTCGATAGTTCCTCGTCAGCCGATCCATCGGTTTGGGGAACTAGCGTTAAGAAAATTTCTAACGTTAATGTCATAGTGTGCTAGTGCATTTTACTGCATCCATATTTCCTGGTTTTGATTAAGTCGAGGCTTGATATTTTCATTCAATAGTTCTAAATACTTATCTGCTGTCAAGTTGACATCAGTGAAAAAAGGTCATACAATATTGTTGCTACTAAATCCCATCCGAACATTTAATTTTAGGGGATACTGTGTATGAACCTGATCCATCCAGTGCGGATTTGTATCAGCCCAGTATCTACAGTAGTGTCTGCTAACATGACCATTTAAATAAAATGTTGCTTCATCCGTGATAATTATATTTGAATTGGTATTCATTTTTTCCATTATAACTTCGCAAAATTCAATCCTACGATCTAAATAATCTTCACTTAATCCTTGCAGTAATTGTATTTTGTAAGGATAAAAATCTTTTTTTTATTATTTTTTGAACTGAGCGTCTACAGATGTTACAATTTAAAGCTAATTGTAGGATAGAAATCTTACCATTCCGTCTATTACATCAATAAAGACATTCAATGAATTTTCGTCATTAGTTTTCGTTTTTTGTCTTGCTAATTTTGGACGCTTGTTAACGCTGCCTGTATTCATGTATCTTTACACCGTTTTTGAAATTGTTGATTTATTGATGTTTCTATTTGGATGTTCTTCATTAAATAATTGACAAACTTCAGCATAAGTGCGTTTTCTGTCGCCGTATCAAACCATTGCTATTATTAAAATTATTTCTCATTCAATTAAATACATCTTAATTTCGTATGATAATTGAAAATTACTGAAAAGCCACTTCCATCAACGGGAACGTACAGACGCGTTTCGCTCTAATTGAAGCTTATCAATGTACGGTATCTCGAAGACAGACATGGCCTTTCAATTCTATGGCCATGGCCAATTAAACGAAAAATGCATTTACCCCAAAGGAAACCGACACACTTTTTATCTATTTCTTTAAAACTATTTTAGAAAAAAATACTACATTTACATCACTGAATTCGGAATATCTTTCCAACGATGCCAATTCACGCACTGTTGCCATTTAAGAAAAATCAAGTAAGCTATGGATTTCGAATATTCGATAAGAAAGAAAAAATTTAAATATAGCCAAAAAGATTCAAATATTTCCGCACACATTCGTGCACAAAATTTGATATATCGAACCGTTCTCGAGATATTTGAGCTACTATGTATGTTTCCATACATATTAGCGACCCTATACAGTTCGTCCATAAAGTATGGACACAAGCCCGTAGTAACGTTATTGTGCATTATTTGTCAAACTGCAAAGATATGTCGATTAATGTTTTTTATTAGCTATATTTAGTTGCTACCATTTCGTTTTTTCCGTCGACCTTGAATAAATTATGACGTCATTGATAATTTTTTTAAATATCAACCCCATTTTTTTATGGATTTTGAAAGCTACTTTGAAAGAATACTTTATGGACACTTTGCATATACTTTACACCAAAAGCCAGTGTCTATGTTACCATAGATTCTATTTGCATTCTAGTATCCTTCAATCATCCTTCAATCTCTCTCCATATAATACACTCAACGGCAAAATTAACGCATAATTTAATAAAATGTTTTTCTTGCAATTGAAAAGATTCTAATATAGAATTAACTATAGGTGTTTTGTGTGTTATTCATTCAATTAATCAAAAAAGTTCTGTTGATTAAAGACCGTATATACGTTGTTTTAATCATTTTGGCGTTTGTTTGTCGGTCTTTTATTATCTTTTTTTAAATTTAATATGGGGCTTTTAACGCCTGATGATGCCATACGGGCCACTATATTGCTCCAGCATGGAAGAACCCAGCAGCATGTCCCAAATCTTCTTGGAGTAAACCAGTCTAGGATATCCCGACTTGCTAGACGCCTCAGATAAACTGGTGGTGTAAGGAGGAGGCCAGGGTAAGGTAAAAAACGTGCTGCTTCGGCGGCGGATGTTAGATTTTTAACTTTAAATTGCCTTCGTGATGGCACCACCAATGCAGTACAGCTTAAAGGCATGCTGTATGCACCTCGAGAAGTACAAGTTAGTGAGAGTACAGTACAAAGAAGGTTAAAATAAGCTAATCTTTATGACTGGCGTCCTGCTAGATGCCCTATTTTATTACACAATTGAAGAGCTCGGCCAGCTTTTTGTCGTTTATATATCAACTGGAACGACTGGCAAAGAGTTCTTTCTACAGATGAATGCCCGGTTTAGTATACAAGGTGGAGTATGGAACGTTTTGCGGCCTTCGCGATTATAGAGAGGAACCGATTCGGTGGTGGTTCAGTTATGGTATGGGCTGGCATTTCTATGCACTGCTCTACGGACCTAGTCATTCTTGGTAGACCTGCTCTGAATGCTCATAGGTACATCGAAGAAGTTTTGCAAGATCATGTAGTGCCATTTGCTATAGAGTGTCCCAAAATGACCGAAGGGGTTTTAATTCCTTAGAACTTTTTTATTATAATTTTTTTTTTGCTTTCAGTATTTTGTAAAGAAGACTTGGAGAATTTAAAATGGAACAGTACACAATTGAACAACGTGCCAAAATCGTTGAACTTTATTTCTCAAATCAACGATCCATTGTTTTGACTCAGCGTGCATATCGTCGTTATTTTAATGTGCGGGTTGGACCCTCAGAGTCAACAATAAACCGTCTGGTTGCAAATTTTCGAGAGCAAGGGGCAGTAAGGAACCTTCCTGGTGCCGGCAGACGACGAACGGTGCACACGGATGACAATATTCAACGGGTACAGGAGAGTATTCGGGAAGATGGAGAAACATCAACCAGGAGACGTTCGACACAACTTGGCCTCTCAAGAGGGTCGCTGCAGAGAATTTTGCATACAATAAGAATGTTTCCATACAAAATTCAGCTTGTCCAACATTTGAAACCGACAGATTACCAGCAACGACTTGATTATGCAATTTATTTTCGTCAAAAAGCAGAAGAAAATCATGATTTTATTCATAATTTAATTATGAGCGACGAAGCCCATTTCCAATTAAATAGGTTCGTTAATAGGCAAAACTGCAGGATATGGGCTACGGAAAATCCAAGAGTAGTTCAACAGCGAGAATTACACCCACTTAAGTGTACCGTTTGGTGCGGTGTTTCGTAGGAAAGGATAATTGACCCATATTTTTTTTGAAAATGAACACGGTGTCGCCGTTTCCATCACTGGTGTTAGATATCGGACAATGTTGGAAAATTTTTTAAGGCCAGCCGTGGAAAACAATCCGCAAGTATGGTTCCAACAGGATGGAGCCACAGCGCACACTGCGAGGGACACAATGGCTCTTTTACGCGACATCTTTGGTGAACGAATTATTTCCCGTACAAGCGATTTTAATGGCCTCCGCGTTCACCGGATTTAACCGCTTCAGACTGTTTCCTTTGGGGTTATTTGAAAGGAAAAGTCTATATTAATAAGCCTCGAACCATACAGCAATTAAAAAATAATATACGCGACGAAATCAACAACATAACACCTGAAGTTTTGCGAAAGGTCATGGAAAATGTTTTGGAAAGAGCACGAATATGCGAAGCAGAAAATGGCCACCACTTGCGAGATATAATTTTTCATAATTAAATTAAAAATATTCTCCATTAATATACTGTATTTAAAATTAAAAAAATTTAATAATTATGTCTTAAATAAGAAGTTATAATGAACTCAAACCCCTTCGGTCATTTTGGCCAGCCTGTATAATATGCGGCCCAGATTTTCTGCTAATGCAAGATAATGCCCGACCTCACGCAGCTGCTGCAGTTGATAAATGTTTAAATAATGTTGATATTTATTGCATTATTGCAGTTCAGACTTAAATCCCATAGAGCATTTATGGGATGAGATGAAAAGAAAGCTACAAAACAGAAGACATAACATTACTCTTAACCAGCTTCAAGAAGCTTTACAAGAACAGTGGAATAATGCCATAAATAGATTTATCGTTTAACAACCTTTAAGTCTTGTAATTTTTATTAAATAAAAGAATTTTAAAGCTATATAAAAGCTTCAAAGAATTAAGAGCACACATTTTTTTGATCATTTAAGATTTCTTTGTAATAAATATCATAAAAATTCAAATTATGCGTTAATTTTGCCGGTGAGTGTATATTGTTTTATTAATGAATTCTGATTCCAACCGTTCCAATAAATTAGATTTTTAAAGTACAATTAATTTTATAGTAACTTATACATTATTTGTAGTTATTTCTTCTACCCTTGATGGTCTGTAGTAGAATATAAATACGATTTAACTTTACTATCACCACCCGAATTTGTTTTGATTCTTTGACACTGAGTAAATAAAAGAGTCGTTCAAAAAAACGATTTGCCACCATGATGGAGAGACAGCATTTATTTCGATATTCAATATTTTAAAACACTGATCACTTGGGTCAACATGAATATTTGAAGTTGATTGTTAATTCGAAGCATTTAAAACTCCGTAACAATCGAGCAATGATATATTGAAACCGCCAACAATACAGAGTGATGTATTGAATATAAGTGAACAAAGGTTTTTCTAAAAATTTTCGGCATTGCCCCCGTACAAAATCGATAAAACGCATTTCTAACTCGTATTGCATAAGGTAGTGGCTGAAGTAATATTACTAGTGGGAAACGGAAATCAGTAGTATAAACGGCGGTTGCTATAAAGTTCCCCCATAGCAACGGGTTCTTGTGTCGTCGTTGGGGGTGGGTGAAATAGGGTTTGTTTG
This sequence comes from Melolontha melolontha, assembly GCA_935421215.2. Classification (NCBI taxonomy): domain Eukaryota; kingdom Metazoa; phylum Arthropoda; class Insecta; order Coleoptera; family Scarabaeidae; genus Melolontha; species Melolontha melolontha. Next base: position 15,151,885 of record OW285238.1, read on the forward strand.
GCCCGGGAGTTGGGGTAGGACATGGATCGTCGTCCTACGCATATAAACGTCCGCTTTATCGATCCACGGGCCTATATCACTCACTCTCTCTGTCATTCAGCTTCGACCGAAAAAAGAAAATAATCAAAATGTTTGATTGGTAATCACTGGCCCGAAACAACTGTTGAGTCGACTGCGGTTCAAGTTCCGCTTTTATATAGCGAGCCCGGATCCGAAAATGATGTGTTTATTTAAGCGTAAGTACACCTAGCGCGCATACAACACACATCGTGTATATAGCAACGTGTTTGAAGAAGAGCATTTTCAAATAACGAGCGTACTTAATTGATATAATGTTAATATATAACATAAAATCGTAAGGCGTATTCTATAAAATTCGAATTAAAATAAATAAAAATAATTGCTGATTGCATCAGTACAAAAAGCTCAAGCGTAGTATTGGTTATATTATATTAAATGGCATGCGACAGTTAAGGCAAGTGAGGATGAAGTACCGTAAAGTGGGGCGAAATTGATCATAAATATTGCATTTTTGCTTGTATTTTTGTTTAAAATAATAAAATGGTGGTTATTTCCCTTAAAGTGGGTGGGGGTACAAGATATGTAGCCGTTACATTTTGTAAAAACCAAAAATTATTTTTGTATTTGTTCACATAATTAAAATAAAAGATGATCAACTACACCCGCAGAGCGGGGTGAAATTGATCACTTGCAATTTATTGCATAGGATGCACATACGAACTGTATAAGTGCGATCAATTTGACCCTGACCGAAATATATTGGATGATTAAAATGCTATTGGAAATTTTCGGTTTCGGGGTGAAATTGTTCAGCATCATCCGTTTAACTTTTCTCGATTATTATTAATTTTTAAGGCAAAATAAAAGTAAAAACACAAAATGTGATTACTTTATTTGAAAAAGACATAATACAGAAAAATTCTAAACAACTAGATTTCCTTGATATCGATTACGTGGTCAAAATAGTACGCCTGTAGCTTACCAAATGCTTTTAATGTGGGATTCCGAAGCTGAGCTATTATGTCTGCAAATTTGTCAGTTTCTTCAGTTTTGAAAATTTTGCCTTCTTTGTCCAAAGACTTCATTCCCAGCAGTTCTATTTCACTGTCATTTGTTACATTTTGAACTAATGCAACGTATCTATACATTGTTTTCTTCCTTGAACCACCGAATACTTTTACCAATACAAAGTTTCCCTTCTCGATTCCATTTTGCTCTGGTGCTGTATATTCTACTTCTTCATGACTATCTTCCATCGGTTCATTGTCAGAATTATCATTGGTCAATGAATCAGCTGCACTGAATTCGCTATCTGAGTCTTCGTCTGGCGCAGTCACACTTTTTCCCGGCACAACGACAAGTTTTTGTCTTTTTATATTCCGTCTTGATGGCACGGCTGAAAATCTTTGCCGCTGCAAATATCAACCAACACATTGTTGAGAGCGTTGTTGGGTTCATCAGTGTCTTCTGAGAGAATTTTTCGCAAAACAGGATTCGGGTCTAACGGTGATATTCCAGTTGCATTAAAGGACATCACCAGATATTTTCTTAAGCAATGTTGCATTCAGTAAGTGTGGACTTTTTATCGACAGACGCTGAAAGTTTATGTGCAGTTTTCCATCTAGTCAAAACACCCCTCCAAGCAATTTTAAAAGGTAGGAAAAATCCAACATCAAGCGGTTGAGTGAGATGGGTTGAGTTCTTTGGGAGGCAAACGAATGATATATTATTTGCAGCACATAGCTGCAACACCTCGTTGGTAAAGTGGGACGATAAATTGTCGCCCAATAAAACTTTATGCCCTTGAAGTCTCTTGGCGTGTGGCAGAAAGGTTGAAACAAACCAATCTGCGAAAGTTTGGGCATCAATCCATCCATGATGCGTGCGGTTGTAACGGGAACCTGATAAGCAGCATTTTGCATTACAGCATGGTGGCCCTTTTGGATCTTGCTCGGTCCACTGCACCCACATCTTCCTCGATTTATAAATAACGTACGGCGGCAACAGAACTCCTGAAGCGGAACCGCACATCATAATTGACGTTGCACTTTTACTAAAGTTACAAATACGTTCCGGGTATTTAGTTCCTCTACGGAACAACATTTTCTTTTGCCCCGTATCCTCCTGTAGATTCGTCTCTTCATAATTGAATATGTTAGACGGCGGAACTCCCTCTAGTGTAACATTCAAGTTTTCAAAATAGTCGACTATAATTTGCCTTGACACATCAGCGCGAGATCGTTTTATGTTTGCTGCTAATTTATTGGTAACTTCGTTTTTATATCTGCGTAATAGCGAATATGCCCAATCCTTACCTGGCATTTTGTTAGTAAATTTGGCCACAGTACGGCCCCGACTATCTAGATAGTTTTTTTGCAAGTTGTCTGACGTCTAACAAAGTTAAGGGAAACCCCCATTCTCTACAAGTTGAGATAGATTGAATTAGGGATTTTTCTTCATTCCTAGAAAAAATGACCTGGCCACCATTTTTTCCTACACGTTGTCCATGAAATCTGTTGTGAAGGGTGCCGTATGGAATTTTAAATTCCTTAGCAGCTTTTCGTAAGCTCCATCCATGATCTAAAACTTTCTCCAGAGCATTTTCAACATTTTGTTGAGAATAGTTTTTGTAGTTTCTAGCTCCAGGCTTCCTTTTATAAAGTCGTACCATTTTGAAAACCCTTAAATAAAGAAAAAACACGTCTAAACAATAAAGTTCACAGTAAACATAAACGATCAAATTGGCCCCACGCCTATGATCGATTTCACCCAACGTTGTATTTTTCAAATTTCCCGCGCTACTAGTCAAAGCACATTAAAACAACGAGAACGAAATAGGTTAGGAGATACCAGTATGTACGTCCATGCGGCTAGGTGAGTTTAAATAGCTTTAATTTTTTACGTACCTTCAATAGTTCTGAAGTTGAAGTTGAGTGTTGAAATAGTAGGCTCGTTTATAATTTAGTTTTTATGCGACAAAAACAAAAGATATTACCAAGCGCGACACTTCTATGCAATCTGTGGTTGTAACACTAAATTACACCAGATTGCCAACTGACAAAACTCAAACAAGTAACGCGGCAAATTTAAAAATGTTTGAATCGGATGTAGTTATCAATTTCACCCCCCCAAATCAATTTAGCCCCACTTTACGGTATGTTATATGTATATGTCAAATAAATTTGACAGAAATAGAAAATTATAACAGGACGTTATCAATGTAAGAAAATGTGAAAAAATATTACGAGATTAAAAAAAAAGTAGCTGGGTATATTAACAAAAAAGAAGAATTATTAATAGTAACGTAAACAAAAATTGGAGAAGTTGAAAAAAATTAAGCTTATTTGAGTGATTACTACGGACCGGACACGAGAGGCCGAAATTACGATGGACCATATAAATAGTCTATAACATCGCTAAGTACAACTCGCAGTTATTGAATAGCACTATTCATTCGGTTAACCGCACATCTGATTTTTGTCTTTGAATTGTGACGCAATTACTTCAATTTTACACTTAAATTCCTTTCTTCATAGACGTAGTTAGAAGCGGGAGGAGTTTTTGTAATTTATTTTATTTATTAGTTTATATTTCGTAAAATTGAATGATTAATTGCCCCGATAAAACGTTGTGGCGGTACCAGATATAGTATGCATGTTATAACAGCCCAACTATTTCCTTGCTCGATTAAATTCGTCGAGCAGATGTTATTTTCGTCGTTATTGTGTCTGTTCATTCATAAAATTCTATTTTACAGTGGCGTGTTTATGGTTACGTTTCTTTCAGTGTTATTTGGTTACAACTTTTAGCATTTTAAAAAATCCGTTTCATATTGTTATATTGTATATTTATCCTATAATTTTTTAGAAATTCAAGTTTAATTTACTACCTTATTTTTGGAGTAGTTTTCGTTTCTCCTTTTTAGTCTATTTCTTTCTGTTCTTAGTATTTCTCTTTGTTTTCATTAACTATGGAGAATTCTCGTAGGGCGACCATGGTAGGATGGATTACAGGTAATACAGATTGTTTGCATATTCGTAATGATACCGAGATATATTGCAGTGCCTCTTCATTAAGTTTAAGGCGTCCACAAAAGTGTAATGTGCAGAGACATGTTTCTTCGAAAACTCATCTATATAACATATTGTCATGGATTTTTCCCCGAAGTAAGAAAATAAAGAAACCATAAAAGACAATATATTTATGTACATTTTATTTCAGAAGGATATTTATAAAGAGTTGATATTATATATAAAAATTTATTATGATATGTATTTTTGTCCACAACTGTAGGATGTACGGGCCTATGGGATGTTTGGAGTTCGCGCCAATGTGGAAGTTATAATAATATATATATATATATATATATATATATATATATATATATATATATATATATATATATATATATATTGTCGCTGTTTTGATCTATTTTTATGTTAGGTAGGGGTATCTTGCCGTTTCTTGGACCTTCATGTTTTAGAGATTTAATAGTTTTTGTACAGATAGGTCGTGTTTATTTGTAATTGGATAAAACTTAATTTTATTCAATTTAAATTCTGGATAATTACGGTGTGTGTTTTTTGATAGTGTTTTGATGTGTTAAATTAATTTTCGTTTCATTACGAGTCTTTAAACTTTTAATTTATTTAATTTAATAATCCTATCTGAGGAGAAAAAAAAATCTCTCATACTAGTGAATGGGATACATTAATTAATGTATGTATATTTTTCTTAATATAAATTAAATGTTTATTAGAGCTCTATAATTCAGTAATTTTAGATTTGTAAAAATTTTGTAATCAGAGAAAATATTAAGAAAACTTATCAGAGTGTTTTTTTTTGAGTGTAGTTTTTTGTTCATATAAATTACTGTAATACGTTAGAAGGCGGGAAAACTTATTTGCTACATGCATGTGTTTGCGCATGATCAATTTTGGTTGCGTACGAAAATAGAGAAAGTTCTATTTGACGTTTGATTTGTGGGGGTAACGTAATTGTTGACATCTGAAAAATTTTGTTTATATTTTTATTTTAAATCTTTGTTCGCGGTCAATTATTTTGAGGTTTTTTATAATTTTTACTGTCATATAGTATGATAGTTTTTTCCTCAATACTGAGAATTGTATCAGTTCAACTTTACACTTTGTAAAGTTGAGTTTTTTTTTTGTTTTTTTTAAATAAACATGTAAGGGGGAAATGTTTGTATAATTTGTCTTATACCTATTGTTTTACTTCCATAACACATATCCGTGTGGATAAGCCCTGAGGATTAAGAAGCTCAAGGAAGGCGTACCCGACTGAGGATAGCAGGGAATCTATTTTGCAGTGTGAATTGAAAGTAAATAAGCAATTAAGATCACAATTCACTGCAATATGTTCATCTGCACCTGATACTTTTAATAAAGAACTGTGTGAAGCTTTCATGGCGGCCAATATCCCATTCAAAAAGCTTAACAATCCTCAAGAAGTTTCTCACAAGATATACTGATCGTCATATACCAGATGAATCTATTTTACGTAAATACCACTTACCAAAATGTTATTTGAGAACCATTGAAAAAATACGAACGAACCTATCTGGTCCTTATCTTTGGGTAACTGCAGACGAAACAACGGATGTAATGGGACGATATGTGTTAAATGTAGTTGTTGGTATTTTTCATCTGACAACTTCATACCAACCATACTTAACTGCAACTAAAATATTGCCAGTCGCAAATGGGGAAACAGTTGCAGAAGTAATTGATCAATGTACTCATAATATTCTGTCATCAGATAACAACTATAAAGACAAGATGCTATTATTTTTGACTGATGCGGAAGCTTTTATGTTCAAAACAGGGAAATTATTAAAGCAATCTTATCCCAATATGCTACACGTTATCCGTGCAGCATATGCACTACATAGAGTATGTGAATACATCAGGAGTCATTTTCAAAATGTTGATAAGTTAGTTTCATCATTTAAAAAGATATTTCTTAAAGCTGAGACAAAAAGTTGATGCCATATTTAGCAGAAATCAAAATTTGAATGTATTATATCAATTCTGCACCGAGCCGATTGAAAAATCTATACATGCAACATTTTAATCACCCACCCATCACCATATGGAGCGGACATTTTCTATTTTTAAAGACGTTTTAACATCTGAAAGAGCTAATTTAACACAGGAACACCTTGAATAAATTTTAGTTGTTTATAGTAATGTTTTACACTTTTAATTTTTCATAGAAAATACATAGTTTTGAGTTCTGTTCTTTGTAAATTATTTTTATTCAAAATTCGATACGCAATTCGCTTGTCAGCATTACTTTTGTTTCAACAGTAGTTACTACCGGTTAGCAAACCGCTTATTACATTCGCTCTGCTGTGCATTAACAGATAAATATTAAGTGCATATGTAGGTATGTGCCACTTATGCAGTAGGCCACACGTATCAAATTGTTCGAAACTCACGGATCGCTTACAGAAACAAACCTATTGCGAATACAAGGCAGACGCCTATGGGCTATGAATCATCAATCGCTGGAGTTATTTAACACATATTAATATGTAACGATTTTGATAAAAATTGCTTTAATAAATATATTTTTGTTAATTATAAAATATAATAGTGTTTTTCTAATTTTTGGAACCCGATTCCCTTTTTTATAGCGTTTTTCTTAGATTCTGTCAGTTGTGTGTATAGAGAGTATAAAAAATGTACTTAAGGCATATCTTTATTAGGTATTTATTAAGAGGGTATTCATTATAGTGACTTTCCTTTTTCCTGTGTAATAGAAAAATCAATTAACTAATCTGTCAGTATGTGGTATATTGATTATTGTACCACTGTCATTATATCAAGTGCGATTATTATCTGAACTAACATAATTTTAGTAAGTCATTGAATAAAACAGGAGATATTGATTATTGACCAATCTAATCTGGAAAGAAATTAATAATTAATTCGTAAAGCAAGTAAACAACCTTATTGTAAGAAAAACGTTTGTTTTATTTACAATTTAGATCTATCGGGCAATGTATTTGAGTAAATGTTAAGAATTAAACATTTGGCTATATTACACTAATTTTATTAGAATAACTTGTTACGCCTTTATTTCCATTCTAAAATTTTCTTAATAATTTTTATTATTTATTGACGAGACCCGGTATCTTATTTTGCCTAGTTTGTTACGCTATTATTTCCCTTCCAAAATTTTCTTAATAGTTTTCGTTATTTGTTGACGATTATCTTATTTTGCTTGCTTATCATTAAATACGTATGAGTGCTGATATCGCTATCTGTGGTTGAATTGGTAACTGTCATTCCCTCTGCGAGTGTCTGCTGATACGCGGAAGAGAGAGACTGTCCCACAGCCTTTTGTAGTGTAAAGTCGTTTAGAAAGTGACATTTTTTATACATCTTCGTAACGGAAGTTAACTCACGTTTATTCGACTTATAAAATTTCACGTTTAATTACGGATCTGGTCGAGAGTTAGTGAATATTTTAGAACAGACAATTTTGCCGCTTGCGACTCAAGGAGGTTGGAACAAATTATCAACCGACTTTGGGATTTTTTCTGCTTGGCGTTCTAGTTCGTTTTCGGAAAAAAAATAATTAACAGAGCAGTTCATGGTCATCTAATCCACCGAAAAGCGATACACCGGAAGAAATTAATTACCTTCTTAGACGAATAGGGAAAGGATACAAGTAACTCGTATTGTTAAATTTTCCTTTGGGTAATTTAAATTTCCTGCGGTGTATCGCTGTTCGGTGGATTAGATGACCATGAACTGTCCTGGATGGAGAAGCAGTAGTTTGCGTGGTGTCTTCCGCGGAAAGTTAATTTTTTTTTCCGAAAACGAAGACGAAGTAGAACGCCAAGTAGAAAAAACCCAAAGTCGGTTGATTATTTTCTCCAACCTTCTTGAGTCGCAAGCGGCAAAATTGGCTGTTCTAAAATATTAACTAACTCTTGACCTGATCCGTAATTAAACGTGAAATTCTATAAGTCGAAAAAGGGTGAGTTAACTTCCGTTGCGAAGATGTAGTTTTGTCACTTTTTAAACGACAAAACGCTGTCGGCCCGTCTCTCTCTTCCGCGTACCAGCAGACACTCGCAGAGGAGATGATAGTTACCAATTCAACCACGGATACCGATATCAGCACTCATACGTATTAAATGATACGGAAGCAAAATGAGATACCGGGACTCGTCAATAAATAATGAAAACTATTAAGAAAATTTTAGAAGGAAAATAAAGGCGTAACAAACTCTAATATTGTGCTATGGATTTTTCCCTAAATAATATTTAAAATTTATTTAAAATAAATGTACATTATTTGTGGATATCTGTGTATATCCGATATGTATTCATGTGTTTGATAAAAATTTGATTTTAGAAGGTCGTCTTTATGTGAAAGTGATAGAGAGATATATTGGGGGGGGGGGATACGTAGTTTAGCCCTTAGACAAGAACGTTGTATTTCTTTGAAATATATATATATATATATATATATATATATATATTAAAATAATAGACTTTTTTTTGGTTTAGAGACCTTTAATGAATTTCAGTTTTTTACTACGACGTTTCGACTTTTTTTATTATTAAGTCTTTTTCAAGTGATTAGAACAATTTATTTCGTGTAACAGTTACACTAGTGTAACTGTTACAGTTACACTAAATATCCCGAGAAAGGCAATTCGACCCTATAAAAAGGTTTGACATGTCTGGCCATGCATGTGACACAAAATATGTGTTTTGACACGAAATAAATTGTTCTAATCACTTGAAAAAGACTTAATAATAAAAAAAGTCGAAACGTCGTAGTAAAAAACTGAAATTCATTAAAGGTCGCTAAACCAAGAAAAAGTCTATTATATAAATATTATGACACGACCAATAAAATAAATAAGAAATAAATTTTAATTCTTATTAACACTATATATATATATATATATATATATATATATATATATATATATGTATATATATATATATATGTATATATATATATATATATATATATGTATATATATATATATATTTAATTAAATCGGGATGATTTGATTGTGTTAAGTTGATTGTATTTTATATTCAATTCCCGTATATTGTAGAGAGTTGTAGTTCTCGTAATTTTGTTGTATAAGATTAAACAACGTGTCTTGTAAGTCTTCAAAAAACTGTAAGTTTTTTTAATTTATTAATTCATAAAATTTTGATTAATTTTATAAGAATATTTATCTTGTATTCAATATTGTTATTTAAGAGATTTATTATTATTAGTAAGAATAAATAATAAAGAATATTATTAAACTTCTACGTAAAAAATTATAATTGTAAAATTTTATTCGTTTGGAAGTCAAGGGTATTTTTTGTATGCGTTTGATGTATCGCGCATGTGTTAGATTTTGATCGTGTTTTCAAGTTTGTTATACAGTGTGGTTCTCTGGGGAGAAATTAAAAATAAACTTTATTATTTTTTAGATAAGTTGATCGGAAGTAATTAAGAGGAAGTTTTAATTCACTTAGCTGTCATATTCAGTGAATTGTTTTACCTCATTGTGTCATTGAAAGATACAATATCTTTATACTTTATAAAGATAGTTTTTTTTCTTTTTTGATTTTTTTGTATTAAATATTCATTTAAATTTTATCTTGTGCTCCTTTAATTTCTAATACCTTTATTGCTGTTTTATTAAAAATAAGTAACTCAGAAAATATAAATATACATTATTGAGAACTTTTACTGGCGCCTTAAAAATTTTGTAGAAGACCACGTATTTCCTTTTTGGAACCCTGAGAAGTAAGAAGTCCCATTTTTGAAAATCAACTGGCTGAGTATCCTAGTTGGGAAGTATAGTTGTGGCTGGTGACACATATTAAAGCAACAAACCACTATTCATAGCAATATATTTCGACTCTTATGACATTATCAAAGAGATATCTTTAAAGATATCTAATAAAATTAGAGAAGTTGACTGAAATATAGCCAAGAGTTTTGTTCTCAACATTTAATCTAACAAGGGAAGATCTCGAACCCGGAAATTCCAAAAATTATGATACTTTGGGAACATGTATTTTTTGGAGGACAGTTTTTTTTCTTGTTTACATTAACATAACATACAAAATATTTTTTCCTTGGTTAACTTCGCAGATATTTCTTGGTGAAACATTCTTGTAATAACTTGATTAATTATTCGAAAATAAAACACTTGGCTTAGTTTCACAACTTCTTTAATTAGATACACTAACAATTGTTTCGGCTATTAGGCCACTATCAAAGAGCTATCTCAAACTAAAACTTACTATACTTAAGGTTAACATATATACCTGTGTTTCTTAGGTATGGGTGGGAGAATGTGGGTAATTGATATTTAAGATTGTATCGATATAGGGGGTATTTATGAATTCTAATTGCGTGTTTGTGATCACTCGATTTTGTTTTTGGGCTTTTTTAATTTCAAAAATCTCTAATATATTTAACTTTTTACTTTTTGCTACATTATGAATGAGGTTACAGCTCTTTATATCGGGTAAGTGGTTCTGGTCTATACAATGTTCCGCGAACCCTGTGTGTTTAACACTATATTTTATATCTCTAATATGTTCAGTTAACCGTTTATTAATACCTCTGCCACTCTGTCCGATATAAATCGCTTCACAATTCTGGCATTTTATGGAATATACTCCTGATTTCTCTAAGTTATCTATTTTATCTTTAGTATTATTCAACAATGTACCTAAATTTACTTTGTTTATCCACACTATGTTAATGTTGAGTTTCTTTAGTAATTTGTTTATTGTCTGTGTTATGGGAGGGATATAAGTGATTACATGCCAACTAGGTTTCTTTAATTCATTTATTTCTGGGTATAACAATTTTTGAAGTATTTTCCTTTCTTTATGTTTTATCAAATTATGATGATATCTGGGTTGTAGCCATTATTTTTTGCTATTATTTTAATTGTGTTTATTTCATTATTAAAGGCTTCCTTATAAACACAATTAAAATAATAGCAAAAAATAATGGCTACAACCCAGATATCATCGATAATTTGATAAAACATAAAGAAAGGAAATTACTTCAAAAATTGTTATACCCAGAAATAAATGAATTAAAGAAACCTAGTTGGCATGTAATCACTTATATCCCTCCCATAACACAGAAAATAAACAAACTACTAAAGAAACTCAACATTAACATAGTGTGGATAAACAAAGTAAATTTAGGTACATTGTTGAATAATACTAAAGATAAAATAGATAACTTAGAGAAATCAGGAGTATATTCCATAAAATGCCAGAATTGTGAAGCGATTTATATCGGACAGAGTGGCAGAGATATTAATAAACTGTTAACTGAACATATTAGAGATATAAAATATAGTGTTAAACACACAGGGTTCGCGGAACATTGTATAGACCAGAACCACTTACCCGATATAAAGAGCTGTAACCTCATTCATAATGTAGCAAAAAGTAAAAAGTTTAAATATATTAGAGATTTTTGAAATTAAAAAAGCCCAAAAACAAAATCGAGTGATCACAAACACGCAATTAGAATTCATAAATACCCCCTATATCGATACAAACTTAAATATCAATTACCCACATTCTCACACCCATAAGGAACACAGGTATATATGTTAACCTTAAGTAGAGTAAGTTTTAGTTTGAGATAGCTCTTTGATAATGGCCTAATAGCCGAAACAATTGTTAGTGTATCTAATTAAAGAAGTTGTGAAACTAAGCCAAGTGTTTTATTTTCGAATAATTAATCAAGTTATTACAAAATATTTAATATTCAAAACCTTAAAATATTTAAATAATAAAAACTCAGTTTTGTTTCAAATATCCACTTAAATTGCAGTGTATATTCGAAGGCAGGTTAAAAGAAAATAAAGCTAAATGAAAACATTAAGTCAATTTCGAATATTGCATGTACTCGTATATTGTTTGAGGCTTGTATATGTAATGTTTCTTATGTAATACAATTTCTTTCGACGGTAATTCTTTTACGAACAAAAAAGGGAATAGCCGAAAGTACTTTAAGTAGAGCAAATACTAAATTCTACGCACGAAAAATGGATTTATCCTGCGGCAGTTCTATAATATAACGGCACTTTCACATAAAAGCATGATTTCCTGCACGAACATACTAAATAAAGGTTTTTACACACGTACATATACATATGCTAAAGTTCTTTTTTAGTATAAACACAAATTTGAATTATGGAAATTTTTCCTTGGGGGTCTTACACTTCAACACATATTTAGGCGGGCTTGCAAGTACTTCATAAAAATTTATGAAAGAAAACCAAGTCTATTCAATAAAAAATAAATTTAAAAGCGCTTTTTAAAGGATAAAATATTTTTGACAAATAATTTAAGGCACATTCGTACGTTTAATTTTCTGTGTTGACAAGGATTTTTACAGTTAGTTGCTATAGGTAAGAATTTAAAATGCATACATTATCATATTATCAATATACCAAGTATATGATATTAATAGAATGTTTAACCAATTATGTGTGCAAATTACTTTTTGAGGTGGATATTTTTCTTCCTATATGACCAGACGACGTTTTTCTGGAACGTTTTATACATTTTCAAAGTGAATGTCAACACAAATTGAACGGTTAAAAAATTGTGTATTTTTGAAACGTTTTGCTTGCTAAAAAAAAGTTTCAGTCGGTTATTAAAAAACTGAGGATATTTCGACAGCATGCATGAGCGGTGAGTATCCGGACACCTACCTAGGTGTCCGGTTGGCCTTTGTATAATCACCAACAAAGTGTTTGTCCCGGACTTTTTTAATCTGTTGAGTCGTCATAATTTTAACAATTGATCATGTCGCCTGCATAAACACAACCAAGCTTTAATAACCTTCTTTTTCGCTTCCCTTTCCTCATTAATTCAATCTTAACGTAACGTTTTTTCCCCATCCTGTTTTTTAAACTTTCTACCCTAACAAGTTGCAATGACATGCGGTTTTTCAATATTTTAATAACTTTAGTAGATTAATATAGTTTGTCGATACATTAGTTTTAATTGACTTCACTTTGTTATCAAAAATAGTTCAATAAAGTGTGTAGTGTTTAATTACTTGGACTTAAAGTATTCGTCCACATAAAATTGGTTCTTGTGCCAATCTGCCATGACCTCCGTCTGTTGTGCAGACACATTTTCTCTTTATATCGATGTCGTTTATATATATATATACAGGGTGTCCAGAAACTCTCCTGACAAACGAAGACCGGAGTTTTCTCAGATAATTTTAAGACAATTAAACCCAAATTCACCTAGTCCGAAAATGCTTCCTAAGGGAGCTAGAGTTCTTTGAAGATGGCGCCTTGTATTTATTTTTTTTTAAATACCTCCAGAACGCTTCTATTTAGAAAAACAAAAACTGGTATGCTTATTTATCCTCCAGAGATGAATCGATTCCATCAATTGCGAATTTCTAGTACCGGTCATAGGCGTCCGTTTTGGGTAGGTCAACGGTTATTTTAAGGCATAACTTTTTTGTCATTAACTTTTAAGCATTTGTGACACTAGATTATTAAATTTTCAGGTATTCCAGTACTAAAAGGTACTCTTACTTTAAGTCGGTAGGATACACCGTTTTCTAGAAAAATCGATTTGTAAATTTTTCGTTTTTTCTTCATTAAAGTTCAATTTTTTATTTTTTGCAATAGTTAGCTCTGAACTGCCAACAGAAGTAAAACCTACGTTTTTCATTGTCAAATTGTTGTCAGTTCGCGAAGTTTATCTTTTCATTTTTTACTTTGTGTTATTCAAACACAACGATTTCAATTTAAAAAAAAATGTTTTTTACTAATGAGGAATACGCCGATATGCATTTAGTTTATGGCGAAATGAGGTGTAACGCTCGAGCGGCGCAACGTAGATACGCTGAAAAATTTCCCAATCGTCAGCATCCCACTCACTCAACATTTACAGCTCTTCATCAACGATTAAGAGAAACAGGTTCAGTGGTCCCAAAAAATAATGAAACAGGGAGACATAATGATGTAACAGTAGAACATGAAGATGTTATTTTAATGGAAGTTGAGGAAAATCCAGAAATTAGCGTTCGAAGACTATCTGCCATGTACCCCACAATTTCAAAATCTTCCGTAGGAAATATCTTACACAAAGAAAATTTATATCCTTTTCATTTTACAAAGGTGCAAGCACAGCTAGAAGGAGATTTTCCTGCTCGCGTAGAATTCGCTAGATGGTTACAAAATCAGAAAAATCAAGATGAAGATTTTTTCAGGAACATTTTGTTTGGTGACAAAGCTACATTCTCAAAAAATGGAATTTTTAATGTACATAATGAACATTATTATTCGTACGTTGGTGACAATCCCCACGTTGTTCAAGAATTTAAGCATCAGCATAGGTTTAGCATAAACGTCTGGATAGGAGTAGTTGACGATTATCTACTTGGACCTGTGGAATTACCTGCTCGTTTGAATGGTGCTGATTACTTACATTTCCTGCAAAATATTTTACCTGATTTGTTAGATGAGGTGCGTTTAAATATTCGGCAAAACTTATGGTTTCTACAGGACGGCTGTCCGGCCCACTTTAGCAGGAATGTACGAGACTTTCTAGATAACAACTACGAAGACCATTGGATTGGATTGGAAGAGGCGGTCCAGTTGCTTGGCCAGCAAGGTCGCCGGATTTGAATCCTTGCGATTATTGTGTTTGGGGATACATAAAAGCATTTGTTTATTCCGTTCCGATACAAAATCGCGCACAACTCTGGCTCAGGATACAAGATGCTTGCAACGAATTTAGAAATAACTTTGGAATTTTTGCAAGAATTCGGCGTTCTCTAAGCAAAAGGGTAAACTTATGCATAGAGACTAATGGTCATCACATCGAGCAACTTTTGTAACAAGCTACCTTTGATACTTGTTCTTTTTTTGTTAGTTTCGTTCCATTGTAATAAATAATTTTTTTAAATTTATTAAATTAATTTTCATCCATGCCTTGATAGTCCAAGCCAACTTCGTCGCTAAAAATAAGTAGCTACATAATAAATTGAACTTTAATGAAGAAAAAACAAAAAAAATACAAATCGATTTTTCTAGAAAACGGTGTATCCTATCGACTTAAAGTAAGAGTACCTTTTAGTACTGGAATACCTGAAAATTTAATAATCTAGTGTCACAAATGCTTAAAAGTTAAAGACAAAAAAGTTATGCCTTAAAATAACCGTTGACCTACCCAAAACGGACGCCTATGACCGGTACTAGAAATTCGCAATTGATGGAATCGATTCATCTCTGGAGGATAAATAAGCATACCAGTTTTTGTTTTTCTAAATAGAAGCGTTCTGGAGGAATTTTAAAAAAAATAAATACAAGGCGCCATCTTCAAGGAACTCTAGCTCCCTTAGGAAGCATTTTCGGACTAGGTGAATTTGGGTTTAATTGTCTTAAAATTATCAGAGGAATCTCCGGTCTTCGTTTGTCAGGAGAGTCTGGACACCCTGTATATATACATATATATATATATATATATATATTGTAAAGTGCCAATCGATGCGCTGAGTAGGATTTAACTAAGAATATAGTATATGAATTAATTATAAAAATTGAAAATCTAAAAGAATGAAAGGTTAATGATTTTAAAATTTAAAATGTGGGCGCCAATATACAAATATCCTTAGTCGAATCAACGCTATCTGACCCTTTTTAAAATAACTAGCTAATTGCGGTAGAGCTTGAGTGTAAAAGTTAATTTTTAATAATCTCAGGGTTCACGGTCGGTCAGGTGTATTATTTGCAGCTACAAACCAATCAGTGTATTCTCCACTCAAACACAACAATCACACTTCACAAATAAAAGATTGAATTAGATAAATAAATAAAAATTTAATATCACAAAAATAAGAAAACTGTAACAACAAAATTGAGAGATAAAAATAGGAAACTGTATTTAATATTATATAAATTATACAAGATGTGACAAAAATTGAAATTAATAAGTGCACATGTGGGAAATGGTGATGAGGTTATGTGTACGAGATAAAATAAACAAATATTTAATAGTTTTTATATCTTATATTATTTTGGTGAGTATAAGCTTATTTGTAGCTAAATATCTGTAAAATTCAACGCTTTAAATTGATGCTTACTTTAAAATTGAATTTGATACATGAAATAATAATTTGTAGCGATTAATTTGAGCAATTATAACTTTTAAAATTAAATAATTTGGAATAAACGTTGTAGGTGAACCTGATGTTGATCTCCTAGATCTGATATACTTCTCAATATGTGGATATGCGGTAGACCAGGAAGCACGGCCTCGTTCACCGTCTTTGGCGGAGTTCGTCGAGTTGAGTGGTGTAAATCGTTGGCTTGC
Organism: Melolontha melolontha; assembly: GCA_935421215.2. Lineage (NCBI taxonomy): Eukaryota > Metazoa > Arthropoda > Insecta > Coleoptera > Scarabaeidae > Melolontha > Melolontha melolontha. Next base: position 15,168,288 of record OW285238.1, read on the forward strand.
CCTGCTCTCTGCTTCAAATGATGCTTAGGACGATATCTCACGTTTGCGTTGAGGTATTCTTGAGATTTTTTCTTCAAAAGGTGGGCCTTTAATTTGGTTATCGAATGATTCAACACTAGGTAGGAGATTTTCACTTTAAAGATGTTTTAAAAATTTATTTTAAGGAAGTACACTCAAAAACGGCCATTTATGTTGAAAGTTTTATATCAGATGACGCCGATCGCGTTTTATTTTTTATTCCAAAGCCTTATTTCTATATCGAAATAATCTCGTAATTTTAGTTTAATTACATCAATTTAAAATGTGAGTTTATACAATGTTTTGATTTTAACATAAAGGGAAAATTAATTTAATATTTTACATTAACCTAAAATATGATTTGAATATAAATTTAGTAATGTTTTCTACCGTAAAGTTTGCTTTAGCGGGGTTCATATAATTTTGAATTGGTGGGCGTGGTTATCTAGCGTCGATATAAACCTGATGTTGATAAATTAAATACCTGTTGTTTCGCGCGTATAATTTGAATAATGAAAAAATGAAATTAAAATATAAAAAGTTAGTTAAAATCAAAATAAGATAATGATGAATTTTAAAGTTATCGTCGTATTAATTTATTTACATTTCGATGTTAGTTTCACAAATTCCGTCCACCAATTTATTGTTTATACAGGTGTTTATATTGATTGTGTACCTGTACTTTCCATTGTAGGTGCTGGAATACCTGAGCTGGTTGTACCACTACATTATCCCCGTCAAAAGAAAAACGAATGTACTGAAGTTATTTCTTTTCCCAGATATGGAAAATGAATTAAGAACATCAACTTGTTTATCTCCCTCATCATGTGTCAACATATTTAAAAAAAAACAAATAAACAAATTCAACTTGGAACAAAATAATAATTATTATGTAATTCTCTTTTCTAATATATAAATTATTTATTATTCACTTCAAACTCTTTTTTTTTTAATTGTAAATCATGATTATTTATTTTAAAAATCTCGTTTCTTTTTATAATATTTGTCTTTATATTCATTATACTTTCTGTATTCGTTTTGTTTATTAACTTCTTTTATGTTTTATTATATCTTTATAAATGTTACATATTCCATACATTTTAATAGCATTATTATATATCTTTTAATAAGGTTTCTTATATTTAGTTTGTATATATGTATTAGTAATATTTTTGTGTTAGTTAAATCTTTCTTTATTAGTGTTATACTTTATAATGTATTGTTGTTCGATCTGTAACATACCTATCATAGTTTTTTTTTTTAAAAATTGTAACGACTGTATATATAATTCTAATGTAATATTTTATTCTTCTAAATAATCTTGTAATTTTGTAATGTGATATCTACCCTTTATATTGCCCGTTTCTTCTTCTATCAATTCGTATGTGTTATTACCTAGTATTCTTCTAATAATGTATGGTCCTTGGTAGGGTTTAGACAGTTTGCCCATTATTTTGTTTTTTAAATTTGTTACCCTTAAGTTCTTAACTATAACTCTATCTTCTAAATTATACGTCTTGTATTTCTTATCCACGGTATTTCTCTTCCTTTCCCACTTAATTTTCTTTGCCAATAACTTCTCTCTTACCTCTATTAAGGGTTCATTCATTTTGATTGCTTCAGGTTCTGTCCAAGGTCTTTGAGGTGGTTGTCCGGTAAAAATAGTAATTGGACAGTGATTATGTACTGTACTGGGAGTATTGTTTATGGTGAATTCGATTTGTGGCAGATATTTTGCCCATCTATTGTGATTTTCATCCAATAGTATGCGTAAATACTTCAAAGTTTCTCTAATGTACCTCTCAGTTGGATTGCCTTGTGGATAACGTATTGATGTGTAAAGAGTATTGATGTTATGAGCATGTAGAAAATCTTTATATCTATCATTTGTGAAATAAGTTGCGTGATCTGATAAAATTGCTAAGGGTTCGCCATATTGAGTGAAGTATTCAGTTAAGGCTTGTAAAACTGTGTTAGTGTTGCACTTTTGAGTAGGAATGAGTTTAATGAATTTAGAAAATATGTCGCAAATCACTAAGATGTTTTTGTACCCTTTTGTACTCGGTATTAAATTAGATAGAAAATCTATTGAAATTAACTCAAGTTTATCGTAAGTTATTATATTGTGGCTGATGTTTGTATTTGTAAAATTTTTATCCTTGGCAAGTTCACAAATTCGACAATGTTTTACTACGCTTTTTATGATTCTTTCGTCATTGATACAAAAGAAAGCTTCCCTAAACAATAACCAACATTTCCTTGCACCAATGTGCGTATAGGCAAGATGAATGTAGTTTGTTATTTCCCTTGTATGTTCTTCATTGGTTACATATACTGTGTTTTTACCTATTTGCTTGATTATTAAATTATCCTTTATTGACATACCTTTGTAAGAACCTATGTTTTGTAAATGATGGTGTATTTCATTGAATTCTGGGCCAGATTGTATGTTTAAAATTTTGTGTCTAGAAAATAGACCTTGTCTTTGTAATTGGACTAAATTTATGCATATGTTCTGTCTTTTCACATCCCCGTCCTGTCTTGTCAGAGCATCAGCGGTGATCATATCTTTACCTGGTTTGTAGACTATTGTAAATTCGTATTGTTGGATAAGCAGTGTCCATCGATATATTCGGCTATTGTTCAACTTACAGCTCATGATATTTATCAAAGCTTTATGGTCTGTCTCTAGAGTAAAAGTTTTACCTATTAGATAGTATCTTAATTTTGTTAAAGCAAAAACAATAGCTAACATCTCTTTCTCGGATATCGTATATCTGGTCTCGCAAGCTTTAAGAGTTCTAGAGATAAAATATATGGGTATTTCGATGTTATCCTTTAACTGAATGAGCTCTGCTGCAATAGTCTTATGTGATGCATCGGTTCGAACTATGAATGGTAGTGAGAAATCTGGATGGTGAAGTTTTAAATTTTCTACAAAGTTCTGTTTTAATTGAACAAAACATTCCTCACATTCCGGAGTCCATGTCCATTTTTTACCTTTTTTAAGTAGATCTAATAAAGGTATTGTTTTCTCACTGTAATTGGAAATAAATTTACGATAATAGTTAAGTACTCCTAAGAATCCTCGTAAAGTTTTTAAGTTCTTCGGTCTGGAATAATTTTTAATTTCGTCAAGGCGTGTCGGATCTAATAAAATATTTTCTTTATTGATAATATAACCTAGGTAATTTATTTCATGTTGAAAAAATTGGCACTTTGATAAATTCAATTTCATACCTTGAGATGTTAATGTGCTTAGTATGATGTTTAGGTGTTGTAGGTGTTGTTCGATGCTTTCCGAAAAAATAATTATGTCGTCTAAATAATGTAAAGCAAATTCGTCGTATCTGTCTAATATTTTGTGTAAAAATCTAATAAGAGCGGCTGGTGAAGTTTTCAAGCCGAAAGGACATACACGAAATTGGTAAATAATACCATTTACTAGAAAACCGCAGTATTTTCTTGATTCGGGTTCTAGGTTTATTAGCCAAAATGCATTTTTAAGGTCCAGCTTGCTATAAATCCGCTTGTTACCACACTTAGTTAATAACACATCGATATTCTGGGGCATTTCGAATTCGGGTTTTATTCTTTTATTAAGCGCTCTCGCATCTAAACATATTCGCAGTGATAAATCTTTTTTCTGGACTATTACTATAGGGTTAATAAAATAAGTGTTAGACTTCTCTATTATTCCTGTCTGTTCTAGGCGTTCCAATTCTAAGCTAACTTTATGCTGGTAGTGATACGGTATGGGGTAATTCTTACTTATTAGTGGATCTTCATTATCTATTTTTATGGGATGTTGATATCCTTTTGCGAACACTACATCATTGTTAATTAAAGTAATATTATTGTATAGGATTTCTATTAATTCAGGAATGACTGTAGAATATGGTATATTTAAATTTTCTATTAATTCTTTAATATCTTCTAAATTATGTATAATCTTGAATGTTTGGTTTTCTATTTTTACCTCAGCTTCATCTCCTCCCTCGTGTCTATTCTTCGTTCCTTGCAAATCGTCTAATCTCTCCATTCCTATATAATTATTATTTAATTCTATTATTTCTCCATCTGTTCCATTATTCCATTCATCTGCTCTACTATAACACGGTACTTTATCTAATATTATATTATTAACTTCCTTCATTAACACTTCCTTCTTATAATGATTATAACTTTTTACTTCTTCATCTGTTAATTGTTTCTCAATTATAACTTTATTATTATCAATATTTAACATACCATTATCAAAATCTAGGATCATCTTTAATCCTTTTATGTTATCTATCCCTATTATACAGTCATACTGCAATTTCTCTATAATATAACAATGTAAAATGTATTTTGATTTATCTATTATTATTTCAGTACATAACTGTTTTGTGACTATTCCCATACGTTTTCCGTTCGCTGCTAAGATGTCCGTCCCTTTTGTTTTAATAACATTCTGCTCATATCCCCGTATACCTTCAGCTTTTTCTGCCTTTAAAAGTGTAATTTCAGCCCCTGTATCGATTAAACAATGTAAATATATATTTTCAAATTTTAGTTTAACTATAGGTAAAGTGTATATTGTGGTAGATTGGTTGCCTGCATCTTCTATGTTAATGAATTCTTCTGGGTGTTGATAAAAGGTGATATTTTCAATTTTATAAGGTATGTTACAGTCGTTGTTGGTCATTAATTCTGTTGAGATGACGGGCCTGGTTTTGGGTTCGCATACAGGTCTACTTGTGAAAACGGCGTTTTTTTTAACACCTCCTCCATGTTTGTACGAATCGGTGAAACAGATCTATGTCTCCGGTGGTAATGATTAATATTTCCTCGTCCTCGATTGCGTATTTGGTTTATTTCCCTACCTGATTGATGTGAATGATGAGTATTATTGTTGTAATTATGTTGGTTGTGATCATTATTACGGTTATTATTCTGATGGTAATTATTACTGTTGTATCTGGTTGGCTGGAAGTTCAAATTCGGTCGGTTCTGTGTGTAATTTTGATTATTTCTGTTGTTGTTTGTATTAAAATTGTTATAATTATTATTATAGTTGTTATTATTATTGTTAAAATTATGATTGTTGTTATTATTATACGGTCTTGCTGTATTTGGAAATCTGTTATTATTGTAATTGTTTCTTGGAGGTGGTAAATTTGTTGGACTATTATTAGAAGTTTGTATGTTATTTGGCGGGTAATTACGATTATTCATGCTCCGATAGTTCATTTGTTGTTGATGATTATTCTCCGAGAAATCATCTAATCGTCGCAATATTTCGATCAGCGAGTCCATATCCGTTACCTTTTGACAGATAATGGCCTGAGTATCGGTATAGATGAAATGATTTAATAATTGACGCGCAATCATTGACTCTTCCATATCATTGAGGTGTTTGCATTGATTATAGATACGTGACGCGTACGTTTCGCGAGATACCTGACCAAATCTATATTTACCCGTAAGCAGACGTATCTTTGCCCTGTTCTGTTGCGTTTCATCCCAATAGTTACGAGTGAAAAGAATTACAAATTGATCAAGTGTTAAGCAATGATCCTCGATCCTTTGGAACCATTCCTGCGCACTGTTGCGTAGAGTTGCTCGAATAACCTCTATCCTCTGTTTCTCTTCTGTGATGTCTTCCAAATACCGCAATATACAATTTAGATAGGTCATTGGATGTACTCTAGTAATATCCCCGTCAAAATGATGAAGGTTTTCTATTTTCAAAGTATGATTGTTTGCATTTATAAAATTTAGTGGTATTGAATAGTTTTTAATTTTATTTTCCAGTTGTTTTATATTGGTTAGGGTGTTTTCGTGGTTAGTTGCTATTATAGAATCTAAATTTAGTTTTACATTATTTAATTCCTGATTATAGTTATCTTTGTTTTGATTTATTTGAGTGTTGATATTTTGATTAAGTGTTATTTTTAAATGTTCATTTCTATCCTCATTTATTTTATTATAGTTAGCTAGTTTAGTGTTAAATAAAGTGTTGTTATCCGAAATCAATTTGTTTACATTATTCTGTATTTCTGTAGTAGTTGTATTAATTTTCTGTTGAGTTACATCGTATATTTCGGTTGTGGTGGCATCTAATTGCTTTGCCCACTGCAAATTTTGAAGATTGACTGTTTCGTCCAGTTTAATTAAATATTTTAACTCATTTTCCTCCATAACTTTTTGTGCGATGGAGATTTCTGCTATTTTTCCCTCCAGATCGATTTTAAAAGCACTTAATTTGTTGTCTATATTGGCGTTGTTAAGTTCGAATTTTTCATTAATGTGTTGCATGTTGGTTTCTAATTTAGTTATTAAATTACTACTCAAGTTATTTAATTCTTGTTTTAAATCAATGTTATCTTGTTTTAGGTTTTTGGTCGTTATATCCAATTTATTATTTGTAAAATCTAGTTTGTTATTCATGTCAATGTTATTATTTTTCAATTCATTATTAGTGGTTTCTATTTTATTAGTTATTTGATTCATTTGTAACATTAGAGCGTTTAACATTTTCATTACCTGGCTATCCTCTGGAGAACTTACCACTTCAGATCCGGATGTTTGAGCTACTGGAATATCTCCTTGCTCGGACCTGTCCTCATCAACATTATCTTTTGTTGCCTTTGATCGATGTCTGGTGTCCATGTTAATGTTAATTTATTTGTTATAGTATAAGAAAGAATTTATTATTATTTTTTTTTTTTTTTTTTGAAAAATTGATAAGAATTATTATAATTGATATTAAAGAAGTATGAATTTAGATATTAATCAGAATAGTTATATGCCACACAAAATTAATATAAATTGGCGAGAATTGAAAACGATAAATACCCACAAGTTGATTTTCCCTTTCACTAACCTTTTATTCCTGAATATCCCGGTTAAAGTTGAGGTTCCCTCGTAAAATGTGATATTGATTTAGCTATACAATGGACAGATCAGATACACAACACAATACACATAAATACCTAATACAGTTCACAAATTTTTTAAACAAATATCTGTCTGTGTAAAAGTTGGTTGAGCACTATTTTTATAACTGCAGGATAATACTTGGCCTTCACGTTCGGGCGCCAAATGTAAAGTGCCAATCGATGCGCTGAGTAGGATTTAACTAAGAATATAGTATATGAATTAATTATAAAAATTGAAAATCTAAAAGAATGAAAGGTTAATGATTTTAAAATTTAAAATGTGGGCGCCAATATACAAATATCCTTAGTCGAATCAACGCTATCTGACCCTTTTTAAAATAACTAGCTAATTGCGGTAGAGCTTGAGTGTAAAAGTTAATTTTTAATAATCTCAGGGTTCACGGTCGGTCAGGTGTATTATTTGCAGCTACAAACCAATCAGTGTATTCTCCACTCAAACACAACAATCACACTTCACAAATAAAAGATTGAATTAGATAAATAAATAAAAATTTAATATCACAAAAATAAGAAAACTGTAACAACAAAATTGAGAGATAAAAATAGGAAACTGTATTTAATATTATATAAATTATACAAGATGTGACAAAAATTGAAATTAATAAGTGCACATGTGGGAAATGGTGATGAGGTTATGTGTACGAGATAAAATAAACAAATATTTAATAGTTTTTATATCTTATATTATTTTGGTGAGTATAAGCTTATTTGTAGCTAAATATCTGTAAAATTCAACGCTTTAAATTGATGCTTACTTTAAAATTGAATTTGATACATGAAATAATAATTTGTAGCGATTAATTTGAGCAATTATAACTTTTAAAATTAAATAATTTGGAATAAACGTTGTAGGTGAACCTGATGTTGATCTCCTAGATCTGATATACTTCTCAATATGTGGATATGCGGTAGACCAGGAAGCACGGCCTCGTTCACCGTCTTTGGCGGAGTTCGTCGAGTTGAGTGGTGTAAATCGTTGGCTTGCCCTGCTCTCTGCTTCAAATGATGCTTAGGACGATATCTCACGTTTGCGTTGAGGTATTCTTGAGATTTTTTCTTCAAAAGGTGGGCCTTTAATTTGGTTATCGAATGATTCAACACTAGGTAGGAGATTTTCACTTTAAAGATGTTTTAAAAATTTATTTTAAGGAAGTACACTCAAAAACGGCCATTTATGTTGAAAGTTTTATATCAGATGACGCCGATCGCGTTTTATTTTTTATTCCAAAGCCTTATTTCTATATCGAAATAATCTCGTAATTTTAGTTTAATTACATCAATTTAAAATGTGAGTTTATACAATGTTTTGATTTTAACATAAAGGGAAAATTAATTTAATATTTTACATTAACCTAAAATATGATTTGAATATAAATTTAGTAATGTTTTCTACCGTAAAGTTTGCTTTAGCGGGGTTCATATAATTTTGAATTGGTGGGCGTGGTTATCTAGCGTCGATATAAACCTGATGTTGATAAATTAAATACCTGTTGTTTCGCGCGTATAATTTGAATAATGAAAAAATGAAATTAAAATATAAAAAGTTAGTTAAAATCAAAATAAGATAATGATGAATTTTAAAGTTATCGTCGTATTAATTTATTTACATTTCGATGTTAGTTTCACAAATTCCGTCCACCAATTTATTGTTTATACAGGTGTTTATATTGATTGTGTACCTGTACTTTCCATTGTAGGTGCTGGAATACCTGAGCTGGTTGTACCACTACAATATATATATGAAGGTGTAGTTTCTCGGGTTCTTGGCCGCGTGTGAGTTTTGTCATGAAAAGGACTATTTACTCTACGTTTCAACGAGATCGCACTCGTCATCTTCAGGAGCTAGTCAGTCTGTCGCTGGTTAGAGCTGGAGATCATCTAATGTGCGCCTAGCACTACCTCTTGTTATATGCTGCTGTGTCGGGAGGGGGCGTCCCACTATTGACGTCATGCGTGCGCGGCTTCGTGTAATTGGTCCGAGTGCCTGTAAGTTCCCTGGTCGGTTCGTGTGTCTGTGTAGGGTTTGCGATCTGTCGGGATTTGGTTGTGTTTTTATCTGTCGGTGAGCTAGGAGCGGTTTCCATGTATGCGGCAAGCGCTGGCCGTCGTCACGTTTATTTAAGCACTTAGGACGCTTTTTTATTTCTATCGCTTCTCTTGTAATTGTCGTCGTTAGGTTTTCACTTTTGGCTAGGATCTTCGTGTTTTCAAAGTCGATAGAGTGCCCTGTCAGAAGTTTATGTTGTGCTAACGATGACGTTACTTCTTTCTTGACGACCGCGTTTCGGTGTTCTTCTCTTCTCACGCTAACTCGCCTGTTTGTCTGCCCCACATATGATTGATCACACACTGAACATGGTATTTCGTAAACGCCCTGATCTTCTAGAGGAATTCTGTCTTTCGCATTACCTATTTCATCGGCTATTTTTCTGTGTGTTGTGAAAACGGTGTCGATGTTGTTTCTTCTTAATAATCTACTGATTTTATCTGTAGTTCCCTTTATATATGGAAGGAAAGTTCTGGACGCGAACTCTTGTTTTTCTGTTTTTCTGTTGACGTTAATTCTGGCTTTATTTATTGTTTTTGATGAATAGCCGTTCGTGATGAGGGCGTTTCTTATGTTCCTTCTTTCTTCGTGTATGTGTTCCTTGTCTGTTAGTCTCTCAGATCGCAAAACTAGTGTTTTTACAACGGAATTTAGTTGTGCCGGGTGATGGTGTGATTGTGCTTTTAAATATCTATTTGGGTGTGTAGGTTTTCGATATACCGTGTGTCCCAGTAGTCGGTTCTCTTCCTTGATTACCAACACGTCAAGGAAATGGAGTTTCCCTTGTTCTTCTACCTACATTGTGAAACGTATGTTTGGATGTTCGGCATTCAAGTGGTGTAGAAAAATATCCAGCTTCACTCTGCCATGTGTCCAAATGACGAATGTATCGTCGACATAACGTCAGTTGTTGTTTACATAATGGGTATGGTCAATTGTGGACAAGTTGTTTAAATCTGTACGGTCGTTGATTGAATTTGTATTTATTCTTGTGTGTGGATGCTTTCTAGTATATTTCTTACTTTGCTGTTTTTTTTCAGATATAATTATTGCAGTTTTATCGAAATTGAAAGTGTTTTTTTTGTTTGGTGTGTTTTTTAAGGGCTGTGCTATTGTTCGTGTCCATTTAAACGTTCTTGTAGATATTGTGTTGTTTGGCCGATGTATACGCCTTCGCAGTCATTACATGGAATTTCACAAATCACGTGTGTTTCCTTTAATGAAGGTATTTTGTCTTTTAATTTTGAGTGCAGGTTGTTGAGATTATTGGAATTTTTGTGAGCTACCTTTATGTTATATGGTGTTATGATTTTGTTTATTTTTTCAGACAGGTTGTTTATATAAGGTATTGGGACATATTTATAAGTAGTTTGAGGGTTCTTTTCTTTGGTTTTTGTGGTATTTATTTTATTTGTATGATATAATTTTTATTTTATGATTTTGTTAATGAATAGTAGGGGCTAATTATTTTTTTGTAGAGAATATTTTGCTTGTGATGAAATTTCTGGTCTGAAGTCTAAGTTTGTTAGTTTAATCGCTCTATTAATTAAACCTGTTACTACATTCTTTTTGTGTGACACTGATTGGCATGAATCGAAATTCAGAATTCTTCACAGAATTAGAACCATTATGTTGTGATATAACAAGTGTTCATTTGAAAAGTCAATCTAGTAGCATGTGATTTACTGAGAACATTTTGAAGTATGTCGTAAATTAAAATTTACTACTTAACCTACGAAGTCGTATATTTTGACAGTTTCATACATATAAATAAATAACAAATAATAGGTATTTATTGAAAACTATAACAAATGTTGAAAGTGTTGTCCTTCAAGATCAATGCACTTTAAAATTCTCCTTTCAAAATTTCTGATGATATTCTGCAACATTACTGGATTGTTATTAATTTCCATGCATTTCTGTTCGATTCTCTGTAGCATATCATTCAAACTCAATATAGGTGTTCGAAATATGTTATTTTTTAGATAAGGCCACAAACAGAAGTCGCAAGGTGTTAAATCGCATGAACGTGCAGGCCAGGCAATTTCAGTATTTCGACTAATTATACGCTCATCAAATAATTCTCTTAAATAATCCAAAGATTGTGCAGTACAGTGACAAGGTGCTCCGTCTTGTTGGAAATATGCATTTTGATGCTCATCATCATGCAACTGATTGACAAATGGTTGTAAAATTTCCGTACGGTACCTTTGAGCAGTTAACGTTCCCTGAAAAATATTGGTCCAATGATTCGCCTTTGGCTTATCGTTGCACAAACACCAATTTTCTCTGGATGTAGCGATTCTTCATTAATTACAAGTGGATTTTCCCTACTCCAAATTTTTGTATTTTGTGAATTTAGGTATCCCGTTTTATAGAACCATGCTACATCAGTAAAGATGACTCTTTGCCAAAGTTCTCCATTATTGTTCATATTTACAAACCAATTACAAAACTGTAGTCTACGTGGGTAATCAATTTCTAACAATTCTTGTACTGCTGTGACACGGTATGGATAAAGTTGCATATCTTTTTTTAATAACTTGTGAGTTGTACCAACAGAAAGGTTTATTTGTTGACTCAAATGTCGAACAGATGTTTGTGGTTCATTTTCCATTATTTTTTCAACACGATTGACAACTTGAGGTGTACGTTTCATAACTGCTCCGCTGCCTGATTTACTTAAGAGACTACCAGTTTCAGAAAAAAAGTTTTAAAGTTTTATCCAAAGTATTCTTAAATTGTATATAATCTATTACAAAATGTGGAAACTCAACTTGAAATTCTACCATGCAATCTTGAACTGAATAAACCCATAAACCATCAATTTTATTACCACTTCGAAAATAAGCCTGGACTAAAAAAAATTTATGTTCTAAAGTGAAAGCCATTTTAAAACTGAGAAGCAATTTATTTAAACCAGAATCGACGCACGATTATTTTATTCACTAACTGATATTTGTGATTGACATTATCAAATGTCATTTGGATCTACGTTTACGGAACAACAAACACATATTAATATATTTGCGTCTCATTCTATCAAAATTTCAAAGTAACCTAGATTGACTTTTCAAATGAACACTTGTTATATAGTATGGAGATTTACGTGTACACCCGGTTTATTTACATCCGGTGACTGTTTGTGACGTATTTACTAAATGAGCGTATTTAATTTAGATTCATAATTTTAAGGACCCTTGTATAATGCAAAATAATATTCTTCACAGAATTAGAACCATTATGTTGTTATATATTAGCAATGGCATTTTTAATTTTTCAAAGTCGTGCTAATCGAATCAGAGGGTACCTACTTTATCGAAAACTCTAGAGCAAAATACATACATCTAAAAGGGAATTCTTTATATTTGATATAACACCCATTTTATAAAGGTATACATACAAACTATAACGATAACATACAAATTAGGATGGTTAAGATCTTGAAATAAATAATCAGTGGTATGCCCGGATATTTACAACTACTAATGTTTAAGGAATGTGAAAAAATCAAAGAATATCAAACGTGTGAATGCTCTGTCTCGTCCATTTAAAATACATCCTAATTCAGAAGGCGAGTATTTCTATACCTGCGTAAGATTAGATCGATTTTTCATCCTAAAACTAAATGTCAAGTTTGTATAGGGGTGCAATTATTTCTAAAGACACCGACGGGCCAGAGGCTGAAAGATGAAATATTTTTGTACTATGTGTAACTGTGACTAGTATTTAATGGATGCGAGTTAAAGGTTGCATTGATATCCAAAATAACAGAATAATGAAAATTTTATTTTTCAATAAATGCTTTACAAAATTTAAAGGAGAAATAATTATAATTGTAACCATACCTGTAAATAATAATAACAATAATACTTTTATTTCTAAAACATAACAAAATGTATTTGTTAAAAATATGTCAAAACACAATGATATATATATATATATATATATACATATATATATATATATATACATATATATATATATATATATACATATATATATATTAAAATAATAAGCTTTTTTTGGTTTAGCGACCTTTATTGAAATTTAATTTATTTAAAAAACGACGTTTCGACTTTTTGTGTGTAATTGAGTCTTTTTCAAGTGATTTAGAACTAAAAAATTATTAAATAAATTAATTATGCAATTATAAAATAATTATGCACACGGCCAATAAAATAAATAAGAAATAAATTTAAATTTCTTATAAACACTAAATATATAAAAAAAAAAAATAGACTTTTTATTGGTTTAGCGACCTTTTATTGAATTTTGATGTTTTATTCTACGACGTTTCGACTTTTATTATTATTCAGTCTTTTTCAAGTAACTAGAAACAAGAATTAATACAATGAAAACATGAGAACTGTGTGTGCTTTTGTGAGGCTGAATTAACAATAAGAAAAATAAAATTCTTATAAACACTAAATATATATATATATATATATATATATATATATATATATATATATATATATAAGTAGACAAAGAGTCTTTGCCGTTAAAACAAGTATGTAAAATAAAAATTGTTGGGGAATCCGGCAATAAAAACCTTTAGTTAGTCAATTAGAGTCCTTTATTTTATACCTTATATTTCGCTCTGTAGATTTAGAGCTTCATCAGAGGTCACTTTAATCAAAAGAAAATACAACATTAGCTAATTTAGTCTACTAATTATAAGATCAATACTTACAAAAGCGAAACTATTTTTTGTGAGAGATATAACATTTTAAAAAAAACAAAACCTGTAGAGAAACAAGAAGTCCACGTAATACAAATAAAACTTTATATTAATTAAAAATTGTTACTTTAAAAGCTTATTGTTATTACATATTAAAACCATTTAAAAAATTATTATTTTTTCAACAAACACATCTAAAAAGAAACACACACGTAGTAAAGAACTACTTGTCTTGATGTAAATTACATTTTAACAATTCAAGTGTCGACAAGGTAGTGTATTAAATTTTCGAAACCAATGTCATACTCGTATATGCAAAACCTATGATAAAAGTACAGTAGGTGAAAAACAAGCAATGTCAAGGTTAACGATATATATACAGATGTTCAAAAGTTGCGTGCTTAATTTCAATAATGTGCAGGCTACAAACAGGTTAAACTTAATTAAAAAGAAATTGCAAAATTAAAATTATAATCATATGAAAAAATTGTGGAAGGACAAATGTGTTAAATGACATCAATAGAGTTAATATTCTGTGTATTTTGATGACTTGAGTTTTTGATATGAGAAAAAGTCAGTAAAAAGGCATATATTGCGCTTAAATTATTTGTGTCAGATCTGAAATTCATAGCGTTAGGATTATTATTGATCTCAACCATCTCCAAAAACTCCCTACATTTCAAACTATTAACTCTCTGGAGGATTTTAACATTCTCAAAATTTGGGTTGTGGTTGTATTTGATCATATGTGTTTTTTTAAAAATGTTAGATCTCTCACAAAAAATAGTTTCGCTTTTGTAAGTATTGATCTTATAATTAGTAGACTAAATTAGCTAATGTTGTATTTTCTTTTGATTAAAGTGACCTCTGATGAAGCTCTAAATCTACAGAGCGAAATATAAGGTATAAAATAAAGGACTCTAATTGACTAACTAAAGATTTTTATTGCCGGATTCCCCAACAATTTTTATTTTATATATTTATATATATATATATATATATATGTGTTTAGATAATTTCTTAGCCGTTCATTAAATATAACATTTGATAAATTATTGGAGTTTTTCGGCTTTTTTTTATATGAAATATTTACAAATATTAAATTAGAATGTATGTAATTGCAGAGTAAGTGGGGATGTAAACATTGCTGTCTACAAATTACAAAGCAAATCATACGAAATTTTTTTTATTTGAAAAATATGGCGACAGCCCGGATAGCTGTAGACTTGGGTTCGAGTCCCAACGTAGACCATATTTTTCAAATAAAAAAAATTTCGTATGATTTGCTTTTATTATTATTCAGTCTTTTTCAAGTAACTAGAAACACGAATTAATACAATGAAAACATGAGAACTGTGTTTGCTTTTGTGAGGCTGAATTAACAATAAGAAAAATAAAATTCTTATAAACACTAAATATATATATATATATATATATATATATATATATAATAAATAAAATAAACTACATAGGAAACAAAAAGTTATTAATATCATAACAATTCAGGGATATTAGATATTTAAGATTATTAATTATTATTATTATTTTAAATGTTGTTGTGAATGTGTTATATGATTTAGTCCATATAAAAATACCCTTTCTGATAAATAATTTAAAAGCACCAGGCAGTAGGTAGTTTGTTATACTCATGACCATACCTAACAATTATTAGAGGAGAACTTAGACATATATGTACTAGTGTTTATAAACATATTGAAGTTTCCAGAATGTTGCTACGTGTGATAGCAACAATAAATAAATAACGCAAAACTGGGTTCGGTAACCCTTCGATATATGCGGGGGTTTCAAGGATTCCCCCAATTAGATGTTTCTGAAGATGGTGTGTATCAAAGTCATTAGCTAAAAGCTGATGCCAAAGGAATTGGCTGCCGAATCAAGGCACTCATCTACCACAGAAGGTGATTATATTCAAAATTAACAAATACATTACTTAAAACTAATTGAAAGGCTTGACTCTGGAACAACGGCCAACTTTTTCGAAATCTTAATAATATATATATATATATATATATATATATATATATATATATATATATATATATATAGACTATTAAGTATTATCGACCGTACTGTATAAGTAAAAATTTCATTAACGGGTGAGCGGTCTGTCAAGTAAAAATAAAACTCCTTTATTCCACTCTATATTTCATAACGCATTGGTTACTTCATCAGGAGTGTCTACATATTTAACAAAACCACAATATATTAAACAATATAAAAATAACTAAATACTTACAATTCAGAGTTAAAATTTAGCAAATAACGGCACTAAACATGTTAAAATTCGTCAAATTTAAAACATCAAGTTGTTAGTTTGTCGGCAACCTCTTAAAAACAAATGTAAATAAATGTTAAAATATAAAACTAAACTTACAAAACACACACCAAAAAACTGATGTCATAAAAAAATTGAAACCAACAACAACTATAAATCAAATGATACAAGGACTGGTTAATAAAACTTGGCAGGTAACATTAACCGCCAACACCGAGTATATTACAGTAGATTATACTTAGTCCATTCGTATCCGACTTATAATTTACGCTATTAGTGTCTCCGTTGATATGTACCATTTCCAAAAAGGATCTTTTTTGTAATTATTTTCAGCGTCCACAATTCTGACATCTCCGAAATTAAATGTATGGCCGAGATCAAGTGCATGATCCACCAGAGCACAAGATCTCTTACCAATACGGACATCACTTCTGTGTTGTGTGATACGCTGTTTTAGCCATAGGCCAAACGTCACAATGTATTGTAATGTAGATTCATCTGTCTAGAGGATTGTTCTTCAGAAATTAAAATGAAGCCGTGACTGTCTTAATATCCAGGTAGAATAAACTAGACGAGCATAGTGGTCTACCTCAAGCAAACCGTGTCCCCTGCGTTAGTGATATGGATATAAGCCCTCATGTTTTAAAATTCGCCAAACTGTCGTTCGTGGCACTTCTAGTTGTCTAGCGATTCGACGTACACTAAGAGTTGGATCCCTTGTAACAATAGCTACTGCTTCTTCCTCTAAGTCTGCTGGCAAATTTACTCCTCGGTTGAAAAGATAATCACGCAGTCCGTATTCCCGAAATTGTCTGTGTACTTCCAGAAACGTTCTGTAATGAGGAATGCGCCTATCGGGAAACCGATGTCGGTATTTAATAACTGCTTGACGTGCACTGCCGTTACAGTAGCCATACACAAAATGCATGTCCGCATACTCTTGAGAAGAAAATCGGTAAGGCATTTTGAATAAAGAAAACGTGTCCACTCACTAATAAGCTGTTGTATGAACTGAAACGTAATGTAATCCTTTATTAAAAAATCCAACGTTAACAGTCATCTGAACATTTGTTTATTGTATGATATTCATGGTTCAGCATTTACGAAATAAGTAAGAACCTTCTTTATCATAAATCAATTTCCAGTACTCTTTTTTGTAGATCTCCAAGAAATTACTGTATGCACTACGACACGTGTTTATTTATTTTCGGATAACATTTTATTATGCGACGTTAACAATCAGGCCTGTTATTGAATCGTATAACTTTTTTTAAATAAAATCAGTTTGTATTGACTTTAGGATTACATTTTTTTTTCATAATCTGACAATCACATTCATAGATCTGTAACTTTGAAACAAATAAAAATGGATATACAAGTTTTGCGTTTTTGTTACTTGAAATGAAGTCTACTTTACACTCCTAAAATTTCAACATACCGATACGGGACACCTTGTATATACAAAGAAAAACTTAAATTTAAAATGTTTGATAATTTTGTCCATGAATGTATGTACAGTGTTATTCTGATAACTGTCAGTGAATTTAATTTTAGATTAAACATGTTTAATTAATATTTAATAATAAAAAAAAAATTGAAAGTCCGTTGTGTAATTTTATTTTTAATGTTAAATTATTTAATGAAACCGTTTTGGGACCGCACGAAATACTCAACTGTTTTATCTGGAGTTCGATGAACCTTACTAAATCGTAGATATCGCATATGCGTAACTTACTTATGTATAAATCCATTCATTGTAAACAACCCGAATGTAAATAAATAGGTCTGCATATCTGCAAGCGATATGGAATATACGGGCGACACATATCGAGTGAGTCAGAACGGACAACAGTACCCAAAATTTATCTGTTTAAATAAATTTTTTTTATATTTTTTTAAAATTAAAAATAACACAATTGGCATATGTTAGTAGTATAATTTATTAATTATTAATAATACTTATTCAGAATAACCCTGGAGATGTAGGAGTGTTATTGAAAATGAAAGTGATCACAATATTGAATAAAAAACTAATTTCGTTGAAATAACTTATATGGTGTAATGCACATTACAACACGCTCTTCCTTATAGTTTATCCCATAAAATTTTATTTAGTTTAACATGTTATTATAGTTGTTAATAATTACAAATAACATAAAATACGTTGCGTACCAGATCTAATTATTATAACCAAGCCATGACTAAATCTAACAAACTCTAAATTTATAACCAGAGAACAGATAATATAATTAACGGATATGCGTTTCAAACTAATGAACAAATCATCGTCGACATATCTCTGTCTCTCTTTCCGCGTGTATACATACATGTGTTTATTACACAAAAGTCAGCCGAAGAACAAGTGCATTGATCTCGATGAAATAATTCGAATATTTTCTCCATTAGTCATTTATTTCGATACGTTTTAATGTATTCGGGTGCCTTTGTTATTTATTAAGCAGGTATTAAAATATGATAAAAAAACAAACAGCATTATTCTTTAAGAGTAGCACAGTAGGGAATAATAAAGTTAAAATGATGGAAATGTGACAGAAATACTTTCGAAAATAGTTTTATGCTTACGTTATCAATATCATTAAATTCGTAACCGTAATTCGTTACTTCCTACTCCTTATTCTTTAAATAAAAAGTAGATATTTGTTACAAGAAATAAATCATTTGGATTATCGATTAAAATTTTGTTTTAATATAAGCGTTTTCAATCTGAATTAATGTGATTCATACCAGGAATATTTGACGGGAATGCGACTATTCAATTTTTATTAATTTTTTTTCTAAATAAAATAATCGTCTATCAATTCTATACCGATAGGTCCAACTCGCAACGGGCCATAGGCAACAATATACGTATGGAACGTAATGCGATGTGGCAACGTGTGTACGATGCCTATATTGAGTGACTTTCATAAAGTTTAAATTTATTTTGCAGAATTATTGATTTTTTTACTTTTATCTTTTAGAAAACGTTATTGTTTTTTTATTACTTAAAATTACTTTATATGAAAAATAGTATACCATAAAAGTATAAACAAAGACAGTATTCATTGAAACGAATATTCATTCAATTGTATTGTCATGAAATTGAATTTGTCAATCGTTGTTAAATTTGTTAGAATGAATAGATATTTATATTTATCGGAAAATACTAATACTTAAAGCAAACAAATAAGGTGTAGTGTTTTGTTATAGGAATGTCCAAATGTATAATATCCATTTCTTCCTGCATATTGATTATGCAGCTGATGCTTTCGTAATATGCTCATATTTGTATTTCTACTATTATCGTGATGTTATTATAATACAGATACCAAAATCTCACGTAATATTTCCATCAGCCTTTTATTAACAATAAACAAGTAAAGTACAACTTCGTAGGTCGACAAACGCTCCAGTCTTCATTATCACTGTATTATACATGAACTGTAGGCTTAGTTTTTCGTAGAAATTGAAGTACGTGTCTGTTCCTTTGTAAAATTATAATAAGGGCAGGGGTTAATTTTATTCTGGCATTTTTAAAAATGCAGAGATCAGTTTTGCGACAGCATTCAGCTAATTACAATCTAAAATAAGCAACATTGTAACGTATTTTGGAATTGTGAATATCCGTAGGTAATAAAAAAGGAAGTACAGTTTAATTACAACTGTAGCTTCCTCCTGGTTTGAAGGAAGTCGGTATGTATTGACCGAAGTATAAGTTGAAATAATACAAATATGAGCATATTACGAAAGCATCAGCTGCATAATCAATATGCAGGAAGAAATGGATATTATACATTCCTATAACAAAACACTACACCTTATTTGTTTGCTTTAAGTATTAGTATTTTCCGATAAATATAAATATCTATTCATTCTAACAAATTTAACAACGATTGACAAATTCAATTTCATGACAATACAATTGAATGAATATTCGTTTCAATGTATACTGTCTTTGTTTACACTTTTATGGTATACTATTTTTCATATAAAGTAATTTTAAGTAATAAAAAAACAATAACGTTTTCTAAAAGATAAAAGTAAAAAAATCAATAATTCTGCAAAATAAATTTAAATTTTAAGAAAGTCACTCAATATAGGCATCGTACACACGTTGCCACATCGCATTACGTTCCATACGTATATTGTTGCCTATGGCCCGTTGTGAGTTGGACCTATCGGTATACTTATCAAGGGGACGTTCTTATCTTCTCTGACTTGGCATGAAAATAAAAGACTAGAGCATCAATAAAAGTTTATTTTGCAATATAATTTCCTTACTTTTGAATACAGGTATTACACCATCTGAAAAATATCTTTAATCCATCGTGAAAATATTCTTTTTGTTTCTTTATTAAATGGTTCTCTCCAGCTGCTATAAGGTTGTCATCGTCTCTTAATTTCGTGTTTTTTTTTTTGAGATACGGTGTTAAATCTGAACTATAAAGGTAGTTATTCAAATTCTTCAGTCACAATCATAAGAGCAGCTTTTGAAAGTCTTGACTTCATTGGTGCATTGTCGTGGAAAAACAAGACACCTGTGCGTGAGTTTTCCGTGTCTTTTCAGTAAAATAGAATCTCTCAGACGATGTATCAAGTTTGCATAATACTCTCTTCTATTTACTGTACTATCCTTATTCAGAAAATCAGAAGTATTCCTTGATAGTCTTAAGAAACAGTTGCCATTATTTCTCCTGCAGAAGGGGTGACTTCTTCAGGTGGCGTATTTGTTTATAATGAATGGATTTATACATAAGTAAGCGATATCTACGATTTAGTAAGGTTCATCGAACTCCCGATACAACAGTTGAGTATTTTGTGCTGTCCCAAAACGGTTTTATTAAATTATTAAAAAATAAAAATAGAATTACAAAACGGACTTTTCAGATATTTTTTTATTATTAAGTATTAATTAAGACGCTTTATCTACAGTTAAATTCTCTGACAATTATCAGAATAACACTGTATACGAGGGTCACCTTTTATATTTTTACAAAATCTGGGAAGAAAACCAAATTTATGAGAAAAAACATTTTTAATGTTTTTCAAAACATTCGCCTTCATGGCCTATACACTTTTGCATGCGTACGAACTAGTTCTCAAAACATTTTTTCCACTCCGAAGGTTGTATCTCAGAAACATGGTTTTCAAAGGCTTTGACTGCTTCTTGAGGTGTTGAAAATCGCTGTCCACGCATTTTTTGTTTGGGACAATTGGAAACAAAAAGAAATCATTCGGCGACAAGTCAGGTGAATATGGACAATGAGACATTATTTCAACACCTTTCTCCTTTAAATAATCAACTGTTAGACGTGCTGTATGGGAACTCGTATTGATAATGCGACGTTTTCGGTTTTTCGTCCTGATTTCGTCTATAACTTTTGGTAAACAAATTACTGAATACCATTCAGGGTTAACAGTTTTTCGATCATCTAAAAGAATTGTTGCGATGTGTCTCGTACAGCTGAATTAACAGGCGATTATTTTCTTGGAAGTGCTCCTTGCACGAACAACTTTTGTGGGGTTTGGTTCGTCTTGGAACATCAATACAGTAGATTGTTGCTTGGTTGTCAGCTCATACGCATATATCCATGTTTTGTCACCTGTGACGATGTTGTATACGGATTTTGCGGTTCCTACGTCGAATTTTTTGCGCAATTGACACGAACTGCTTTCTGTGCTTCGGTCAAGTTACGTAAATCCATCTGGAACTTTTTTTTTTTTACAATAAATGTTCATGTAAAATCGAATGAAGCAGTCTGCGATATGTCAAGAGATGCCTCTACCTCACTGTAAGTCACATGTCGATCGTGTTTTATTATTTTTCGCACAGCATCGATGTTGTTTGGAATCACAATAGTTTTTGGTCGACCGTTACCTTTCATTTCAATAAGTTTTTATGATCATCAAAAGAAGAGGAATTTATCCATACGGACTTAGAAAGTCCATTTCAAACGAGCCCTCCAATTTACAAACTAAGGAAAAGGCATATACGAGGTGTGGCTATAAAATTACGAGATAGATGCTACTACAGACGAATTACGCATGCATGAAGGTCTCGAGACCCTAACATGCCACTGCATCAACTCTTGTTTCGTTGTGGATCATAATGATGGAATCGAGTTGCATCTCCAGTAACAAGCAGGTCGATAATTAAATCTGGTTCGTTTCCACAATATGCTAAGAATTGACCACACGTCTCTACCCAGACATGCATTTGCAATAGTGAAAGTATTCGTGGAACCCACCTTTTACTAACGTTTATCATTCCAAAGTACTCGTGTAGTATTCTAAAGACCATAGTCTCTGAAACACCAAGTAAATCTGTTAATTGTCTCTTCTTTAATCTTGCATTTTTCAGTACCAAAGAGTTGGTATTTTCAACAACATCTGAAGTGGCTACATCATTGGGGCGACCTGGGCGGAAATCATCATTCAGTGATTCCTGACTATGTTTACACAATTTTGATCACTCGCAAGTAGTTGACTTGGAAGGACAATCATTCTCGTATATAGCCAACATTTCTTCAAGAATAATTTTTGGACCTTATCTTTGTTTCGTAAGGAACTTTGTATTCGATTTTAATATAAAGTAAATGCAATGTTGCAAACGTTTTTTAAATTGGCACACAAGTTACCAAGGCAAAGAACTTGCTACAGAAACTGATGTGGTGGGTAAATTTTGGATCAATTTTAACACGACACCGTGTTAGAAGAAGAAATAGGAACTTCATGCGAAGCACGAGTTGAACCCATCAATGATCCAAAAGAAAAATATAAAATAGTTTTTTTTTTAATATTACAATCGATCAAACACTAAATGCACTAGATGCTAGATTTGAACAACTTAGTAATCATAATAACTATTTTCAATTCTTGTATAATATATACGATTTAAATGCCATGTCCAAAGAAATGCTATTAAAACACTGTAAAAATTTGGAATATATTTTAACTGATTGTAATTCTGTTGACATAAATGGGGTAGCATTAGCACAGGAAATTTCACCAATATCCGCGCTTTGGAGCAAAAAAGAAAGCCCAAGCACTGTACTGAGCCCCTGAGCTTTGCCCCAAACTTTACTATCGCTTTAAGAATATTGCTAATGATACCAATAACTGTAGCAACTGGCGAAAATAGTTTTTCTAAGTTAAAATATTAAGAACTTTTTACGTTAATTTATTAAAATTTATTTAAATTAATGACATTAATACTGTCATTTATATTTTATATTCCTTGAAAAAGGCATCATTTGCCGAAACATGTAGGATTGTTTTAAATATATACATTTTGAAGTAAAACCAGACCTTAAATCGCCAACAAATTGAATTTACCATAACATACAAAGGTCACGAAATAATTATCTTTATATATATATTCTTAAGGGGCGGCAATCCGTCTTTTAGTCTGGGCCGACGTACCCGCTATAGCGGGCGCTGGTACTTTGAAGGGTATGGTAGTGAATAAGTTGTGAGAACAATTTATTGTGTTTATTTTTTCACATTCCGGGAATTTCTGGATAGCACCTGCCTCGCATATTTCGTACATACATATATTAGAAACAAAATATAGCTTGTAATATTTGTATAATATAGTTTTTGATGGAAAGTTGTTTGAGTGATCGGCTGATAAAAAACAGTTTTGCCATAAATAATTACTAATGATGTTTTATTTAAAGAAATAGATGTAGTTCTGGTGTATTCTGGTAACACTTTTTGTTAGCAAAAATTACACTATCCGTGTTATATCTAACTTTAGAAGTGATGCTTTGTTTATTCATTAAATCTTACATAATAATACACGGTTTATTAACGACAGATTGATTTAATTTTCACTATCAATACAGCAAAATATTACATAATATCTGAGATATTTTTTCTTTATTCTAGTAATAATTTGAATGAATGCTATATTATGTGTAACTCGTGCTGATGAATAGTATGTATCGAATTAGTCTGGTTAAGGATATATTCAATTGGATTAACTTATGTTTAATTGTCCCAACGCCTCCACCATAATTCACTTAACTACTTCGGGTGAATAAAAAACAAAGTGTTTGCCGTTGCTTAATTAATTAATGTGAGTAACAGGACTTTCTTAGCAAAGTAAATCGTTTGTAGACCCAACATTTATTGCGGAGCAACTAATTGAGAAATCAATAGAAAAACACGAATATAAACATGATAAAATTCCATGACGCCGTGGACTTGATAAAAGAAATCTATAGACAAACGAGCCAAGTAAGATTAACGAGAAAGTAAAACTTGATATTTTAGAAATAATATACAAGTAATATATACTTATATATATATATATATATATATATATATATATATATATATATATATATATATATATATATCAAGTAATATAATTACTTTAACTATTTTTATAAAGTTATTTGGTTAAATAACGTACAAATTATTATGCACGAGGGCAGAATGATAATTAGGTAGCCTCTATGTAGATGGCGCTGTTAGGTAATTAATTTTGTTATATTTTTCAAGGTTCATCATTTAGTTGGCAACGCTGAAAATTTATTATTCATCTGTGAAATATTTTGTTGTGAACAGCTCTTCAAATCAAAGGTGTTTTAAGTTTGTATTGAAATGAATAAGGTTGAGAAACGCGTCGTCATTAAATTTCTTTGCATGAAAGGTTTAAGTGCTAAGGAAATATTGGAAGAGTTTAAAAGTGTTTTGGTTGATTGTTCTCTTTCCTATGTAATGATAAAAAGCTGGGTGGCTCAGTTCAAACGCGGTCGTACGAGTATCAAGGATGAACACCGATTGGGACGCCCAAAACTGTCATTACTCTAGAAATGGTCACTAAAACAGAGGATAGGGTTATAAAAGCCCGACGGCTCAAATTAAGTGGAATAACCAATTCCGTGGGCATTTCAAAAGAGCGGGTACGCACTATTGTCACCCAAGAATTAGGGATGAAAAAGCTATGGACGAGGTGGGTGCTGTGTTTACTCAGAGTGGAGCTGAAACGTGTGAGAGCTTAACTGTCACAAGAATGTCTGAATCTATGCGACGATTTATTACAACTGACGAAACACTACTCAAGTAATTGTCAGAATACATTTGTCATTGACGTTTGACGGAACATAATGTCTTTGTGCTAGGGGATCATAAAGTGATACACGCTCAGAGGTTAGAATTATCTGACATTTGATGTAAAACCAAATACAAATCTCCTCACTACTTCTAATCTTGCGCGAACTTACCCCTTCTCGCGCCAACTTAATTGGCGTTTGCTATACTAAATCTTAATTCCATGGTTTACTAAACATAAACATGATTTTAAAATATCAGTTTTAATTAAATATCTGTATCGTTAAATAGTTAATTGACGAAGGAGATACATGTTGAAACTTCATTATAACGCTAAGAAATAAGTAATTAAACTTCTAGTTTCAAAAATTCTTTTATTGTAAATACCATTACAATATTGTTTCGCCATACAATGGCTTCATCAGGTGGATGAAATACTGTATTTCAGTATTTCATCCAGTATTCATTCAGTATTTACAATAAAAGAATTTTTGAAACTAGAAGTTTAATTACTTATTTCTTAACGTTATCTTTATCGTTGTTGAACAACAGGGCGTCAAACCTTAATTATTGCTGAACTCCCAGAACAGAGCTCTATTTAAATTCGCAAGTATATACACGTGTCTCATTTAAAATAAAACAGTTAATATCGATTCCGGCTAAATCGGAAGTTTGATTCAGATACAAACATACTCATCGAATCCCCGATTCGCATTTAATTGATTGTGAAAAGTCCTATTAAATTCTAAGTAACCATATTAAAGATATTCGAATGGATCCATATATTTTGGTACCTACCCTGTACCCTACCAGCCTGCGTTTTAATTTTCCGATTAAAAAAAAGGTCTAAAGGTCTAAATTTTGATGACGATATTGAGTTGCAAACAGCTGTAATACAATATTTTTAGGGCAAAACATTACATTTATAAGGATTCTAATCGTTGTAATAAATGCATTGAAATTAATATAAATTATATAGAAAAAATAAGGTTATTTGTCGAGAATATACATATATTGACGCATACCATGTATTTTTATCACAACTTTCTTAAAATTTCGATTCTAATGCCACTTCTATTACATTTTGCAAGAATACTACCGATAATACTGCATAATACATCCGCTTTGTACTCTAAATGGATGGCCAAAACCACGGTACTAAGCTACAAAATGCATGTAAAGTATGAACACCAGTTTAATGCAACAGGCTTCACTGAAAGAGCCTTATTGGAAAACTTTGATGTATAAAAGGAACAAAACAACTACACGTGTGCGGTAGAAATTTGCAGTAATATCACAAGCAAGTTTTTGAAGACAAACATATTTGTATAATTAATTACGGGAAATTTAATTTATAATCATTAAACAAATTAAATATATCTATTTGAATAAGTTTTCTTTCTAATCATGTTAATAATATCCACAACACCATTGTGAATTAATTAAAAAGTAACTTAATTTACATTCAAATTAGTGTCTACAATACAAAGGTATTTTTAATAATATAAAATATTATTAAAAATCTTGTGTGAAGAACACAAATACAGGTTCACTATTAATATTTTTGTGAACGTGTCCGAACATATCTACGTGTCTGGGGAGGGATATGTTCGGACACGTTCACAAAAATATTAATAGTGAACCTGTATTTGTGTTCTTCACACCAGATTTTTAATAATATTTTATATTATTAAAAATACCTTTGTATTATACAAAACTGGTGGGGTTTACCTACTCATGTATGTTTCAATTATTCTGATAGTGTCTACAAATTTACTTCTTAATGAAGAAGGAAATTATATGGAAATTTTTAACGAAAAATTGCATGTGGTGATAAAGTTTGGAACAAAATTCATATAAGCGTTCTATGTTTTTTTAGCAATTAGCATTATTAAGAAATTTATAAAAGCACTGAAAATAAGTGCTTTTATAAATCATTAAAACATCGAACATTTAGGGGATTCAGTTTTAAGTTGGTCATACTACATCTGTAAGTCAGTTGTTATAGCGATAATTTAAGATTATAACTGACAATTGACATGACATTGACATAACTGACAATTGAAATGTTGACAATTAATAAACATTTTGCGGTAATTATATCTAGCTAGCCACAAAATTTGTATCCTAGGTGGGCCATGAACGACTGAGATAGACATATAAGTCACGTCTGAGCTTAGAGAATTGGCGAAGTATCATTTGTAAATAATAATAAGTCAAATTGACAAGTTACGATCTAGCCTATTACTAATAGTACGAAATGTAGGTTAGATCACTTAATCAATCTAAGGTATAACTAATTTGATCCATGGCATACTCTGAAAACTTTTTTTGTGGCTCATTCCTTACTTACAATACAATAAAATAATAGATTATGTCATTAGGAGTAAAAATGATACTTTATGTGACAAAGCTGAACGTTTATTTAATAAATTCAGTTGAGGCACATAAAGAACACCAAATAACATATACTATTTTACCTTCAAACGCAAAGGTTTTGTAAAACGCATGTCGTTACTAATTTATAAATGTCATGATTTACTACTTACTTGACAGAAGTTTGACTTAAGTCAAAACATATATTACCTAACAAGTGTTCATTTGAAAAGTCAATCTAGTAGCATGTGATTTACTGAGAACATTTTGAAGTATGTCGTAAATTAAAATTTACTACTTAACCTACGAAGACGTATATTTTGACAGTTTCATACATACAAATAAATAACAAACAATAGGTATTTAATGAAATCTATAACAAATGTTGAAAATGTTGCCCTTCAAGATCAATGCACTTTAAAATCCTCCGTTCAAAATTTCTGATGATATTCTGCAACATTACTGGATTGTTATTAATTTCCATGCATTTCTGTTCGATTCTCTGTAGCATATCATTTAAATTCAATATAGGTGTTCGAAATATGTTATTTTTTAGATAAGGCCACAAAAAGAAGTCGCAAGGTGTTAAATCGCATGAACGTGCAGGCCAGGCAATTTCAGTATTTCGACTAATTATACGCTCATCAAAAAATTCTCTTAAATAATCCAAAGATTCTGCAGTACAGTGACAAGGTGCTCCGTCTTGTTGGAAATATGCATTTTGAAGTTCATCATCATGCAACTGATTGACAAATGGTTGTAAAATTTCCGTACGGTACCTTTGAGCATTTAACGTTCCCTGAAAAAATATTGGTCTAATGATTCGCCTTTGGCTTATTGCTGCCCAAACACCAATTTTCTCTGGA
This sequence comes from Melolontha melolontha, assembly GCA_935421215.2. Taxonomy (NCBI): domain Eukaryota; kingdom Metazoa; phylum Arthropoda; class Insecta; order Coleoptera; family Scarabaeidae; genus Melolontha; species Melolontha melolontha. Next base: position 15,196,582 of record OW285238.1, read on the forward strand.
TGTAGCGATTCTTCATAAATTACATGTGGATTTTCACTACTCCAAATTCTTGTATTTTTTGTGAATTTAGGTATCCCGTTTTATAAAACCATGCTTCATCATTAAAGATGACTCTTTGCGAAAGTTCTCCATTATTGTTCATATTTACAAACCAATTACAAAACTGTAGTCTACGTGGGTAATCAATTTCTAACAATTCTTGTACTGCTGTGACACGGTATGGATAAAGTTGCATATCTTTTTTTAATAACTTGTGAGTTGTACCAACAGAAAGGATTATTTGTTGACTCAAATGTCGAACAGATGTTTGCGGTTCATTTTCCATTATTTCTTCAACACGATTGACAACTTGAGGTGTACGTTTCTTAACTGCTCCGCTGCCTGATTTTCTTAAGAGGCTACCAGTTTCAGAAAAAAGTTTTAAAGTTCTATCCAAAGTATTCTTAAATTGTATATAATCTATTACGAAATGTGGAAACTCAACATGAAATTCTACCATGCAATCTTGAACTGAATAAACCCATAAACCATCAATTTTATTACCACTTCGAAAATAAGCCTGGACTAAAGAAATTTTATGTTCTAAAGTGAAAGCCATTTTAAAACTGAGAAGCAATTTATTTAAACCAGAATCGACGCACGATTATTTTATGCACTAACTGATATTTGTGATTGACATTATCAAATGTCATTTGGATTTACGTTTACGGAACAACAAACACATACTACATAATATATATTTGCGTCTTATTCTATCAAAATTTCAAAGTAACCTAGATTGACTTTTCAAATGAACACACGTTAGAACAAAACTTAGTGATTTATATTGTAGATGAAGTGTAATTCGTGATAAATCATAATACATAATATAATTTGTCAGTGGTTGCGATGTAAACAAAAACAAAATAAAATTGAAAAAATTCTAAAAGTGTCATTGCTTGTGTCAGTTTAGAAACGTTTCCAAATAATTTCAATAGAATGCGCTCCAATCATCCAATCGTCAGCATTAGACAATACATAACAGTTTATAGATTTAATAAGGTATTCGATGAAGATGTTAAATAAAAATGGGCCAAGGTTTGATCCCTGCGGTACTTCCGAAGTAGAACGGTGTCCTATTAAATCAAATGCACGGGAAAAGTCCAAGTAAATAATGTCCAGCTTGCTACTAGCATCAACTTTTTGAGATATGAGTGCTAAATTAGTTGTAATAGTTTTTCTAGCAAAAGCAAGCTTAAACGGGCACTTATGTGAATTAGCTGGTCAAATTTATACCCATTATACTTTTTTATCAAATTCAAAATATGTGTGGCTACCGACATTGTGACTGCAAGTGATTTTTTCAATTGTTCTTTCGTAACTCCTGGTATAGTTGTGCTTATCCTTATAATATGAAAGGATTACTTTGGTAAATGTAATTGAAATCAGGAAAATCGTGCAACTTAAATATACTTACAATATGTATGTATAGAGAGATCCATTTCAATTGAAGTATGGTGGCATCATAAAATTTCCTAGATTAGAGTATCTTTACGTTTGTTAGATACCAATCATGACTATCTACTGTTTGTTTGACAGTCCCGTCATTTGCATGTACGAGGAGGTTATTGATATCTTCTTAGCCTACTATTGAAACAATTTAAAGTTAGGACTTCGAACATTTATTTAACATAGTCTCCTCCTAAATTAATACACTTAATACAGCGAACCTGCAACGCCTTTAGCTTTCCTAAAAAAAGATTCTTCTTGGTCTGCAAACCAGCCCTCCACAGGTACTATTACCTCTTCGTTACACAAAAATTCACATGCTTTTAAACTTTTCTTCAATCGAGGGGATAGATAATAGTCTGAGGGGGCTAAGGCTGGTGTTCCAGTAATTCGCACTCATCCTAGATCCCGAATTGTACTCATGGCAATGAACGACCTGTATGAAGGTGTTGTTTTTGCAAAACAATGGTCTTGCAAAAACAACACACCTTTCGCTAACATGCCACGTCTGCTTCCTTGATTTTCTCTCTCGGGGTGCTTAGTAATTTAGAATAAAAATCTGGAGTGATGGTCTGACCCTTTTTTAGGTAATCGATCATAATTATTCCACGGATATCCCAAAAAACTGAAGCAAGAACAGTTCCAGCTGATTTTTGAACTCGAAACTTCTTAGGCCTTGGAGAACCATGATGCTTGCGCTCCATCGATTGCTGTTGTGTTTCTGGGTCGTAAAAACGTACCCATGTTTCATTCAAAAGTCACAAGACAGTTAAAAAGTCTGGATCTCCTTCAAAACGGGCACAGATTGACCGTGATGCTTTCACTCTTGCTCGTTTGTGTTCGGCGTTCAAGCTTTTACGAATTCATTTTGCAGAAGTTTTTTTCCTATCTAAATCGACGAGAACTGATGGACGCGTTTATATAAAATCTTTAGTGCCTCAGTTATATATTTCAGCCCAGTTCGACGATCTGATAATATCATTTCATGAACTGGGTCAATCTTTTCGAGGGTGGACACCGAAATCGGGTTTCCTGGTCGCTTCTCAGCTTCAACGGAGAGGTTTCCTCTTTTGAATGACGCAATCCAATTTTTGACAGTCGCATATGATGGGCATTGATCGCCAAGTGTCTTAAGCATATCTTCGTAAGTTTCCTTACCACTCAACCTTTTCAAATACAAGTATTTGATCATGCCTTGATACGTCAATTTATCGATTTTATTATTGTATTCGACGTGCGTTCTTTCAAAATTTACCGCACAACAATACTTCAAATTCTTGACGGAAGGTTTTACACTGACACTTTTAAAATGTCATTATTTCTTGTTATTATAACAAGATTTTGTTTTGTTCAAGGAAAAGTGCCTAGGCTAACTAGATATCACCCTCTCGTAAGTTAGTTGCTGTTGTCGACATAAACTTTAAACATACTGTTACGTGCTCGTAGCTACGTCCTCGTTTTGGTTGCAAATTTCTTCTTTTATTTTATTCCGTTATGTTTATTGTGAACCGAACTGTAGTACTTTCGCTTGCGTGCGTATCTCTTCACATACAATAATTAAGTATTAGTTTTTCTTCGTGGTCTTCCTCCCCTCTCGATTTTCGAGTGGCGATAACTTCTAGAGAGAAGAGACTGAGATCGCTATCGATAGAGAGAAGGTCGATAGTGGTTATTCGTCATTTGTTTTGTAAAGGCTTATTGTAGGGCCTGATTGCTTTAAGCAGTATTCTGTTTTTTTGGCAGCCCTCTCGTTTGTGCGAGGTTTTATTTAGTCGTTACAATTTTTAATTGTACTACAATTACCCGGCAGGGGATTTCTGGATGACGATTTAGTCGATTGACTCTTTCTCTCGATACACTTATTGCGTTGTAACCATAAGACATTATCCTGTGTTCTCGATAAAGGGTTTTTTCCTTTACCGACGCAAACGTTGCTCACAGCTGAAACCGACAACGCGCACGAATATCCCGCTTGCAGGAAAGAGACAGACACAGCTAAGACTTTGAAATATTATTTTATTAATTTAAACTAAATATTTTGCAATTAGTTTTCTTTGTTGAGTTTTTTTTTATTTTAATTCAATTTTTCTTTTCGTTTAGTTATTTGACTTAGCTATTGCGTCGTTACAGACATCATTTTTCAATTTTTATTTAGTTAATTCAATTACCTTTCTAATTAGTATTTCTCATTTAAAATTGCAATACGTATCTTTTTTGTTTGGTAAATTTATTTCGACAGAGATTATTTGAATTACACATCTGTTCCTCACAGGGACAAGAACTTATTTTTGCTTCGTAAACATCGAGAGTTGTTTTTTTTTTGCTGCGTTTTCTTTAGCGTAGAAAACGTGGGTGTTATTTTGTGTGAATTAAACTTGTTTTCTAGATTTATATATCTGTACAGTAAAATTTTAATATTGCATATTCCGTCATTTTAATTTTAAGCATTCATTAATAAGTTTTTTTTCTCTAATTATATCTTACTGTTAACTTTAATTAATTATATTCTCAGACCACAACTTTGCGAATTTGCACAAATTTATTACTTATCAATATTTGCATGTAACAAAATCTCTCCATATGTACCGGGTCTGTTCAAAAGATTGGACTTTCCATTTTTGGTTCTAAATTATCTGTAAACCAACGAAATACGTATTTTGCTGGGGTGTGAACTTCTGTGCACAAACGGTCTGTTAACATACTTAATTTGTGTGTGTTTTTTTAATAGCAAAATTTAATTCTTTTTTTAAAATTATTTTTAAGTTAGTGTCACAAATAAAGTCTAATTATATCTGGCTGAAATCCGCCTTTTTCTTTCTTTCTTTTCTTTATGTTTCGGACGGCCTGGTTGCATCCCCTACCCGCTGCGCGTCTTGCCTACTTTTGTTGATCACCATTTTCGAATTTTTGCGACGTCTAGCGCTTCTAAATTCGGTGGCGCCTTGTACCACCATAATTCGTGTACTGAAGTACACCCTTGGGCTGATGCAGTCTCTAAAGCTGGGTGGGCCCCTAGACGTTGGCAGGGGCGGGTAGGTGAGGCAATCCTCGTCGCCCGAACCTTAAGTTCCTCTCTTTTCTATGGTCTCGACATACAGAGCGTAGCAATACATTCAAGTTGCGCGAATTATTGAAACATTCCAACTGTACAATGATGCCAAATTAATTTTTCTCATACCAACCTCCTTGAGATGGTTCACACTGTATATTAGTATTGTATATAGAACAGACTCATCGTGTCGACGATTGTATTAGTTTCGTTCTTGCCCACTTCACTCACTGGTATATTTAATTGTTTATCAGACTTCGAATGACCAGAAATTGCTGCAGATACCTTTTTAAAACGTTTCAAAAAATATATCTTTTCATTTTAATTATAAACATCGTGTCTAAACTAATCTTAATTTTTATATTAAGTGGTGTATAAATCGATAATATAAGGTAGTATACAGAACATTTTGGTCAAAATATATTTGACAATGGTATATAGAGGCCAAATTAAAGTCAATATTGTCTTTTCAATTAATTTATTGTCCACCCGTTCAACTCATTAATTTGCGGTTGTTCACTAAACTTGAATAGCTCGGCATGTACCTACGTATTTCCGTTCCGCAGTTGTACATCTACACATTGTACATGCATATATATGTCAACAGCCTTTAACACACAGACAAGAAAGAAAATTTCCACCGCACCGACATTAACAATAACAATATACTATAATTAATATGCTCTACCGTACATACGCAGATACCCTGTTTGTTTTGGTAGTGGAGGTTAAACATGAAACACCATAATTCTCCCTAATTAGCTTGCGACGTAGAGTAAACATGATTTTAATTAATCAACGAACGCCAATGACAAAAAATTGTATTCGATACTCTGTATTCAGACGATTTGGAGTCAACAGTTTAAGTTAATGATCTGAAAAATTTCTTTGGCGTACAAATAATAATAAATAATCTCTTACGTGGATATATATCAAATGAATGCTTGAACACGTCAATTTTATTTTTCAAAGGGGAACCTTTTTTGTAGTTTTAAAATATTTTATCTTATGACGCTTTTGTACTGCTACGTCATCGATTTTTTTTTTTAATTGTAACCCCTATTTTTTGTTAAGGGATTTATGAGAGTATATTTTTCCTAGCATAATGTGGTACGTACCACATTAAAGAGATAAATAGATAAATAATTAATAACACTTTTTAAACTTGTGTGAAGATTATAAAAAGAAATTTCCTTGATTCGGTAACTTGTTTATATAGAAACACATTTAAATCTCAAGAAACTTCGACACAAGATGGGGGATTTTGAATTGCCCAATGGAAAATAAAACCACGTCTTGTCGCCACTGTTATGTATCTAATCACTGTAGTTATAATGTTAGAAAATAAACTATTCATAAAACACTGCAATACATTTTAAATATGACTACGTGATGTGGGAAACACATTACTCACAAAGAATTTCACTTCATAGAAAAGGGTAACATAATTTTTCAAAAAAACTGTCAAACGAAAAATCTAAATACACTTTTTATACAAGTGTCCCGTATCGTTATGTGCAAATTTTGGGAGTGTAAAGCAGACTTCATTTCAAGTAACAAAAACGCATAACTTGTATATCCATTTTTATTTGTTTCAAAGTTACAGATCTATGAATGTGATTGTCAGATCATGAAAAAAAATGTTATCCCAAAGTCAATAAAAACTGATTTTAATTAAAAAAGTTCAATTAATAATATTTTCGAAATGTCCACCTCCTTGTTGAATGCAGGCTTGTGCCCGTAAGCCAACAGAAGAAGTACTTATCCGAATTCCATACTTGTTTTGTCGTATTTGCTCGGCAGCCAGCTGAATACGATCGAACTACTCTTCCCTTGTGTTCGAAACCTGCGCGTAGACTAAATTTTTCATGTACCCCCATAAATAAAAGTCAAGGGGATTAAGATCGGGTGATCTGGGTGGCCATGCAACAGGACCACCTCGACCAATCCATCTTCGATAATTGACGTTAACCCAATTTCGGACAGCAATTCCAAAATGTGGTGGTGCCCCATCCATGTGAAACCACATGTCTCGTCGAGGATGTCCCAAGTGGGACATCCTCTAAAAGACCTGGCAGTTCGTCAATAAGAAATTGAAGGTAATTGTGTGATATCTGACGTGGGCAGCGTCGCCATGTGATATCTGATCATCTAACTAAAGGCAGGATCGCCATGTGATGTCAGACATGGGCAGGATCGCCATGTGATGTGATCTGGTCCCGGAGGGCACATCGCTGCGTTGGTACGCAGATTCGTCGATATAATAAATAATAGACGGGCAGCGTTTGGATAACAACATATAATTAATTAACACATTATAAAGAATCAACAATAACAATATACATAGTAACAAATAGACACTAGTCTTAAGGAGGTTTCTATAATACACTCTCTAGGACTGTGTGTGTCTCTCTGTGTCTTTCTGTCTAGATCTAAAGGGATCTTATTATATACTTGAGTGTGTCCCCCTTTAGACTAGTGACCTCAGTATAAGATCAACAACGTGGTGAAATAGTGTAACACATATCGAGGTCGTATGTGTATGTAATTTATACGTACCGAGGTCGTGTTTTGTATAAAATAGAAACAAGACCGGGGTCGTACCTTGAATAAGATAAGTAGTTCAATACATGACACGATTTGGTTATCACATCCGCATTTAACCTCCCAGGAAGAACGACAGGACCAATCAACAAGTCATCGATTAGAGCCGCCCAAACGTTAATAGAAGATTCATGTTGAAATTTAGATGGCCGTATAGCTTTGGGATTTTCTGATGACCACCTGTGCCGGTTTCTCAGATTCTTCTCGTGAACGTAGATTCATCTGTCCAGAGGACAGTTCTGCAGAAATTAAAATGAAGCTGTCTTAATATTCAGGTAGAATAAACTAGACGGCATAGTGGTCTGCCTCAAGCAAACCGTATCCCCTGCGATAGTGATATGGATATAAGCCCTCACGTTTTAAAATTCGCCAAACTGTCGTTCGTGGCACTCCTAGTTGTATAGCGATTCGACGTACACTGAGAGTTGAATCCCTTGTAACAATAGCTACTGCTTCTTCCTCTAACTCTGCTGGCAAATCTACTCCTCTGCCGAAAAGATAATCACGCAGTCCGCATTCCCGAAATTGTCTGTGTACTTCCAGAAACGTTCTGTAATGAGGAATGCGCCTATCTGGAAAGCGATGTCGGTATTTAATAACTGCTGCTTGACGTGCACTGCCGTTACAGTAGCCATTCACAAAATGCATGTCCGCATACTCTTGAGAAGAAAATCGGTAAGGCATTTTGAATAAAGAAAACGTGTCCACTCACTAATAAGCTTTTGAATGAACTGAAACGTAATGTAATCCTTTATTAAAAAATGAAACGTTAACAGTCATCTGAATATTTGTTTATTGTATGATCTTCATGGTGCAGCACTTACGAAATAAGTAAGAACCTTCTTTATCATAAATAAATTCCCAGTACTCTTTTTTGTAGATCTCCAAGAAATTACTGAATGCACTACGACACGTGTTTACTTATTTTAGGATAACATTTTATTATGCGACGTTAACAATCACAGGACTGTTATTGATCGTATAACTTTTTTTAAATAAAATCAGTTTGTATTGACTTTAGGATTACATTTTTTTCATGATCTGACAATCACATTCATAGATCTGTAACTTTGAAACAAATAAAAATGGATATACAAGTTTTGCGTTTTTTTTACTTGAAATGAAGTCTGCTTTACACTCCTAAAATTTGAACATAACGATACGGGACACTTGTATAAAAAGTGTATTTAGATTTTTCGTTTGACAGTTTTTTTGAACAATTTGTTACCCTTTTCTATGAAGTGAAATTCTTTCTGGGTAATATGTTTCCCACATCACGTAGTTATATTTAAAATGTATTGCAGTGTTTTATGAATAGTTTATTTTCTAACATTATAACTACAGTGATTAGATATATTACAGTGGCGACAAGACGTGGTTTTATTTTCTATTGGTCAATTCAAAATCCGCCATCTTGTGTCGAAGTTTCTTGAGATTTAAATGTGTTTCTATGTAAACAAGTCACTGAATCAAGAATATTTCTTATTATAATCTTCACACAAGTTTAAAAAGTGTTATTAATTATTTGTCTAGTCATAAATTATCGTTATTTGTAGTTTACAATTTTATTTCCTTAATATATAGTAGCTTTATTTAGTATTTAAGTTAATGTTTATCATTGACTTATACAACAATAACCTCAACGTAATAATTAAGATAAGCATAAATTATATAAGCAGTATTTGAATTTAATAACCTCATATTTTAGAAACTAAAATGCCTAGATGTGCTGCAGTTGGTTGTTCTTATTCTTCTGAGAATGAGAATGGATTCATTATGAAACGTATGAAAATTTAGGCAAGCCAGAATACTTAACTACTGCTTGGTTTATTGATAATGTAGAAAAGTGGTTTATGGTCCTGGAATCTCGTCATCTAACCCTAGCTTTAAGCGTATGAAGAATCACTTACATTTCTGCAAGATTTTATGATAAAAAAGGTGTGCTTGTGACGACAGAATCAATATTATATTTGCACAATGAATTTTTGGGTACCAGGAAATATAATTTCCTCTTGACATCAAGATTCACACAAGCTTGTCTTGAGAATTTATTTAGTGTTGTACGTGCTAAACAAGTTATGCCATTGCAATTTAAAAATCATTTAAAACTTATTTGCGTGTCTCGATATCTAAAAATTGTGTCAAAAGGAAGCTACCACAACAATGAACGAGAATTTATTTTAAATTTTCCTAACGTAATCCAAAATTGTGAAAAGAAAATTTATGATCCAGCAGTGTTATCAACTACTACAGAAAATGTTGCTGAACTATGTAATAGTGAAATGAACTCGTTGTATGATGTTAGCAGTTGTTTAATAACAAGGATTAAGCGCACTTCAAGAACATGTAATTAATGCTTAACAGCAGTGGGGTAGAAAACAGTTAAATGCTTCAGATTTTTTTGTAATATCAATACTTATAATGTATTTGTATAGATAGAAAGAATATTTCTTGAACATTATGTAAATACAGGGGTGGCCCAAAATGACCGAAGGGGTTTTAATTCCTTATAACTTTTTTATTCTAATTTTTTTTTTGTTTTCAGTATTTTGTAAAGAAGACTTGGAGAATTTAAAATGGAACAGTACACAATTGAACAACGGCCAAAATCGTTGAACTTTATTTCTCAAATCAACGGTCCATTGTTTTGACTCAGCGTGCATATCGTCGTTATTTTAATGTGCGGGTTGGACCCTCAGTCAGAGTCAACAATAAACCGTCTGGCTGCAAATTTTCGAGAACAAGGGGCAGTATGGAACGTTCCTGGTGCCGACAGACGACGAACGGTGCACACGGATGACAATATTGAACGGGTACAAGAGAGTATTCGGGAAGATGGAGAAACATCAAGCAGGAGACGTTCGACACAACTTGTCCTCTCAAGAGGGTCGTTGCAGAGAATTTTGCATACAATAAGAATGTTTCCATACAAAATTCAGCTTGTCCAACAATTGAAACCGACAGATTACCAGCAACGACTTGATTATGCAATTTATTTTCGTCAAAAAGCAGAAGAAAATCATGATTTTATTCATAATTTAATTATGAGCGACGAAGCCCATTTCCAATTAAATGGGCTCGTTAATAGGCAAAACTGCAGGATATGGGCTACGAAAAATCCAAGAGTAGTTCAACAGCGAGAATTACACCCACTTAAGTGTATCGTGTGGTGCGGTGTTTCGTCGGAAAGGATAATTGGCCCATATTTTTTTGAAAATGAACACGGTGTCGCCGTTTCCATCACTGGTGTTAGATATCGGACAATGTTGGAAAATTTTTTAAGGCCAGCCGTGGAAAACCATCCGCAAGTATGGTTCCAACAGGATGGAGCCACAGCGCACACTGCGAGGGACACAATGGCTCTTTTACGCGACATCTTTGGTGAACGAATTATTTCCCGTACAAGCGATTTCAATTGGCCTCCGCGTTAACCGGATTTAACCGCTTCAGACTGTTTCCTTTGGGGTTATTTGAAAGGAAAAGTCTATATTAATAAGCCTCGAACCATACAGCAATTAAAAAATAATATACGCGACGAAATCAACAACATTACACCTGAAGTTTTGCGAAAGGTTATGGAAAATGTTTTGGAAAGAGCACGAATATGCGAAGCAGAAAATGGCCACCACTTGCGAGATATAATTTTTCATAATTAAATTAAAAATATTCTCCATTAATATACTGTATTTAAAATTAAAAAAAATTAATAATTATGTCTTAAATAAGAAGTTATAATGAACTCAAACCCCTTCGGTCATTTTGGGCCAACCTGTATAATAATCAAAATATAATTCTTTCAAAATTTTACGTTACTCAGTTCCAAGTAATCAACTAAGCACATTTTAAAGTTTTGAGTTCGGAGATTATGAATATGAAGAAATTTTGTCACGGAAACCACGCACTTCCATAATATTTAAATTTTTTGTAAACTAACCTTAAAATTCTAAACCTAAAAATTCTTCTATTTATGCATAAATTTTAACTTATTGTTCCCGAAAAAAGCTATTTCTTATTCTATTCCATTCGTAGAATCTGATAATAACAATAGCTTTTATGTGAAAATACTGTAAAGACTAAAAAAATCGCCTCTCAAATCCATTACCAAAAGCTAGGGTCACAATTAAAAAAAAAATATATATGACGTCACAGTGCGAAATCGTCATAAAATAAAAAATTTTAAAACTATAAAAAAGGTTCCACGTTGAAAAATAAAATTGACGTGTTCAAGCATTTATTTAAAATATATCCAGGAAGTATTTTCGATGTGGATTATATTACGGACTCACTGTATAAGCTACTTTGTTCGTTATTTTGTATTACAGCATTAGTTGAAGAAATGTGTAATGAAGAAATATATAATATTGAAATGAGTTTAAACTAATAAAATAGCTTTAACAAAAAATGTGATAGAGTTGTAAATGCCAGTACATTTTTAAGATTATCTCTGGAGTATGTCCATAAATACTACTACAAAATTGAACGTACTTATGTTGCGTTAAATATAAATTAATTAGGCAAGAAGTCCTATCTGTACAGGCTAAAGAAATAGTAAATATCTGGGAAAATAAATAAGAAAAAAAGTAAAACATGGCTTATTCACAGTTTTTTCAAAGAATTTAAATTAGTGTCTACAGACTGATATAACTCTCATAAATAACATTATAAACAACCTTAAACATTAGATACTAAGTCAATAAATTTCGTCATTAACTAAAAAAATGCGATAAGATATTTTAGTAGCAATTTGTAAATGTGTCGTTAAAAAAAAATCTAAATGTTTAAAATGAGTTGGGATTAGTTTTATATTTATGTATTAGGTTAAGAACATTACAGACCGTGAATATTATGCGTAAGTTCTGATTCTAAAAGCCTTTAGGCAATTTTGTAAATCTTTTAGATGTAATAATTTATTATTAGGAATAGAATTCTTCACATTTAAATCTTAAAATGTACTGGTGTTTCAACTATGGACATACTTAAAATGCGAATTTGTTTAATTATGTATTTTTTCTGTTGGTCATATTTTAAGTCATCTTTTAAATACATAAATCCTAGAATAAAAACAGTGGTTTAAAACACGTTTCCCAGAACATCGTGTGAAAAAAAATTAAAACACGAAACAAGTAGTAACAGAAATGGTTTTTTATTAACTGCCAATAAGTATAACTGTTCAGAACGCAAGTCAATAATAAAAATGCAATTTCCACTCTTCTTCTCATTTGTGAGAAAGTGAAATTAACATTTATGAAAATCTTAAACAAATATTTGTCGATGATGATGAAGTGTCACCAGACCTTAAATCACCAACTAATTAAATCTACTATATATATATATATATATATATATATATATATATATATATATATATATATATATATATATATATATATATGTATATAGTAGATTTAATTAGCTGGCAATTTAAGGCGTGGATTTACTTAAAAATGCTTATATTTAAAACAATCTTACATGTTTCGGCAAGTGATGTCTTTCTTAAAGAATTTAAAATATAAATCACAGTATATTAATGCCATACTTATACATTTGTAGTTGTCATGGATAAAATTATTCAAAGATACATCCAATTTATCCAAGTCAACTACAAATGTATAAGTATGACATTAATATACTGTCATTTATATTTTAAATTCTTTAAGAAAGGCATCACTTGCCGAAACATGTAAGATTGTTTTAAATATATGCATTTTTAAGTAAAACCAGATCTTAAATCGTCAACTAATTAAATCTACCATAACATACATAAGGTCATGAAATAATTATCTATCTATATATATATATATATATATATATATATATATATATATACATATATATATATATATATATATATATATATATATATATATATATATATATATTAATAATATAAACCAAAAGAGATAATAATCAAATAATATAAAACGTATAATAGTCTAATAATAAATACCAGACCTAGAAAATTTAAAGTATTAATATCAATCAAAGCAGATGTCAAAGATGACAGTTGTCACAAGTGATACTTTGTAATTTTTTTATTAAAAAAATAAAAGGATATTATTACCAAAGGCTAATCTTAGTACAAAATTTATGATAGGTTCTTTAATTGTTATACCGGCTAACTCAATTTAGAAGTGCAGAGTGAAAAGTAAATGCGAGTTCGGTATCTGATAGAGAATAAAACAAGTGGATAAATATTAGATATCACCCGTTTAATTTGATATGAATTTTATATGAAAGGATAATTACAATGACAAAAATTATTAAAAACAAAATCTTTATAACATGTGTGACAAATTCAAGTTGAAAAGAACCGTATTTTTCCACCTAAAACATTATATAAATTTAAAAACTAATATTATAAGTATTAATATAAAATATTAACGTTATCTTTTTGAATGGAAGTAGTTGAAGTTCCAAATGTTTTTTTAAAAGAAATAAATCAATGAGTACTCAAATGGGTTGATGCGGAGAATTCTGGATGTTCTTTGGAAGTTGGTCTTCGGTATATAGGTTATCAGCACAAGTAGGATGGGTGAACTGGGATCGTTCCAGGTGGGTTTAGCGTTCCTTCAGATAAAGTAATTCGTTAACAATGGCTTCGGCAGGTCTGTGGTCAGATAATTTTCCTAAAATAATGTATGTAGGTTTAAAAACTTATGTAACATGCTTCAGTGAGAATAAGCTAGTTCGTTTTCTATTTATCTCTTAATTTCAGGAACACACTTTTATAAATTTTTCAAAAAAAAACGACGTGTCCTGCCAAAAATATCAATAATTCCTCTTTTTTTTTTCAAACTCCAGGCACCTTAAATTCAATGTTGTTTATCTATCCATTTTGTCTTGGCAACCCTCTCCTCAGATTATAATACATCACTACACCCTAACGTTTAACATTACAAATAAATTATGATCATAATAGATGACATATAAATCCAATCAATCAAGTTAAATATCTTCGGTGAGAATTAAAAGTAAAAGAAAATGACTGAAGTTAATGATTACAAGAAATTAAATTAAGGAGTGTTACAAATATGATAAATTAAACACGTGGTATTAACTTAATTGATATGGCATGTGAAAAATGCAGTTCTATGAAAATCTTATTCTATAATAACAATTTAAAATATAACACTATATTTTTGTTCCAAACCTTCCATATACATGGTTAGCCCTATTACAATATATATATATAAGTATTTAGATAATTTCTTAGTTAAGAAATTATCTGAACACTCATATAGCTATGGAGTAATAATTAGCAACATCTGCTCTCAAAATACTGACATCTGCTTTCAATAACTGATATCTGCTTTCAAATCTGACGTTTGCTTTTATAACAGACATCTGCTTTCAAAACAGATATCTGCTTTCAATAACTGACATTTGCTTTCAATAACTGACATCTGCTATCAAAACTGACATCAGCTTTCAAAACTGACTTCTGCTTTCAACTTGACATCTACATTCAATAACTGACATCTGATTCATTAACACTGTTACTTTATAATGCATTTCTAAATAGCTTAAACCAGGGTCTATCGTGGCTTAAGTGGTAAAAGCGACAGTCCGGCAAACTGTAGACTTGGGTTGAAGTCCTAACGTAGACAATATTTTTCAATTAAAAATTTCGTATGATTTATTTTGTAATTTGTAGACAGCAATGTTTACATCCCCAGTTACTTTGCAATTACATACATACTAATTTGATATTTGTAAATATTTCATATAAAAGTCGAAAAACTTATTTATCAATTATTATATATACATATATTAAAAGTATGAACAATAAATGTATTCAATTTAACATCTTGTCGTCTTATTTATTTACTTTTTACATTGGATACTAGGCTTATAGCTATACTTAATCAAATAGTCAAACGAGATATATGCGTGGGTAACGATTTACATTTAATAAATGTAAAACTACACAGCAATAAGTATTTGCTTGTATTGTTTTCTCGATACGCGATTTTGAATAATATTTTTGATTTTATTAAATATGTCTTAGTCTTACCTAATAATTACTTTATACAAATTTCGACAAATAAAATATTTAGGACGTATATATATATATATATATATATATATATATATATATATATATATATAATTGAAACGAAATTATCGACCGTGATATATTATAAAAAAAAACTAATTTAAATTCCGGTAAGCGGTCTGTCAATAAAAAAACTCCTTTATTAAATAACCCTATATTTCGCAACAGAATTTGTTGCTTCTTCTGGGTAAAAAATGTAGAGTTGAAAAATAATAAAATTGACAAACAAAAAATAAAAATGATTCAATCATTTTTATTTTTTGTACGTCAATTTTATTATTTTTCAACTCTACATTTTACATAAAAATGATTCAATCATTTTTATTTTTGTACGTCAATTTTATTATTTTTCAACTCTACATTTTTTTCCCCAGAAGAAGCAACAAATTCTGTTGCGAAATATAGGGTTATTTAATAAAGGAGTTTTTTTATTGACAGACCGCTTACCCGAATTTAAATTAATTTTTTTATTATATATATATATATAATATTATATTATGGGGTGTATTATGAAAAACCTTTCGTGCTGTAACTTTTTTATTTTTTATCCGAATGTAATAAATTATACGTAGAACTAAATCGTTTTAAAAACACTGTAACGTGATCCGCTTTGAATTTTTTTTTTACACTTTGTTTTTGACAGACAGCTGCAAACTGTGTTTTTTTAAATTGCACTATACTTTTTTTTCCTTATTCAAATATGTTAGTTTTTCTGAATATGAAACTGTAAACAATGATATCCTTGTATGAAAAAAAATCGAGAAATTGAAGGTTTTTTTTAGTTCGATTTATTCTGGTTTTTTCGAACACAGAGATTTCTTAAATGCATTTTAAATACTCTGTTTCATTTTATTACCAGCAAATGTGTGTACCATTTAAAATCACTTACATTCAATACTATATAGCCCATAAAAGATTACAAACCAATGTTATCAGTGAGCGGTGGGTCAACAACAACATTTACAGTGTTTATTTACAGTGTTTGTAAATTTTCGAAGAGAGTTGTGACATCTGTCAGTCACACATTCATTATAACATTTTCAACGATTTATTTCTAAATTTTGTTATTGAAATGGATAATGGCGAATGTGTGGATGCGATTCAAGCATATTTTGAATGCGGCACAAATTCTGCAGCAGCTTTGCGATTTTATGGAAATCGTTTTCCTGACAGACTGCGTCCAAGTGCCGATAAGTTTGGAAGGCTCGTGCGAAATTTACGAAATTTTGGATCGTTCAAAAAACCGAAAATAAACGCACGTGTAATTCAAGATCAAAATTTAGAATTAAGTGTCTTGCTCTATGTGGAAGAAAACCCTAATACGTCTACGCGAGAAATTGCTCACTACATGCAGGATCACATTCTACAGTTCAGTACATTCTGAAGAAGCACAAGTTCTTTCCTTATAAACCACGGAAGGTGCATGCTCTCGGTGAAAACGACGCTCAACGAAGGGTTCAATTCTGCACGGTTTTCATGAATAAACTAAGGGAAGATCCAATTTTTTATCGTCGTGTGTTGTGGTCAGATGAATGCACTTTTGGGAAAAATGGTGTATTCAACAGAAATAATCATCGCCATTGGAGCACTGAAAATATCCATGTTGTGATGCAACACAATTTTCAAAATCGGTTCAGTGTAAATGTATGGTGTGGCATTTTAGGCGATAGAGTAGTAGGGCCTTTTTTGTGGAGGGTAATCTAAACCAAGAAAAGTATAATAATTTGTTACGCAATGAATTAGGCGATTATTTAGATGAGTTGCCACTTGCTGAGTTAAACAGGGTGGTGTTCCAACAGGACGGTGCCACACTCCATAATGCACGAATGAATACTGATTTTCTAAATAATTATTTTGGCGTCAGATGGATGGGCACTTACGGACTTATTGGATGGCCTGCTAGATCGCCAGATCTGAATCCACTGGATTTCTTTCTGTGGTCTTACATTCAAGATCATGTCTATTTGACTCCACCTGATACCAGAGATGATTTAGTAAGAAGGATAGTACAAGTATGTCATGAAATACCACCAAATCTTATATTAAACGCAGCAGTTGGAGTTAATAGAAGGTGTCAAATATGTCTGGAACAAAATGGGGCCAATTTCGAACATTTGATTCATTAGAATATATTATGATATGTAGCTTGATTTCTGTAAATTTCGTAGTTTTTCTTTAATAATAATAAATTTGTCACTCAATTTAATGGA
Organism: Melolontha melolontha; assembly: GCA_935421215.2. Taxonomy (NCBI): domain Eukaryota; kingdom Metazoa; phylum Arthropoda; class Insecta; order Coleoptera; family Scarabaeidae; genus Melolontha; species Melolontha melolontha. Next base: position 15,213,989 of record OW285238.1, read on the forward strand.
GGTGTCTTCAGGAAATAAATGTTTATTAGAATAAGTAAAAAAAAATATGTAGTACAATTTAAAAAAAAAATTACTACTGTCTGTCAAAAACGAAATGTCAAAAATTTAAAAAAAAAAAAAAAAAGGTTACAGTGCTTTAAAAACGATTTAGTTTGACATATCATTCATTAAAATCAGATAAAATATAAGGAAGCTACAGCCACAAAGGTTTTTCATAATACACCCGGTATATACCTTGGGTAGTTACATATAAATTACAATTTTTTTACAAACACAGATTGGAAATGTTGATACATATTATCAATGTAATAAATTATACGTCGAACTAAATCGTTTTAAAAACACTGTAACGTGATCCGCTTTGAATTTTTTTTTACACTTTGTTTTTGACAGACAGCTGCAAACTGTTTTTTTAAATTGCACTATACTTTTTTTTTCCTTATTCAAATATATTACTTTTTCTGAATATGAAACTATAAACAACGATATCCTTGTATGAAAAGAAATCGAGAAATTGAAGGTTTTTTTTTAGTTCGATTTATTCTGGTTTTTCCGAACACAGAGATTTCTTAAATGCATTTTAAATACTCTATTTCATTTTATTACCAGCAAATGTGTGTACCATTTAAAATCACTTACATTCAATACTATATAGCCCATAAAGGATTACAAACCAATGTTATCAGTGAGTCAACAACAACATTTACAGTGTTTGTAAATTTTCGAAGAGAGCTGTGACATCTGTCAGTCACACATTCATTATAACATTTTCAACGATTTATTTCTAAATTTTGTTATTGAAATGGATAATGGCGAATGTGTGGATGCGATTCAAGCATATTTTGAATGCGGAACAAATTCTGCAGCTGCTTTGCGACTTTATGGAAATCGTTTTCCTGACAGACTGCGTCCAAGTGCCGATAAGTTTGGAAGGCTCGTGCGAAATTTACGAAATTTTAGATCATTCAAAAAACCGAAAATAAACGCACGTGTAATTCAAGATCAAAATTTAGAATTAAGTGTCTTGCTCTATGTGGAAGAACACCCTAATACGTCTACGCGAGAAATTGCTCACTACATGCAGGTATCACATTCTACAGTTCAGTACATTCTGAAGAAGCACAAGTTCTTTCCTTATAAACCACGGAAGGTGCATGCTCTCGGTGAAAACGACCCTCAACGAAGGGTTCAATTCTGCACGGTTTTCATGAATAAACTAAGGGAAGATCCAATTTTTTATCGTCGTGTGTTGTGGTCAGATGAATGCACTTTTGGGAAAAATGGTGTATTCAACAGAAATAATCATCGCCATTGGAGCACTGAAAATAACCATGTTGTGATGCAACACAATTTTCAAAATCGGTTCAGTGTAAATGTATGGTGTGGCATTTTAGGCGATAGAGTAGTAGGGCCTTTTTTGTGGAGGGTAATCTAAACCAAGAAAAGTATAATAATTTGTTACGCAATGAATTAGGCGATTATTTAGATGAGTTGCCACTTGCTGAGTTAAACAGGGTGGTGTTCCAACAGGACGGTGCCATACCCCATAATGCACGAATGAATACTGATTTTCTAAATAATTATTTTGGCGTCAGATGGATGGGCACTTACGGACCTATTCGATGGCCTGCTAGATCGCCAGATCTGAATCCACTGGATTTCTTTCTGTGGTCTTATATTCAAGATCATGTCTATTTGACTCCACCTGATACCAGAGATGATTTAGTAAGAAGGATAGTACAAGTATGTCATGAAATACCACCAAATCTTATATTAAACGCAGCAGTTGGAGTTAATTGAAGGTGTCAAATATGTCTGGAACAAAATGGGGCCAATTTCGAACATTTGATTCATTAAAGCTATATATGATAGCTTGATTTCTGTAAATTTCGTAGTTTTTTTTTAATAATAATAAATTTGTCACTCAATTTAATGGAGGTGTCTTCAGGAAATAAATGTTTATTAGAATAAGTAAACAAAATATGTAGTACAATTTAAAAAAAAATTTACTACTGTCTGTCAAAAACGAAATGTCAAATATTAAAAAAAAAAAAAAAACAGGTTACAGTGCTTTAAAAACGATTTAGTTTGACATATCATTCATTAAAATCAGATAAAATATAAGGAAGCTACAGCAACACAGGTTTTTCATAATACACCCGGTATATACCTTGGGTAGTTACATATAAATTACAATTTTTTTACAAACACAGATTGGAAATGTTGATACATATTATGATAAACACAAATCATCAAGTGTACCACTTCAAAGATTGAGCAATGTGTATGCGCCATTAAAACATGTAAACAAAGATATTGTTTGCTTTACAATGTATCCATCGTAACCTCTTACGATAAAAAAAAAATGGACTAGGAAGTAACATGAAATATTGAAAGCCGAATATGAACAGGAGTGGTTTTATACTATAATATTTACTTAATATTCTATAATTAATATAATATTTATTGCAAGTATAATAAATTTCTGTTACATAAATAATAATAGCCTAATAAAAAAATTGTTTTACACCTTTCTCTTGTAGTATTATTAAACAAGAAAATATTTTTGCTACATAAAAATTTAAGGAACAGGTAATAAATGTATTTCATGCTAAAAAGTACATTACTTAATATTGCATTTTTACTAGTAATTTAAGTTTATATACATTCCATATAGCTTTTGTATAAAGTTAAAGTAAAAACTGGAAAATTTCCAGTTCCAATTTCCATTAATCTGTTAAGCTTATTTGCAATGGATTTTTACACTAAACCTTTACCCTGACTTCTATATGAAAGAAAATGAAATAATTCATAATATTGCAGAGATATTATGTCCACGTAATGAATTTGATCGAGTTTAAATTTATGTTACATTGGTGCAACTTTTTTGATCACATTCATGTTTTAATACTTTTCTTTTTTCTTAATGTAAAACATTTACTGAAAAGTAAACCAAATATTTTAGGAATATTTAATTTACTATAACTTTACTATAAATTTCCTATTGAAACATTGACGTACTGCTATTTCGTGAGAATTTAATTCATGCTCATAACACAAGTATACACGGTTTTGGATCTAAGCAACCAAAAGCTGTTTCCATGGTTATTTGGGGCGCTGAATCCGAATCTGCATTCCGTTTTTTGTTTTTGGTTCCAGTTTTCGAGATATTAAATAAACACAATTTTTACAATTTTTGACAATTAATCTCCATTTTATTCATTAAAAAGTGTTAAATTAGAAATGAAGAGCAGTCGAACTGACTCGCTTGTATTGTTTGGGATCTGTTTCACGCATTAAAGTCCAACAGTAGTCGCTCATCATGCCCTCGTCCCAAAATCCTTGGTATCGTTTTTCGATTTTTGCCAAATCTTGGTTTAGTCGCTCTCCTTGCTCGTCGCTTGTATCACCCAAGTTTTCAGGAAAAAATTCGAGATGGGAATGCAGAAAATGTACCTTGAGAGACATTCGAGCTCCAATCTTGCAATAATTTTGCAACAAACTGTCGATTATCTGCTTGAAATCCGGGGATTTGCGGTTACCGAGAAAGTTGTGAACATCTTGAAATGATACCCATGCTGCTGCTTCATTGGGCGTTAAACATTTTGTAAAGTTTCTGTCGGCCATTAATCTTCGAATATCAGGTCCGACAAATATTCCCTCTTTGATTTTGGCGTACGACAACTTGGGAAATAACTTGGTCAAGTACTCAAAAGCCGGTCCTTCACGGTCGAGCGCTTTGACAAAGTTTTTGATAAGGCCAAGCTTTATGTGAAGAGGTGGCAAGAAAATGTTCTGTGGGTTCACAAGTGGTATAGAAGAGACGTTTTGTTTTCCTGGTTCATAATTAGTACGGCTTGGCCAATCTTTTTTCACATAATGTTGGTCAGTTGCACGGCTATCCCACAGACACAAAAAACAGCAAAATTTGGTAAAACCAGATTGCATCCCCATCAAGAGACCAATAACCTGTAGGAATAGTATATAAATCATTTATTCTTTAAAATTGAATTGAAACTTATTTTCAAACCTTCAAATCGCCACAAATTTTCCATTGATGCTCTTTATATTTTATCTTGGTAAAAATTTTACATATTGTATCGTAGCATTCCTTCGTTTGTACTGCATGAGCAATCGGAATAGATGGTTTTATATTTCCATTGTGTATCAGAGCAGCTTTCAGGCTGTATTTTGAACCATCTATGAACAAACGCCATTCATTTACATCGTATGGTGTATTCATCGCATCAAACAAACCGTTGATGTCATAGCAGAAACATATATTCTCCTCTTTTTTGAAAAACGGTAAAAGCGCCTCATTTCTGGTTCTATATACAGTGACTTTTGTTTGAGTGTCAAGATATTTCCACTCCTGCATCCGTGATGCGAGCAATTCTGATTTTTGTAAACCAAATCATTGAGTTCACTTTGCGAAACTAAATGTTTTTCCTCCATGTTAAAATCGCTTCCACTGTTCGTCGGTGATGAACTGCAAGTTTCCATGTAATTTGCACTCGTACCTGGACAAATTGGCAAAGGATCATTGCTCGCACGGGGAACTGGCTTAGACTGATAATACTTCAGGATATTTATATTTTGATAGTTTTTTTGCATTTACACCGACGACATTCATCAAGCAAAAGTAACAATCATCTACATGATTTTTCGGCTCTCTCCATAACATTGGCAATGAAAATGAAAAACATACTTTTTTACCGCGTGACCACTTGTATAATATTGTGCTACACGCGTTACAAAACAATTTCGGTACCCACGGCTTGTGAGTGTTTGGTACAGAGAAACCAAAATAATAAAAATATGCATTTCTGATCACATTAGTAATAACTTTGCCACATTTGCTGATCATATAACATCCGCAAACATAACAAAAACACTTTGAATCAACTTTACAATTCTGTCTTTGCATTTTCACACGTTTTGGATTCAAAAAAAAACTTTAAAAATACAAATTAAATATTGTTTCTAGCGACGCCAACAGCTGACTGTCATTATGATAACGCAGTGCTGCCAACATGCGCGAACTCACAAAGTTGAACCAATTTTGAAAAACGAAACCCGGATTTGAATTCAGCACCTCAAATAATGTCAAGATTTGTTCTTATCTGCTCTGATCCAAAAGTTGACCGGAATTTGTAAACTTGTGTAATTATTTATGAAATTGTTTATGCGTCATTATTGTTTATTGTAAATAGTTTATTGCAAAATGTCCTGACATGTTAAGAAATATTATAAATGACGCCCCCAAAAAAAGATAAAATATACGAGGGTCAGTCAAAAACTAATGCCTATTTGTAAAAAATAAAAATCCTATTATTTATATTGAAATCCGCAATATTGATGATTAATTTGTCACATTTCAATATAATCTCCGTCCATTTCCACAGTTTTGGTTAATCTTTTAACAAGGGCATGTACCCCCGTGTGGTAAAAAGCACGGTCCTGTTTCCTAAGCCATTGACGCATAGACGCTTTCGCGACCTTCACATGTTAAAAGTGAATCCCACGATGAGCTTCTTTTAGCGGTTCAAACAGATGGAAATCTGATGGTGCCAGGTTATAGTTGTATGGGAGATGAGGCAAAACTTCCCATCCAATATTCATAATCTATTCAGTGGTGTGGCGACTGGTGTGTGGTCTTGCATTGTCATGCAAGAGAACAACATTCGCCATAGCTTTTGTTGGGCGAACTCGCTGAAGACGTGCTTTAAGCTTTTTGAGGGTTGTGACGTATTGGACTGAATTTATTGTGCATCCCTGCTCCAAAAAATCAACAATAATCACACCCTATGCTTCCCAGAACATTGTCGACATGAACTTCCTCGTCCTCGGTGAGTTTATGTGATGCCATGCCATTGACTGGTTTGATTCGGGTTCAAAAAAATGGACCCATGTTTCGTCTCCGGTCACAATTTTTTCCAGAAACTCATCTTCCCCCAAATGGAAGCGCTGCAAGTGTTGTGAGGCTATTGTTTTTCTTATTTGTTTATTCTGGTTGGTTAATTTTCTCGGTATCCACCTTACACAAACTTTTGAATACCCCACTTGTTGAATAATGTTTAATGTTTATTATTCCTTCCTTATATATTACATAGTAACAAGAAATGTCAATACATTACAATACTTAAAAATATACAGTAATTATATGTATAAAATAAAACAAAAACAGAAAAGGAGAAGAAGCATGTATGGTATACACATACAAGTGTCAAAGATAAATTTTGTTCATGAGGAAAGACATAAGTAGGACTGCTGTGACTGCACGACCGATCGTCCAGAGAGATAGCGTCACAGTCCGCGGCCCAGATACTCATCCAGGGAATAGTAAGTAGCACTTGTTGGTTAATAAACAGGACAGTATGATATATAAATGTATAGTAAAAGAACATGATTAAATATTCTTTACAATGTTTACTATATTTCAATTGAAATACTTTACGGATTGCTCTTTTTTGAAGCAAAAAAAAAATTATTGGCTTCAACTGAGTTACTCCACGCAACTACAGCATAGGACATATGTGAATGAAAAAGTGAATGGTAAGCTATAGTGGCTGACTAAACCCCTGCTGCGTAAGTAAGTTTGCCTAAAGCTAAATGATACTAGATAATTTCGAGCTTAATTTTACAATGTGATATTTTCAGTCCAAACCCGAATCCAGATGCGTCCCTAGGAATTTATTATTTGTCGAGGGAGTGGCATATTTATTTGTAAAAAATATGCTACTCGTTTTATTGGAATTTAGAAATAATCTATTTGCTGCAAACCACGTACTGGACTGCTGCTGAACATCAGCAAGCCCGGGTCCGGCACTATTTATATCCTTTTTTACTAAAAAAGTAGTATCGTCCGCAAATAATACAATCTTAGCGCTAACATTACATGGCAAATAACAAGATATATTAGTTTCTATGTCACTTATGTTTATATTTTTATCTGCTTGCATGTCATAATGACACATTTATGTTATTTGTTTATAGTGACGTACGTAAGTTAATTATGATCCTAGTACCATAATGCAATCCAAAAAGTCCTAGTACCATAATGAGTTTCATAAAGGATTATTTCAAATGATTTGTTGGTGCTTTGTCAAGAAAATAGTAACACCCAGACCACTTACTATTTTCTTAAAAGTTACTATTGCACCAGTCGTTTCAAAAATCCAAAATTTTAATTTTTTAAGCAAATATATTTATATTGATGCCAGCAGATAAAATTTTGTATGCAATTCGTATCATAAACAATCATTACGGTACACGCCGTGTTATCAGACTCGGCTAACGCCTCGTATGATAATATTCACGGCTAGTACCCGTAATGATTGTCTTATGATCCTTATTACATAAATAACTATTAAATAAAATATCAAGTAAAGTTAACGAAAATTAATAAATAATATGTATTATAATATATTTTGCGGTTAGCAAGATTGAAATTTGAAAATGTCAAGTATCAATGTGACCAACTGCATACTTCTATATATAAATAAAACTGTGAACTTTCAAATTGAATAATTTTAATTTATTAATGTAAAAAATGCAAAATATAAAAAATAGTACAAAAACTCGCTTTATAAGTTTTGTCGCAAAATAACATACTAATTTGAAAATATTTAAAATAATTAATATAAAAAGCCGAAAATTCCAAGAATTTCTCTCTCTCTCTCTCTGTCTCTATATATATATATATATCATTTTTTTGCTTTGTTATTATTTTGGTATTTTCAAAATACCAAAATAATAACATGCTTTCATAACTGACATTTGCTTTCAAAACTGACATCTGGTTTCAAAACAGACATCTGCTTTCAATAACAGACATCTGAGTTTTCTAAACTGAACTTGTGCGGCAAAATGGTGACTTATGAAACTTGTGTTTTTGTATACTATTCTGTATTTCTACTTGATTTCTTTTCATTACCAAACGGAACTTACTTTCTGAACTTACCTCGTATAAATAAAAATAAGTTTAGTGTCTAAAATTAGTATATTCAAAAAATTTCAAGAATTGGTAAGTTTAATATCTTACTTAGACGGACTATATATGTAATTAAATGGACATTTTATTTGTTAAAGTTATAGGTGATTGTATTGAAAATTTGATCCAACAAATATGTATAAAAGTACTTCAATATATAACTATATTACTAGATAGGTACTTGTAATTTACAAAACAGCTTCTGTGAGAATAAAAATAAAGAGCACTTAAAGTCAGAATCCATTGTTCGGTATTAGTATCCCACCTATAAAATAAAGTGTTCCTAAGTTAAAGGCTCTCGGTTCAAACAATATGGACTGAACTTCCAGACGAAAAACGAAAAGGTCATTCAGGTCGTCCGCCCACCGACATCGACGAAACAAGCGAGACGGTTCTTAAACAGTCCCAAAAGAAGCTCGCGTAAACGTTCTAAAATAATGTACGACTCTTGAGCTACGAAACCCTTCCTTGAGGGACTATTAACTGAATAATAATCGTGAAGCATTTGGTTTTATCAATAAATGAGAATGAAAAATGTAGGGAATGTGTAACAGTTTTAAAGAGTAGCTCCCACGCATTTTGTATATGATATGGTGTCTTTGTTGAATTTTAAAAAGAGCGATTCATTAACAAGCAAGATAAAGGCCATTTTTTTAAAATCTTTTGTGTCGTAAAATATATTTCTTATATCCTGACTGGTATATCTAGAAATTATAATATGTAGTATGTGCCCTCAACATGTATACCGGGTGTCCTTGAAATAAAAAGGCAACGCATGAAAAATGGGATGATTTAATTATATAGAACCCAAAATTTTTCCAAAAATTTCCTCTTATAGTCGAGAAAAAAAAGACCAAAATATTGAAAAAAAATTGTCACGCCACTGTGCGACCGACTATAGAATAGAGTATCGGAGACGATACTCTACTTGAAGCTGATCGATAGCAGTTTTGTTGTTGTCGATCTCGCTTTAAGAATCGTCTCCAATTCAGTCAGTTATCGGTGGTTACGTACGATCGATATGATTTATATTTACGTCTTCTACTAAAGACAGATTGTTACCAAATAGGACGTTAAATGCCCATGAAGAAAACATGTTCTATGGGATATACATAATGTCTGTAACCTATGCCAAGCTCAGGTTCGGGAGTGGTTTGAAATACTTACCCGTACATTAAGTCATGGTGGTGTTAAACTGTTGTCCGCAAGACCAGCTAACATATCTCTCCAAGTAGTAGTAGTTGTTTTCGTTCCATAAACTTGTCAAATTTATGTTTCAAACACTTCAGTTTTAAAAATTTCCAAATCCATTGTCAAATCATATTCATAATCCGTACATTGTTGTTTCTTAACAAACTGTAATTGTATGTTGAAAGTCATGACGTTACTGGCACACAAACAAGTGTTCCACTTTTTCAAACTTATATTCATGTGTTCTGTTCCACTATTGTTAGTTTACTGTCTTTGAATGAAAAGGAACAGCACATCACATATTAGTTTTGATTTATCTTCTGTTCCGTCCCTACTCATTCTTTTCTATCTCTGTCTTTCACATATTCTCTTCCCTGATAGATTGATATCAAATTGGACTTTCAATGCCCGTACAGAACACACTTTACATGTTCTTTTAATACATGTACTTTGAAAATTCACATGCCAGTAAAACTTTTTAATAGATGACTTTTTCTACCAGGTTATCGAAACCATACAAAGCCGATTATTAAATGTTATCGTCTAGAGTTTTTATAAACATAAACATTGCAGCATGTATTAAATAGCGCTATTGTAAATCCATATTAATATTTTATAATTGGTACTTTTCCGAACAAAAATAAACACCCACGTAATACACATGAAAGGAACGTGATTTAGGTCAGTTCCAAAAGTTTTCGTCATCAAATGATTCACAGTAGATATATTCGTACGTAATTGTATTGAGGTTAGTGGACCCTACGTAAACAAAACTGCTCCACTGAAGTGTTTTTATAACGTCGACAACTATCTAGACAATGTTCTTCTTCTTCTTCTGATTCTTTGGGTTGGACGCCAGTTAAGGCTAGGCACTTGAACACACTGCTCTTTGTACCACCCCCAATAGATCTCTCAGCTCCACTCTGTTAGTCTTGTGTCCTCTATAAAAGCCACTATCCTCCTCAGTGGAAATTTTAGTACCCTCGTAGGATCTAATAGTTTTCTTAGTTTTTTCTTAGTTTTCTTTTGTCATGAAACCTTTCTTAATGACAATCTTAATGAACTTTTCAACATCTTCGTCAACAATGGCTATCCTAAGCACATACTTAATAAATTGATATATAGCTCAAACTTTTTTGATGGCCCTACTGAGGACATTCCTGCAGACAGTGTGATTTACAAAAAAATCCCATACATTGGCGGTTTTACTCATACAATTGTATCACATTTTAAACAATTTAATAAGTGTGATATAAAAGTGATGTCCGTATTGGAAAGAGATCTTGTGCATTGGTGGACCATGCACTTGATCGTGACCATACTTTCAATTTTGTTGACGTTAAGATTTTAGACGTTGAAAATAACGTTAAAAAAAGAGCCTTTTTAGAAATGGTCCACATTAACAGAGACACAAATAACATAAATTATAGATCTGATACTAATGGACTAAGTATAATTTATTTTAATATACTTGGTTTGACGGTTAGTTGACCATCTTAAATCGTTTTGTTATTTGGTCCATATTTTGTTAAATTTATATTGCATTATATTTTTTATTTTTCATGTTTTAACTTTTACATATACATGTTTTTTAAAGGTTTTAAAGACTTGTTTCTCTAGTTACTGTATGTTTTAAATCTAATCATTTTTATTTTTATTGTACGTCAATTTTATTATTTTTCAACTCTACATTTTATAAGTATATTTTTTACTGTTTTATACTCTTATTTATTTTATGTTATTTTTCTCATTAATCTTGTAGTATCCCCAGAAGAAGCAACAAATTTTGTTGCGAAATATAGGGTTATTTAATAAAGGAGTTTTTTAATTGACAGACCGCTTACCCGATTTAAATTTATTTTATCTATAAATATATATATAAGGTAAACTTAATAAGTCGGCGATTAAAGGTCTTTAATCGCCGACTTATTAAGTTTACCTTATCATACCAAGGTCACGAAAATATTATATATATATATATATATATATATATATATATATAAAATTAATTTAAATTCGGGTAAGCGGTCAATTAAGAAAAAAGCTCCTTTATTAAATAACCCTATATTTCGCAACAGACTTTGTCGATTCTTCTGGGGTAAAAAATGTAGAGTTGAAAAATAATAAAATTGACGTACAAAATATAAAAATGATTAATCATTTTTATATTTTGTAATCGCCGACTTATTAAGTTTACCATATCATACCAAGGTCACGAAAATATTATATATATATATATATATATATATATATATATATATATATATACTTTCATTATTAATTTGGGTCGTAAAATATGCCGCAGAGGTTTTTGTCAAATTTTATATTATATCATGTACATGTAGATAAAATTGACAATTTATTACATATGAATTTTTTTCTAAAAGCACTGCAAGGTAAGTTTCACGTTAAATATGTTTAATGTAAATGTATATGCAAAATGCCTTCATATCTCTCATAGAATCAGGACTTTCACCAGTGCGTATTATGTACTTCTTACATATCTAATATTACATGCGAGAAACATGTGTAATTATTTTTTATGCGCACAGAAGAAAGCAAAAGTAAATTTCATATAGAAAACGCGCCTTATCACGCAATTAAATAAGAATATATTTGAAAATGAAAAGTTTTAACGATGCACATGCATATAAGCAACATCAAAACTATTTGTTTCTGAAATAAATTTTCAGTTAAACTTTTGTAACAGAGCGAATTATCGAATAATATTTATTTTCCAACTATCATACTAAATATATATTAATAACCATGTGAAAATCGAAACGAAAATTAACTCCTCATAGATTAAGATTAGATATTAAAACTATTTATAGAATTGAGCTTCAATATGCGACGCTTCGTTTTCATGACAATGTATAGACTTAGGCATATGTTACATAATTCATGAGTTTTCAGATCAAATATTCTTTTAACCTTAACAGCTCAGTTTTGCTTGAATTCTACTGTGGAAATATTTAGAAAGTACCTCATTTTACAGAGTAAATTAGGGATATTTCTTAGCTGCGTATCTTCAAAGCTTAGCTCACAAAGAAGAATAGAGTAAAACCACTAACTTAAATTAAAATTGGGTAAACTTGTGAAGATCTTTGTTGTATCGCCTGATTTAAAAAATCTTGAATATCTACGCGCATATCTAGGGCGCATTGATATATGTAACCAAGCCTTGATGGGTTTATAAACAACTACTGATCGTTCCAACCTCCGTATTCAGTATACGCCTTATGGGAATTTGTTTCATGGTTGCCAAATCATCCAATCAGCTGTACATTACCATTTCCGGTTAATTATTTGACATTTCACGCGATCAAATCATAACCTTTAGAAAATCTTGCTATCATTTCTATAGAGTCTGACTTTTTAAAGCAGCTGAATATTGAAAATCTTATTAATGAATTTGCCAAAAGTAAAGCTAGAAAAGTCCAATTTCTATAAGACATTTCCGTTGTTTTCCTTCACGTTTATCTATTTAAAAACACGGGCGCTCTAAAAATATTTTATTTGACCTTTTGTTTTTTAATAATTTGGAATACTGTTTTTTATTTTGTTACTGTTGTTTCAGTGTGCAATAAAAATTTTATTAATATTTTTTTGTATGTGAACCTATTGTTGGCCTCAAATAAAAAATACCTACCAGTACTAACGAGTCTAAAGAGTTCGTCATAAATTTCAATGTTGAACTGTGGGAGAGTGGCTGGTAATTTTGGCTCAATACATATAGGGTAAAGGCGCCTATCAGTATTTCGCACGACGGCGCCGAAGATACTTGGCGCGTTACTGACAAAGAGTTCCTTCCAACTTGCCAAACAGTCGACAAAGAATACTATTTAGGCGTTTTGCCTCGTTTACGTGAGTCAAATCGTAAAATTATGGCGAAATAATTCATGGTTTTTGCATCATGATAATGCACAATCACAAACTGCCATTAGTATTTGTCAGTTTTACATAAAAAATCAAGTGAATGTCGTTCCGCAAGCACCGTATTCGCCAGATATGGCTGCGTGTGAACTTTTTAAATTTCCTCGATTGAAATAACCACTTCGTGGATATCGTTTTGAATCGATAGAAACCATCTAGGAGAATTCGGTGTCCGCTTTGGAAGCTATACTGGAAGCTGGGTAAAATATGTAAATAATATAATAAAACTATAATATGTAAATGTTTCGAAGACTGGAAGAAACGTTGGAATAAGTGTGTTCGAGTGGGATGAGATTACTTTGAAGGAAGGATACACAATAAATTTGGATAAATAAAATAATTTGTGTGTATTTTATTTAATCAATCTTATAACATTTTGTCCAGAGTACAAATTATTGAGTTTCGGAGATCGAAAATTTTTAGTATTTTCATAAATTTAGAACTACTGATGTTCCTTTCAAAACTAACGACTATAGTTTGCTTGGGAGTTTATTTGGTAGAATTTTATTCGCATATATTTATTTCGAAATTACATTTTATGGTCATAACTGAGCTAACGCAAACCTGCATATTGTACAGTCGACTTAACTGATCTGATATTTGTATGCAGTGATAACATACTACAGGCGTTAGCCCAAGCCTTAAATTAAAAAGATGCCCCTCATCTGAGATCTCATGCACTTTAAGAATACATTGACACAACAAAGAACCTACTGACTCTGCGAGTCCAGCACCTGGATGTGGTGAATTGGTAAGCCAGACGACGGATTCTAACCACCCCCGTCCTCACGTTAGAATGGATTTTTTCGTTCACGTTTGTTGAGTTACCGTCATACGCAGTCTTCCGAAGTATTATTTTACTCTTTCGATAGCTCGGCCAATTGATCCAATAGAAATGTTTTTCGTAACCTGTTTTCTGTTATCCTATCGTTTTAGGCGCCCCGCCATTTTTCGGCATCTTATTCTTCTCTTATTATCTTGTGCATTACTGCTACATTAGCTATCCTTTTTAAGCACTTCGTTTCTATTGCTTGAAGTTTTAATGTTCTTATTTTATACTGGCTTAAATTCGGCCACGCTTCGCTCTGGCTCAGTCTGATACGAAATAAATGTAAATAGAATTACTGTAGCGAACATAGTTACATCGAGAAAACACTCTCAATTCAATACCCTGCCTTTGGTTACTGTGACTATGTGGAATGAAAGGAAAGGAAGAAAAAATACATTTTTAATAAAAAAAATATATTTTATTGTAAAGCTAGTGGGTTGACTACATTTTTTGTTTGTCCGTTTTTTGCAAAAACCGAATTTGGAGCATGCGATAGGTGATTGCCCATGAGAGAAGCAACCATTTTCTAAATTGAAACCGCACACTTGCAAAGATTGTCTTTGTAGTTTATTGGTAGTTATAGCGAACACAGGTGTATTAGAAATTGAAGTCGTTTGAAATCGAACGCCATGTCGGTCGAAATTAGTGGTATTCCTGGAAGTAGTGCTTTGTTCTTCGTTAATTTTTCCGATTTAAACGAAATTACATAAGGTATTGTCTTGAATATCCGGTTCGTGGTGATATGAAGGTCGATCATTCGGATACTGCAACTGCATACGTCTTCGCTGTTGATATAATTGTTCTTGGTGTTGTTGAGACGATTATGCTCCTCTTTTTCTTCTCGATTTAACTCGTAAGACTGCAAGTCTTCTTCCTGTTGATTTGTCGATTCTTCTGCTCGCCTTTGAGAAGTTCTTACTTTAACACGTTTATTTTCGTTTAAACGTTTTGGTCATAGCAGTTTGACCTCCTTTGATGTTCTGTAGTTGCGTGTCAAGAACGGCGGTCTATGTTTGAACATTCAAGGTTAAATCAATGTTATTTTCCTTTTCATCATTAAGATTTCATAATAATATATTAGCGTAAATAGAGTATATGATTAGCAAACGTCAACTTATAATAAAAAAGTACTACCAAATCAAGTATTTGTGAAATTTTCGCGCTACTTACGTTTACTTATTTCGCCGCTGCGGAAGACTTTTGTCGCGCCGTGTTAAAAAAAATTACAAAATAACACAATTGGTATTAGCACTAATAGTCTGCATACTTTACTTGGAAAAATTAATATCTCGATAACTATTGTCCAGAAAGCTGAACATGGATATTGTTGAATCAGAATTTCATGACCTATTCAAATCCACTAGAAAGGAGGGATTGTATTTAAAAAAGAAATTCTCTGGTGTCATAATCTATTAGTTTTATAACACATTAATTTGACCTGTTCAAGCGTTTTTCGCAAATTGGTACGGGAGAACAAATAAATTCAGGTTTTGATACTTTATACGCTCTCTGTATAAGTACATAACGCAAAATAAATATTATGTACATATTAAAATTGTCTTTCTAATATTTCATGATTTTAAAATTATCCACTTTCTCTAAATGTCAAATGTTAGACAAAACTTGAAAATTCAATGAGAATTTCTTTACTTTCATAAATTTAAAATATTACAAATTGTATTCAATGCCAATTTTATTGGCAGGTTATTTGGTACCGTTAGGATAATTAGTTGTTAAATCGTCATAAGAACATTGAATAAGTTAAAAAAACATACGTACGCGGAAAGATTAGAGCATCATAAAAATCTGAAACATGTTCTCAAATTTTTAAACAGCTTTATGAAGAGAGATTTATTATATTATACACTTGCCTATAATAATATTCAATGAATATGTACAAATCTAAAGAAAAGTTAAATTAAATTGTTAATATAGTTATAAACATAAGTCATTGTAAAATGCTGTAATATTTTCTTTAAAATTTGATTTCTTGACTTTATATAATAATTCAGTTTTCCATCTTAATTGTTATAAATTATCTTTTGCGGACGATCTAAGCATTATATCCAGTAATTGGCACTGTCCACGATTTACATGTCACTCCAAAATAACATATTTGCCAATTAATGAATTTTCCTAATTGATAATATTAATCGAAAAATATGTTCTTGACGAATTATGCAGATATATTAATAGAAATTTTGCAGCAATGTTATTGAATTTCTCCACCTATAATCCTATAAAGGACACCAGTAGATAAGTTATGGGGGTTCTGGCGCAAAATCCCATGTATTTTCTTATGGAGGTTCCAAAACGACTTTCAAGGTCATTTGAGCTGTGACGTTATAACTGACCCCTCAAATTATGTGAAGTTTTCTATATTACTAATGGCCTTACATATTAGCCTCGGTAAGATGGTAAGTACTAATCAACGTGAAGTTAGTCACGTTTCTCAGTTATGACATCAATGACCTCAGCTTCCCCAAGCTGTTTAAAAGGTGTTGAAAGCTGTTTTAAAGCTACTGGAAGCTGTTTAAAAGCTGTTAGAAGCTGTTTGAGAGTCGTTTAAAAGCTGTTAGAAGCAGGTTAAACAAGTTCTAACGGTTTTTAAACCGCTTCTAACAGCTTTTAAACGGTGTTTAAACAACTTCCAGTAGCGTTTAAACAGCTTTCAACAGCTTTAAAACAACTTTTGAACAGCTTCCAGTAGCTTTTAAACAGCTTTCCACAGCTTTTAAACAACTTTCAAGGTGCTTGTGAAGTTTGCTATATTACTAATGGCCTTACATATTAGCCTCGGTAAGATGGTAAGTACTAATCAACGTGAAGTTAGTCACGTTTCTCAGTTATGACGTCACAGCTTAAATGACCCCAGCTTCCCCAAGCTGTTTAAAAGGCGTTGAAAGCTGTTTTAAAGCTACTGGAACCTGTTTAAAAGCTGTTAGAAGCTGTTTGAGAGTCGTTTAAAAGCTGTTAGAAGCAGTTTAAACAAGTTCTAATGGGTTTTAAACCGCTTCTAACAGCTTTTAAACGGTGTTTAAAAAACTTCCAGTAGCGTTTAAACAGCTTTCAACAGCTTTAAAACAACTTTTGAACAGCTTCCAGTAGCTTTTAAACAGCTTTCCACAGCTTTTAAACAACTTTCAAGGTGCTTGTGAAGTTTGCTATATTATAATAACCTTACTTATTAGCCTCGATAAGAAGGTAAGTACTAATCAAAGTGAAGTTAGTCGCATTACTCAGTTATGACGTCACAGCTCGAATGACCTTGAAAGTCGTTTTGGAACCTCCATAAGAAAATACATGGAGTTTTGTGCCAGAACCCTCATAGCTTATCTACTGACACTTATACTGATTTTCAAGATGAGACATCATAGATCGACGAAACTTGTTGACAGAAAGTGAATAAAAAAATATGCACAGTTCATGTATATATCTTAGACTTTCTGTCACTATAGTCTAAGCAAGCAAATATGACCCATGAAGCACCACTGTCGATATGTTGTGTACTATCGTATTTCACCAAATCAATTGTATTGCACCAAAGCATAGAACGGGACTGTACACAGGCTGTTAAACACTAAAAGTGATGACCGACGGGCTGAGGGGCAAAATATTAGTAAATTGATTCGCATATTTTCTAGGGGTCAGATTTACTTACTTGCAGTATAACTCCGATTTGGCAGAATAATCAAATATTTTACGAGCAGTACATCGGGTGTAAGAACGTAAGATATTTTATTATGAAAACGCAATTCCTCAATTATGGAGATTAATCTGAAATTTAATACAATCGGAGTGTGTGCGGATGATGTAAATTTTAAGATCATTAGCATAACCCAGATATTCACAGTTTAATTTATATTTGAGATCGCTGAAAAAGATGTAAAAGCATTGGCTCGAGGTTTGAACCCTGAGATCTTCTTCTTCTTCTTCTTTCTCAACCTGTATCCGTCCACTCCTGCACGTAGGTCTCTCTCAATCTTTTCCACTCGTCTCTATCTTGTGCAGTGTGGACCCATCGCCTTCCCGCTACGCTTCTGATATCATCCACCCATCTCTTTGCAGGGCGTCCCACACCTCTTTTTGTTTGTCTTGGTCTCCATTCCGTGATTTTGTGTGGCCATCTATCCTCGGTTTGTCTAGCTATGTGTCCGGCCCACGCCAATTTCATTTTTGCTATTTCCCATATAACGTCTCTTATCTTCGTTCTTTTTCTGATATCTTCGCACCTGATCCTATCTCTTAGTGAAATACCAAGCATGCTCCTTTCCATGGCTCTTTATGATGTTCTGAGTTTATTGGCGGAAGCCTTGGTCAGGCTTATAGTTTCAAGTCCGTAGGTTTGGACTGGCAGAACACATGTGTTGTATACTTTAGTTTTTAGGTTTATTGGAATTTCCTTATTTTTAAGTACGTGTCCCAACTTGCCGAAAGCTATCCAGGCGAGCCTGCTTCGCCTAGTGATTTCTGCATGCTGGTTTTCTTTTCCAAGCTTAATAACGTGACCCAGATATATATATATATATATATATATATATATTGTAACATTTCTAAATTGGTTAATATTTAAGAATGTTTATTATCGTTATAAAGGCCCCAAAAGTTGGGCTGACAAATGTAATGTGTCAGAGTCGTTAATATATATATGTGTATATAAAAATGAATGAATGTTATATAACTGTGAATTGTTGTATAAGAAAATGTTATAAAAAGTGATATACAATTCAAATCGGGCTCGTTCAATACTTATCTTTTTTTTGTTATTTTCGTCGTCGGCTAGCTTCTTTAATTTCTTCAGGGTTAAGGTAGGTTCACCTCTCTCCACTTTTGACTTTATGTACGTAGTTTACTTTTTAGTTGAGATCGGAACAATATCTCAAGTATATTACAAAGAAAACCAAAGTAAAATATTGACAATTAACTTTATTAATAAAAAATTATCTCGCAAAGTTTTAGAATTTATATTAACAATTTTCGTGACACACAAATAACAATACGGGAGATACACTCAACGGTTGGTATTCTTATAGTCTAACAATATGGTGTACGACAAGTGCAATTAGGTGTTGTTTTATTAAAAGAGTTTACAAAAGTAACATAGAATCAAGTTTTTAAAATTACAAACAGTGGATTCTAATATTTAAATAAGTGGAATAAAAATTACAGTGATATAATATCGGTGAAAGCAAAGTAAATAGTTAGTTATGGAATAAACAAAGAAAATTCTAGAAAAGTATATGAGCAAGTAAAATATTGTTAAAGTTAGCAAAAACCTGAGTCTTCGGATATAGCTTCCGTTGCTTCCTGCTCCTGTGTTCTGCTGGTTTTCACAACGGGAAACTGGATAATATTTCTGCGATGGTCCCTCGGGATGACTTGAGTTTTTTGAAATCTCCAAGTCCGACGGCGGCTTGCTCGGATGACCGGTTTCGAGCGTACCAAGATGCTGGTCGTTGCACGGTGAAACTTATGGCGGGTAATTAACGTATTGAAACTTTAAAAATTCGTAGTTCTTGAACTAATTGGTCGGCAGATGGTAAACTTTGTCTACAGGTAGATCGTAGGTGTGAGTAACGTTGTGTAGACTCAAAACTCTCCAGAACTTAATAATTTCACCAATTTGTTTTAATTAATTCGGAGCACAAAAAGCGTGACCTCTCACTGTGACGACTAATTACCGACGCTTACTTTTTCACTTGTTTTTAATTGCATAACTTTCCGCAAAATCGCCCCCTTCTTTACTTGCATTATCTTTTCGAACATTATTATTTTAGACATTTTTACAGAGTAAAACAGTAAAAAAAATTACAATTTGATTTATAAAATAACTTTGGTTGAATAACATATGTTTATGTGTTTACAAACACTCTGGCAATATCGGTTTATTTTCGGGTTATTGCACCGTTAGAATTGTGGGCGGGGCTTAATTGTTCAAATACATTTGAAAATAAATACGTTACATTTGTTTGAATAAACACGCGTTAAATATTAATTTGAATAAAAAAATTGAAAGTAAACATTATAAAAAAATAGAAAAATAAGTTAATTATTTCAAAGCAAGTTTGTCGTCAAAATAACGTATTTATATTTTGAATCAATCTTTCCCCTTCTTGGTATTAAAGTACATATTAGATATAAATATTATGGTTACAAGTATTCTTTGTTTCTTTCAGAGAAAAGAAACCCTTCTTGCAATGCCTCAATTTCCCCCTTGATTAAAAGTTAGAAACTTGTTGAGAGCTTTTAATCAACCGTATCTAGGAGTAAAACAGAAATATATAAGTGCAGTATAGTGATCTGATGAAAATTTAATGAAATGTGTGTGTTCACGTTAAAAATATTTCAAATTCCATAAGTGGTTATTTGTATTATTCTAGCTAATAATTCCCTATTTAATAATTGTCATTCAATGGTTAAAGTTAATTGTTTTATTTTGTTGTTCGGGTTCTTTTGTTTGGAAACCCCTTTTAATATTAAGTGATTATTTTCTTCTTCCTTTTTTTTTCTTTCTCTTATTTAATAATAATATGATTAATTTAATTAGCCTAGTCTAAATGTAAACTTGTGATTAGTATAGATAATAAAATATAGTAATCTAGTATTTATTATTGGCTTACGGACTATAACATGCTTGGCTGGTTTTGTTCTGAAAGTTGTTTCGGCTTGTTATGTACATATATATAAAAAAATACTTTATTTTTAAGTGTGGCAGTCTTGCAACATAGTTATGTGATATCTACCTTTAATGTAATTTGTTTCGGGTTCAAAAAGTTCGTAGGTGTTATTACCAATGATTCTCTTAATCGTATAGGGACCTTGGTAGGCTTTCAGTAGCTTTCCCATTATTTTGTGTTTTAAATCTGTTACTCTTAATCTCTTTAATTCTAAACTAACTTTCTGTTGGTAGTAGTACGGAATCGGGTAATTCTTACTTATTAATGGGCAGTCATTGTCAATATTAATTGGATGTTCATATCCTTTTGCAAAAACAATATCGTTATTAACTAAAGTGATGTTTTCGTTTAAAATGTTAATTAATTGCGGTACGACGTTTGTATAAGGTATTTCTTGTTCATCAATTATATTCGTTACATCATTCTTATCATTTATAATGTCAGTTGTCTGTAAATCCTCCTTAGTCTTGACCTCTTCTTCGCCCTCGTAACTATCTAACGTTCCTAACAAATCTGGCCTATTATTCACTCCTATATATTCATTATTTATAATATTATCATTTCCAACTCTATCAATAAACCTTTCTTCTGCTCTCCTATAGTACGGTACATTATATTCTAATAAATTATTTATTACAACTGCTAAAACTTCTTTCTTATAAGTATTATATTCGTGCACTTCCTCTACGGACAAATGTTTATTAAATGTTAAATTGTTCTTTCCAATTGATAAAATACCTTTTTCAAAATTCAATATCATTTTCAACCTGTTGATATTGTCTATACCCAATATACAGTCATATTGTAACTTCTCTATTACGTAACAGTGAATTAAATAACCGATTTCGTTTATTCTTATTTCGGTATTGAGTTGCTTGGTGACAGTGCCCATCTTTCTTCCATTTGCGGTAACTAGGTCGTTACCCTTAGTTTTAACAACGTGTTGTTCGTATCCCTTTATTTGTTTTGCCAGATCTTCTCTAACTAATGTAATCTCGGCTCCGGTGTCGATTAAACAATTTAATTTTATGTTGCTGAATTGTAAAATAATAATGGGTAGAGAATATACTTCATTCACGGCGTCCCCTGCATCTTCTATGTTTATGAATTCATCCGGTGATTGGTAAAATTTTATATTTTGTAACTTCCAGAACATGTTATAGCCGTTATCATTATTTGTCTTGTTTATTATACCTCAGTTATCTTTGTTTGGTAATGTGTTCTCTTTTCTTTATTGAATTGTGGTTATCATATCTGTGTTTATGTTTAATAATTGTGCCTTTAGTTTAGTTTATGTATAATTATCAGTCATTAATCAATCGTATCCCCATCTTAGCTTAGGTCGTCTTCGTATTTATAGAACACCGAGCTTCTATTATCCTATATTAAACTGTTAATTTTTCGTCGACGTACCTTTGGTATTACCATGCCATTACCGTGGTATAAAAATATCATGTGGCTTCGGCCTCGTGTTATATGAATGTTTTTTATGATGAGTATCATATTTAGGATATTGTAGGTATTAAAATATTTGTAAGTAATTATATGGGTTATAGTACCTTCTATATTCAGTACATTATTAATGTCTGTATATGTAACTATGTATTGTAAAGTTCGACTAGTGTTTCGGGGGTAAATATTATTTATATGTGTGTTGTTGGTTGTATATGGGAGATGCAAATTTTCTATTATAGATATGTTAAGCTTATTTCTTTCCGTCGTTAGTATTTTAAAAGTGTTATACTCCTGAGTATTGTTTGTTAGAAAATTGTGATAGGCTTTATCTTTTATTAGACAGTGATTGTGTAAATTCGTTTTATGTTGGTGTTTGAGCGGTTCGTTAAACTTTTGGTTGTGTATGATTTTAGTTGCATTTTTGTCATGTGTATTGTTAATTCTTATGTTAACTTGTTGGTCTAATTCTGGTTTAAGTTGGTCTAATTCTGGTTTATTGGTCTCGTATTTTTGATTTATATTGGTTATTAATTTTTCATTAAACGCATCTAATTTTTGTTTCATCCTCTCTTCCATGGCTTTTTGCGTGGCGGTTATTTCTGCAATTTGTACGTCGATATCCCCCTTGAATGTATTAAGTTTCTTTTCTATGTTTGTGTTGTTTAATTCTATTTTTTCATTTATGTTAATTAGGTTAACTTCTAATCTCGTCGTAAGTTCGTTATTTAAGTTATGTAAATCTTGTTTTAGTTCGCGATTATTAGTATCTAGTTTGTTATTCAGGTCTTTATTTGCAGTATTCATGTCTTGATTATTAATATCTAATTTGTTATTTAATTCTTTATTTGAATTGTTTATATCTTGTTTTAATTCTTTGTTGTTGGTGTCTATTTTGTTGTTAGTGTTATCTAATTTGGTATTTATATCTTGTTTTAATTCTTGGTTATTGGTGTCCAATTTGGTATTTATATCTTGTTTTAATTCTTGGTTATTAGTATCTAATTTGTTATTTAATTCTTGCATCTGTGCCATTAACATATTGAACATGGCCATGAATTTACTGTCAGGCGAAACACTGGCTTCCCCTGAAACGGACGGTTGCGGTACTGTAGTGTCCCCCTGTTCACTCCGGTCTTCTTCTACTGCGTCTTTCGGGGTCTTAGCTCTGTGTCTTGTATCCATTTTAGAGAATATTTAGTTAGTTTGTAAATTATATTAGTATTTGTACAGGTAGTTGTAATTATATTATTAATATTTTGGTTGTAAAATATTATTGTTTATAGTGTTATTAGATTTAATGTACACACGTAAATGCAATGACAAATAACAAAAATATATGTATATAAAAGAAATATGAGTCTGCACTTTAATATTTCCCTGTAACAACCTTTTGAATATCTTACCGATGGTCTCGAATACGGCAATCCCCTGAAATGCAAAACTGTGTTCTCTCTCTGAAGTTCCACAAAGACAAAATAACAAATACATAAACAAATAGTACAGTATGGTAAATGCGAATACAACGGTTCTCCTTGGGTTTTTTTTTTTATTAATTCTTTGTGCCACGAAACTTTGTTACTTGAGAAAGTGTTCCTTCTTAATATACTTGACAATAGAGTGACTTTTTATTGAAATGTGGAGTAGAAGTACGCCCCAAAACGTTAGGGTGCCAAATGTAACATTTCTAAATTGGTTAATATTTAAGAATGTTTATTATCGTTATAAAGGCCCCAAAAGTTGGGCTGACAAATGTAATGTGTCAGAGTCGTTAATATATATATGTGTATATAAAAATGAATGAATGTTATATAACTGTGAATTGTTGTATAAGAAAATGTTATAAAAAGTGATATACAATTCAAATCGGGCTCGTTCAATACTTATCTTTTTTTTGTTATTTTCGTCGTCGGCTAGCTTCTTTAATTTCTTCAGGGTTAAGGTAGGTTCACCTCTCTCCACTTTTGACTTTATGTACGTAGTTTACTTTTTAGTTGGGATCGGAACAATATCTCAAGTATATTACAAAGAAAACCAAAGTAAAATATTGACAATTAACTTTATTAATAAAAAATTATCTCGCAAAGTTTTAGAATTTATATTAACAATTTTCGTGACACACAAATAACAATACGGGAGATACACTCAACGGTTGGTATTCTTATAGTCTAACAATATGGTGTACGACAAGTGCAATTAGGTGTTGTTTTATTAAAAGAGTTTACAAAAGTAACATAGAATCAAGTTTTTAAAATTACAAACAGTGGATTCTAATATTTAAATAAGTGGAATAAAAATTACAGTGATATAATATCGGTGAAAGCAAAGTAAATAGTTAGTTATGGAATAAACAAAGAAAATTCTAGAAAAGTATATGAGCAAGTAAAATATTGTTAAAGTTAGCAAAAACCTGAGTCTTCGGATATAGCTTCCGTTGCTTCCTGCTCCTGTGTTCTGCTGGTTTTCACAACGGGAAACTGGATAATATTTCTGCGATGGTCCCTCGGGATGACTTGAGTTTTTTGAAATCTCCAAGTCCGACGGCGGCTTGCTCGGATGACCGGTTTCGAGCGTACCAAGATGCTGGTCGTTGCACGGTGAAACTTATGGCGGGTAATTAACGTATTGAAACTTTAAAAATTCGTAGTTCTTGAACTAATTGGTCGGCAGATGGTAAACTTTGTCTACAGGTAGATCGTAGGTGTGAGTAACGTTGTGTAGACTCAAAACTCTCCAGAACTTAATAATTTCACCAATTTGTTTTAATTAATTCGGAGCACAAAAAGCGTGACCTCTCACTGTGACGACTAATTACCGACGCTTACTTTTTCACTTGTTTTTAATTGCATAACTTTCCGCAAAATCGCCCCCTTATTTACTTGCATTATCTTTTCGAACATTATTATTTTAGACATTTTTACAGAGTAAAACAGTAAAAAAAATTACAATTTGATTTATAAAATAACTTTGGTTGAATAACATATGTTTATGTGTTTACAAACACTCTGGCAATATCGGTTTATTTTCGGGTTATTGCACCGTTAGAATTGTGGGCGGGGCTTAATTGTTCAAATACATTTGAAAATAAATACGTTACATTTGTTTGAATAAACACGCGTTAAATATTAATTTGAATAAAAAAATTGAAAGTAAACATTATAAAAAAATAGAAAAATAAGTTAATTATTTCAAAGCAAGTTTGTCGTCAAAATAACGTATTTATACTTTGAATCAATCTTTCCCCTTCTTGGTATTAAAGTACATATTAGATATAAATATTATGGTTACAAGTATTCTTTGTTTCTTTCAGAGAAAAGAAACCCTTCTTGCAATGCCTCAATATATATATATATATATATATATATATATATATATATATATATATATATATATATATGGTTATTGTTTATGTATATGTTGGCATCATCAGGGCTTAGTATTTTCGTCTTGCTGTAATTCATTTTTAGACCTATGTCTGCAGATGTTCGGCCCAATTGTTGTAGCATTTCATTTAGTTCTTCAATGCTGTCTGCTATCAAGACTATATCATCAGCAAACCTAAGGTGGTTTAGTCTAGAACCATTAACGTTGATACCTTTGTTGTGCCAATCTAGCCGTTTAAACACATCTTCCAGGGCCAACGTGAATAGTTTCGGTGAAATGACATCTCCCCCTGACGTACCACCGACGAAATCGAATAATTTTAAGCGAATATCCATTATAAAACACGGCCAGATCGATTCACGTGGTATGATGACATTAATTTAATTAGTGCTGGACAAAAACCTAAGTAATCAAACTTTGTAAGGAGGATATTGCGGTCTAAGGATTCAAATAAAAGTCTGTGTATATGACGTCAACTTATTGCCGAAGAAATTGACTTATGTTCACTAGATTTATGGTCGTTGATCGTCCATATATGAATTCATGTTAGTGACAGGATAAGAATGGTTTAATTTGTCTGTAAATTTTATAAAATAGAATTTGTTCAAGAAATTTAACAAACTTTGGGAATATATGTGTTGACCTAAAACACTGACCGACACGGTTTGGTTTCTTATACACCAATACGTGAATTTTATGTCCTTTGTCATGCTGATTCTGAATTTTATTTAAAATTTGCTGGATCACATTAGGATTTTGAGATATTTTCTTAAATGTTTTTTCAAAAATGCATTAAATTTTACAAAATTTCAAAGTTACTTTTACGTAAGAAAGATGCTATTAAAAATATTGCTCTGTCGAACATTGACTGGAAATGCTTGGAAATTTTTGGCTATGGAATTAACTATATCATTTACTTTTCAATATCTTTTTTTACAAAACCTGACGTGTCAAAATAAATTTGTTGTTATTACTATTGTTATTACTAGAGAACGGATGCAATTTCCATAAAACGCAATCGGCAATTGGAATTGTGTATAACGTCGCTCAGTACATCCCGGCGTAATTCAATGAAGTATTTGTTTGACTTACTCGGCCACCTGCTCTCGCAGCGATAACAATGGACAACCCAGCTATTGTATTCGGAGAATATAGTGTTTTTACAGTGGTGTCGTGTACGTAGATAAAATAAATAAGTTTATCGTATTTCGTAAGAGAAATAGCACGTATATTCTTTTTCACGAAAAAAAATTGAACCCGTTGGAATCTGACAATTTTAACGAAGAACTCTGTGAAACTTTTATGGCAGCTAATATTCCATTATTTAAATTGAACTATCCAATTTTGAAGACATTTCTGAAAAAATATACTGGTCGAAATGTTCCTGATGAATCAACTTTACGCAAATATTATGTTTCTAGGTGCTATACGAGAACAGTAGAACGCATTAGAAGCCATCCTTTAAATCAATACATATGGATAAGCGCCGACGAAACGGTGGATATGTTAGGACGCTGCGTGGTAAATGTTGTAGCTGGTGTACTACATCCACCTATTCCCTATAACTGATAACTCATATGTAATAGCAACAAGTGTTATAAATAGAGTTGATGCGGAAACAGTTGCTGAAACCATTAAGGAGAATATGCAAAAAATGCTTCATTCGGACGCCACGTACAAAGAAAAAATACTTTTATTTGTCAGTGATAGTGCTGCGTATATGTTAAAAACAGGCAGACTATTGAAGAAAACATATCCTAATATGCTGCATATTACTTGTGTAGCACATGCTCTCCACAGAATCTGTGAATATATCAGAGACACTTTTCCGGAAGTTGATAGACTTGTATCAGCTTTTAAAAAAGTTTTCAGAAAAGCACCATTGAGAGTAGCTCTTTTCAGGGAAAAATTTCCATCTCCGTCACTGCCTCCCACTCCAGTAATAACTAGATGGGGAACATGGCTGGAAGCTACTAGTTATTATGCTGAGAATTTCGATAGTCCAAAACATTTCGTAACACTGCTAAAGGAGGATGCTAGAAGTATTGGTGAGTGCAAGGAGCTCACACAAATCCCAAATTTAAAAAATCAGTTGTACTTTCTTCACGAACACTTTGGAAAATTGCCAAAACTAATCACTTATTTTGAAAATCGAAATCTCAAATTAAATGACGGATTAACCACATTAGATGTGGCTGTTAATAATTTGAAAAGTATTCCAAGTGACTTCGGATGTGGCCTTCGGCAAAAGTTTGAAGCAATTCTTAATAGAAATCCAGATTTAATTACATTGCAGCAATTATGTATGGAGACAATTCCACAAAATCTAACGGCTAAATATGAAGAAATAAAAGAATATTTCCAGTATGCACCTATAACCAGTTGCGATGTAGAAAGGACGTTTTCTATGTATAAGGATGTAATTCAAAGAGAACAAAATTGACAGAAGAAAACCTTGAGAAACTCTTGCTAGTCAATATTAATACTCCTTTATTCAACTTGAACGACAAAATGAACAAATAAAAATGTTCTAATTATAAAAATAAAATTAAAAACTTTAAAAATACAACTTTTCAACAAATACAAGTTACGTGTCCGCATATAATACAACCATTTATTAATTACCAGACGTACACTCAGCAATTTCATTCATTCAGCCGGATACACGTGGAGTAAGATAAGATAATATTTAATATATAAAGATGGGCAAAGCATTAGTTGATAGAGTTATTAATGTAACTGTACGCGACACAGATCGCTAGTAACCTCAGTGTAATCTAGTTTAAGTCTATATTGTAACGTATTGTCAAAACCGTAAAACAAATAAATTTTTTTGTTAAATTTCAACGCTCTCGAAATTTAACTTACATATGTATTTCGTAATTTTATACACATCAGAGACAAAAAAACCCGGACACTTGTTTTATGTCAGAAATTGTTAATTAAAGATCTAGTATGTTATAAAATTTAATGGTTAATTGTTTTAAATGATAGAAAAACGCATTTCAAACAAAGGTTCATGTAATTAATCATAAATACAGTATTAGAAAAAAAATATTTTCTTCAAAACGGAAATGGCGTAAACCCAGTAACATCATTTTTCAGCTGTGGATTAGATGTTTTGTGATTGTAACATTGAAATCACATTTTTAGTAACGCGTGGTGCTCCCTCGGCATTGGATAACTGCATCCATACGTCTTGGCATGCCTTGAATCAGGTTAGAAATGGCTTCTTGGGGAATGTTTTCCCATTCGTCTAGAAGTGCTTCTCTTAACTCCTGTAAGTTTTCCGATGGTCTCTGCCGCCTCCTAATACGCCGTCCCAACATGTCCCACACGTGCTCAATGGGATTAACGTCAGGACTCCTTGCTGGCCATGGCAAAACGCGAATCCCCACTTCTTGCAGATAATTTATGGTAACGCGAGCGACGAGTGGGCGCGCATTGTCGTGCATTAGAAGAAAATCATTGCCTATATATGGACCAAATGGCACCACATGATTCGCCAAACATTCATTTATGTACCTATCAGCTGTTAGATTTCCGTCTACGAAAACCAACTCCGTACGAGCGTTCATACACACTCCTGCCCAAACCATCACTCCACCATCTCCAAATGGCGATCTCTCGGAAATACAGCACTGCGAATATCGTTCCCCTATCTTTCTCCAAACTTTTTCACGTCCATCAGGTGAGCGTAAATTGAAACGGGATTCGTCTGTAAACAGAACACAGCTCTACTGTTCATTTCTCCAGGCTCTATGATTCTGTGCAAAACGCAATCTTTCGACGCGATGCATCCTTAGTAATCTGGGACCGGTGGCAGGTCAGTCCACTTACTTTCAACCTTCTTCTAACTGTTTTGGCCGATATTGGACGTCCATGCATGTTAATAAACCGTTGGGCTACCATCGTAGTGGCAGGTTGCGTTCCCTAAGAACTGACAACACCATGCGCCTGTCTTCATCTTGCGTTGTTCATCGCGGACGACCCGAACCTGGTCTCCTGGTGTATTCTTGCGTCTCTCTAAAACGTTTTAAGGCATCATGAATGGTACTTCTAGCCCTATTCATGACATATGCGATGTAACGCACACTGCGTCCATCATTATGTAAAGCAACGGCTGCAGCAATATCTTCGGGTCTCATTGTGTAATAAGATAAATTGTGACTACCGTCTTACACTCAAAACACTGATAACACGTGAAAATTAAACAAATAGTGATAATAAAGAATAAAAAGGCTGACACAAATTCTGCAGTGACTGTGACTTTCGACAATTAAATGGCGTATCTCATAACAATGGCTTGTTAACAAATATCCATGGTAACAAAATAATCACAAATTGATGCATTTTAAATTGCATTATCTACAAAAACTCTGACCAACATACATCTCATTTTTCTTTTTATAAAATAAATGTTCGGGTTTTTTTGTCCTTGAGTGTAGATCACCACCCGTTTGTTTTCCAATTATATAAATAAAATTAATTAATAAATATGTATTTCGAAATTTTAGATAGATAGATCGCCACCCGTATGTTTTCCAATTATATAAATAAAATTAAATATTTTAGAAATACAGCCTTTCGCCAGTACTGCACTGGGCTTTGCGTCATGTGGTAAGCGTGTCCGTTCTCTTGTTATTACTATAAAAGAAATGAAAATTGTACTTAGTTTGTAATAAAAAATTTAAAAAAACTAAAATTTGTTGACTAATGTAGATCTCTCGCCTTTTTTGAACACGATATGATTTTACACACCTTCTAGAAGCTTGGAAATACGGACATATTGATAATTATGTAAATTATACAGAACGGCTAATGGGCTAGCTACTAACACTGCTCGGTATAGTTATCTTTTAAATTAAAACAATTTTTAATATATCTGTAGTTAAACTTATTATCTGTAATGCATAATATAAAATATATCTCATTACTGAAATATAATGAATAAAAATTTAGAATTTCCATCTAAATGTGTTTCTATAATGATTTAGCTTAATCCGCAAATTTATGTATTAAACCGAAACTTGTCAATATACATAGTAAACTGTACAAATTGGTGCGGACGCCATTGTCTGAACAAACTTCCGATGTTTACACGTCCTGGTTTCTTCCCCGGTTCGTTTGTGTCGGTTCATAGATAATTTTAGTTTGACATTTCCATATTCTCCACATTTCATCATGACAATTATTCGGATGTTTAAATTCAAGTAATAAAGCTTTCGATTTAATGAACGGTTGTGCAAATATATTAGTAAGAATAAATATTATGGTTACATTTATAAACTTCTCAAAATAATGATGTGTTACAGACGTAAGATTATA
Source organism: Melolontha melolontha (assembly GCA_935421215.2). Taxonomy (NCBI): domain Eukaryota; kingdom Metazoa; phylum Arthropoda; class Insecta; order Coleoptera; family Scarabaeidae; genus Melolontha; species Melolontha melolontha. Next base: position 15,244,779 of record OW285238.1, read on the forward strand.
CAAAAAAACTTTATTAAATAAAATTAACTGAAGCAGATATTTATTAATAATTATGTGATGCTATTTTATAAGATAATTAAGAATTTTAAATAATTTTGAATTCCTTTATATTCACCAGATTTCGCCCAAAGTGCTAGATAATAATATAAAGGACCTATAGGACTTATAAAGGACATTTACTCTGAGGACCTAGAGGACCTCAGAGTAAATGTTTATACAAGTGTCCCGTATCGTTATGTTCAAATTTTAGGAGTGTAAAGTAGACTTCATTTCAAGTAACAAAAACGAAAAACTTGTATATCCATTTTTATTTGTTTCAAAGTTACACATCTATGAATGTGATTGTCAGATCATGAAAAAAAATGTAATTCCAAAGTAAACAAAAACTGATTTTATTTAAAAAAGTTCAATTAATAATATTTTCGAAATGTCCACCTCCTTGTTGAATGCAGGCTTGTGCCCGTAAGCCAACAGAAGAAGTACTTATCCGAATTTCATACTTGTTTTGTCGGATTTGCTCGGCAGCCAGGTGAATACGATAGAAGAACTCTTCTCTTGTGTTCGAAGCTTGCGTGTGGACTAAATTTTTCATGTACCCCCATAAACGAAAGTCAAGGGGATTAAGATCGGGTGATCTGGGTGGCCATGCAACGGGACCACCTCGACCAATCCATCTTGGATAATTAACATTAACCCAATATCGGACAGCAATTCCGAAATGTGGTGGTGCCCCATTCATGTGAAACCACATGTCTCGTCGAACATTCAGTGGGACATCCTCTAAAAGACCTGGCAGATTGTCAATAAGAAATTGAAGGTAATTGTCCGCATTTAACCTCCCAGGAAGAACGACAGGACCAATCAACAAGTCAAAGATTAGGGCCGCCCAAACGTAAATAGAAAATTCATGCTGAAATTTAGATGGGCGTATAGCTTTTGGATTTTCTGATGACCACCTGTGCAGGTTTCTTAGATTTATAACACCACTTCTCGAGAACGTAGATTCATCTGTCCAGAGGACTGTTCTGTAGAAATTAAAATGAAGCCGTGACTGTCTTCATATCCAGGTAGAATAAACTAGACGAGCATAGTGGTCTGCCTCAAGCAAACCGTGTCCCCTGCGATAGTGATATGGATATAAGCCCTCACGTTTTAAAATTCGCTAAACTGTCATTCATGGCACTCCTAGTTGCCTAGCGATTCGATGTTCACTGAGAGTTGGATCCCTTGTAACAATAGCTACTGCTTCTACCTCTAAGTCTGCTGGCAAATTTACTCCTCGGTCGAAAAGATAATCACGCAGTCCGCATTCCCGAAATTGTCTGTGTACTTCCAGAAACGTTCTGTAATGAGAAATGCGCCTATCGGGAAACCGATGTCGGTATTCAATAACTGCTTGACGTGCATTGCCGTTACAGTAGCCATACACAAAATGCATGTCCGCATACTCTTGAGAAGGAAATCGGTAAGGCATTTTGAATAAAGAAAACGTATCCACTCACTAATAAGCTGTTGTATGAACTGAAACGTAATGTAATCCTTTATTAGAAAATGCAACGTTAACAATCATCTGAACATTTGTTTATTGTATGATATTCATAGTTCAGCACTTACGAAATAAGTAAGAACCTTCTTTATCATAAATCAAATTTCCAAACATTTTTTATAAGTTTTTATCTTATAAAGTGAACAATCATAGAATGTCTATATCCTCTTTATTTTTTAAAATAACCATATCAAACCTCATATCATTGTAATCAGCAAAAAATAAGCTTTTTAATTATGTCAAAACCAATTATGGTTTCCATTTAAAAAAAAAATTTAGAATATCTTATAAGCCATAAAAGTTATCGGAGAAACAAAAGCAGTTTTAAATCAAACTGCGCATCTTTCCCCATTTAAGCGTTTTTCTAACTCCAGTACTTTCTGAGATCCCAACGCTAAACATTCAAAAAAACTCCCCTGTATAAACCCTGTATATATGAAATCAACAAGGTTGGTATTATTTTACAACGTTGCTAAAGAAATCTATGAATTTTCACAAGTATTGTCGGTAGTGAGAATGTGTGGATGCGGTAAGTTGGTCAAACAGGAAGATCGTTTGAAAAACGCATTGCCGAACATTGTTCTTAGTTTAGAAATAAAAACAAGATCCCACTTTTGTAAATCATCTATTAGAAGAAAATCACGCTTTCAATAAAGATTTTCAAATTCTGCATTTAGAAAATAAAGGCAATAAATTAAATTCACTGGAAAGTTTAGAAATCAATAAATTAAAACACTCACAAATTTTACTTAATGACCAATTAGATTTAAATAACTCGCCTTTGTTAAATTTATTCACTTAAAATCTTTTTAGACGATAATAGAAATGTACATTTAGTTTATTGAAACAAATTTTATGCGTAAACATGTTTAGTACCCTATAATATAATAGTCAGGGCCGTCCAGATAAGCTACATTTTCGCACTACCGACAATACTTGTTTAAATTCATAGATTTCTTTAAAATCGTAAAATAATACCAACCTTGATTTTATATATATTTTTTTTAATTTAGTTTGTAACGTACTGTTTAGCTGTAAGTACCTAAGGAAGCCACTGTGCTGGCGAAACAATTGTCGTATTACGATTAAATATTAAAAAGTGAAGATTTGAACAGTAGTTTTATTTCTATTTTAAATAAATTATTGTTACTATTATTTTTATTAATATTTGGAGATTGGTAGAGAAGCAAAATCATGAATGTTTAATCTTATATAGAGTAGAAAAACGAAAGAAGAAGGAATTACGTATTATACAAATGGAAGTGTTTACATTTTTTACCTGATAAAGACAATGTGAAAACTTTTGCAACGATTACATAAAATAAAAATTTAAGAGGCATTCATGCATGTTGTATTTATTGCTTGCTTTTAACATTGAAGGAGAAACGCATAATTAGATAATTTTGATGTTTTTAAATTTACTTTTTCTCTCTTTTACGCAAGAAAACTGAAATATGTTATACGTACTAAGAAAAAAATGGCAGAAATGTTTCTTTTTAACAGTAATATTATGATTTTTAAGTGAATAAATAAATATTAATGTGAAACGGAAACTTTTTCTCAGAGTAAAGATAAACGTTTGTACAATCTGTTACGATTTTATTTACATGTTATGGTATATTCCAAAAAGAGAGAGACAAATTTCTGAACAGACTCAAGTGACAGTTGTTTCTTATTGGTCCAGAGCAAGGCAAAAATAACACCGTAGAACATTCGCTTTTTGCCATCAATTGTCAAATATTTTGACATCTTTATATTACGCTTACGTTTCTAGAGTTTTGTTATCATATTATTAAATTGTTATCATTATTATATTATACAAAATAATACAAATCTGTATAAAAACAAATTTGTATCTGTTTATACATGGACACACAGTACGTATTTACCAGCGTTTGCTTCAACCACCAGACGCATGCGTTTCTGTCTCACGACTTTATCAATGATGGGTGTACGAAGGAAGACAAACGACTGTAGGTACACTTCGCGGTCATGTAGCAAATTTCGCCCCATTAGATGACACCAGATAACCTTATAACATCTGACGGACAAAACCGACCACGCCGATGCAAAGTGTTTCTTCACGAATAGCTACGCTATTACAGGAAAAGAAAAACACGCATCTGGTGTCATCTGATAGGGCGAAATTTGCTACATGACCGCGAAGTGTACCTACAGTCGTTTGTCTTCCTTCGTAAACCCATCATTGATAAAGTCGTGAGACAGAAACGCATGCGTCTGGTGGTTGAAGCAAACGCTGGTAAATACGTACTGTGTGTCCATGTATAAACAAATACAAATTTGTATTTGTTCATTGATGTGTGTATGTCGAGTGTATGTCGGACAAACAGGACGGACATTTGATATTAGAATAAAAGAACATGAAAGAAGCCACAGAGACAAGAAGACAGACTCAACTTTTGCCAATCATTGCCTAGAACATAATCACAAATTCAACACTAATTTTAAAACTTTGCATGTTCTAGATAAAAGTAAAAAACTTAATATGTTAGAAAGTTTAGAAATTAACAAATATAATAAATTAGGTATAATTTTAAATGACCAACTAGACATAAATAACTCCCCCCTACTAAACTTAAAACTCATACATGTCCACCCCCTCTTAGAATAAGATTAGTTCTGTACTTTGTACTGATATATATAAGATCTAATTGATATTTTGAATTAGTATATTCATCCACCTGATGAAGCCACAGTGTGGTGAAACATATGTAGTGCATATATATTATTTTGAAACTATACAACTGTGTTTTATTATATCTATACAAATTTGTTTTTATACAGATTTGTATTATTTTGTATCAAAGCTTGATGTGAATTGTCGCATCGATATTGCTAATTTGTTTTTGCTATATTACGCCACCTGGCGACGAGTTAATGGATTCACAGTAATATGCGTGTTTTTCTTTTACTGTAGTAGCGTAGCTATTCGAGAAGAAACACTTTGCATCGGCGTGGTCGGTTTTGTCCGTCAGATGTCATGAGGTTATCTGGTGTCATCTGATAGGGCGATATTTGCTACATGACCGCGAAGTGTACCTACAGTCGTTTGTCTTCCTTCGTAAACCCATCATTGATAAAGTCGTGAAACAGAAACGCATGCGTCTGGTGGTTGAAGCAAACGCTGGTAAATACGTACTGTGTGTCCATGTATAAACAAATACAAATTTGTTTTTATACAGATTTGTATTATTTTGTATCAAAGCTTGATGTGAATTGTCGCATCGATATTGCTAATTTGTTTTTGCTATATTACGCCACCTGGCGACGAGTTAATGGACTCACAGTAATATGCGTGTTTTTCTTTTCCTGTAATAGCGTAGCTATTCGAGAAGAAACACTTTGCATCGGCGTGGTCGGTTTTGTCCGTCAGATGTCATGAGGTTATCTGGTGTCATCTGATAGGGCGAAATTTGCTACATGACCGCGAAGTGTACCTACAGTCGTTTGTCTTCCTTCGTAAACCCATCATTTATAAAGTCGTGAGACAGAAACGCATGCGTCTGGTGGTTGAAGCAAACGCTGGTAAATACGTACTGTGTGTCCATGTATAAACAGATACAAATTTGTTTTTATACAGATTTGTATTATTTTGTATCAAAGATTGATGTGAATTGTCGCATCGATATTGCTAATTTGTTTTTGCCATTATTATATTACTGTAACTATTTTGCGGTGTAGATTAGTTCTTTTTATAGCTTCGATTTGAAGCTTAACCGATTATGTAAGTAATAAGTAGAGCTGAGGATGTTTGCGGTATAACCATGGTTACATCATATAACCATAGTAATTTACTATGGTTATATGATATAACCATGGTTATACCGCAAACATCCTCAGCTCTAGTAATAAGTAATAAGAGAATTTCAGTTCTTATAAAATTATAATTTCGTAGCTGTTGATTTCAAATATGGATGCAGAACCTAGCACCATTGCTGCTAAAAGCACAAATGTGTGTTCTCCTCCAAGGAAACGAGAGAAAGCAAGTCATTTGGATAGTAGTAAAAAGCAAACAGCAATAAATGCTTATAAACAACTTGTGACGGATACACCCGACATGAGAAAAGGTGACATGATTAAGCAGATTTCTCAAGTACTAGGTTACTTTATGGAGTGCAACATATTATATGTTGTAAGTTATATATGTTACATATATAACATATCCCCGTCTTACAAAATATGATTGTAGGAATTTCAAGACCAACAGTATATCGGGTTATCACCGAATACAAGAAAACAGGGAAAACTTCAGAGCCAAAAAAGACATTCTGTACTGGAATCTTGAAGGCTAAAAAAATCTATGTGCCTAAAAGTAATGCCCTTTCAGGGTATAACTCATTGTACTGAAAATATAGCACACACTATCCACTTAGCTATATTGAAGTGGGAAATTGCAAACAAAATTCAGGCCATTGTGACCAACAATGCCAGTAACATTTCAAATGCAGTCAAAGATTTAGAACAAGAAGTTCCTGATATTCAACAAATTCCCCGTGTAATACATACAGTACAATTGATGTTGAAGGGTGGCTTATTTCAAAACCAATTGCTAAAACAGATCATAGATAAATCAAGAAAAATTATAGGTCACCTTCGCCACTCTACCAAGGCGGAAAAATTACTAGAGGCGAGCCAAAAACAGCACAATGTGCCTCAAACTGTCTTAATATAAGATGTAACCACATATATGAACAGCGAGTTTCATTACAAGTAGTATTGTTAAAAAAATTGTAACTACGACATAAGTACTCAGGAATGGAAAATAATAGACGAAATCAGATTTTGAAGACAAAACAAATGAACTACGCAAAGATACTTCGATATCTTCTGAAGTTACTCCTAGGGTTACTGGTATGTTTCGACTTTTGCAAAAAGGTCGGAATGAAGAAGCAACAAGTGCGTGTGTAAAAGACGTTGCTTTGGCATTATACGAGGCGTTACAAAGGAGATTTGGTGAAATTGAGCAAAACATGACTTGTGTAATAGCCACAGTTCTGGACCCGAGATTTAAAACTCGTACTTTTAGGCAGGTCTCGACCCTGCAGAAGGCAAAAGAAGTCCTATACATTTCCTGATAAGAGGGCATTAGTACTGGGACTGAAAACGCAAAGTTGAGCAGTGTAGGTAGCATCTGTTGCTCAGTCCTCATCAGCAAAACATGTATCTGGGATATATGCAAGGAGCTAATTGATGACACAGAAATGGATGAGCCTCTTTCACTTTCTAATAAGTAAAATTTTTGCTTCATACTTCCTGTTTTCTTTGTTTTTTTTTAAATTTCAATCCAGTCAAAGAAGAAGTAGATTCCTATATCAAATCACCCAATCTACTGCAAGATGCCGACATTTTTCGGTTTTGGAAAACTGCCACACAATACCCTGTTTTGAGAGAAATCGCAAAAAAATATTTTGGTTAAAATCATCTAGTGTCGCATCGGAGAGGTTGCTTTGTACTGCGGGCTTGATTCAAACCGATAAAAGATACAGAATGACTGCAGAAAACTTAGAAATACTGTGTTTTCTGAATAAAAAATTTCCAATATTTAAATTTTGATTATTAAAATTTAGAACAACTTGAATACACATTTTCTTAATTTTAAAATATATTTTATTTAAAATATACAACATTTTGCGATACTCGTAATTGTATTCGTCGATTATTGTGGCTGATAATCGTAATCGTTAAGTGATAATCGTTTCGTTACTACGTACTTATTAGCCTATTTCGAGGGACGAAAGAATCAAAAAGTTTCAACACTCTGGACTCTTTATTCCATGTTGCGAAGTGAATTATCTTTGGAGAAGAATATTGATATTGCAAAATATACCAGTTTACATGCATTTCTAAGGCAATTAGAGGGATACCATGCAAAAATGTCTGATATCTTGTCAAAGGAAAACGTCTCCCGGTTTATGCTGACAATAAAACATTTAATGACAAAGGTCGCATTGATCGTTGGAATAGCTTGTGGTTATCGAAAAAGTGAGTTAACTTTTCTACGTGTGTGAGATATTTTAGATAAGCTTTCTCATTTTGTAACAAAAATCCCTAATATAAAGACAAAAGTAATGCGTGAGTTAGTGATCACAGATGGAAATATTGAAGGACAACATTTTCTTGATCTTATTAGAAAGTATATTTCTTTGCGTCCACGAAACGTTAAACACGATAGGTTTTTTGTCAAATATAATAATGGTAAATGTGGCGCACAGCCAGTTGGCATTAATACAATCGGTAATCTACCGGAGAGGATTGCTCAGTTTTTGAAATTACTAAATCCTTTCTTATTTACCGGACACTGCTTCAGAAGGTCGTCGGCTACCTTTTTGGCAGATTCTGGTGCGGATATTTTGAAGGCTAAACTGGAAGTCCAATACTGTAGCGGAGGGTATGTAGAGAATTCTATAGAAAATAAGAAAAGGATTGCCACTGATATTCTTGGTGAAGCAAGCCCAAATGCAAGTTCCGTTTTGCATCATGAAATCAGAGCAGCTGCCATGAATTCTACGTCTGCAGGAATTAACCTCACCAATTGTTGACATTGTGTCGTAAATGTTTATAATGAATAAAATGAAGATTCAACAAGTTTTTGCCATTAAACGTTCCTCTTTTCTGTGTTGGCTTAATTAATTGGTGATGAAATGAACTTTTCATCACTAGTTACGAAATATTTTGCATTACGTAACTAGTTACGAAAAGTTTAACATTTTCTAACGTCATACAGTTCTGAAAAGAGTCACTTTATGTGTCAAAATTAGATAAAGATAATAATAATAGCTATTTATGTAACAAGTACATAACGTAGGACTTTATTGACGAGCCGAGTCAAAATTATTGTTGTCCAGAGGATTATGGTACAAGTCAGAAGAAAACTGAGGATCATCGAAGATAATGGCCCACTATCAATAATTTGAAGACAAAGTATTTATTGTTAATTGTTGTAATGGAACAAGCGTTCAATTAGTCTTTACGTACTGGGCAGTCATGGATTTGTAATTGCATGTCTGTGCTTAAATTATTAATATAACCTATTAAGTTGTAACCACACAGAAAATAACGTGTGTTCATTTGAAAAGTCAATTTAGGTTACTTTGAAATTTTGATAGAATAACACGCAAATATATTAGTATGTGTTTGTTGTTCCGTAAACGTAAATCCAAATGATATTTGATAATGTCAATCACAAGTATCAGTTAGTGCATAAAATAATCGTTGGTCGATTCTGGTTTAAATAAATAGCTTCTCAGTTTTAAAATGGCTTTCACTTTAGAACATAAAATTTTTTTAGTCCAGGCTTATTTACGAAGTGGTAATAAAATTGATGGTTTATGGGTTTACTCAGTTCAAGATTGCATGGTAGAATTTCAAGTTGAGTTTCCATATTTTGTAATAGATTATATACATTTTAAGAATACTTTGGATAGAACTTTAAAACTTTTTTCTGAAACTGGTAGTCTCTTAAGAAAATCAGGCAGCGGAGCAGTTAAGAAACGTACATCTCAAGTTGTCAATCGTGTTGAAGAAAAAATGGAAAATGAACCACAAACATCTGTTCGACATTTGAGTCAACAAATAAACCTTTCTCTTGGTACAACTCACAAGTTATTAAAAAAAGATATGCAACTTTATTCATACCGTGTCACAGTAGTACAAGAATTGTTAGAAATTGATTACCCACGTAAACTACAGTTTTGTAATTGGTTTGTAAATATGAACAATAATGGAGAACTTTCGCAAAGAGTCATCTTTGCTGATGAAGCATGGTTTTATAAAGCGCGATACCTAAATTCACACAATACAAGAATTTGGAGTAGTGAAAATCCACATGTAATTAATGAAGAATCGCTACATCCAGAGAAAATTGGTGTTTGGGCAGCGATAAGCTAAAGTCGAATCATTGGACCAATATTTTTTCAGGGAACGTTAACTGCTCAAAGGTACCGTACGGAAATTTTACAACCATTTGTCAATCAGTTGCATGATGATGAACTTCAAAATGCATATTTGCAACAAGACGGAGCACCTTGTCACTGTACTGCAGAATCTTTGGATTATTTAAGAGAATTTTTTGATGAGCGTATAATTAGTCGAAATACTGAAATTGCCTGGCCTGCACGTTCATGCGATTTAACACCTTACGACTTCTTTTTGTGGCCTTATCTAAAAAATACCATCTTTCGAACACCTATATTGAATTTGAATGATATGCTACAGAGAATCGAACAGAAATGCATGGAAGTTAATAACAATCCAATAATGTTGCAGAATATCATCAGAAATTTTGAACGGAGGATTTTAAAGTGCATTGATCTTCAAGGACAACATTTTCAACATTTGTAGTTTTCAATAAATACCTATTATTTCTTATTTATTTGTAAGTATGAAACTTTCAAAATATACGTCTTCGTAGGTTAAGTAGTAAATTTTAGTTTACGACATACTTCAAAATGTTCTCAGTAAATCACATGCTACTAGATTGACTTTTCACATGAACACTTGTTAGGTAATATATGTTTTGACTTAAGTCAAACTTCTGTCAAGTAAGTAGTAATTCATGACATTTATAAATTAGTAACGACATGCGTTTTACAATACATAGCTACTCCAGGCGTAAAGACTAATTGAACTCTCGTTATAATTTATAAAGTGAAACAGTTTTGACAAAATTATCAACATTAAGTTTTCCGAAAATTTTGGGGCCATACGTTAGGTAATTCAAAAAAGAATTATTATTGAGAACGATACTTTATTTATTTAGAGATGTGAATCCAGTTAAAACTTCAAGAATTACAATAAAAACCATGAAAAAAATCGTGCAATCTACTGCAAAATAGCAGATAATTTACTGGAATATTTAATATTTTAAATGTGATTATATTCAATGAATAATTTATAAAAAATAATCATTTAATTATGTGGTTCACGTTGCTACTTACACATGTTCATTAAATTACTCATTACGAAGTGAATCTAATGTAGTTAAGCACTTTTGCAGTAAACTAACCATGAACACTTTAATGGTGTTAAAAAAATAATTGTCATTTACTTATTTTTCATTAAAATAACTTCAATTAGGTATTTTTTTTCAGTGATTGATTACATGAAAATTATAACAACTATTTTAATTGGATTAATTAATGATAGAAAATCCAAGCTCTAAACTAGTTTGAAAGCGAAACGATTTTACAAAATGATATTCAGTTAAATATCATGAACACAGTCTTTATGCAAAGTGTCAAGCCTCAGATATAGCAATTGCTAATTGGTGTTGCACATACTTTACTGCTATTATTTAACAATATGCCATGTATATTCAGCACAGACAGTGACTTTTCACAGTGTTTTATTAACTTCAAACACGTATTCAAACTGTGCTTCTTTGTTTTTTTTTAATATATGTTCATAAACGCGTTCACATATTTGTAACTAAACACGGAATAATATATACGAGGAAATATCAGAAAATAACGAGATCGGTGCTGTACTACAAAAATGAAACATTCTTTTTTTAATTTTAAGGGCTTTTCGGGATCTTTGTCCATAAGCCCACCAATAAAATTCTAATCCCGGTTTTCCAGAATGTGCCAAAAAATCTAAATAATAATAAAAAACATTAAAACCTTGACATTATGGAAGGCACAGTTGAAATTTCTAATGGTACGTTTAATTCGCGATTTCAGAGCACTCTTAATATAACAAAATAATTTGAAACATACATGAGTGGGTAAAAACCACACCAATTTGTATAATACAAAAGTATTTTTAATAATATAAAATATTATTAAAAATGGGGTGTGAAGAACACAATACAAGTTATATATTTGTGAATCTCCTCTCCAGAGACGCAGATACGTATTTCACCTTTCTACAGGATTGCCGGTACGCCCCTGCTGGAGAAGAGATACATTCAACCAAACACAACTACCTTGCTATCAACCAGAAATTATTAAGACAGAGCGTGAAAGAATATTCAGCGCTGTCTACATAATAATAATAATTAATCATTTCTGGTTGATAGCAAGGTAGTTGTGTTTGGTTGAATGTATCTCTTCTCCAGCAGGGGCGTACCGACGATCCTTTAGAAAGGTGAAATACGTATCTGCGTCTCTGGAGAGGAGATACATTCACAAATATATAACTTGTATTGTGTTCTTCACACCCCATTTTTAATAATATTTTATATTATTAAAAATACTCTTAATATAAGTAATATTTGTATCATTAATTGACCAAGTGCCTTAATATCTGTAGTATATACAGGTGTCCCAGCTGACGCGGTTTCTTTGATAATTTGTTTATTTTACAGTATAGAGAAAAAAGTTTCAAATAAAAGTTGTCCCTATTTAAACGATGCCTTGCTAGAAAATATTTTCAAATATATAGGATGTCCCAGTTATAGAGAAAGCGTATGTAACTTTATTATTTTAAATGGATCACCCTATATATTATATTTTTTTTAGATTCTATATGATATTTTAAGTAACTTTTATTAAGACCTACCTATACCTATGTGCTTTTGTTTTCGATGAAATAAATATTTTATCAAAAATTTTGCAATTGCAGCGCTGTCGTTAATGACCTGTAGAATCAAAACTAAAAATGGTAGAAAATTTTGGTTTGCGCAAATTGATACGTCTTGAATTGCTTTACTATTTCCAATATTAACATGTACGGATCCTTTTGTTGACATACAGTTACTGGCGCCAACATTTGGAAACATTTAATGCCAGTAACTCTGTTTTTTTTTAAATAGGACACCCTATATCTGTTTACAGGGTTGGATGTAAAATTAAATTCTCTTTCTTTTGATATAAGAATGTACCCATTTATCTTCAACCGTTTTAGAGAAAAATGTATATTTCTTCTGCTACTGTCGAAACAGACCACTTCAATTTGCACGAAGTAGGCTACGTAACAATAATATTATGGCAGATATTATATTTAATAACCATTTGAACCATTTATAATTATACACAAGTAATAAGCTAAATTTAAATTTGTATTATAAAGCAATTTCTAAGGATAACATTTGTTCACAATCCTTTTATAAAAAATGTAATTACTTTCTATTTTGTGACAAAATACAACTGAGTAGGCTAACATAATACTATCAAAAAAACAAAAGTTACAAAATCATACAAATGACGTTTGTAAATGTCAAACACATATAGTAGCAAGAGTACCACAATCCAACAGACATTTTGAATTTTGGAACATTTTTCCTGAAGGGGATACGAAATACCAATTTTTCTTTAAAAATTAAACGTTTTCGCCAATTTAAAATGTCATTGGCTCGAGAGGAAATGATTGACATGATATTTGTTTTGGGAGAATGCAACCGTAATCCCCTGTTAGCGTCGAGATGTTATGCCAAGCAATATCCGGAACGCAGGCATCCGCGAAGTACAGCGTTTGAGTTGTTGCGAGAAAGATTTGAAAATTCAGGCAGTATTAATTATAAAAAACCAATCCGTATTAGTATGGCGATAACGGAAGAAAATGAATTCTTAGTGTTGGGCTGCATTCAAGAAAATCCTCATACCAGTGTGCGACTAGTAAGCAGAACCACAGAAATCAGTAAAAAATCTGTACATAGAATTATAAAAAAGTATAAATTTCATCCCTACCGCATTCAACTTCATCAAGAATTACTTCCAACTGATTTTGAACGTCGACAGAACTTCTGCCAGTGGGCCATTGACAAAATTGACAACGATGAACATTTTTTTAGTTTTGTTATGTTTTCGGATGAAGCAACTTTTCACAAAAACGGTTTTGTTAATCGTCACAATTATCATTATTATGACACCGTCAATCCCCATCAATTCCAAACAACTGGTAGCCAACAAAGATGGTCCCTAAATGTGTGGGCAGGTATATTAGGTACTCGCATAATTGGACCATTTTTTTTAACCAACATCTGACGGGAGCCATATATTTAAACTTTTCACAAAATGAGTTGGATAATTTATTAGAAGACGTTCCTCTAGCAGTTCTACGTAGGATGTGGATGCAGCAGGATGGAGCACCTCAACATAATGCCGTAGAAGTGCGCCGGTTCTTGACCGAAACGTTCCCCAATAGATGGATTGGACGTGGAGGTCCAGTAAGCTGGCCCGCGAGATCACCAGACTTGACAAGTTGTGATTTCTTTTTATGGAGTTTCATTAAAGACAAAGTCTATGTTACGCCACCGACTACACCGGCAGATATGTGTCAGCGGATTACCCTGGCATTTCAAGAAATCAGCCCAATCATGTTGAGAAATGTTGAACAATCGTTAAAAAACGTGTTCGTAATTGTTTCGACCAAAACGGAAGACATTTCGAAAAATAAATTAATGAACACTACATTTGTAATGTGCGTTTCCTCTTTCACGCATTTCCTTATGTCTTTTTAAAACTGTTTTTGTTGCGTTTTATGTTTATGTTATGTTTTTATTTGTTGCTAAAATTGTTTATAATACAAATTTAAATTAAGCTTATTACTTGTGTATAATTATAAATGGTTCAAATGGTTATTAAATATAATATCTGCCATAATATTATTGTTACGTAGCCTACTTCGTGCAAATTGAAGTGGTCTGTTTCGACAGTAGCAGAAGAAATATACATTTTTCTCTAAAACGGTTGAAGATAAATGGGTACATTCTTATATCAAAAGAGAGAGAATTTAATTTTACATCCAACCCTGTAAACAGATATAGGGTGTCCTATTTAAAAAAACAGAGTTACTGGCATTTAAATGTTTCCAAATGTTGGCGCCAGTAACTGTATGTCAACAAAAAGATCCGTAAATGTTAATATTGAAAATAGTAAAGCAATTCAAGACGTATCAATTTGCGCAAACCAAAATTTTCTACCTTTTTTAGTTTTGATTCTACAGCTCATTAACGACAGCGCTGCAATTGCAAAATTTTTGATAAAATATTTATTTCATCGAAAACAAAAGCACATAGGTATAGGTAGGTCTTAATAAAAGTTACTTAAAATATCATGTAGAATCTAAAAAAAATATAATATATAGGATGATCCATTTAAAATAATAAAGTTACATACGTTTTTTCTATAACTGGGACAGCCTGTATATTTGAAAATATTTTCTAGCTATGCGCCTTCTAAATAGGGACAACTTTTATCTGAAACTCTTTTCTCTATACTGTAAAATAAACAAATTATCAAAGAAACCGCGTCAGCTGGGACACCTGTATTTTCGCAATTTCTTCTGGGTTATTTTTACCTTTAATTTGCTGCAAAAAGTTACAAAATTGTTCATAGTCTACTATTTTATCGTCATCGCCTTCAAAGAGATGCTTAAATTCGAGGAAGTTTGATTTTTTGATTTAGACTTGATAAATGCGTATTCAAATGGATTACTTTGAGGGTGCTGTTCCGACAGAACAGGTTCGGTTCCATCTGTAGAACAGGATCCCGCAGAACAGAGTGCTTGGCGCTTTTTAATAGTCAATTCTAAATTCTCATCTATGCTGGCTTCAATATTTGCCAATTTCGAAACTGGTTGATCATCAGATCCGCGGGTATCCGCGGAGAACAACCCCGCCTGCAACTTACTACCCCGACTAGCAGCCGCAACTCACTCCACTGACTCAAGCCCCGGCTCGCTAGGTACCAAAATATTAACATTTGTGTTTGTTCTAGTATGTATTTCACCAGGAACCTGATTAGTTTGAGTTTGTTCCGGGCATTTATTAGCTATGTGACCAACCTTTTTGCAGTTAAAACATCTAAGTTCGTCATTATTGAGAAAAATGCGAAAAACATTTTGTTTATATTATATCATTGTCAATTCAGGTAATTTATCATGAGCTTCTAACACGATATACATATGCCTTCTAAAACTAAGGACATGAGCACATTCAGACCTAAATCTTCCAGGCTTTAACAATTGGCGAAACGACTTTTAAACCAAGCCTTTTTAACTCTTGTTCAACAGTCTCATGGAGTAAAGAAGACGATACATTTGAAAGTACGAGCAGAAACAAACTCACCGTTCAACATGATACCACCGTCATTATTCATAAATTCATCCACTATGTCCTTCGATGATAGGTATAAACATACCCTCCCATTAGAAATACGAGATGTAAAAATTACATTTTTAGGGCTTAATAAATCGCCTACATCGTACATATAATTATTCTTAACTGTATTTTCTACCGATTCGAACACAATGGCTTGTTCTCTTTTAGGAAACCTAAAATTTCTACGACTTTCTTCGTAAAACTTTTACTAACACCTTCAAGTACGATCATTTGGTGGTACACCTCCCTCAACGGAAATGTGTGACCTTCGTGATATAACTTCTGTTATATTTATACTTTAAGCGAAAATCTACAATCGCTTGTTAGCTCCGCTATTCTATCTCAACTGCTCGACTGGTATAACGATGTAAATTCACTGTTACCCCAAGGATCTTTACGCAATTCGTATCACCGAGACGAAACACTTGTTGACTATATCAATGATTACTTTGAACTCCGTCAAAATACTCTCCATTCTGTTCAGTACACTTGCCCCATCGTTTTATTCACTTGTGACAAACATCTGAGAAACCATTTTTTGAGAGTCTATTTAGCTCTTGATTGATTGGTTGAGCTCAAATTTTCGACCTTTCAATTCTTTTTTGACTTCAGGAAACAAATGGAAGTAACATGGAACAAGGTCAGGTGAGTAGGGAGGTTGAACCATAATTTCCTCCGCCAATTCTTCAAGCGTTCGTTGACAAATCGCTAATCTGTGGGCCGGAGCATTGTCGCGATGCAGGATCCAATCGATGTCTTGATAAAGCGGCCGCTTTTAGGCCTTTAGGGTTCCTCGAAATACAATAGATTAGTAGTCTCCAGTTACTGTATGTTCTCTAGGTATAATGTGATCATAATCATTTATCGGCATAACGATAGGAAACTTAGAAGATTGATACGAAAGTGTATGTAGTGTGCTTTTGAATATTGTCAATGAAATCTGCCCATCCATGGCTAATTGATGAACTCAGGAAAAAGTGTGGCATTAAAAGGCAATTATACGAGGGTTATATCGAAAACAGGTTACCTAAAGAACTCTAGAAAAATTACGCAGATTATGTAAAAAGTGAAATCAAGAAGGCTAAAACGACATATAATTCCAATTACATTCTGTTATCGGATAATAAAAGTAAGGCAATATGGATGGGCATTGGTGAATAACATGGCAGGGAGAAAGAAGGAGCAACGGAATTTTCTGGCTACTGTTAAAGTTGCTGGAATAACAGACCAAAA
This sequence comes from Melolontha melolontha, assembly GCA_935421215.2. NCBI lineage: Eukaryota > Metazoa > Arthropoda > Insecta > Coleoptera > Scarabaeidae > Melolontha > Melolontha melolontha. Next base: position 15,261,620 of record OW285238.1, read on the forward strand.
AGAGCTCTTGGACTACACCAACAGATATTTCCTGGGCATAGTTGCTAATATTGATGATAGACAGCCAGCACATTTTCAAGAAATGTCCCGTAAGGAGACGTGTTTTATGGAACCGGCGACACCGTCAGAGGTCTTCAACACCATAATGGAACTGAAGAACACCATGTCTGCGGGACATGACGAAATATCCGTGCCCGTACTTAAGGCCGTTGCAGAGTATCTGGTTGACCCACTGTGTCATATTGTCAATAGATGTTTCGAGACGTCCACCTTACCGGATGCTTTGAAGACGGGCTGTTGTGTGTCCGGTCTACAAGAAAGGAGATGTTCATGACATTACAAATTATAGACCTATAGCACTAATTTCGAATGTGGCCAAGGTGTTTGAAAAACTGATATATAGAAGAATGAATGGGTTTCTTGACAAACATAAACTTATCACAGATAGACAGAATGGTTATCAAACAGGAAAATCGACATGTTCAGCCGTATTTCAGGTGATTTGTGAAATACTTGATGCCTGGTCGAACAAACAGCAAGTAGCAGGAATTTTTATGGACTTGTCCAAGGCTTTTGATAGCGTTAATCACAAAATCCTTTTGGAGAGATTGGAGAACTTGGGATTTAGGGAAATTGTTGGAGCCTTATTAAATCCTATCTAGAAAACAGAAGACAAAGTGTCGTGGCAGTGAATGGGAAGGGAACCAGGATTGGGTCTGGGTGGCTCACTGTTACCAGGGGTGTACCGCAGGGATCCGTGCAGGGGCCTCTTTCATTTTTAATTTATATAAATGGGTCACCACTAGTATTTAATTATCCTATGGCCTTATTTGCGGATGATGTTTCATTGGCAATAAGATCAACGTAAACAAACGTCTTGAGCGAAACCATTGCACATCATTCATTTTGCTGTTTCTCAGCGGGAAGATCTTGTTGTAAACTTTGGAGATGGTTTACTAGCCTCGTCGTCCGAAGTAATGTTTCTCGGTATAAGGGTCGATTCACAACTGAATTGTAAGTCCCATATACAGTATCTATTTCGGAGGATTTCTCCATTTCACTATGCCCTTAGGGTTATCGCCGGCTCAGTAAACAGTGAAGCCAGTTTGTGTGCGTATCGAGCTTACGTAGAATCGCGGTTGCGGTATGGTTTAGTCTTCTGGGGAACAGTGTGGATGTGGGAAGACTTTTTATTCTGCAGAAGAAATGTCTTCGAGCAGTTTTTAAATTTGGACTTACTGGCTCGTGCGGAGAAATATTTAGAACAAGAAAAATACATACGCTTACCGGTCTCTACATTCTGGAGTTTAGTTTGTGTGTGAGAAGGGGCATGAGCAGTGCGTTTGGCAGGTATGTCTTAAATCACAAGTACAGTACTCGCGGGACGAAAAGTGTCTATTTTGCGGTGCCACAAACAACTCTGACCAAGGTACAAGAGAACGCAACTAATCAGGTCTTAAATATTTATAATCATATCCCAAAGTACATTAAGGACTTGAGCAGGGAAAAGTACTTCAAAAAACATTAGAAATTTTTTTATACAGGGTGGCCCAAAATGACCGAGGGTTTTGATTCCTTATAACTTTTTTATTATAATTTCTTTTTTTTTTGTTTTCAGTATTTTGTAAAGAAGACCTGGGGAATTTAAAACGGAACAGTACACAATTGAACAACGTGCCAAAATCGTTGAACTTTATTTCTCAAATCAACGATCCATTGTTTTGACTCAGCGTGCATATCGTCGTTACTTTAATGTGCGGGTTGGACCCTCAGAGTCCAGAGAGAAAAAAATGATAATAAAAAAGTTATAATTAATTAAATTAAAACCCCTTCGGTTATTTTGGGCCACCCGCGAGATATAATTTTTCATAATTAAATTAAAAATATTCTCCATTAATATACTGTATTTAAAATTAAAAAAATTTAATAATTATGTCTTAAATAAGAAGTTATAATGAACTCAAACCCCTTCGGTCATTTTGGGCCACCCTGTATATACAATCTTTTTATTCTTTGGATGAATTTTATTCAAAAAAATTTTAATGTGTTGTCTATGTCACGCTTTATTTTGTTTTTATATATTTACATGTACTATTACGATCGAAAAATAAGGGACAAGTCTAAACACATAAACTCTCATATTTTTACATTGTAAGTCTGATTTCATCTACTTAACGAACATCATGTCACATAATGTCACCTAATGTTAAACAAATGTTAGTCAAGCGTTATTTAATACTGAGCTTTTATTTTTCATTAAATAAATTGGAAAATATTAATACATATAATTTTTTTTTAATTATTTATTAACTAATATTTTATTACAGATCCATTATTATCTATTACACATTGCAACCGCTTTCTGAATGACAAAGCTATCCCTCGCACTAAATCGACATCTAAATTTTCCCAGTGGTTTTCCACTGTTTCCCACAACTCTTCACTATTTGCTGGTCTAAAATCACTTTGGTATATTTGCTTAACTAACAATCCCCAAATATTCTCAATGGGATTAAGATCGGTACTACGCACAGGCCATGGTAATACATTAATATTATGCTCCTCCAGACAGTTCCTCACAATTCTTGAACGTGTGAACAGGACAATCGTCCTGTTGTAATGTAAAGTTATTATTATTATAATATTATATGAATTTGTGTTATGGAAGGAAGTATAATATTTTCTAATATATTCCTATACACGCTGGAGTTGAAACGATTCTCTATTCTCCAGAATACACCTTGGCCTTGAGCGGTAATCAATCCCTAAACATTCAACGAAAAACGACCGCTGGAGCAATTACGATTTAAATATTGATCGTCATAACTACAATTTTCAGGAATATATACACTAACACGACCGTTCTTATTGGACTGAAATGCAGAAATCTTGCTGAATGTTTAGATATTGATTAGAAAATATCATTTGTCGCCTTAGATGTTCTTCTGTTAATTCTAATTTATAAGCCGCTGCATAATTTTTTAAGCCATAGTCTCTAATACGACGCCGTGCGACGCAAGCAGATAATGGAAAATTTGTCATCTGAACAGCTTTACTGGCGATATAAAAAGGATTTTCTAGTAAATACTGAACCAAATTCTGGTCCTGTTCATTTATAGAAGCCTTGTGATGACCTGAACCACGTTTTCTAATGAGCAACTTATTCTTTTGCCATTTACGGTAAATATTATGAATGATGCTTTTACTAACATTTAAATCAGCGACCACCATTCGCAAAGACCAACCAAATGCGTTCTTATAATGAAAATTATTCGTTAAATGACAAATACAAACTGACACTGGTGACATTTCATAAATTGGCAAATCATCATTTTATTATGAAGTAGACTTTACAATATACAAAAATAACTGTCCCTTAAATTACGATCGCAACCGTACTTGTATACATATACTTGACGAGTTCTATACACTTGTATAATTTTGAACAAATAAATATTATTATTATTATTATCGAAAAAAATAAGTGCATCACTTTCTAGCGCTTTTCACAGTTAGGTCTGTGAAGTTGGCACCTCCATATGTGAATTTTTTGGAAAACAATACGGCATTCGATTGCCCATGTTTGCCCAGGGAAAAGTTTCGTTTGCCCACCCTCCAAAAATTTTTTATGTGAAAAAAACGTTTTTTGGTGAAAATACCAAAAGAAGAAAATTTTATATAGGTACAGTGTGGCCCAAAAGTCGCGCAACCGAATGAAAAAAAGAAATGAAATTGTGTAGTACAAATACAAAATTTATTCCTCTTTAATAAAAATAATACAAATATGTTTGAACAAAAACTGACTCTTTGGGATCACAGCTTATGTTCGAAGTGTCCTCCACCTTCTTCAATGCATCTCAGACATCGCTTTTTAACCGCGTTACAAATGCGCCGAAGTAATTGTTTGTCATCATTGAGTTTGGCGACTTCTTCGGTTATAACATTTTTCATGGTTTCAATATCCGGCAACTGATGATGGAATACCTTATCCTTTAAAATACCCCACACAGCGAAATCTAGTGGGGTTACGTCCGGAGATCTCGGAGGCCATTCGACTTGACCTCTTCTTCCAATCCACCCGGGGAAAAATTCATCGAGAAATTCGCGAACAATTAAAGCGTAATGTGCTGGAGCACCATCTTGTTGAAGAGTTAAACATTTCCCAGCAAGCACTGGGTTATTGGCAAGTTCTTCACGTAGTTCCATCAACAAATCGCGGTATGCAACACCTGTTACAGTATTGTCGAAGAAATAAGGGCCGACGATTCCGAAGGCGCAAACACCAAGCCATACCGTTACTCCAGGCACGTTTAATTCTTCTTGAATGGTGATATGCGGATTTTCAGTGGACCAGTACACACAATTGTGTCTATTGATGCGCCCATTTAATTTAAATTGAGCTTCTTCCAACCACAAAATTGTTTTGAAGAAATTTTGTTGAAAGGCTTCACATTGAATGACATACCATTCTGCGAACTGTAGCCGACGATCCGGATCATCTTCTGTCAATGCTTGTAAGAGGCGTGGTCTGTAAACCTTCAAACCTACTTCCTTCATTATTCGCTGTAGGGTAGAACGAGAAATATCCAGTTCATTTGCGGTTTTTCGGACAGATCGCGCAGGCGATTCAATAGAACTCTGAGCTACAGTTCGTAAGTTATCATCTGTCCTCAGACTACGTGGCCGGCCTGTACGCTTGGAATCATCCACAGAACCGTTTTTTTCGAATCTTTTTATCAAGCGATAAACAGTCTCACGCCTCGGAACTTGACAGTCAGGGAATTTTACCGCGAAATCAGAAAAAATGTGTTCATAATCAGCATGGTAACGATAGTACGAAGACACCAAGAATACCCGTTGCGCTACGGTATACCGATAATGTGGGCTTGTTGCCATGATAACGCGTTCACACACTTACAAACTCCGACAAGATATTGCTTCACACACAGACAACCGCTGTACTGCCGACAGACCAGCCGTCAACCTTGCATTAGGGGGAGAATGGCGCATGTGTATTTCATTTTGACGTTGCGCGACTTTTGGGCCACGTGGTATTTTAATTTTAGATATTGGGGTTTCATCAGGCGCGGCTCGTGATGACGTATTTTGGTTTGCAGTACAATGATTCGAGTGCTTCGTGTATTCTCGTGTACTAAATGTAACGTTTGCTTAGTAAACACCGAAAACACACGAGGCACTCGTATCATTGTACTGCAAACCAAAATACGTCATCACGAGCCGGGCCTGGGTTTCATGTTCTATTCTTTATGTTATAAAATTCTAGTTATAGCACCAGTCTCCTTATATTTTGATATACCCTCGTATATACTCAAATCTAGCAATAGAAAAGCATTGCTGGGTTCAGCTAGTACTGTACAAACACTATGTTAATTAAAATCTCTTTTATATACAGAATTATATTTCTGAACTCTTGTGTAATAATTGTGACTATTATTACATTATTATATGTAACTACTTGTTCCCAGACTTCGATATCTCAGTTACATATAAAATAATTGCGGCGTATTATAGTAACTCTGTATAAATATACGTGAAAGACGGTAAAAGAATAGAAACAACAGTGTTGGTATAACTATAAATTGCTCGTATTTGAACTTTCAACAATAATAGCTATGACGATAAAGAATGTAATGTTCATAAAAGAACACGTACTTATGGGGAACAAAGAACAATCGGAAAGTTTAATGTAAAATAAGTATACGAAGATATGGCGCGGGGAACTTCACACACAGCAGGTAGAACCCTGGCCTTGGCGCTTATCCCCTTACTGCGCAGCCGCATGCCATCACGGCCACTGACATCCACTGCCCTTGTCTGCCTCTGCTTCTGCTACTGCAGCCCCGTGTTTGAACCCTGTCTCTTCTAGACACTTCTATCTAAAAACTTGTACCCACTTTTCTCCTTCTTCGCTGTTCTCTCCTTCCTTATTATAATCATTTACTATCACACAGTGACCTTCGTCATACATTTCTTTTCCAAAGGTTGTTCTTTTATCACTACGTAAACCAGCATTATACGTCTAATATTACATACTAAGAGATACGAACTTTCAATTTAAAATTTCATTATCTTATTAAATATATAAACGAAGGGAATGTATTATTTTCGGCAATGCATATATCAATTATCTTTAGACAGTTTTATTTTCAATAAATTTGTTATATTAAATATGTACATCATTTTTTGTCATGTGTTACTTATATACAGTATGTCCAAGACTTAGAGAAAAATATAAATTTTGTATTTATAAAAAGTTTTAGATTCAATTTTAAAAATTAACGTAATTTGTCTTATGTTTAAAGAAAAAAATGTTTTCGAAAACTATACAAATTCTTTTTTTTTTATTGACTCCATGTAAATTTCATAATTTGTCTTATGTTTAAAGAAAAAATATTTTCGAAAACTATACACATTCTTATTTTTTATTATTGATTCCATCTAAATTTCATAATCTACCTAGGTGGGTATTAAATTAAAAAAATAGATTGCTATACATTATTGTTATTATGATGATAGCCACCCAAATTATCTTTGCAATGATAAAGGGTGAGCAAATTTGAGGTTAGGAAGTAAATTGGCTTAAAAACACACTTTTTTTTTGACAAATTCAGTTTTATTGATACCAATGTAAAGTAGAAATATGGGAATTAATAATGGAATATGATGTCGGGCAAATGTCCACCTCTAGCACGTCGGCAGACGTCCGCGCTTTTCACAAAATTTTGAACCACATTTTGCACAGCTTTGCTTATCTCGGCAATGCAGAACCGAATTTAATCTTTCAGAGCGTCAGTTATTTGTGGTTTGTTCACGTAAACTCGGTCTTTCAAATGGCCCCAGAGAAAATAATCAAGCGTCGTTAAATCACAAGAACGAGGCGGCCAATTGACTTCGCCAAATTGAGAAATTACGCGACCGGGGAAATTTCTCATGCAATAACTGAATTGTTTGGCCGGCTGTGCGGCTTGTGGCGCCGTCTTGCTGAAACCAAAGGTCATTGATGTTAACATTAGCCAATTGTGGCCATAAAAAATCGGTTATCATGGTTTGGTAGCGCGGAGAATTCACGGTGACGGCGCTTCCTTGCTCATTCTTGAAAAAATACGGGCCGATGATGCCGCCTGACCACAAACCGCACCATACGGTTACTTTCTTTGGATGTAACGGTTTATCGAGGACTGTTTGTGGATTTTGTGAGCCCCATATGCGACAATTTTGTTGTTTACATAACCGCCTGATTGAAAATGGGCCTCGTCACTAAAGATGATTTTGTTGAAAAATGCGTTGTTTTCGTTCAGTTTTTCAAACAGCCAATTCACAACCGTTCGACGCAAACAATGGTCGGCCGGCTTTAATTCTTGAACGAGTTGAACTTTATAAGCGTGAAGATGAAGATCTTTATGCAAAATGTTGCGCAAAGTGCCTCTGGTGATGCTCAATTGTTGCGAACGTCGACGAGTTGATGTTCCAGGCTCATTCTCAAAACTTTGCTGTACAGCGGCTATCTTTACATCACTACGGCCACTATGAGCGTATTGTTTTGGTCTATTGTCAGCAACAATACCGTGAGCCTCGAATTTAGCGATTAAATTACGCACAGCGGTCTAAGAAGGAGCCTGATTACGAGGAAAAGCTGCTCGAATTTTACGAAGTGATACAGTAAAATTTTCACCATTTTGATAGTAAATTTTCACAATTAAAATTCTTTGTTCAAGAGTGTAGCGTTCCATGGTTAAAATTTCCCAACTTTTTACTAAATAAATGTCAAAGGATGACAGCACAATTCTTGAAATTTCATCATTTGACAGCCAAATTAATTCCTAACCTCAAATTTGCCCACCCGTTACAATAGACCTTGAATTAGAAACCTACAGCAAAGTACTAACGAATAAAAATAAGCGAAAACAATTCACTATTAAAGAATTTTCACGGTAACAGTGCATACACGTCATTGACATAAATTTCAGAAAACAAATACAAAGTCAATAAAATGCCCATGGGGAATAGTATATATAAATATTTTATGTTGCCTTGATATTCCATGCTTCTCCATTTGCAACATTTATCTCATGATGATGTGTTGCTCAGCACTAAGATGCTCAAGGATAAATTTACTTCGGGAGATGATCAAATTTCTGCTTATATTGCGAGGGACTGCGGAAACGTATCTGTTGCACCATTGGCGAAGATATTTAATTTGGTTCTCTCTATTTGGAAGAGTACTAAAATTATTCGCGTTTTAAAAAATATTTCGGACATTATCACCTAGCGTCCTATTGCCATCATATCGAACTTCGCGAAAATTTTTGAAATTGCACTGTACCGAAAAGTCTACCTTCTTATTAAGACCGCAATATCACCGAATCAGCATAGCTTCATGAAAAAGCGATCTATTGCCTCTAACCTTACGATATTTTCTCAATACGTTACGGATGCGTTGAAATGCGGGTCACAGGTTAATGTCGTATATACTGACTTTGCAAAGGCATATGGTCGAGTGGATCAAGCTAAGGCATGTTTTTTAAGTAAGTACCGTTTTGAAATTAAAAAAAGACGTGCAAAGATATCTCAATAATTTTATTTTTACATGAAAGCCTGTACCTTAATCTACTTTTCTACATAATTTCCTTCAATATTGAGGCACTTGTCATAACGTTGTACCAGTTTATGAATACCCTCCTCATAGAAGTCTGCCGCCTGACTTGTTAACCACTGCATCACAACTGTTTTGACTTCGTCATCGTCGTGAAGACGCTGGCCGCCCAGGAGATTCTTCAAGTGCAGGAACAGATGGTAGTCACTGGGCGCCAGATCAGGGCTGTACGGAGGATGATCTAGAGTTTCCCACTTAAAAGATGTGATGAGATCTTTGCTCTGATTAGCCAATGCGGACGGGCATTGTCATGCAGCAAAACGATGCCCTTGCTCAACTTGCCTCGTCTTTTGTTCTGGATTGAACGGAGCAGATTTTTCAAGGTCTCACAATAAGCTGCTGCATTGATTGTCTCATTACGAGGCAGAAATTCCACAAGCAATACTCCTTTTCTGTCCCAAAAAACTGTGCACATGATTTTCCGGGCAGAAATTGTTTGCTTAAACTTCACTTTTCCGGGTGAATCTGAATGTCGCCATTCCATGGACTATTGCTTTGATTCAGGTGTGACGTAGGCCACCCATGTTTCATCACCCGTAACAATTTGGCTTAAGAAATCATCACCGTCGTTGCGGTACCGCTCAAGGAAAGTCAATGCACTGCCTAAACGTTTGGTTTTGTGTACATCCGTCAACATTTTTGGTACCCAACGTGAGCACAATTTTCGGTAATTCAAGCGCTCGCTCACGATGCCATACAAAACACTACGCGAAACATTAGGAAAGCCATCACACAAGGAGGGCATCGTAAAGCGTCTGTTTTCTCTCACCTTATTGTCCACTTCCTGCACCAAACTTTCATTAACGACCGAAGGATGCCCACTCCGTTGTTCATCATGCACATTTGTGCGGCCATCTTTAAATGCTCTCACCCACTTTCTTACCATTCCATCACTCATAATGTTTTGTCCGTAAACTGCACAAATCTCACGATGGATATCGATCGGTTTTAGGTCTTTAGCACTAAGAAATCTTATAACAGCCCGTACTTCACAGTCGGCGGGACTCACGATTATCGGAGGCATCTTAAACACTCAGTAAACAACGTAAACAAGGTAGAATCAGACTGTAATGGCGTCAGTGCGTAGGCAAGAGATGTAGGTCCCCGGTGCGCATACGCAGAACGCCGACCGCAGCGCTGCGGTCGCGGTGTGGAAAAACGGTACTTACTTAAAAAACATGCCTCTATCTTGCCCGCTATATGGGCGAATTTTGGATTTAGTAAACTGACTTTTTAACATCGTACCTACATAATAGGTCTCGACATGTATTCTCAAACGGATATTTATCATCACCTTACATTGCCACTTTTGGAGTTCCGCAAGGTTCTAACTTAGGTCCACTGCTATTTATCATTTTCATTAATGATCTTTCATACCAGATCGAGTCTAATAACCTTTTCTTTGCCGATGATTTTAAGTCTATTTCTAGAGTCTCCGACTCGAGGGACTGTCTTCGACTACATGGCGATCTGGTTAACATACAGGCTTGGTGCAAAAATAACAATTTGCCTTTGAACCCCGTTAAGTGCAAGATTTTATCTTTCACCAAAAAACTTAACGTTATACACTGAGTACTAACTTGGGATATGAGAATATCACGTGTTGAAACAATTAAAGACTTGGGGACTTGGGGGGACTTGGAATATGTCAGCTTGATATGGTATCAATTTTGTCAAGCACAAAGACGTCTACTTGAGCAAGTTCAGCGACTATTTTTGAAATACATGTGGTTTAAGGTGGACGGCGTCTATCCCCATAGGGGCTTTGGTTACACTCAACTCCTTTCTCGCTTCAATGTACCTTGCCTCTCCTTTTTGTAGCCAGCATCAACTTTCTTTATAGGCTTCTTCACAACGAAGTTGACTGCAGAACGCTATTATCTTACTTTAATTTTCTTGTCCCACCATTCTTCTCACGTCCTTCCCGTACATTCTATCTTCCTTTACCTCGAACCAATATGTTGGTCAGGTCTCCTGTCTACGTTATGAGTAACAGCTTAAATTAAGTTTCTTCGGGTATAGATATACATTTCCATAGTTTGTCGAGCTTCAAACGGCTTCTCTATGACATCTGTGATAAATTTTCGTTTTAGTATTTATCGTTATTTAATTAATTGCTAGATGTTCTTGTTTTTTGTTTCTACTACTTTTGCTTATATTCATATATCTTAGTCTCAATCCTGTTTATTGTTTTATGTTTTTTAAATTTTTTATATATTTTTTATATTTAGAGGTAAGTATTTATACTTTTTTTTTGGTATGTAGTATGATTTACAATTTTTATTTTGTATTTTATCATTTAAATGGAATATTTTGTTGGGTAAAAAAACAAATAAATAAAAATAAATAAATAAATATTGCCAGCACTGAAAATCACACTGGCATTGTTGACACATATTCAATATATTGCTTTGACATTTAGGTTATAGAGCGTCTCTCGTTTTATTTGGTCTTGTTTTTATTATTTTTCACCGTTTTTAACGTTACATTTTACAAAACAATTATTTTCATAGATAATTATGCCAAAAGCATTTTGGAGTAAGTGCAAATCGCACGTGATAACGGTGTGCCCTTGCTGCCTATAACTGCAATAAGAGAAGGAAATTTGATATTTTTCAAATAATACTACTGCAATTACATCTTGTATAGCGAGTATCAGCAACATTAGGAATAAGCCTTAGATCCGTTAATAAGATCTCTTCTAATGTTGAAAAGGGCAATCCACTTGTAAGTCCAAAACGAAAGCGGGACAAGAAGAACCCTGTTGTTGATATCGACCATTTTGCCGAGTGTTTAGAAATGCTGTTTATGACATGTTCAGAAACAGTAAGTTTCGTAAAATATTTATAACATTACAATGCAATTTTGGTATATTTGCAGAACAACATATTACGTTAAAATATGTTCTGTATTACGTGAAAATAAAAAGTTTTACATGTTCAGTATCGTTATTTTATAGATACACCTCGTATTATTTATGTTGTTTCTAATTGTTCGGTCCGCATAGATTTAATTTGTATTTCAGTTTTATTTGCCTATAATCAAATAGATTTAGTTGCATTTATTTTACGTATTAAATCATATATTTTAATTTTATACTATTTGTAAATGTAAACTGTATAGAAAGGTCTTGGAGCTTCCCAAATATCTAATTTGTTAATTACCATAAGTGGTCAGGTATTATATTGCTTATGTATTGTCTTATTTCCTATGGTCATAAAACTGCTTTTTGTAAATTCGTTCATTTGCAGATGTAAACCTATATAATAGCATTAGTTTTATTGTTATTATTTCATTTATTGTATTTATTATATTGAATGTTACAATGTATTAATATTTTACGATGAGATTTAGAGATTACGGTTTAATTGAATTTTTCCTGTATTCTTAGAATGCTGTTCTTTATCTCTAGACCACTTTCTGTTTATTGTAATTTACGAAATCGGCATATTGCCATTTAATGCCTGTAACAATTGTATTATTTGTATTTAGCATTTAATATTTATTTCATTTGCCAGTATTATAAATAAGTAAGGGTTCATGTGCATTTTATCTATTTTAATCCATTTATGACGCTGGTAAACTAGATCATATACCTTTCCTTGAAGAAGGGTGAAAAATTTGCATCGCAATTTCATTATAATTATTTAGTTGTTTTCTCCCTCCCTTGTAACTGGCGGGGACAAAATTTTCATTGTAAAAATAAGTAAAAACATATTCAGTTCCAACCCAGATCTCAGCGATCTACCTTCAAGAATATATAGTTCTTTACTATTTAGACCAGATTTATACATTTATACTAAGTTGAATGGAACTCCAAGATTCAATTTATTAATAATTATCTTGTAAATATATTAGTGTTAATTCAAACTATTATTCAAAACATGTATTTCGGTCAAACACATTCCCAAAATTCCTTCAAACCAGGAGGAATAACACTAATTATTCCTGACGAGATTACTGAATATTGTACGGAGTTATCTAATATCTTCTCTATGATTTATTGTATTTGGGGGCCTTTATTTATGTTAAACATTTCTATGAGTTTTTTATTGCAATTTTAGTTCTTTGGACATAAATAATGTCAATTTTTTTCAACTATGCTATGGCGTAGTTGCTGTAATATTATATTTATGATTATATCTTGTTTTGTGCAATTGTTGTTTGGTTTACCCTATGTATACTCCTTGTTTATTACCTGAATTTTATTTTCTGTTTTGATTTTTCTTTTATATTAATGAAGAATTGTTTGTTGCTGTTGTTCGGTTTCACCGTTGTTCTTATGTTATATTATATCACTATTTCTTTTATTTTTTAGTTATTGATAGTGCTGAAACCTTATATTTTAAAAGTGTGCTTATATTAAACTTTATCTATCGTTCAGAGTGTGTTCATTTAACCCTGAAATGCTAGTTGGGATACACACGTACCCCAGCCTTCTTCAAAAATCCCGCTAATCGAAAATAGATGGAGCTGCGCTCGCGGGCTTTTGAGTAGTTTCAGCACACGATGCGACAGTTCATGTGCGATATTGGTGAAAGACAGCGCCTTTGCATCTTTGAGATATTTGATAGTTGGGGTACATGTGTACCCCAGTGTAGCAGAATAAGACTGTATTAAATTTATTTTCGCTTGTAAGTATATATGTATTTGTTTTACTAAATTATTTGATTATTAATGTTTTTACTGCATAGTTTATGCTATTTTTAATTTAATTGTTGTTTTTTAGATCACGCAAGTAATGGCTTCTCGAAATAAGATTTTCGATCTAACAAATCCTGATGATCTAGCTGAAATACACCGTATTCTTTATGATTCTGATTCCGAGGGTTCTCAGGATGAGATCGATGAGGACGATGTTATTATACCAGATTTTAGAGAGGACCTCGAAGAGGACAAAGAGTCTGAAACTGAAGACGACCCAATAGTTTCCTCTATTCCAGTCCAACCTCAGGATCCCTTACCACCCGTCTATGATTCTGAGGACGATGTACCCTTGGCACAGATACGGCTTGCAGATAAGGTTAAAGTTTTCAAGGTTTCCACCAAACTAAGGGGCAAAAATGGATTCAAATGGTCAGTTGTGAAAGGAGCAGTTCATCGTACACCAAAAAGAAATCTTGTTATGCATTTACCCGGAAATAAAAATGAATCAAGACAAATACAATCAGGAATAGAAGCATGGCAATTATGTTTCACCAGAGAAAATCTGGTTTTCGATAACAGAACATACCAACAAAGAAATAAAAATTCAAAGATTGAAATATGGCAAAGAAATGGGCAATAGTGATACAGAAGATACACCAATAGCTAATAAACCTTCCTACACCAGAGACACAGATAATGTTGAAATGATGGCTCTCTTTGGTTTATTCTATTATGCCGGCGTAATGAAGATGAATGGAGTATTTACAAAAGAACTCTTTGATAAAGACAATGGTATACTTATATTTCGAGCAACAATGCCCGAAGCACGTTTTAGATTTTTAGTAAACTGCCTCCGGTTTGACGATAAAAACACCAGAGCTGAAAGAAGAGAAATCGACAACCTTGCAGCATTTCGAGAAGTTTTTAAGAGATCTATAAACATAATGAAAAACTTATATGTACCTTCGGAGTACACCACAACTGATGAACAATTGGTTGGATTTCGTGACCGATGTCCTTTCAAAATGTATATTCCTTCAAAACCCGATAAATATGGGATTAAAATTGTGATGTGCTGTGATGCTAAAACGGCTTATGTACTCGACGCTGAAGTTTATATAGGCAAAAACTCCACACCATCTAATATTCCTGTTGTCCAGTATTATTGCGATAAACTTACCACTTCTTTTCAAGGAACCAATAGAAATCTGACAATGGACAACTGGTTCACATCTGTGCCGACGGCAAAAAACCTTTTAGAAAAAAAATTACAGTTGTAGGTACACTGAAGAAAAATAAAACAGAAATTCCTCCATCATTCTTGGACCTCAAGGAGAGACAGATAAACTCCGCCATGTTTTGCTATAGTGACCAACTTACATTATTATCATATTGTCCACCAAAAACTAAGAAAAAAACTGTTATCATGCTTTCAACAATGCATGAACAAGGTGATGAGTCAAATACCACCAAATTACCAGAAATTATAGAATTTTATAATTCCACCAAGGGAGGAGTGGACACTTTGGACCAACTGTGCCACACTTATTCTACTAGTAGAAAAACACGCCGTTGGCCATTATGCCTGTTTTATAATTTGCTAAATATTGTGGGATATAACTCGTTGGTACTTTTAAGAGGTTCGAATGCACCAAATAAAGAAATTGTCAAAAACAGAAGAGATTACCTGAAAAAACTTGCACTTGATTTAGTGAAACCTCATATGCAAAGTCGCTTGCAAACTTCAACTATGAGGCGTGAACTCCGTCAAACTATATGCAATGTACTAAAAATAACTCCTCCAGTAGAAGTACTAACAAGGCCACCTGCTACCACCGGTAGATGTTCATTTTGCCACAGAAACCAAGACCGAAAATCGAGGGTCAACTGCGATGTATGCAGAAAATTTATTTGTTTACAACATCAAAAGAAAATTTGTCCAACTTGTGCGGAGTGACAATAAAATACTATTTTGCTGAATAAACCCAAATGTAGAAAGTTATTTAACTTGTTTTTGCGTTATATTTAAATAAACATATTTATAGACAAAAATTAGCTAACTTTTATTTGGGGTACACCTGGACCCCACTGTAGCAGATTAAGTCCTAAAAATAAGTGTAGTGTTCCAGGGTTAAAGTACCAATCAATTATGAATGTTTGTTTTTTTCTAATCAGTAGGATATTCAGAAAGTTTAAACTGCTATTGTTAATTTCACTTCCAATTGCAAATTTGTAATCTGGGATG
The DNA here is from genome assembly GCA_935421215.2 of Melolontha melolontha. Classification (NCBI taxonomy): domain Eukaryota; kingdom Metazoa; phylum Arthropoda; class Insecta; order Coleoptera; family Scarabaeidae; genus Melolontha; species Melolontha melolontha. The sequence continues at coordinate 15,277,186 of OW285238.1, forward strand.
GAATTAATTAAATGCGTTTTATACGTCTGGCTTCGAGTTTTCAGATGTAGCTATTAAACAGTCATTAATTTGTATTTATTTTGCTTGTAATTTTTGTTCCTGATATACCCGGCTCAGATCTTGAGCTTAAAATTAGTGAAGTTTAGAAGGTATAAATTGTATTTGTTTAAAGTACTTCACAGCTTTGTTACTGTTTTTCCATTGAATTGAACTATAAAACTTTCTTAACAGATAAAGATGACCGGATTAAATACTAATCTTTCTGTGATAAAACGTCATAGTTATTGAAAATTTAAATTGTTCGGGAAAATAGATTTAATTTTGTATTTTTAGTTTCATTTAGATATAAGCAAACAGAAGTAGGTATATTTATGTTAATGTATTCAATCCTAGTTTTAAATTGTAAATATTGTAAAGTGTATATAGAAAAGGTTCTTGGAGTTCGAATATGTTTAATGTTGTCAATTACCTTAGGCCTGGTCAGGTATTACATTTCTTTATTTATTGTTTTGGTTTCTACGGTCATAAAAACTATTTATTTTATTACATGCACAATATTCTTGTTAACCCATCCATTTAGTAGTTGTAAATGTAAGGTATGATATAATAAGTTTTATTGACATATTTCCTGTTATAGATAAAGTATTATATTATTATAATAGGTTAAATAGTTTTGGTTCGATGCGATTCTGCGAACTATTATGTTATCTCTAACGCACTTCCTATGTATTGCATATTTATTATTTTAAGAGTTATTTTATTTTTCTATAATTAAGGGCTTCCGGCGTATATTGTTTATTTTAATACATTGATGGCGATGGAAACTACAGCATATCCTTTTCTTGGAAGAAAAGTAAAAATAATTGTATAGAAATTTCTGTATAATCAATTTCGTTGTTTTCTCCCTCTCTTGTGACTGGCGGGGACAAAACTTTCTTGCCGAAAAATAAGTAAATGAAGAAACAGTTCCAAACAAGATCTCTTAGAACTCACTACAGTTCCAAGTACGATCTCTTCGAGTTAACTAACAGTTTCTACTCAGATGTCAGTGATCTAAATAGGAGCAAATATTATTTATTAGACAGTTTTCTCGGTCTTTAGTATTAAGACCAGATACTGCATTTGTATTAAGTTAACGGAACTCCAAGACTAAATTTGTAAATATATTAGTGTTATTCAAAAACTATTGCATTATTTCAACCCATACTTCGGTCGATACATACCGAACTTCCTTCAAACCAGGAGGAAAAAACATAAATAATAATTAAAATTTCGTCAACATAATTTATACATACTCTTCTTAATTATCTAAATTCATTCTATTACCGATAGCACACGTTTAATTTCTCAGACCTGCGTTTGGTTTATTTTAAAAGATTTAAACAATCATAACATTTTTCAATAAATTTTGCAAATCACAGCACGTGAACATTCTCTGGTAAAATATGTTAGAAGTAACCAACATATAAAATGTATTTTTAATGTTTATAATTAATAGTTGTCAATGCCTTAAAGAGCAGCCTGACAAATAAAATAAATTGCCGTACAAATGTACTAAACGGAGCCAAAATATCAAGGTTGTGTAGAAGACGAAAGTTTGAAAGATCGTGGGCAGAAAACGTTGACTAATATAGTCAATGGAAATGTTATTGTTCTTTTAATGTTGTTAACAATATATATTATTCTTTTTCTTTAATGTCTTGTATATGTACTTTATTGCGCAATCTCTTGTGTAATATTGAGTTCTTTGGAAGTGATTAATTTAAATTTAAATATAGATAAATACCTTTATAATACATTTAATATAATTTATTTCGGTGCTAGAGCATGTGCTTGATGTTCGATACAGGTTATTAGCAGTTTTTTTGTCAGTTTATACAAAGTCGGTAGCAAATGGGAAAAAAGTTACTTTCGACTTTTTTACGGCAATAATTTATACTTGTATGAATCCATATTTAACCTAGCATTTTTTATTTATAGTGCATTCAGAATTATAAGAAATTAACTTATAATGTGTTGCACCCCCTGTGGCGATAATTCTTCGGTTCACCTACCTGTAGTATACGAATCCATTGGCCGTATTGACTGTCGTATACTGCAGGTAGGTGAACCGAAGAATTATCCAACAACAATTGTAAACACATTAACACGTTGCCACGGGATTGTAGGTTAACTCGTCTAGGTCGTCACGGTGATCAAATTTTAGGATTTGGTGTACAACTTCATATTATTACGCGTTAAGGCTATCTTATCACATTTTTTGATATTTTGTTGTCATGCCTATATAAATGACGCGACCCTCTAACAAAAGCGTACTGTTTTTTCATGCAGTATGACATGTCATTTATATATGAATGGCACAAAAATATGTTAGGAATCATGAAATACGTGCTTATTTTCTGGTGAAAACATGAGTAAGAGACGTCGCACAGAATCGCTAACGCAACAGCAGCTAGAAGAAATAGCCGCAAACACAGAGCTTTAAAATTCCGACGATCAAGATCGTTTTAGTTCGGATGACTCCACCAAAGACACTGGTTGGTCATCAGGTGAGGAGTTGCCTAGATCCTCAGGGGAAGAAGATGTTGGTGAAGGACTTGATTTGACGCGTACTATTGTACAAGCTGAGAGTGATAGCCAAAACGATAGTGCTGATGAAAATAAAATCCAGAAACAAGAAAATACATCTGAAATTGCTGGCGAGTGGACTGATTTTAAAGGCCGTCAGAAATGCTTTCCTTTCACTGGTAAGGAGGGACTGCAGCAGGAAATTATATCCACCAGTTCTCCTCTTGATATATTCTCTCTTATATTTGATGATGAAGTTATCCATCTTATAGTAACCGAAACAAATAAATAGATTCGTAGAACACTGTAGTGCGATTCGTCCCCAAGCAAAGCATGCTCGTATCAATAAATGGATACCGACAGATGCTTGTTTTTATTTGAAGTCTGATATTAGTATTTAAATATGTTTCTTTTTTGTAAGAATTGACAAAATAAACGTGGTTTGAAGTAGACATTTTTCAGTTTATAATTTAGCAGCTTTAAACCACTGTAAAAACAGTACCTGTGGGAATCTGGCCAAACCACGTACGTCAGTGTGTTCTTCACAGGCCACATTATAACGCTTTATAGTTATTAGCCGTTAATGTCGTTCATTTAATGCCGTAGCATCTACTCATAAATACCCCGTCATTCATATAACAAGTGTTCATTTGAAAAGTCAATCTAGGTTACTTTGAAATATTGATTGAATAGACGCAAATATATTAATTAGTATGTGTTTGTTGTTCCGTAAACGTAAATCCAAATGACATTTGATAATGTCAATCACAAATATCAGTTAGTGCATAAAATAATCGTGCGTCGATTCTGGTTTAAATAAATTGCTTCTCAGTTTTAAAATGGCTTTCACTTTAGAACAAAAAATTTTTTTAGTACAGGCTTATTTTCGAAGTGGTAATAAAATTGATGGTTTATGGGTTTATTCAGTTCAAGATTGCATGGTAGAATTTCAAAGGCGAATAATGATGAAAAAATATTGGTCCAATGGGACCAATATTTTTTCAGGGAACGTTAACTGCTCAAAGGTACCGTACGGAAATTTTACAACCATTTGTCAATCAGTTGCATGATGATGAACTTCAAAATGCATATTTCCAACAAGACGGAGCACCTTGTCACTGTACTGCAGAATCTTTGGTTTATTTAAGAGAATTTTTTGATGAGCATATAATTAGTCGAAATACTGAAATTGCCTGGCCTGCACGTTCATGCGATTTAACACCTTGCGACTTCTTTTTGTGGCATTATCTAAAAAATAACATATTTCGAACACCTATATTGAATTTGAATGATATGCTACAGAGAATCGAACAGAAATGCATGGAAATTAATAACAATCCAGTAATGTTGCAGAATATCATCAGAAATTATGAACGGAAGATTTTAAAGTGCATTGATCTTGAAGGACAACATTTTCAACATTTGTTATAGTTTTCAATAAATACCTATTATTTGTTATTTATTTGTATGTATGAAACTATCAAAATATACGACTTCGTAGGTTAAGTAGTAAATTTTAATTTACGACATACTTCAAAATGTTCTCAGTAAATCACATGCTACTAGATTGACTTTTCAAATGAACACTTGTTATGTATGACGGCAATAAATCTCAAACAGTACCGTCATTCCATGTATGAATGACATGGTAGTCAACGTGTTAAAAGTTAGTTTCTTATAATTCTGAACACACTATACAAGGAAACTCCACGACCAGGACACACTATTTTGAATGAAACTTGGTGTGGTAAAGGCGTTTTAAGGAGTGAACAGCGATCTGCAAATTCGAATAATTTTTTTTTTTTTTTTTGTAAATTGTATGGTACTCGTTCCTTTGAAAGGAGGGACGCAACTCACAATTAAATGCTAAATTTTTTGCTTTGCTAAATTTTTCTTTCTCCCGATTCTCGGGATGACATTCAGTGTAAGATTATATACTTTGCTTTCAAGTAATTTGATTCAAGGATTTGGGATTTTGTATTTGAAGACAGTGACAATTAAAATACCTCCCTTATTCCGTTGTATACAGGCCGATTCATTTTCGACCATCACCATGGGGATCTCGCTTATTATTGGAGATTATTGGTAGGTTTAAATTTGGCAAAATTGCTAAATTTTGTGTTTGTTATGATCCCGAAAAGAAAATGGAATTGTGTCAAATGACGTTCGAGATTTTTTTTTAAAACGAAAGAAGCTCATTTTCTTCTTTTACCTCTAGCACGTTTATTTGGTGTTGCAGAGAAAAACTAAAAACACATTCTCGAGGCCACTTTTGATCTACTATCTAATGGTAAACTCGAAATTTCCATATGACGTTTCGGTTCTACCTGGACATCATCAACTTTCCTATTTTTATAGGCTTTTATATTGGATTTTGACACCGCTAGAAAGAGTTTTTTTTTCTGATTTCAACCATGTATGACATGTTGACAAGTTTTTGATATTATGCTTTAATTTATGAAGAATACAATAAGATTAAGTAAGGTAGCATTTCAAACTGTCAAAACATTCCAATTATTGTACAATACTAATAGAAAAATGTCGTACACCAACGAAGAAAAACGAGATATGTTAAGTATTTTTTATTCATCGAATCGAAATACAAGATATTTACAATTGTATCCAGAACGACAACAGCCATATCGTACCATTTTTCCGGATCTCGATAGAAAGTTGGTCGAGATTGGATCGTTTACCAAACCGCGTGATGTTTATGTTAACAGGAATTTGAATGAAAATCAACAGGATATTTTACAAATGGTAAATTAAATGTGTTGGTTTTGCAATCCCCCAAGCATTTTTTTCAAGTTTGGGAACAGGAAAAAATCACTAGGAGGTAATGAATATAGTGGACGAGGCAGCAATTCGTATCTTAATTCGACAAATATAGTGGTTGTCATAAGCGAATAAATGAGAAGGCGTGTTATCCTGTTGGAACCAAACCTTTACTCTGAATAAATTCGTGGTTAAACACGTCCTAGTTTTGACAGTAGTTTATACTTCTAACCTAAGTAGAAACTTCCCATCGAAAGATTTACTTTATGTAAAAGACTACACTCCACAAAATACTTTGAAGTAAAGGCTCCTACTTGAAGTAACAGCAAATACTCCTTTTAATCATATCACCCATTGCGTGAATCAAGAGAAGGTATACCGGAAAATGGAGCTCAAACATGTTGGCCGACTATTGTTGGAATGTAATACAAGTATGTGTTACAAGTAAATATTCAGAAAAGTAATTTAAAATGTGTTTGTCAAAGTGGCAGACAGGGCGACGCAGATCTTCTGGAGATGCAGAAGAGCTGTTGGCAAGACCTGAGAACTTAAACCAAATGTGGTACACTGGTTGTACACAGTAGTAATAAGACCAACGATTACACAGGTCTACAGTGATTTTGATGTTTGAAAGCTGTTTGCTAATTTGTATATGTTTGGGGCCCTTATTCCAAAAAACGCCATATTTTTGCTCTATCACGTAAATTTTTTTATAGCGCTCTATATCTTAAAAATGTTAATTTATTAATATACATACCTATGACAAGAATATGTTTGTTCCATGTTAGGCATGATTTTTAAATGAATTGATTTTTATGAAATTAAATGTGATTTGGCAACACTGGTTAATATTAGATTTCTCAGCAAAGCAACAGAGTCGGCGCAGAAGCGTCAATACAACGTTGAAACCTGCTTATGTGCAGTTTGATTGTGTTAGTCGTCGTGCTACTGTGTCCGCGCGCTTGTTGTCTTCGTTGTTGTGTATTTTAAGTGTTCTAGAACGTATAAATATGGAAAGAAGACATTGTGTGAACAATCTGAATAACTTTTGTTATATCTGTGGTAGTTATGTCGTAGTAAAGCAGAGGCAAACTATAACTTCGTTTGTGAAAAATGTATACCACGCTTATTTTGGTGTAAAAATTGGCGACCAAGACAAGTCCTGGGCTCCTCATACTGTTTGTTCCGTTTGCGTTGAAGCATTAAGAAACTGGCAAAAAGATAGGAAGAAATGTTTAAGCTTTGGTGTTCCGATGGTGTGGCGAGAGCCTAGAAATCACAGTGATGATTGTTATTTTTGTTCCTGTAATATTCAAGGATTCAACAGAAAAAATAAGAAACAAATTGTGTATCCCAATCTTGACTCTGCTATTCGACCAGTTCCTCATGGACCAGATGTACCGATACCTACCGCCCCAAAAGCACTAGAAAACGTCATATCGTCAGAATCAGAGGAATCTAATTGCGACCCAGAAGACTCAGATTTCACACCAGATTTCAGAGAGCCCGAAGTATTTAACCAGAGCGAACTAAATGATTTAATTAGAGATTTGCACCTTCCAAAAGATGCATCCGAATTGTTAGCTTCCCGACTTCGTGAGAAACATTTACTGGCACCTGGCGTCACATCAAGCTTTTACCGGGACCGCGAAAAAGAGTTATGTCAATATTTTACTCAAGATGGACCGCGTGTATTGCAACAATATTCCTGACTTAATTTCAAAATTAGGAAATGTGCCGTATGTAAAAGAAGAATGGCGCCTGCTTATTGACTCAAGTAAGCGTAGTTTAAAAGGCGTTTTATTGCACAATGGTAACGAGCTGGCCTCGGTTCCCGTTGCCCATTCGGTACATTTAATGGAAACGTATGAAAATTTTGAACTTCTTTTAAAGAAAATAAACTACCAAGAACATCAGTGGATGCTTTGTGGTGACCTTAAAGTGCTGTGCATGCTACTAGGACAACAAGGAGGTTATACAAAATTTCCATGCTTTATTTGTGAGTGGGATAGTCGAGCAAGGGATAGACATTGGACTCAAATAGAATGGCCCTCTAGAGCAAGCCTTACACCTGGTAGCAAAAATGTATTAAGAGATAGCTTGGTTGACCCGAAAAAAGTTTTACTGCCTCCTCTCCATATCAAACTTGGCTTGATGAAGCAGTTTGTTAAAGCCCTAGACAAAAATGGACAGTGTTTTAAATATTTGTGCGAGACATTTCCAGCCTTATCCGATGCCAAGTTAAAAGAAGGTATTTTTGTTGGGCCGCAGATAAGAACATTATGCAAAGACAAGGATTTTCAAAACACAATGACCAATGTCGAGAAAAACGCTTGGGTTTCATTTAAAGAAGTAATTGATAAGTTTCTTGGGAACTCTAAGGACGAAAACTACGAAAATATTGTTCAAAATATGTTACAACACTTTCATCGTCTAGGTTGTAATATGAGTTTGAAAGTGCATTTCCTGTTTTCACACTTGAACTATTTTCACCAAGGTTTCACCAAGATATTAAGGAAATGGAACGGCGATACCAAGGCAGATGGAGCATAACGATGATGGCGGACTACTGCTGGATTTTAAAACGGGATATGCCCTTAAAAACATACAACCGAATGTCCGGACAACGCAGCTTTCTGGCAAAAAGACAAAGATTTCACTTAAAAAAGACTGAGTAAAGTATTTTTTCCACATTTTTAACTTGTATTCCACCCTTTTACTCAATAAACAAATAATTTTTTTTAGAAATATTGTTTTTTTTTCATTTAATATTTGCAAAAAAACCTCACGTGATACAAATAAATGCATAGAATTTTTGAAATCAGCTTACCAAAATTATATAAAATCAGTTTTCAAAATAAAAACATCTGTCAAAAAGTTTAATTTTGTAGACCTGTGTTACCTATGGAGTAGTTGTCTGGTGGTGGAGGACGGAGTGGACATCGTCGGTGGGGCTCCTCACGACTCTCCAGCGACAGGCTCTGTTGGGAATCACGGGAGCTATGAACAGCACGGGAACCGCCTCCATGGAGGCCATCGTGGGTCTCCCTCCGCTGGAACTATTTGTAAAGGCGGAGGCAATTGCTGCGATTCTGAGGCTGAAGGCCAATGACGTATGGTGCCGTAATAAGGTCGTAGGGAGCCATATAGATATCACAGGAACTATACTGGAAGAGCCGATATTTCAAATGCTGGCGGACAGTATGGCACCTGAGATTACAGCAAAGCTGAACATATTTATACCGACCAGGGAACAGGCAAAAAGTCGCTCGATTGTGGTGCCGGCACCTGGTACACTGATGGATCACAATCTAGTCAGGGAGCAGGTGCAGGCATATGCGGAATGTGCCGTAGAAGGAAGATATCGATTTGTCTGGGGAAACGTACTACGGTTTTCCAGGCCGAATTGTTTGCAGTCGCAGCCTGCGCCGAGGAAATTCGGGAAGCCGGCTGCGCAAACAAAAAAAATAACATAATGGCTGATAGTCAGGCAGCTATTAAAGCCATTATGAACCTATCTACCAGGTCTAAGCTGGTGAAATATTGTAAACAGGTCCTCAATAAACTGGCACAGGACAATACAGTGTCGCTGATATGAGTGCCAGGACATGAGGGTATTAAAGGCAATGAGAGCCGACGAACTGGTCAAAGAAGGTACTCATAGGACCAGAACCTGTATGTGGAATCACTAAGGATTCCGCTAAAAGGGAGATCTGGTTATGGCTAGAAAAAGAACATAAAAATAAATGGAGGTTAACGGAAGGTCAACTCCATACCAAAACACTACTAAGGGAGCTGGACGGAAAGTTTTCAGCCAACCTAATTCGTAGTAACCCAAAAGAAATTAAAATAATTACCGGGTTAATAACCGGACATTGTCCTTTAAGAAAGCATTTATACAGCATGGGCTTGGTTAGCGAGCCCTGGTGTAGGAGATGTGAAAAACAGGAGGAAACTAGCCTTCATGTAATATGCACGTGTGAGAAACTGAAGGAACTCAGACATAAATATTTCGGGAGAGATCTATTGGATCGTTCGAGTGTACTCAGCTTTCCCTGAGGAGGATAGTGGCTTTTATCTAGCACACAAGACTAACCTAGTGGAACTGAGAGATCTATTGGGGATAGTACAAAGAGCAGTGTGTGCTCAAGTGCCTGGACGTGCTGGCGTCCAATCCAAAACAGAAGAAGAAAAAGAAGAAGATGTGTTTGTTAAGTTTATTGTTAATAAAATGTGGGATACATCTCCGATTGTTTAATGCGAAAAATTGATTAGAAATTGTGTTTCTATTATGTTTTTATTAATATCACAAATATTTCTACCTCCTTTATCAATGGAGCCTGATATCGAAATTCTGAGGCAAGCGCTGGATTCAGGATACCGAAATACATAAGAAACTGCCAAAATATTCCAGGGAGGAAAACACTTTTGAAATGTTCAACAGTGTTATCATTACGAGTTTCCTAATTCAATAAGCTCTTAATCAGCTTTTATATTCGTTTCATTTTTGTCTTCTACGACAACAAGAACTAGTAATTATTAGGGTGCCAGTTTTACCCAATTTTCACAATAACGCCTCCATATACTCGATCCTTTCACAAAAATACAGCTACCACGAAAAAATAATAACAATAATAGTAATATAAATAAAACATTTCTAAGAAAAATCATAATCATTAGACCACGTATTGAAAAGCATTTTCTATACACAAATCCCTACATGTACATACAAAAAACTTGACTACAAAAGCCTTCAAAGGATTTAAAGAACACATATGTATAGACGTGCGCTTTGACAGTAAAAAGCAATTTGTACATACATACTTGCGCATACACCATACGAACTTACTACCTGCAAATTGGAGTGTAAGCTAGACAAATCCGTATTGTGTGGGTTCATTGAATGCGAACGTTTGTCCGCAAGAGGAGAATTTATTTTTGATTGTGGAATCCTCTGCCGTAACAGGTCTATATGTTACAAAGGAATTCCAGTTTGGTTATTTACCTGCAGAGGCAAAACACTATTCTGAGTGGGTGTTCCTTTCGCCTAAAAGCGTTCGATAAAACAAAAATTCAACATGTGATAGAGAGGCGATAAATATATATGCAAGCCTACGGAACTAGAGATTAAACTTTTTATTGTAACGTTTGAGTTTACTATATTTACATATGAATACATATATTTCAAAAACGAATAAAAAAATACGAAATATACCTCTATAAATGTCATATACTTTTTAGTACAGATGTGGTACAAAACTATCGAAAATATATTATAGTAGGTTGTTTTTAAGTAATTAAGTAATAAAAGGTTGGTGCATATGTGAAGTTTTAGAAAACTTCAAATTCTCAGTTGTCGTACATAAATTCAAATTATTAACGCATATATTTTTTAAATTAATTTATTACGAGGGAAAGTCCGTAATTAGGTCACAAAAAGGTATTATAAAAATAATTAGAGAAATAGTTAGCCAAAAACAAGTTTTATTTTTCAACAAAGTCTCCATCTACATTAATACACTTACCCCATCGCTTTAAAAATGCCCCAATGCCTGCTGCATAAAAGTGTTTGGGCTGGCGTCTGAACCACGTGGGTACCTCTTGTTGAACATCGTTGTCACCCTCCAAATGTTTGCCGCCAAGATGCTTTTTGAGTGGACCGAACATATGATTGGGGTCGCTTGGGGCCAGGTCGGGACTGTAAGCCGGATGTTCATGAAGTTCCCACCCTAATGGCGCAATTCGCGCCTGCGTCAAGTGGGCCGAATGGGGCCTGGCATTATCGTGATGCAGCAATATTCCTCTCGTCAGTAGGCCTGGACGTTTTCGTCGAATTGCATCCCGAAGCAACAACAAAACTCTACAGTATGATTCAGCAGTCACGTTCTCCTTTTTGTTCTGGAAATGGGCTAGGAGCACTCCCTGAGAATCCCAGAACACGGTAAGCATAACCTTACCAGCTGAGGGCACAACCTTAAATTTCTTTGTTGACGGCGAAGAAGGATGTTTCCATTGCATTGAAGCACGCTTTGTTTCGGGTTGGTAGTGGTGCACCCATGACTCCTCACCAGTAACAATCCTGTTAAGCATGTTCTCCCCTTCCACTGTGTATCGAGAGAGGTGTTGCAAGGACAAGCCCATTCGAATTCTTCTGTGTTCCTCGGTCAGTTATCTAGGTACCCACAGTGCGCAAACTTTTCGGAAATTCAAACGATCGTGCATCAGTTCGTAGGCTAAACCATGAGAACACCCTATTGCAGTTGCTATACTGTCTATTGTTACCCGCCTGTCAGTTGGAATCATCTCTTCCACCCGTCGAAGTGTTGCATCTGTCGAAATCTGATCTTCGCTCACTTCGCTGATCGTCAACAACTTTTGAGCGTCCTTGAGAGAATTTCTCGACCCAGTTATATGCGGCTTTACGCGACAAACACTTTTCACCGTAAACAGGAGACATTTCCTTATGAATATCTTTTGCAGACAGTCCTTTTGCCCAGAAAAAACGCACAATAGCACGTTGCTCTTCCACAGTACAATCTTCGAGCACGGTCGCCATTTTAACACTGCCTGTGTTCGCGCACACCAACTGTCACTTGAGAATTATAAAACTGGATTGTGGTGACACCTATTGACAAATGGGGAAACAACTCACTCCTATTTTCAGCTTTCCTACAGCAGTTTGTGACTTATTTAATGACTTTCCCTCGTATAATGTTAGAGTTACAACATAAAATATTTATTATTCAAAGTTACTATAGAACTTGCCAGGTGAAGGATTTTCGGCAACAGTATCCTAATCTGCAAGTTACTTTACGTACAATTGCAAAAACATATTCAAGCTTGTGTTATTATCAGAGAGCGGACTGAAGCGATTGAATGACCAATTGCCCCGATAAAACTTTGTGGCGGTATCAGGTATAGTATGCATGTTATAAAAGCCCCACTCTTGCTTGTCTGCTCTATTGCATTCGTCGAGCAGGTGTTTTTATTTTCGTCGTTATGAATAGTACATTGTGTGTATTCCTTCATAAATTTAATTCAACAGTGGCGTGTAAGACGGAATATACATTTATATATTATATCGTTAGACTTCGTTGAAATAATAGCTTAAATAATTATATCCGCTAATTTCCAAAGTGTATTCTCGTGTTTACATGCTGTTATATATGCATATACATATATGCATTTATTGTTCTTGAGATAGCATATTTTCTATTCTCTTCTATAAGGGCTTGTTTCTGGTTTTGTTTCTTTCTGTGTTATTTGGTTACAACTTTTAGTATTTTAAAAAATCCGTTTTATATTGTTCTATTGTATATTTATCCTATAATTTATTATAAATATTAAGTTTAATTTACTACCTTATTTTTGGAGTAGTTTTCGTTTCTTCTTTTTAGTCCACTTCTTTCCGTTCTTAGTATTTCTCTTTATTTTCATTAACTATGGAGAATTCTCATAGGGCAACCATGGCAGGATAGATTAGAGTCCATAAGATTGGTTGCATATTTGTAATGATACCTAGATAAATTGCCTGTTCATTGCGTTCAAGGCGTCCACAAAAGTGTAATGGGCAGAGACATATTTCTTCGAAAACTCATCAAAATAATTTATGACCATCTGCACCTGACACTTTTAACGAAGAACTGTGTGAAGCTTTCATCATGGCGGCCAATATCCCATTCAAAAAGCTTAACAATCCAGTCCTCAAGAAGTTTCTTATAAAATATACTGATCGTCATATACCAGATGAATCTACTTTACGTAAATACCACTTACCAAAATGTTATTTGAGAACCATTGAAAAAATACGAACCAACCTATCTGGTTATTATCTTGGGTAAGTGCAGATGAAGCAACTAATGTAATGGGACGATATGTGTTAAACGTAGTTGTCGGTATTCTTCATCCGGCAACTTCATACCAACCATACTTAAATAATAATATAATAAATAAATAAAAATATTGCCAGTCGTAAATAGTGAAACAGTTGCAGAAGTAATTGATCGATGTATTCATAATATTCTGTCATCGGATAACAACTATAAACACAAGATGCTATTATTTTTGACTGATGCGGCAGCTTATATGTTAAAAACAGGGAAGTTATTAAAACAATCTTATCCCAATATGCTACACGTTATCTGTGCAGCACATACACTACACAGAGCATGCGAATACATCAAGGGTCATTTTGTTGATGAAATGTTGATAAGTTAGTTTTATCATTTAAAAAGTTGAGACAAAAAGTTGATGCCATATTTAGCGGAAATCCAGATTTGACTATATTACATCAATTCTGCACAGAGCCGATTGAAAAATCTATACATTCGAAGTATGGTGCACTTTTGCAACATTTTAATCACGCACCCATCACTAGTTGTGACGTGGAAGGGACATTTTCTATTTTTAAAGACGTTTTAACATCTAAAAGAACTAATTTAAATCAGGAACACCTTGAATAAATTTTAGTTGTTCATTGTAATGTTTTACACTTTCAATGCTTCACAGAAAATACATAGTTTTGAGTTTTGTTCTTTGTAAATTATTTTTATTCAAAATTCGATACGCAATTCGCTTGTCAGCATTACTTTTGTTTCAGCAGTAGTTGCTGCCGGTTACCAAACCGTTTATTATTCGTTTATATTCGCTCTGTTGTGCATTGACAGATACATATTAACTGCATATGTAGGTATGTGCCACTTATGCAGGTGACCACACGTATCAAATTGTTCGGAACTCGCGGATCGCTTACAGAAACTAACCTATTGCGAATACACGGCAGACGCCTATGAGCTATGAATCATCAATCGCTCGAGTCCGCCCTCTAGTTATTATATTAAATTTGGTGAAACAGGGGCAATAACTCGTAAACATGGTGGTGAATCACCTAGAAAACGAACAGCAAATTGCATATAGGATACCCGACGTCGAATGGATAATTCACCCAAAAAATCAATCGCAAAACTATCACAAGTTCATTTGTCAGTGGGAAAATGTTATACTATTTTAAAAAAAAGACTTAAAGTTGTCTCCATATAAAACTCAAGCGGTTTCGGAACTCAAGCAGATAGATTTTTTACGAGAACACAGTCTATGGTTTTTTAATAACATAAATAATAATGACATTCTCGACAAATGCTTCTTTTCGAATGAGGTTTGGTTCCATCTTTCAGGATATTTAAACAAGCAAAATATGAGAATTTGGTCTGCAAAAAACCCTCATGATTTTGTGGAAACTACGCTACATCCATAAAAATAGATGTGTGGTTAGCAGTTTCAAGAAGACGAATTATTAACCCTATATTTTTTAATCAAACCATAACTGCTGAAAGATATCGAAATGAATTATTAGAGCCGTTTATTAATGAACTTCATGATGGTGAACTTACGGAAGGGTATTTCCAGCAAGATGCACCAGCGTACAAATCTCGATAAACAATAGCTTTCTTGCAAGCATTTTTCGATACAAGAATTATTAATTTTCCTCCACGATCTCCAGATTTTATGATTTTAGACTATTTTATTTTTCCATATTTAAAGAATACCATTTTCAAGACCAGACGTCATACAATCGAAGAGCTTCCTAATGCGATTGTGAATTCTTGTGTTGGCATAACCTAAGAAATCCTAATAAATGTCTTTGAAAGCTTGAAGCCTAGAGTTAAACTTTGTCTCCAAAATAATGGTCAACTTTTCCAACATCTGCTTTAGTATAATTTTCTATTAATTTTGACTATTGTAAATATTTTTCAAAAACTAAATCAAAATATCAAAATTATACGTTTGTGACAGATTACGTGCACTGTCACCAACCATTAAAAAAAAGGCATGATCGTCTTTAATGAGTAAAGTATTTGAGGGCACGTTACTTTGATGAGGATGGTAGTGAATAAATTGTAAAAACTATTTTTTTGTTCACATTCCGTTAATTTCTGGGTAGCACTTCGTATATGCTTTTCGCTTGTGTTCTGCTAAGGTCTTGACTTCTCGAGTTTATTATTTTTTTGCTCCTTTGTTTACCAATTTATGCTCACAATTTATTTTTTATTTAATTTCAAGTGTTTATGCAAAAATAGTTGCAGTTAAGGGATTTTTGAACAATAAGGATCTTATAATCGAATTTGTTAGCGAATGGAGCCCCAAATTATTATGCCTTGTTGAGACCCATGTGGATGTCACAGTGGAAGATAAGGAATTGGAAATGCAAGGGTATAGCGTCGTTAAGTGTTGCACAAATAACCGTAGAACGGGTGGTGTACTTGTCTATATATTAGATAATATGGTTTTCGAAACTTCACATATAGTGAGTTTAGACTTTGTATCGGTCATTGAATTTAAACTAAAAATACAAGACGAGAAGTACCTCATTAACGTTCTATATCACCCTCCTGCAAAACATGATAATTTATTTATTGAATTCATTGATGAATACATGGGAAATACTGTAGAGGAAAACATAATTTTATTAGGGGATTATAATCTTGATTACTTGAACATAAATGATTATTACTGTAACAAAATTAAAACAATATTATATAAACACGGACTGAATCAAATTGCCAATGTGCCTACTAGAATTACGAATCATAGCAAAACATTAACAGACTTTATTATAATTAATAAAAAGGATTTGGCACACGAAGTTCATAGAACTCCTCGGATTGGTGACCACTGCATTTTTAGCATTGCCATAGAAGAGGAAAAAGAAGCCCACTTAGAAAAGACTGTAATAAAGAAAAGAAAAATGAGAAATTATAGGAAGGAAAGTTTACAAGATAGCTTACTTGGTATCAACTGGAGCTATTCGGTGGTAAATGTTGATGTTATAGCGCAGGTGTGGCCAACTTTGGTGCACATAAGATCTACTTTTTATTTATAAATTGTGTCGCGATCGACCTATTTTTTAGGTAAGAAGGGGATGTTTTTGCAATGTGCTTTTATACCGACGTGCACTTTGGCGAGCTCCATGATTAAGGGGTAAATAATCTACATACATGAGTATTTATTTAATGGGTTAAAAAACTTATGTCCAGAGGAATTAAAACAACAGGAGCACTTATTAATAACATTTATTCATTCAAACTTTTTAAATTAATGAGAAACCTGAGTTTGCATTTCCTTTACTAGTGCATCATAATTTGGAGTATATCCTGACAAAGACAATAACAATGAGTCCTCAGTATGAGAATCGGTCAGGACGGAACGAAGTTTAGTTTTAGTTAATTGTAAATATGAAAATGCCGATTCGCACAGATACGTAGATCCAAAGCAAGAATAAATATATTCGCTACATTTGATAATATTGGGATACTTTTCTCGGTTAACATATTTCCAAAAATTTTCTTCAAATTTTCTGGCTTGTAAGATTAAATCAGATTGTAAAATTATAATTTCATTTTCCAAGGCGTTTTGCTCCATATTAAATAAGTCTGCAATTTTTTTGCTAATTTCCTTCACAATTAAATCTTTTTTGAAAGGAAAAGATGTAAATTCCACAATTTCTTTAATTTTTTTAAAATCTTGGAATCGCTTCTCAAAATCTTCCATTACATTTTGTATTTCGGCCACGTACTTGTCAATCTCATAAATAATATTTTTATTTTTTTGTAAGTTGTCTGCCATATTTGGAAAATGGTTCATATTATTTTGTTGTAAATCTTCTATCAACAAAATAAATTTGGTTTTATATGCATCTATGCTGCTAATCATATCAATTATTGTTTTATTTTTACCTTGTAATTCTAAATTTAAATGGCTTAATATGGAAGTAAAATCTGTAAGGAATGCTAAGTCACTAAGCCAGGTTTTGTCATTTAAATATGCATATTTTTTCTCTTGTTCATTAAGAAATTCTATTATTTCAGGCAATAAATCACGAAATCGTTGCAGAAATTTACCTCTACTTAGCCATCTTACATCAGTATGCAATAATAAATCAGACTGACCTTCATCGAGTTTTAGTTGAAAAAGACGACGTTTGAGAGAACTTCCACGAATTGAATTAACAATTTCAAACGCGACGTCCATTACTTCTTTTGTATTTAGTCTCTTGCTGGATAATACTTGCTGGTGAATTATACAGTGGTAACTCAAAAAATCTGGGAATTCATCGTCATTTCGACATAGGGCTATAAATCCATTTTTGCGGCCTATCATTGCAGCTGCGCCATCCGTTGTTATTGAAACTAATTTAAAAAGAGGTACTTTCTTATCATTAAGCAGACTTTTAAACCCGTTGAATATATCTACACCTCTAGTCCTTTCTTTCAAAGAAATCATACCCAACAATTCTTCTTTAGATGTAAAATCTTCAAAAACTAAACGAATGAAAACAAGTAACTGTGCAGTATCACTTATATCTGTCGATTCATCACATTGAAGAGAAAAACAAGAGCATCTGTTAATATCATTTTGTAACTGTTCCTTTAAATTTCCACCCATCTTTTCGATTCGTCGCATCACTGTGTTTCGGGACAGTTGTAGATCTTGAATTGCAGCAGTAATTTCGCTCTTGTTCTTAAAATCATTAAAAAGGGAATCCGAGATTTCCAAGAACATTTCCTTTACAAATTCACCATCAGAAAATGGTTTACATTTTTTAGCTAATAGATAGCTTACTTTGAAGGATGCAGTTGTTACTGCTTGTGACTTCAATATTGGCTTTTTGAAAATATTTTGTTGATTTGTTAATTGAGTTTTAAGATCCCGAACTTTACGTTTTCGTAATTCGGAATTTGGTGGATAATCTGTTTGATACTTGTTATGTAAAGATAAGAAATGTCTCTCCAAATTACCCTTTTTAGCAATGGCTATCGAGCTAAGACATATTAAGCAGCAACATTTATCATTCACCATCGTAAAAAAATAGTTAATTTCCCATTCTTCATTGAAATGATATGTTTTCGATTTTTTTGGTTTGCTATCCATGTTCATAAATAGGTATACTAAAATGCAAAAAATATACGACTTAATAATAGGGCATGTAATAAAAGTATTAAACAGTAACAATATAAATTACAATTAATACCTGGTGTAGGTTTAGCCGATAAACGAAATAGCTAATCATACTTAATAGTTGCGAATAATTAAATTATTATTTTAAATAATGCTTATAAATATTTAATTAAGATTTAAATAATTTTATTTAAAATATATCTCTTATATACTTGCACAATTAATTTAAAGAACACTAATATTTCATTAATACTTACAAATGAAACAATCCGCAAGAGAAATTGACTGTAGCGTACAAACACTAACTTCAGAATGAAAATTTAACACTATATTCTGCAAAATTAGATTCCAAGAATTAATCCTAATGGCATGCAATTTAAATGTTATTATTTTAATAGTCAGAAATTTCTCAGAAGTGTAAATACAAGTCAATTTTAAACGCACTGTATTTCAGATTTATTAAATAAACATCATTTATATACGTTTTTATATGTATTGTATAAGTTTTTATCATAAGCCGAAGTATTATGCTGATTTTGTAATATCCCAATTCAAATAAATTTTATATAGGTAGCAAAAAGTAGCAGCAGCAAAAAAGTTATCTACCGACAAAAGCTTTAAATAGAAAACAGAATTGCAAAAGTGCAAAGAAAAAGAACTTAATAAAACCATTTCAAATGTCAAAACAAACTAATAAAAATAATGATAATATAAAAATTATATCCTTTCTATGAGCTAATCACAGAAAACATTTGAATAAAAAGTATTTGTACTTTTTAAGTTAAAAGTTTTTATGAGATACTTTTCGCAAACCCCGAACTTGCGAGTGATCGACCAAAATTGGTCTCGCGATCGACCGGTCGATCGCGATCGACTTGTTGGCCACCCCTGTTATAGCGGATGCTTTCATTAGCAGCATAGGTGACATAATGGAGAAATTGTGTCCTATAGAGGAACTCATACTGAGGAAAATTTATTTGAAGAAGAAATGGATGAATAGCGGTATAATAGAAATGATGAAGTTAAGAGACTTGAACTATAGGCGGGCTGTGTTTACTGACCAAGACTGCGACTGGGAAAATTACAAAATAGTGCGTAACAAAGTGACACAGCTTATAAAAAAGGAAAAGGCTGAATATTACATTAAGATTATAGATGAAAATAGATATAATAGTCGTAAATTGTGGAAAAACTTAAAAGCCTTACTACCGAATAAAAGTAAAAATGTTAACAGTGAAATAAAATTCAGTGACGGAGCTACGGCTATCGCGAAGGAGATTGCTCATAAATTGAATAACTTTTTCGTTAACAGTATTGAAAATATTGTGAGAGATATACCTAGGTCGATGGATTATCCAAAGATACTCGATAATATTAATGCCCCCGTACAAATGGATTGCTTCACTGCTGTATCGATGGCGTCTTTAAAATCGATATTAAAATCTATGAAGTGTACTGGAGAGATAGGTGACGGAATATCAACAAACGTTTTAAGAGATTCCGATGAAGTTGTTGCTGACAGGTTTCTCGATGTTATAAATACGTCACTTCGAACTGGTAAATTTCCTGATGATTGGAAAACGACATATTGTCGTGGATTTTTCCATTCAGAGAGAGAAAAAGAGGAAGAATTTAATGTTGAACAATATTTGAATAATTTGGATGTAAAATGCCTTATTGAATTTTATGTATATTTATGTTTATTGTGTTTGGATTTATATTTTGACTGGCCCTGTATGTATATTATATTCATTGGTGGGTGCGGCCAGATTTTGTACTTTTGAGTACGCGTAAGAGATTTTCATGATATTTTATTTAGAGATACCAGAACTTGCAAACCAGGTGGTCACAGAGAATAAAAAATTCATTTTTATTCGTCTGTTTTTGAGTAAAGTCGGGTTTTTTTGAGTTTGGTGCTATTATTTTGTGCATTTCAAAGTAATTACGTTTTTACGAGTGTTTGTGATCTCGTTATTGATATTTTATTTAAATAATGGTATCTCTCATGTAGTTTTTGTGTTAAAGGTGCTTAGATCGATGATCGACCCGAGAGAAGTGAGCTCAAGGAAATCTACGAGACTGAACAGCCGGAAGCTTAAGTTGTAGTGGGAACCCAATTAAAATTCATAATTAAAAGCACATTCCACTGCAATATGTGACGCCAGTACCTAAGGTTAACGGAACGTGTTGGCATGAGGAATTTAGACCTATTAACTTAGTAGCTCCATATGAAAAAGTTTTGGAAACGTGTGTAAAAGTCCAATTAATGGAATATTGTGAAAAAAATTCTCTAATTGAGTCGAATTAGTCAGGGTTCAGAAAATAGCATTCGTGTGAAACGGTTGTGCTGAGTGTTTGCGATGCGTGGGCGAAAGTAATTGATAAAGGCAAGTTTGTTTTGACTGTATTCTTAGACTTCAAGAGGGCTTTTGAGACTGTTGACAGAGCCTTGTTGTTGTGAAATTAAATAAAATGGGAATATCTGGATTGGCATTAGGATGGTTTGAATCGTACCTAAGTAATAGATATCAAGTAGTCACATATAAAAATGAGATGTCTCATAAGATTATTACAAAATACGGAGTGCCCCAGGGAACAGTGTTAGATCCACTATTGTTTATTCTGTACATTAATGATATAGTCAAAGCGGTTGATAATTGCGAAATATGTATGCTTGCTGACGACACCATGATCTATATAGTTGGTGATGATATTAGGGAGATGGTGGATAGCATGACTGTCCAATTAAATAAATTGTATAAATGGGT
Source organism: Melolontha melolontha (assembly GCA_935421215.2). Taxonomy (NCBI): domain Eukaryota; kingdom Metazoa; phylum Arthropoda; class Insecta; order Coleoptera; family Scarabaeidae; genus Melolontha; species Melolontha melolontha. The sequence goes on from OW285238.1 coordinate 15,298,251, forward strand.
ATGTGAGAATAATATGGCACTGAATTTCAGTAAAACTAAGTTCATTTTAATGATGAATTTTAATGATATAGATTTGTCTATGGACTGCAAGAAAATAAACAGAGTTGAGAATATGAAATATTTGGGGGTAATATTGAATACTAATTTAGATTTCAAAACTCACGTTCAATACCTATCTAATAAAATTTCCAAGAAGATATTTTTCTTAAATAGATTTAGTCATAATTTGTCACTGTATGCCCAACTGTTGTTGTTTAAATTCTTAATAGCACCACATTTTGATTTTTGCTCTGCCATTTTATTTAGTATAAATGGGAAAGAGATGCAGAAACTCCAAAACTACAGAATAAGGCTTTGCGAATAGTATTAAAATGTAACAGATATACCCCAATTAATCTAATGCTAGAAACTTTAAGTTTATTAAGTGTAAAACAATACATAGTATATAAGACAATCGTTTTCATCTATAAAATTAAAATTGGAATAATGCCTCCTTACTTAAGTGGAAAATTGACAACGGTCGATCAAATTCACAACTACGGAACCAGAAATACCAACGATTATTATATTGAAAACCACAAACAACCAAGAATGTATTTGTGACGGACTGAAACTGTTTAATAGTTTACCTACGCACATGAAATCCAGGGGTAGTTTGAATAGATTTAAGATCCTTGTAATTGAATTTGTTAGGGAAAACTTTTAGTTTAAGTCTTCTGTTATTGTTCTAACTTTCATAGTTTATATTTTCAAAATTTATTGTGCATGTACATAGCAGTTGCTAAATAAAGTTATATATCATTATATTATTATTATTATTAAGAAAAATACAAAAGATTCCAGGCTTCCTAAAGGGTTTTAGCTAAACAAATCTATATTTTTAAATGTAAATATCTTCGAATTACATAAATTTATAGGTTAAGGATGTAAATGTAATAATATATTACGATCTAAATTCATATTAGAGCACTTTACTTTTAATTTTAGTCCTACATAAATTTATACTGTAAACCTGTAGCTCGAAAATATTTTTCAAGAGCAATTTATTTCACGATGAACGCTCCGCTTAGATTAGCATTATAATACAATAAACATAGCAAGGCGACAACACGTTGAGTACTACTGCTTCCAGCAAGATCAATATATTTTGTCATGTACGAACTAGATAAAACTAGAAGTTTATATTGACGGTTGGTCGCTAACGTTAATTGAATGTTAAAGGAATTACTAAGTTGATTCATTAATGGAAGTGTTTTTCACTTCCATCAGTTACAAGGGCCACTTTAAAAAATGCAAATTATTAATTGGTTAAAATTGATAAAAGGGAGAGGTGTTGCCATTATTTATATCTTTAGTTTAGGCGTTTGTTGGCAAAAATATCAATTACAGAAATTAGCAATACGTGACAAAATTATATGAACAGTATATTTTAAACATTATAGATTAATTTCGACTACCTTTAAAGGACAGAACTTTATCAGAATGCAAATATTTTTTGATAGAATTTCATAAATTTTTATTAAATTTTAAATAACTATTATGACGTAATAATAATAATAATAATAATATATACGCACTACCAGTGGTAATGTACACGTTTGGTATAGTGCGATGGACCGGAACAGAATTAGAGGAAATGAACAGACTAGTACGGGTCACATTCACTAAACACCGTGCCACCACCCCAGAAGTTCGAACGGGAGATTCCACCTTCCCAGGAAGAAAGGAGGCAGAGGTATAATTGATATTAAAAACATCTACTATGAGCAGATACATGACCTCAGAGAATTCTTCACAGTAAAGGCACAGACATCAAAGTTGTGTGCAACAATGATGACCGTTTCACTCCACTCAACTTAAAGGACACGCAAAACAATATTAAAGAAAAAATTGTACACGACAACGAAAAAATTGACGCGTGGAGAAACAAAGAACTACACGGCAATGCATATATGCATATATGCATATATCGATAAAGAGGCGACACTACAATGGCTATGTACCACCAACTTATTTGTCGAAACAGAGGGCTTCATGATGGCTATACAAGATCAAGTAATAACAACTCCCACCTATAAAAAACACATACTAAAAGAAAACATCGCATCGACGTCATGCAGAATATGTGGCGAGAAACCGGAAACCATAGGACATATACTCAGCGGATGCTCCATTTTAGCCCCAAAACAATACACCAGACGCCACAACAATGTTGCGAAAGTGATCCACCAGGCAATATGCAAACTGTATGATGGAACCACTGGAATAACGCCATATTACCAGTACGAGCCGAAAAATGTAGTGGAGTTGCCTGAAGCCATGATTTACTGGAACCGAACAATACAAACTGATAGAACTGTCCAGCATAACAGACCAGACATCACGTTACGAGACCATAACAATAGCATTACGTACCTCATAGACATCTCTATGCCAGCGCCAGCGAATATCCAGGCGAAGCACAGAGACAAGATCGACAAATATTTACCACTTGCCCAAGATGTTAAAGAAGTGTGGTGCCAAAACAAAGTGATTGTAGTACCCATCATCATCGGTGCTACAGGAGAAATACCGCTGAAGTTACATGAGGCTCTAAAGACCCTAAATATACATCCTATGACATATAAACAGCTTCAAAAAATTGTCATACTAGAGTCAACGAGCATTGTGCGGCAGGTGCTGAGTCAGCATACATGATAAAAACAACCACGAACACATCTCAAACCGAAAAAAAAACAAGCCAAAAGAACAACGTTACAGTAGATCCATGAAAAAAAAAAAAAACCAAAAGAACAACGTTACAGTAGATCAATGAAAAATATACATGTATAATTCTACCAATGTTTCCATCCATATCAAGCAGGATAGATGTTGATATGCTTGCCTCGCGGCCGTGTATCAACCTTTTCCCTTTCTCCCGAAAGGAGCGCACACATCAATAATAATAATAATCTTCTGAAGACTTAATTTCGTAATTGTAATAAAAATGGGAAAATCACTTTAAAATTAAATAATTAAGTAAAAGTTGTTTAAAAATTTATTGTACACTAACTTACGTTAAAATATTGTTTCACCAAACTTTAGCTTCAGATTTTTTCGAAATTTTTCCTTTTTCACTATGTATTAATTTGAAAACGCTAATTTATTAAAAGATTAAACAAAGCTTATTTATTAAAGGTTGTTAATTATCAAAGAATTGAATATACTTCTCTATCTAGTCATATACTACTGTTTAATCACAAATTAAACAACATTATTTCAATCTATTTAATCTAGTTGAGCTCCATATTTTATATTTTATCATACTATATATTTTACCTTTTATATTTAAGCAATCTATTGTTCCGTAAATAGTTCATGTGCTTATTCTGCTTATTCGCATTAATAGTTAGTAAGTCAACAGAGCGCATCATGGACATCAGCATAAATATTATGAAATCCTAGACCTGCTATAACGCAAAATGCATTATAAGCTTCCATTTGAACTCTTTAATAAAACGAGGTGATACACCAGTAACCACCCGCAACAAGTATTATATGTCCTAGATTTGAACTATATTTACTTGAGGTACATTAAAACAACATTTTGAGAACCACTATATAGAATTAAGTTGTAAATAGAATTTGTATATACAAGTGTCCCGTATCGTTATGTTCAAATTTTAGGAGTGTAAAGTAAACTTCATTTCAAGTAACAAAAGTTTCAAAGTTACAGATCTATGAATGTGATTGTCAGATCATGAAAGAAAAAGTAATCTTAAAGTCAATACAAACTGATTTTATTTAAAAAAAGTTATACGATTCAATAACAGGCCTGTGATTGTTAACGTCGCATATTAAAATGTTATCCTAAAATAAATAAACACGTGTCGAAGTGCATACAGTAATTTCTTGGAGATCTACAAAAAAGAGTACTGGAAATTGATTTATGATAAACAAGGTTCTTACTTATTTCGTAAGTGCTGAACCATGAATATCATACAATAAGCAAATGTTCAGATGATTGTCAACGCTGCATTTTTTAGTAAAGGATTACATTACGTTTCAGTTCATACAACAGCTTATTAGTGAGTGGACACGACTTCTTTATTCAAAATGCCTTACCGATTTCCTTCTCAAGAGTATACGGACAAGCATTTTATGTATGGCTACTGTAACGGCAGTGTACGTCAAGCAGTTATTGAATACCGACATCTGTTTCCCGATAGGCGCATTACTCATTACAGAACGTTTCTGGAAGTACACAGACAATTTCGGGAATGTGGACTGCGTGGTTATCTTTTCGACCGAGGAGTAAATTTGCAAGCAGACTTAGAGGAAGAAACAGTATCTATTGTTACAAGGGATCCAACTCTCAGTGTAAGTCGAATCGCTAGACAACTAGGAGTGCCACGAACAACAGTTTGGCGAATTTTAGAACTTGAGGGCTTATATCCATATCACTATCGCAGGGGAGACGGTTTGCTTGAGACCGACCACTATGCTCGTCTAGTTTATTCTACCTGGATATTAAGACAGTCACGGCTTCATTTTTTTCTGCAGAACATTCCTCTGGACACATGAATCTATGTTCACGAGAACTGGTGTTGTGTTACAAATCTGAGAAACCTACACAGATGGTCATCAGAAAATTCCAAAGCTATACGCCCATCTAAATTTCAACATCAATTTTCTATTAACGTTTGGGCGGCCCTAATCGATGACTTGTTGATTGGTCCTGTCGTTCTTCCTGGGATGTTAAATGCGGACAATTACCTTCAATTTCTTATTGACGAACTGCCAGGTCTTTGAGAGGATGTCCCACTGAATGTTCGACGAGACATGTGGTTTCACATGGATGGGGCACCACCACATTTCGGAATTGCTGTCCGAAATTGGGTTAACGTCAATTATCCAAGATGGATTGGTCGAGGTGGTCCTGTTGCATGGCCACCCAGATCACCCGATCTTAATCCCCTTGACTTTTGGTTAAGGGGGTATATGAAAAATTTAGTCTACGCGCAAGTTTCGAACACAAGAGAAGAGTTATTGGATCGTATTCACCTGGCTGCCGAGCAAATTCGACAAAACGAGTATGAAATTCGGATAAGTACTTCTTCTGTTGGCTTACGGGCACAAGCCTGCATTCAACAGGGAGGTGGACATTTCTAAAATATTATTGATTGAACTTTTTTAAATAAAATCAGATTACATTTTTTTTCATAATCTAACAATCACATTCATAGATGTGTAACTTTGAAACAAATAAAAATGGATATACAAGTTTTGCGTTTTTATTACTTGAAATGAAGTCTACTTTACACTCGTAAAATTTGAACATAACGATACGGGACACTTGTATATACTGTAATTTTATTAAATAAATCATTAAAGAATATTCTGTTCTTTAATCAATATTCATGGTCCTTCGAGTCAACAGCACTACGCCATTAAGCGCCTTTGGCCACAGTAGAAAGCGAGGCTGCTTTCTAGTAGTGTTTGATCCTATTACTAACGCTATGGTCCAAGTCACAAAAAATCGAGAATGAGGTTGCTCTCGGTAGCGCATAAACATCCTATTACCATTATTAAGCACTGTGTTGATAAGCCTGTGAGGCTACTTTCTAACAGTGTTTATCCTTTCACTTGAGCTGCGGACCAAGCCATAATTTCGGGAGTGAGGCTGCTCTCGGCACCACAAAACTTCCCACTATCCAATTTAAATAGATCTCCTTAAATTCAGTGTATATCAAATTATATATCAATTATACATATATCAAAAGTAATAACTGCATTTTCTGCTTCAGGTAACGACTGAACATTTATCATGGACGCATTAAATGAACTTTCGGAGAAACAACAAGAATTGGGCCAGTCCATGGACCAAATGCTCGCGAACACGAAAGTTCCATCCAGTAGAAAGGACCAAGGGTACTTTTCGAAGCCGATTAACACATTAAACCAGTATCGGAACCAAGTGGAAATAAATCACAAGCAAATGTCCACTGTGGAAGATAGATTACCACACTCAACTACAAAACGTATACGGCGAAGCTTACAATGCAAGTAGGTCTAAGATTTCATAATATTTATGCTGATGTCTGTGACACACTGTTGATTTACTAACTATTAATACGAATAAGCAGAATAAGCACATGGACTATTTACGGAACAATAGATTGCTTATGGTTTAGAAACTCTTGACTTAAGTTCCTCAGAATTGCCGCATTGTAAGTCAGTGCGTCGTCTTGTTGTCACCATAAATGCCTTAGTTGATTTAGTGGAATATTATTATCCAGGAAGTTAGATACGTATGTGCGAAGAAGGTTTAAGTATCTTTCCCAATTTAGTGTTTCTTCAAACATAAGAAATAAGAATGTTGATGATGGCCAGATAGTACTGACACGTCGTATGGAAATTTCGAGTTTACCATTAGATAGTAGATCAAAAGTGGTATCGAGAATGTGTTTTGAGTTTTCCTCTGCAACTCCAAATAAATATGCCAGAGGTAAAACAAGAAAATGAGCTTGTTTCGTTTTTTAAAAATCTTGAACGTCATTTGGCCATTTTCTCTTCGAGTTCATAACAAACACTTTATCAACTTTGTCAAATTTAAACCTACCCTCTACGTCTATGAATCTGCCTGTATAGAATCCTGAGTTCTTTGTTTCTATGTTATCTTTGATATTCCTAATGTATTTTTACGCAGAGAAATGTTAGTTTTAAATGTTACGAATTCATGGTTGGCTTTTATGATTTCTTTTCCGATCTTAGCAGATGTTGGTCCTATGTACGTGATCGCATTATATTGCTTGCTACTTTCAGATAGGTTGAGGCTAGAGTTTGCTATTTTTGTTTCTGTGTTTGAATTTTGTTAACTTGTATATCCATTATTAACTGCTATATTGTATATTCTGTTTAATTCTATATTAAAGTAATGATTGTTCATAGGTACATTTACTAGTCTGTGTATCATAGATTGGTATGCTGCTAATTTGTGAGGGATGGGGTGAAATGAGCTTATGTGTATAGTTGTGTATGTGTGTATTGGTTTATGGTATACAGAGTGTCCTTGAAATAAAAAGACAATGTATGAAAAATGGAAAGATATAATTATATAGAATATAAATCTAAAATATTTCCCCAAAATTCCCTCTCGTTAGCGAGAAAAAAAATTATAAAGATATTTAAAAAATTTTTGTAACGACACTGTGCGATTATAAAAAGTATCAGAAACGATATATTAAAATTGACCGACAATAACACAAATAATAGTTTTATTATTGTCCATCTCATCCAGCTGTTGCGTATGTAAACATACGCTATAGCGTATGTGTGTGTGAGGTATTTATCATTTATGCACATTCTAAATATTTTGAATTCATAGGCGCCACGTAATACAATTTTCGGGGTGTTTTTAATTTCGGGGTTCGCGTCGTAATTGAGTCATAACTAGAGCTGAGGATGTTTGCGGTACGGCAGGACCGTATGTAGTGCATCCCCACATTTAACTATTTATCTAAATATTCTCTGAAATGATTTGCCGGATCTCATAAATTAATAGAGTGATATTTTAGTATGCACTGGATATTGTTATTATACAAAATCATAATAGCCATTTGTATTTATGGATCATAAATAATAATACGCATGTATTTGTATTTGGTTGTGAATTCAATTTAAACTTAAAACGAATCGTAATATTTTAACGACAAGCCGTCCTTACAATACATGCATTCGAGACAAAGTGTGCAACTCTACGAATAACTTCCATAATTGATCGAAAATGGACATTTTGGAGCTGAAGTAAATTCTTAGAAAATTTTATTACTGTCGTTAAGAACTATTATTATAAACAACAAAGGCCTTTTATTAGTGTTGAAGTTTTAGTTTCATTGAATTTCCATGTTGTAAGTAGTCAATTGTAAAGTGTTCATTCACAATATTCTAAAACAAGGTGTAAATTTAACTAAAATCCAGAAAAACACATTCTGATAATATATTACTAGATTAGAAGCTGTGTTTATTACTATTTATTATATTATTTTTATAACCAAATGCAATAAAAGCTACGAAAACAAAAGAAACCTCGATTTATTAATATCTTGTCACACAGCCTTTTAAAGCCTGGCAGCAGTATAACTTATAACTTCTAACTTCATTCACCTAGTTCAAGTAGGTAGTATATATAAAATATATGCAAAATATGTGCTGCCAGGCTTTGAAAGGCTGTGTGACAAGATTTTAATAAATCGAGGTTTCTTTTGTTTTCGTAGCTTTTATTGCATTTGGTTATAAAAATAATATAATAAATAGTAATAAACACAGCTTCTAATCTAGTAATATATTATCAGAATGTGTTTTTCTGGATTTTAGTTAAATTTACACCTTGTTTTAGAATATTGTGAATGAACACTTTACAATTGACTACTTACAACATGGAAATTCAATGAAACTAAAACTTCAACACTAATAAAAGGCCTTTGTTGTTTATAATAATAGTTCTTAACGACAGTAATAAAATTTTCTAAGAATAGGGGCTTTACTTCAGCTCCAAAATGTCCATTTTCGATCAATTATGGAAGTTATTCGTAGAGTTGCACACTTTGTCTCGAATGCATGTATTGTAAGGACGGCTTGTCGTTAAAATATTACGATTCGTTTTAAGTTTAAATTGAATTCACAACCAAATACAAATACATGCGTATTATTATTTATGATCCATAAATACAAATGGCTATTATGATTTTGTATAATAACAATATCCAGTGCATACTAAAATATCACTCTATTAATTTATGAAATCCGGCAAATCATTTCAGAGAATATTTAGATAAATAGTTAAATGTGGGGATGCACTACATACGGTCCTGCCGTACCGCAAACATCCTCAGCTCTAGTCATAACATATTGGATTTATTTTCTATGTACAGTAGAAGCTCTTTTAACCGGCATTCTAAGAACCGGCACGTTCTATTAACCGGCATCGGCCGAGAAATGCATGATCGGCTGTTTCCGTCGCGATTCGGGCGCTCACCGGGGGGAAGTACATAGCCGTCATTGAACTCGACTGTGTACGCCATTTTCTTTCTTAGTTAGCATCTCCTGTGTCTAACAACACAACGTTCCGTACTTAGTTTCCAGTGTTTCCCAGTTTTACCTGTTCTTGTTATGTTCGCTTAGTATTAACGTGAGTATTAATGAGTGAGCAGTAACTTTAAGTGATTTTTTAATCTACGTATGTATAAATATATTTACAGATTATTCAATGTTTTCCAAGCCTACAACAAGTTCGAATGCCAAAGAGTCTGTGAAGCCCAAACGTGTTGTTCTTACAATAGAGTAAAAACTAGAGATTCTTAATCGTGTAGAAAAGGGTGAGAATAGAAAGTTCATTATGCGTGACTTTAATATTGGTTCATCGACAATTTACGATATAAAAAAACAAAAAGTTGATCTGTTGAAGTTTGCTGCTCAGGCTGTAACTTCTAAACAGACAGAAGTAAGACGTACATTGAAGAAACCCAAACTTGAACTTTTAGATGATGCCTTGTTCACCTGGTTTCGTGCAAAAAGGTCAGAAGGTAAGCCAGTGACGGGACCTATGTTAATTGAAAAAGCTAAACAGTATCACTGTGACATGAATATGGAAAGTGCTTGTGTATTTTCTGATGGTTGGGTTCAAAAATTTAAAATCCGGCATTGAATTAGGCGATTAGATGTAGCTGGGGAGAGCAAATCAGCGGACGAAAATGCAGCTCAGGAGTATAAAAACACATTTAGTACCCTTGTATCTCAAAGAAAATTAACCCGTTTTCAAGTATACAATGCTAATGAAACCGGTCTGCTATGGAGATGTTTGCCAACGTCTATCCTGGCAGGCGGAGACGAAAAATGCGCTAAGGGGTTTAAAAAAAATAAAGACAGACTGACTGTTATGCTTTGTGCGAACGCCGCTGGTGATGTTTTAAACCTGCCACTTCATTACGACGCCCAAAGAAATGCATGGATGAATAGTGAGTTGTTTAAGGACTGGTTTGTCCACCATTTCGTTCCTGAAGTCCAGGAGAACTTTAAAAAACGTGGAATGCCAGAAGATAGCAGAGCTCTTTTGTTGTTGGATAACTGCACCGCTCATCTTGCAGCTCTTGAATCAATTTCCGGTAATATCAAAGTCGAGTTTTTGCCACCTAACGTCACTGCCTTGATTCAACCAATGGATCGAGGTGTTATTCAAAACTTGAAGTGTCACTATAGAGGTTCGTTTGTACGAAATCTCTTAAACTCTGACTGTGACGTGAAAGATTTCCAAAAACAATTTAATATAAAAGATGCGATTTATGCAATCGCATTGTCATGGATACAAGTCAAGAAAGTGACCCTACAACGGTGTTGGCGCAAGCTTTGGCCGATGGACGCGGAGCCAGAAGAAGATTTAAATATTACAAACAATTCTGATGGTGAAAATGCTGTGCTAGATTTATTACATGAGGCACAAAGCAACCCTTTCGTCGATGTGCCCGTGGAGGAGATTCAAGAATGGGTTGAAATAGACAAAGATGTGCCAGTGATTGAAGAACTTAGTGACGAACAAATTATAGAAAGTGTTTTGAATCCACAAGAAATTCCAGTTTTAGACGTGGAATCTGAGGATGAAGAAGGAACCACTCAAAATGCAGCTAAGATTTCGTGGAAAAAGGCGACCGATGCATTAAATACATTCATAGCATTCGCCGAGTCTAATAAAAGTTTCAACTCCACGGAACTTATTAATTTGTGTGTTATCCGAAATGACTTTTTGAAAAAGAAAAACGAATCACGGAAGCAACTTGATATTAGAGACTTTTTCAAGAAGTAAATACACACTTATATATGTAAGTACAGAATATTGTTCATTATGTAAGGTTATCCAATAAATGTTTGTTATTTTCTACTCCGTGGTTTTCCGTAACCTGCATTTCCTTATTTGTATTGTCATAGTCTGCATAGGTCTAGTACCTATGTACCGTCCATTATCACGTAAGTACGTAGGATGTGTTTAGTAAATATAAGTGTCTTATTAAATTAATAACAAAGCTCCATTGCATATTCTCATTAAAATCTCAACTCGCTCGATTAACCGGCAAAATTATCCGATATGGCCGTCGTCCCAAATGTGCCGGTTAAAAGAGCTTCTACTGTAACTACATCTTTCAGTATATTATATGATGTCTCTTTATTTCGAGAACACTCTGTATTGTTTGGTGAGATATTGTTATGTCTAAAAAATTAATTTACTTACCTTTTTCTATTTCTGTAGTAAGTTTTATTTTTGGAAGAATAATGTTAATATAATTTAATTGTCTATCTGTACCTTTAAAACAAAAATATTCATTTTGAACAAAAATTCATTTTAACCAAAAAAATATGATATCCGCAGGAAAGCGTCAACAATAATTTACTCGAACTGCAGTATACATTTTTTTAGTAGTGAGTTCAAACAGATGTATTTAGACAAATATGTAATTATTATTTTTATTGTATATAACCATAAATTTTTTTATAGAGAATTTAAAACCTATCTATCTAGTATTTTATCTTAACTCACGTCGTTACGAACAATATACCCACATTTATTAAAACTCAAGTATTTTTAAATTAGTTGAATAAAACCAACGAGACGACATTGTCTGAAGTACATACTTCAGACTCCCCTTAGCTTCTATAGCTAATTGAGTTCGAGTCGTTTGAATTTCATAACATACGTTATAAACGTCTTGCGGAACAAACGAAATTTTTGGTGTTATTGTTATTAATAAACCTTGGATTATATGCATGTAAAAACAGGAAAATATGCATGTACGTATATGCAAATATTTTGGAAAAATATGCACAAAATATTGACAAATATGCTCTAATATAGAAAAGATTCTAACAAAAACTAAAGCCGATTCTATGAAACAAAACTTTATTTTGCATTAAGGTTTGTTACATTACATAATATTCGGGCAGTGTTGCCAGTGAGCGTTAACGTTACATCGGTAGATTTGTCGACAAATTTCGGTAGATTCCGTAAAAAATCGGTAGATTTAAAATTTTTATAATTTTATGACCTAGGCATGTTGCTGACTATTGCCAATGAGTAATATAGAGAGAAAACTGCTACTTTCGGCATAGTCTCTTTTGTCCGCTAGATTCACCAGATTATCTCGTGCCACTTGACAGAACAAAATTTGCTATACCTATTAGGCGTTCCATCAAACTTTACTTCACTAGCCAAACTGACGAAGTCTATTGTGACAGAAACACGTGTCTTTGGTAAATGTTGGAAAACACGAGGTGTATATCCATGTGTACAGATACAGATGTGTTTAATGCATACCTGTTTCATTTGTAATTATTAGAGCGGACCAATTTCCGTGCGCCATGTGCGCCGATGTGAGGATGATTGTATTGCATCAGAACTAATAAAAAGCATTCAGTATGTGTTTGGTACTTGCTTAGACTGCATGTAAGAGTAAGCATACGTAATAAAATGTCGTCGACACATAAATCGAGAAAACGACCATTGTCAGATGAACTGAATAAGTTCAAAAATTAAATGTTTAGTCTGCAATACATATCTAATGTGTTGGTCAAATACACATTGTAAAGAACACGTAAGCAGTTCGAAGCACAATAATAACAAAATTAATCGACAACAGTTTATACATGAACTATGTGTAACTATGATTGTGTGTACACTGCCGATTACCTTATTAAGTAATGATTCATTTATTTCATTTTGGAATAAATACGCGAATCAAACATTACCGAGCACGACAACGTTACGAAGGAATTTACCATCGGCGTGTAAACAGGTTGAAAATAAAATCAAAGCCGAACTGAAAAATAAAAAACTGTGGTTATGTGTGGACGAAACAACTGACAGCAAAATGCTTTTTGCTGTCAGTTGTTTCGTCCACACCATCTGTAGTTAGTGTGATGGCGCGTAATATGGAACCACATCAACCAACGTCTTCAATTTTATTAGCATCCAGACGACTAGAACAATGTAATGCCGAAAAAATTTCAGAGGTGCTATTAGATACTTTGGAAAAATTTAAACTTTCGTTAATGTTTATGACCGATGGTGCCGCAACCATGTGTTCTGTAGGCAGGTCTCTTAGAATATATTGTCCTAACTTATTACATATTACTTGTAAACTCCAAGCTCTACACCTTGTGGCAGAACAGGTTCGTAGATGTTATCCAGAGGTAGATGCTTTAATATCGAGTACAAAGGCAGTATTCCTGAAATCTCCAAAACGTATTCGAAATTTTCACGAATTGCTTCTCCCTTCCCCTGAGCCACCCCAGCCGATTCTGACACGTTGGGGTACATGGTTACGGGCGGGGTTTTACTATCATGAACATTTTGAAAAAATTAAGGACGTGGTTTTATCATTCGATCCGAAAGAAAGTGCAGCTATCAATACAAGCCAGAAAAAAATTCAAGATTAAAATGGATTTACAAAGTATTCGTGAGAATTACTTGGGAGTAGAAGAAGCAATAACAAAATTAGAAAATTCGTCGCTGTCGTTAGAGGAATCACTGCAAATCATTAAAGATGTTCACGCACAACTGTGTGCTGTAGAAGACGCAAAAAGTGAAAGTGTTCTAATTAAATGTGAAAGTGTTTTAGACAGAAATGCAGATTTTGACACCTTAACACGTATTTGTGAGGGCACATCTACAGATGCGTAAAGTTGCTTAAAAAAGTATTTTGTTTATGCGAATATAACATCATTAGATGTAGAACGCTCGTTTTCCGAATATAAACATATTTTTTCCTCACGGCGGACATGTTTTTCAGAAATAACCTTAGAAACGCACCTGAAGTTGAAAATATACAATCGAGTTTCTCCAGTTTGTCAATCCTTGGAAGACGCTTAAAACGGTAAGTGTTTTTTTTTAAATTCTCTGTCGTGCACACAATCACTGATTTCATACATTTTCCATTTTATTTATAGGTACATACAACGCTGCTATAATATGAACTATTCTTATTTTTCGTGTGTTTATGCATATTACTTTAATAGCAGAAAACCAAATGTATATTTAATTATTTCTGATAGAATAAATGTCTCTACTTCTATACTTATATCGGTAACAAGCTCATGTTGCGTCCCTATTCTATCGCATATTCTAATATATTACGAATTACACTCCCATACCGGCGCTCATGGCGCGCACGGAAATTGGTCTGCTCTAGTAATTACTTATAGGTTTCTACATACACAAGTATATATTTGTTAATTCTTATTTTCCTGTCCTAATTAAATACACATAAGTCTAACAACACTATATAGTACATACAATATTAGGTGACAAGTAAACAAAATTACAAAGGATAAAATCCAAATTAATTTTATATAAAATAAACAAATACAAATTTAAATTATTACACTAACTAAATAGAATGTTTTCTAAAATATAAATAAACATAATTTATATCCTACTCAGTGAGCTATAAACTATATAAAGTAAGATTATTCATTTTTAAAAGCAATTTTTCCTCAATTGAAAAATCCTAATAACATTTATTATCAATAAATTTCTTGGTATGCAATAATCCACATTTTATTGTAGTCGTTAATCTGTTCAGTTTTCATTAAGTTAATACTTGAAAAGACTTTTTTCACATTTGCGGATGATTGTGGAAGGCAAAGTAAATTTTGGACAATATCTATAAATATACTAAACATCGAAGTACCATCACCATAGGTGTTTCCTTGATCTGTTGCCAGAATTCTCCAGTATCACTCGAATACGACTGAATACATACTGTAATATCAGTATTCCACAAAAGACGCCTTCTTCTTCTTATGTTTTGGGTTGGAGGCCAGAACGTCCAGGCACTTGAGCACTTTATGCTCTCATGCTCTTTGTACTATCCCCAATAGATCTCTCAGTTTCACTCTGTTAGTCTTGTGTCCTCGATAAAAGCCACTATCCTCCTCAGGGGAAGTTTGAGTACACTCGAAGGATCCAATAGATCTCTCTCGAAATATTTCTGTCTGAGTTTCTTCAGTTCCTCACACGTGCATATTACATGAAGGCTAGTTTCCTTCTGTTTTTCACATCTCCTACACAAGGGCTCGCTAACCAAGCCCATGCTGTACAGATGCTTCCTTATGCAAAAGACGCCATTCTGTATCCAAATTTTGTATATCATTAAGATCTTTAAATAAATTTGGAATCCTACCGGCTACATCAGTAATGGCACTTTTAACTATGTGTGAATTCAAAATTTTTTGTAAAATATTGTTTTTAATTGCAGCGAGTATTGCATATTGGAAATTTTTTATTCTGATATATGAATACATATTGTCGTTTCGCAATAAAAACATTTATATATTTTTTTATTTAATATTTATACAAATTAGATGAATAGTAATTCTGATTTTTTCGGTAGAATTATGTTGAAAATGGGTAGATCGGTAGAAATCATCCGAAATCGGTAGGGCTGGCAACACTGTATTCGGGTAACACTATTAATAATATTTTCATAAAAACTTTAAATATCCTTAGACATTATAAAATACCAAGAACATACAGAGTGCAAATGAAATAATCTGCTTTATATTTCATATCTGCATTTCATAGTTTATTTTTATATTTTAATATCTGTAGTTAGCAGTTCATTTATATATCTTAATATTTTCATTCAATATTTTTTATAGAAGTTTTTCGTCAATTTAACTAGTGTGTTTCGCATTAATTTTTGTAAATTTTGAACGAACGTTAGATTTCCGATAATCTTTATTCGCCCTTCAGGCATGTAAAATTTGCAATATAACTCCTGTCGTATATAATGGGTGATTCATTTGGAGGTACTTTTTTAGGTGGGGATTTAATGGCTGAGCGCGCATGCGACGCGTCAGCGGACTGTGCATTCTGGTTCAGTACTATTTGACATTACGTAATGGAAAGACTTAGCCCGGCACAGCGTCTACAAATAGTGCAGCTTTATTACGAAAATGGGCGTTCTACAAGGAATGTGTATCGTGCGCTTAGAGCAACATATGGGCCACATAATCGGCCTACCGAACGCACAATTCGCTATACCATCAATAAGTTTGAAACTCAATTTACAATAATGGATAATACCCGACCACATAGACCTCATCCAGCACGTAGTGAAGGAAATATAGCGGCGGTAGCAGCGAGTGTACGCGAAGACCGGGAAGAATCAATTCGTCGCCGTTCTCAACAGCTTGGTTTGTCGTATGCAACAACTTGGCGTATTTTACGAAAGGATCTTGGTTTAAAAGCATACAAAATTCGACTAGCGCAAGAACTAAAGGCGACCGACCTTCCGAATCGTTTCCGTTTCAGCCGTTGGACTCTTGATAAACTTGCAGAAGATCCACTGTTTTCGACAAAAATTTTGTTCTCCGATGAGGCCCATTTCTGGCTTAATGGGTACGTGAATAAGCAAAATGCCCGTATTTGGGGTGATGAGCAACCTGAAGAGATTGAAGTACTACCATTACATCCAGATAAAACAACTGTTTGGTGCGGATTATGGGCCGGTGGAATAATTGGTCCATATTTCTTCAAAACAGAAGCCGGCCGGAATGTGACTGTGAATGGCGACCGTTATCGCGCCTTGATAAGGGACTATTTGCTGCCTGAACTTGACATCCGTGGTCTACAAGACATTTACTTCCAACAAGATGGCGCCACTAGCCATACAGCTTGTGAAACTATGGCTTTACTGCGAGAACGATTCGGTGAACATTTAATTTCACGCTTCGGACCAGTAAATTGGCCGCCTAGATCTTGTGACATCACACCATTAGACTTTTTTCTGTGGGGCTACGTGAAGTCTAAAGTCTACATGGATAAACCGGCTACAATTGAGGCATTGGAGGCCAATATTACTCGGGTCATTGGACAAATACCACTCGAAATGCTAGAACGCGTCATTGTAAATTGGAACAGCAGAATAGACTACGTTAACCGCAGTCGCGGCCAACATTTGAGAGAAATAATCTTTAAAAAATAATTGTAAAGAATGGTTCTTTTGTATGATAATCAAGTTTCTTAAATAAATTGGCCTTTTTCATTTGTTCTTTGCTTTTGGAAAAAGTATCTCTAAATGAATCACCCATTACAAGCTGTCCCGTATCGTTATATTCAAATTTTAGGTGTAAAGTAGACTTGATTTCAGGTAACAAAAAACGCAAAACTTGTATATCCATTTTTATTTGTTTCAAAGTTACAGATCTATGAATGTTACTGTCAGATCATGAAAGAAAATATAATCCTAAAGTCACTACAAACTGATTTTATTTAAAAAAGTTATACGATTCAATAACAGGCCTGTGATAGTTAACGTCGCATAATAAAATGTTATCCTAAAATAAATAAACACGTGTCGTAGTGCATACAGTAATTTCTTGGAAATCTACAAAAAAGAGTACTGGAAATTGATTTATGATAAAGAAGGTTCTTACTTATTTCATAAGTGCTGAACCATGAATATCATACAATTCACACACAAATGTTCAGATGATTGTTAACGTTGTATTTTTAAATAAAGGATTACATTACGTTTCAGCTCATACAACAGCTAATTAGTGAGTGGACACGTTTTCTTTATTCAAAATGCCTTACCGATTTTCTTCTCAAGAGTATGCAGACATGCATTTTGTGTATGGCTACTGTAACGGCAGTGCACCTCAAGTAGTTATTGAATACCGACATCGGTTTCCCGATAGGCGCATTCCTCATTACAGAACGTTTCTGGAAGTACACAGATAATTTCGGGAATGCGGACTGCGTGATTATCTTTTCGACCGAGAAGTAAATTTGCCAGCAGACTTAGAGGAAGAAGCAGTAGCTATTGTCGAATCGCTAGACAACTAGGAGTGCCACCAACGACAATTTGGCGAATTTTAAAACTTGAGGGCTTATATCCATATCACTATCGCAGAGGACACGGTTTGCTTGAGACAGACCACTATGCTTGTCTAGTTTATTCTACCCGGATATTAAGACAGTCACGGCTTCATTTTAATTTCTGCAGAACAGTCCTCTGGACAGATGAATCTAGTGGTGTTACGAATCTGAGAAACCTGCACAGGTGATCATCAGAAAATCCCAAAGCTATAGGCCCATCTAAATTTCAACATGAATTTTTTATTAACGTTTGGGCGGCCGTAATCGACTAACTTGTTGATTGGTCCTGTCGTTCATCCTGGGAGGTTAAATGCGGACAATTACCTTCAATTTCTTATTGACGAACTGCCAGGTCTTTTAGAGGATGTCCTACTCAATGTTCGAAAGAGACATGTGGTTTCACATGGATGGGGCACCACCACATTTCGGAATTGCTGTCCGAAATTGGGTTAACGTCAATTATCCAAGATGGTCGAGGTGGTCCTGTTGCATGGCCACCCAGATCACTCGATCTTAATCCCCTTGACTTTTATTTATGGGGGTACATGAAAAATTTAGTCTACGCGCAAGTTTCGAACACAAGAGAAGAGTTGTTGGATCGTATTCACCTGGCTGCCGAGCAAATCCGACAAAACAAGTATAAAATTCGGATAAGTACTTCTTCTGTTGGTTTACGGGCACAAGCCTGCATTCAACAAGGAGGTGGACATTTCGAAAATATTATTAATTGAACTTTTTTAAATAAAATCAGTTTTTATTGACTTTAGGATTACATTTTTTTCATGATCTGACAATCACATTCATGGATCTGTAACTTTGAAACAAATAAAAATGGATATACAAGTTTTGCGTTTTTGTTACTTGAAATGAAGTCTACTTTACACTCCTAAAATTTGAGCATAACGATACGGGACACCGTGTATACAGGTCCTTTCATATTTTTATGTATTTGAAAATTGTTAATATTTTGGGGGAAACGTTTTCAATAAATATTGTTATAGTATTAGTTATTTTTGCAGTTATTGATTTGTATATGTAGTTAGATCCCTTTTATAGATATTACGCCTTTGGAGTACGTTATCCGTATGAAGTATGAACTCTAACTGCAATTTGACAGTAACTCACGTTGGCCCCTTTTTTACCTATTTTCATAGTCGGATACTCAACAACGTTTCGATAAGAACCCCGCCGTTTTCACTAATCGTAGTCGGCCTGGCTAGTTGAATTGTATCTTTACTATCAACCCTCTCACATAGGTAAGTCTTTAGAACTCTGCAGTAGCTCTGCTGTATACCGCGAAATTATCAGAAGCCTATTTTGTGAGATTTATTTTTACTATTTACCCGTTGCAATAGGCTCTGTGGCCACCCTATGTAATCTAATCTAATCTTAACGTAGAAGAAGCACAAGGATTAAGCATGTAAATAAGTTGACTTATATTACAATTTTGAAAGAAAATTTAGTTCTTGACATCTGCAATGTTCCACAGCCAAACCACAAAACCACATCTTCACTAAACCACTAACGACAGACACTCTTATTTCCAGGAAAACAATATTGCAAACTGATTTATAAACAATAAAACGTAAAGCATTTAGCGTCGCATGGGCGTACCAAGATTATTTCGCGCGCGTAGTACAAATATTGTAATTCGTATACATTTACATCACATTTCCTCTAAATTTAATTAAGAATTTCAATTCGAACAAGCACACAATAATGTTAACGTAAGTTTGAATTAATTATTTAAACAAAATTAAGTAAATACGAGTATAAAGGATTATAAGTTACTAAATTGTAAGATTAATATTTAATTTAACATGCGTTATTATGATCGTGGCTTTCTGTTAACATTTGAATACTGCGGATCCGGTTCCGTACTGCGACCTCCCGCGAGGTTAAACTAAGTTTTACTATAAATTCGCATTCACGTAATATCGGTTACTCAGGAGACGGAGTATTAAAATAATGTAATCAAAACAAAGTTAGCGGCATATTAAACTGTTCATTTTCGATGAATAGAAAGGGACTGTTTGCAGGTTCTACATTTGCCAAAATTAATCTGAACGGCAAGAGCAAATGATATAATAATACGGAATTGTAGCATAAAGAAATAATGAGTTAGAAATAAATTATTTCTATATTGTAAGGTTATAATTAGTAAAAACAAACGAATACAAGATTGATCGTTTCATATGTGTGAGTTCAGACTAGGGTTGCTATTTATGTATACGGAATAACAAACAAAAGCAAATATTTATCCAATTCGAATAATGCAGTTTTGTAATGACCCGTTGTTTTATCGCAAAATTATTTGCACAGATACTAATGATGGAATTTTTAATCGCAACATTCATCGGTAATGGAGCCAAGAAAACCCTAGATATGTCATCGACAATAATTTTCAACATCGCTTTTGGTGTGACCTACTTGGAGACCGCTTGATTGGAAAATTTTTTATCGACGGTTCCTTAAATCAACTAAGATATCACCAGCTATTAAGTAAAGATGTTGAAAGTTTTTTGGATAAATTACCTCTTGCGGAAGTATGTTTTCAACAAGACGGTACTACTCCTCAAAATGCACGAATAAATGTTGGTTGGTTGAATAGAAATTTTAATGAAGAATGGATTGGCACATATGGACCAATTCGTTGGCCTGCGTGTTCACCTGATCCTACGCCTTTAGATTTTTGTTTTTGGGGATATCTCCAAGATCGAGTTTATTTAACAGCGCCACAGAACGTCAACGATTTATGAAACCGAATAATTGAAAATTGTCGAGTAATACCTAATCATTTCGTATTAAATGCCACCCATGGTGTAATAAGGGGGTGCGCGTATTGTATTGAGAACGACGGTAATCAATTCGAACAATATTTTTACCTTTTTTTAGTTTTGTTATTTGTTTTTCTTTGTGAATTAAAATTAGTTACATATGGGCAATGCGTTATTTTTTACACTTACTTTTTCATGGCCCACTAAATTTACAGTTAAAATGGATGTATTGTACATCAATGGATTCAGAAAAAAATATCTATCCAATGACGTAAAAAAATATATACCGTGCAATTTGAAAAAGATAATTATTTCGTGACCTTTGTATGATATGGTAAATTCAATTTGTTGGCGATTTAAGGTCTGGTTTTACTTCAAAATATATGACAGTATACTAGTTGACAGTATACTAAAGAAAAAACAGTTACAAGTGGCCCTTAGTTTAGTATATCCTAAAGATAGTGCTAATTTGAAACAATTTGTCTCGTTAACTTACTTCGGTAAAATAAGCGAGCAAATTGGAAATATAATTTCAAAAAATATGTTAGTATAGCTTACAAACCATATGTAAAAACAAGTAATTTCATTTTTAACGCAAAACCTAAAACAGATATCAATAACAAATCAGGAGTGTATAAGTTATATTGTAATGATTGTAAAAGTGTATATATAGGTCAGACTGGTCGAAGTTTTATTATACGGAAAAAGAACACAGGAGGTCATATAAACTAAAGAAAACAGATTCAACATTCGCAAACCATCTTATTACAGAAAGACATACATTTGGTCACCGTAAAATATTGCATTTGGCCGAGAAAGGTCGTAAATTAAATATTTTAGAGGCCCTAGAGATTTTTAAAAGCCGGAACAATACAATAGATATCGTTTTAAATGAACAGTTGGATCTTATATATACACCTCTTTTCCAATGTTGTATATAATAGTTAAGTATATAGTAGTAATTTTAAATAACATCATAAACCACACCCATATATTTTTTTGTGTCATTTATAAGTTCTATGTAGGCCTGTAACTTTTGCAGTTTGATAATGACATTGTATGTCGAAACCGCGGTCACGATTATATGTGAATAAAGTGGTAAAAAAAAGTTATTGTTTTATTTTATTTTATTATTTTCAAAATATATATATTTAAAACAACGCTACATGTTTCGGCAAATGATACCTTTATCAAGGAATATAAAATATAAATGACAGTATATTAATGTCATACATTTGAGTTGCTATGGATAAAATTATTCAAAGATACATTGAATAATAATAAATCATGCCTTAGTATTCTAAAATCTATTTTATCGATTTTAGAATATTCGGCTTTTTGAATGATCCAAAATTTCGTAAATTTCGCACGAGCCTTCCAAACTTATAGGCACTTGGACGCAGTCTGTCAGGAAAACGATTTCCATAAAGTCGCAAAGCAGCTGCAGAATTTGTTCCGCATTCAAAATATGCTTGAATGGCATCCACACATTCGCCATTATCCATTTCAATAACAAAATTTAGAAATAAATCGTTGAAAATGTTATAATGAATGTGTGACTGACAGATGTCACAGCTCTCTTCGAAAATTTGGAATGCACTTTTATCGTTCAATATGACTGCTTGATTTTTAAATTTTTAAAATAAACACTGTAAATGTTGTTGTTGACCCACCGCTCACTGATAACATTGGTTTGTAATCATTTGCTGGTAATAAAATGAAATAGAGTATTTAAAATGCATTTAAGAAATCTCTGTGTTCGGAAAAACCAGAATAAATCGAACTAAAAAAAAAACCTACAATTTCTCGATTTTTTTTCATACAAGGATATCGTTGTTTACAGTTTCATATTCAGAAAAAGTAATATATTTGAATAAGGAAAAAAAAATATAGTGCAATTTAAAAAACAGTTTGCAGCTGTCTGTCAAAAACAAAGTGTAAAAAAAAATTCAAAGTGGATCACGTTACAGTGTTTTTAAAACGATTTAGTTCGACGTATAAGTTATTACATTCGGATAAAAAATAAAAAAGTTACAGCACGAAAGGTTTTCATAATACACCCGGTATATATATATATATATATATATATATACTGAGTGCCCTTGAAATAAAAAGACAACATATGAAAAATGAGAAGATGTAATTACATATACAGAATATACATTCAAAATATTTTTCAAAATTCCCTCTCATAAGCGAGAAAAAAAATTGCAAAGATATTTAAAACAAAGCTTCTTCTCACGCCACTGTGAGACGATATATTAAAGTTAACCGACAATAACAAAAAGAATAGTTTTGTTACTGTCGATCTCGTTTTAAGTATCCTCTGTACTATATGTTTCACGTTTACGTCTCGATTAAAGATAGATTGTCACCAAATAGGATGTTAAATGCCCGTAAAGCTCACGTTTTATATGTTCTTTTAATACATCTGTTTTAAAAATTCACGATGAAGTATAAATTTTTAACAGCTGATTTTTGGACCAGATTATCGAACCTTTACCATAACAAAACTTAGACACTATGTTATTTCTTACTTCTCCCAACAACAAAAAAAAATTCCCGTAATACACAAGATTAATTAACGTATTTACGAGTAAAAGTAATTTCGACCTCAAACTAAATAGGATATACACAATAGCATTAAACAATGGTTACTCTATAAATATTATCAATAACATCTTAAATAGTCAACAAAAATCTAAAACCTTTTCTTTAGTTTACCCAAAATTTAAAAGAAACAATATAACTAATTCCTATAATTCAATCAATCACTTAGGAAAAAATTCGGACAAAATTGGTACTTTCATTAGAAAACTTAATAACGAATAAATATATATATATATATATATCATTTAAAACAGACAATACTATACAGAACATTATTAAAAACAACAAAGATAAAACAGACAAAGAATCAAACTATGGTATATATAAGTTAACATGTGAACATTGAAATAAGGTCTACCTACATATGACAAAATTAGGATGAAAGAACTCGAGAGAAGTCGTAAAGAAAACAGATTCAACTTTTGCAAATAATTGTTTAGATATCAATAATAAATTTAATACAGATTTCAAAATTTTACATATTCAAAATAAAAGCGGAAAACTTGACTTGTTAGAAGCCTTAGAAAGTAATAGAATAATAATTTAGGATTAGCTTCAAATGACCAATTTGATTTAAATAACTCCCTTTTACCATATTTAAGATTGTAAAATTTTTCCACCACCATTTTTCCCAATAATTTGTTCATAAATATTCAAACGTGTATTTTAAATATTCAGTTTTTCATCTAACTGATGAAGCCATTGTATATCGAAACAATATAGTAGTGTATTTACAATAAACATTTTTGAAACTAGAAGTTTAGTCCTTATTTCTTATCGTTATAATGAAGTTGCAACAAGTATCTCCTTCGTCAATGAACGAATTACTTCAGAAGTGGTTAATCAAGCAGTGACTGTCGATTCAAAGTACGTGAGATAGCCAATGAAGTAAATATTTCAACCGAACGGGTATGCAATATTTTGCACGAACATTAATACTAATTAGATGGGTGCTCGCATCCAAATATCAGGAGAATGTTTGGCTATCTTCAAACGTAAACCAAGGGAATTCTTCCGTCGATGGTAAAATGTCCGACATATTTTCTACTTTCTATTCTTCCCATGAAATTGTAAATGGCACTAGAAAAATGATGATTTCTACGCTTTTAGAAATTAATTGCAAAGTCCTTGCATTAAATTGCAATTACCCAATATGTTCGTTACTTTACTTAATGTTTAACAATCTACTAGACAAATACAATCTCGGCGGTAAATCGCACAAAGAGGAGAATTTAATTACTTAAAACATTATCCGCTGGGCCTGCAAATGCCAACACATTTTAAAGTCTAATTGCTTGTGATTAATTTTTTTTCATTGGGAAACGAGCGATCCACATAAACAAAAATTATCGACAGCGTGGCATTTGTTTTGTGTACGTATGTGTACTAATTCGTTAATGTTAAAATTGAATGTGGTGTAAGCGTTAGTCTTCACTTTCTTCCGGCGTATATTTAACAGAAAGTCGAATAGTGTCGCACAAACAGTCGTTACACGAATGAACGCGATTAACATTTTAATATAAATTGTGACCGGTCACAAAAACCGTTTAATAGCAACCTTTCCGGGAGTTTTAAATGACAAAGAGCTGACGTAATGCTTCATAATAACTTAAAAGGTTTAAATTTAAAAGTCCGAAATGCAGTTGAAATAAACGCTCGCGCATGGATCACGATCCGGACGACAAAATTACTTGCAATAACACTTGATATTCGGTTGGAAGGAGTCGCAATAGCACGACAGTAGTTTCTTTAGCGTTGCTTGGTACGACTACAGAAGACGATCAATTTTCCTGTGTAACGTAATATCATTTTTACTGTCACGGGATTTTATATACAATTATAGCACTTGGATGCAGTCAATTTACGATTATCAAAGGTTACCAGAGAGCAAAGACGAGAATGCGACTTATATTTATAACGTTCGTCTACATAAAATTAAATAAGTTGAGGATATGTGATCGTAAATAATTACGAGAAATGCACATTCTCTATAGTAGTTAAGCAACGTCAATTAGCTCCTTAAGAAAATGAAAACGAAGAGACTAGAAGTGCTTACAGCTAGATAAGTTCTATTGACACGCTATGGATAGTATATAAGCTTATTATAAAAATTTTAAAACCAGAATCGGTGAAACCGAGAAAATTCTTCAACATAAAAGGGGGTTACTTTAAGATGGGACATTTTAGGATTTGAATTAGCAAAATCCTCTTTGCTTATTATTGAAACTAAAAAAACTATTATTAAAAAGGATATACCGTAGAACTAAAATACATTATTATTTGAAAAAAGCCTCGTAAAGTCAAATTCTAACTACATTAAACAAAATAATGTTTATATCTACCACCGAAAGAAGAAGAAAGAGTTAGAAGTCAAAGAAGAAACCAAAATACACACTAACCAGCCAAAAAAATTGACAAATTAAATAAAAATGAAAGACACCATGATGTTTGTAGATTTACACTATATTTAAAAAAATATATATATGACAGCTGTTTCGCTACACTGTAGTTTCTTCAAGTATAACAATAAACTAATGTTACATATTATATATCCAACACAACCATATTGGGTTACTTCAAACTATTATCTTAATTGCTATATGTCAACCTAAACTGTACCTAAATTCGTGGAAAGTACAAAATTAATAATGTGACAGAACAATTTGGCAAAACCCCATTTCACAGAACTAACAAATTTAACAAAAGGATATTTTACAGCGGGGGAAAGTACAAAATTGAATAAAGTAACAGAACGATTTGGCAAAACACCATTTCACAAAACAAACAAATTTAACAACGGGGAAGAATTCAAGTCTAATGCAGAATTTTTGAGCTTATTAATTTCTAATGACTCTAAGCAGTTTAGTTTTTTCCTTTATTTTCGACATGGAGAATATGAAATTGTAAATTAAAATCGTGGTCCTTTTCTAATAAATCATTAGCGTACGTTGAGACAGCTTTCCGATTGATGTATGAATATTGATGATCCTTAATACCGAAATTGGTGGAGACTGTGGCTTGTAATCTGAAACACAAATAAGAAAAACACCCTAACCACAATATATATCAATAAATACTATATACGTATTTCGGCAGCTAAGTTGTCATCTTCAGTAGAATAATAAGGTTATTTTACTGTGGCTTGTAATCTGAAACAGAAATAAGGAAAACACCCTAACCACAATATATATAAATAAATACTATATACGTATTTTGGCAACTAAGTTGCCATCTTCAGTAGGTTACTCTCACTTCATAAGGTTATTCTACTGAAGATGGCAACTTAGTTGCCGAAATAGGTATATAGTATTTATTTATATATATTGTGGTTAGGGTGTTTTTCTTATTTCTGTTTCATCCTTAATACGTTTATTAAAAGTTTTTCAGAATTTCTCGCATAATTTTCACATTTTAGCGATTTTTTTCATTACATATTACCAAATTTTTCCCAATTCCAAATTTCTGCATTTATCGGAAATTCTCGCATAATTTTCATATTTTAGTGATTTGATCTCATTATATTCAAATTTTGCTGTTTCCATATTTTCCAGTTTTTCAGAAACTTTCAGTAATTTTCTCATAATTTTCTTATTTTAGCGATTTATTTTTAAAATTTTCCAATTCCAAATTTCTGCATTTTTCGGAAATTCCTGCATAATTTTCATATTTTAGTGATTTAGTGATTTTCATATTTTGCTGCCTCTATATTTTCCAGTTGTTCAGAAACTTTCAGTAATTTTCGCATAATTTTCATATTTTAGCGATCTTTCCCTATTTTTTTTTTCAAATTTTCCTAATTCCATACTTCCGCATTTCTTAGAAAAACTTCCATAATTTTAGCATTTTTTCCATTGTTTCCAAATTTGTCCAATTCCAAATTTCTGCATTTTTCAGAAATTCTTCAATAATTTTCAATTTTAGCTTTTTTCCATTATTTTCAAATTTGTCCAATTCCAAATTTCTGCATTTTTCGGAAATTCTCGCATAATTTTCATATTTTAGTGATTTGATCCTATTATTTTCAAATTTTGCTGTTTCCATATTTTCCAGTTGTTCAGAAACTTTCAGTAATTTTCGCATAATTTTTATATTTTAGCGATCTTTCCCTATTTTTTTTGAAATTTTTCAAATTCCAAATTTCTACATTTTCAGAAATTCTCGTATAATTTTCAGATTTTAGCGATTATTTCCATTGTTCTCAAATTTTTCCAATTCCAAATTTTTGCATATATCGGAAATTCTCGAACAATTTTCATATTTCAGTGATTTTATCCCTTACTTTCAATTTAATTTCAATTGTCTCTATGTTTTCCAGTTTTTCAAAATCTTTCAGTAATCCTCGTATAATTTGCATATTTTAGCGATCTTTCCCTATTTTTTTTCATTAGAATGACTAGAATGATAAATTAGACTTAAATTATTCCCCGTTGTTAAATTTGTGTGTTCTGTGAAATGGGGTTTTGCGAAATCGTTCTGTTACTTTATTAAATTTTGTGCTTTCCCCCGTTGTAAAATTCCCTTTTGTTAAATTTGTTAGTTCTGTGAAATGGGGTTTTGTCAAATTGTTCTGTCAGTCTGTTCTGGCAGTGTTGAACGCGTTAACACGCGAAGACTTCCAGCACACAGTCATGGACAATTCACTAGGATCGGTGTATTTATGCGGAAGAAAAGTACTTTGAGGCAACAACAACAATTTGTTGTTTTTTTTTTCACATTAAGGCAATTTCTGTGTAGCATCTCGTGTATCAATCCGCAATCGTATTGTGATGACTCATCCAACGATACGTCACGTATCATACCTCTGGCGCCTTCTCGATAGATATAGAACACTCGAGACATGTTCAACAGCCGATATATAAGCCGTCGAGGAAGGGATTTATTCATTCATTCCATACCAAATCATCGCCGAGTGAACTTACATAAATATAAATACTTAAATGAGCTTATTGTTAGTAATTAGTTTTTAAAATTGTTATTCGTTTTTATTATTAATATAGTGCGTGTCTAAATTACCGCTAGTTTGATTTAAGAACCCGAAAAGACAAATACTTTACAGTATATTCTGATTAGAATAAATTGTGATTCTAACTTAACAGTATTTCTTCCCAAATTCATCTAACAGATACTGATTACGAAGAATAATGTATATTTCACTCGTAAAATAAAGCTTTACAAGAAAAAACAAGTAGATTATACTTTTTTTAAACTTTCAACATCGCTAGAATTTAAGATGTCATCATTTTCTTGTGCCATCCAATTACTATACAATTTTATAACAATTTTTATCTTGTCTGCGTGTCCCACGCGAAACCGATTTTATGTTTATATACACACATGCATCTGTAAACGTTGTATGTATATATTAGATCGCATATACAAATGTGTTCTTATACAAAGCATATCGTTATGCAATGTTAATAAACTCGAACCTCGTTACAACAAAGCTTAATGTTTACCAAGTTTAAATGATATACCAAATATGTAGCTGGCAAGACGTTAAACCGTTAGAAGTTCGTGGAATAATCGTAAATATATTTAAGTAAATTTAAGTCTGCTGCATCGGAGATGAAGTATATACAGAGAGACTAGGCTGTTTATTCCGCAGTCGTTTGCATTATAAATACATATGATGATATTAAAATCATTGGTATTTATTTATCGTACGAGTACTTGCGCGATGATCGTTTTAATGTATATTGCATGCAAACAGAGACAGTATTTTATGTAGATTTAAGATTATCTTTTTAGAGAGTCAATTTAAAATATTTAATTCAAATTATTCCGTGATACGAGGGGAACACTGAAAATATTTAGAAAAACAAACGAGGATTAGTCGTAAAAAAACTAAATGATATTGGTTTTCCAGTTATTCCCTTTTAACAACAATACATTTTTGCATTCAATGAAATCAGTCCTTAATGCAATGATGCCACGCTTCCTGAGACACTTCAGAAACATTCTTCTTCCTCCTGTTACGTTAGATCAATGACCTGTGTTTTTACCAGAGTTTAGACTCCCTTGTTACGTGCTTTCTTAGCACTAGTTCTGCGTCTACTTACACACAATAATACCTACTTGATTCACCAACTTACCCCAATAGCACGATTGCCCCGGAGATCTTCGGCTGAGAGGGCAGCTCAGTTAAGAGGCGAGCTAGGGGAGGATCTTTTATAATAGGCGCCACCGTGTTTATACTCTCGAGCCAGTACAGCGAACACAGACACTGCCGACAGTAAGTTAACTAAACCGCAGGTAAACACGTGAAACATTGTTACCATAACAATAAAACACCAAGAAATATAACAATAACAAGAAATAGTTTATTAGCAAAAAGAAAAACAATCAATAAGCATATAAGTCAACAACGCTGTAGTAAATAAAATTCACATGACAAAATCGTGCAAAAATCTAAGGGTTACAAGCCACAATAAAATAACAACATTGACCAACATGTTTAATGAATACAAAAAATAAAAAATAAAAAAAGTAAATGACATTATGAATTAAAAAAAGGCAATAAATTACCGACGTTAAATTGAAGTGTTTTCATCCTCCTGTTTTCATCTTCTACACTAGGGTTCGCTAACCAAGCCCAGCTGTACATATGCTTCCTTAAAGGATAATGTCCGGTTATTAAGCCGGTAATTTTAATTTTTTTTTATTACTATGAAGTAGGTTGGCTGAAAGCTTAGCATCCTGCCCCCCATGGTAATGTCTTTGTATAGAGTTGACCTTCCGTTAGCTCCCATTTATTTTTATGTTCTAGCCAAAAACCGAGCTCCTTTCTAGCGGAATCCTTGGCGATTCAGGCATATTCAGGCGATTCAGAAATACAGGCTCTGGTCCCATGAAGATCTTCTTGGAACTGTACTTGGTCAATTCATCTCATTGCCTTTAATCTCCTAATGTCCTGGCCCCATATCAGTGACATAGTATTGTCTTGTGCCACCCCATTGAGGACCTGTATAGATCTGGTGGATGGATTTATAATGGCTTTAGTAGCTGCCTGACTATCAATCATTATGTTGATTTTTTTGTTTGCGTAGCCGGCCTCCCGAAATTCCACGGCGCTGGCTGTGACAATTCAGTCTGGAAAAATGTTGTGTTTCCCCAGATTTAAAGATATCTTCCTTCTAGGGCACATTCCGTATATACCTGTACCGGTGACCAGATTGGATTGTAATCCATCTGTGTACTAGTTACCGGCACCTCAATCGCACATTGGACTTTTTCCCTGTTCCCTGGTCAGTATAGATATGTTCAGGTTAACTGTAAACATAATCTCAAGTGCCATAATGTCAGCCGGCATTTGTAATATCGACTCTCCTGGTATAGTTCCTGTGGTATCTGTATGACCCCGTACTACCTTATTGGGAGACCACAAGCAATTGGCCTTCAACCTCAGTATCACAGCCGTGGCCTCTGCTTTGAGAAATAGCTCCAACTGAGGGAGACCCACGATGGTCTCCATCGAGGCGGTTCCCGTGCTGTATATAGGTTCCGTGATCCCCAACAGAGATTGTCGCTGGAGAATCGTAAGGAGCCCCACCGACGATGTCGGCTTCGTATTACTCCACCAGACAACTGCCCCTTAAGTAATCGTTGGACTGTGTACAACCAGTGTACCACATTTAGTTTTAGTTGCCAACAGCTCAGCATCTCCAGAAGAATTGCGTCGCTCTATTCGCCACTTTGACTATGTGTCTGCTTCAATTCCAAAAATAAAATTTAAAGTGATGCAACATAAGCAAAAAGATCTCAGTGCTTAAATCATTAAGCCATAAATATGTAAATGGTATGCTAAGTCTAAATAATAAATTGGTGGTTAATTTATTTAAAGATCTCTCGATAATGATGTAAATATTAGCACAACATTTTTCAAAAAATATTAACAGCAGTAATAAATAGTGAAACACACAAAAAAGTGATCAACGTAAGTGGTTCAGGTAAAACAAAATTGGCTAACCGAGGATATAAAAATGACAAGAATAAAAAGACAACTACATGAAGCGATAATGAGCTCTAGAATATCTCAAGAGGATTACAAATCATATTGCGAAAATTTGAAGCAAGAAATCAAGAAATCGAAGAAACGAATGTATTCAGAGCACATTCAGCAGTCGAGAAATGCTACGAAGAAAATCTGGGATGTCGTACACAGTCTTCAAGGGAAATCGGCAAAACCAGATTTTGATTTACTAATATTCAAAACCAATGGGGTCTCCAACAAAGATATACTGACGTGAATGAACAAATACTTAATACATCAATTACAAATACATCAAATACAAATCAAATACATCAAATACATCAAATACAACATTAATACATCAAAAAACAAACCACCCCGAACATTTCAACGAAAGGGACAACATGGAAACGGTTACCAGTACATTCTCATTCTTCCCAACAAACCACCAGGAGGTGATGGATACAATAATTGGACTGAGGGGAACAAGCAGATCGGTGGGGTTTGACGAGGTGTCGACGGCTTTGCTAAAGAAATGCGCAAAAAGTGTTACTGTTCCTTTGACTCACGTGATAAATAATTCGTTCCTGTCCGGTATATTCCCGGATGGATTAAAACAGACTGTTATAAAGCCTATATATAAGTCCGGAGACAAAAATGATTTTAAAAACTACAGACCCATAACTTTGATGTCAAATGTTTCGAAATTTTTTGAATGGCTGGTTCAGAAGAGAATTACTGGTTTTATAAACAAACAAAACATCTTGACCCCCAACCAAAATGGTTATGTAAGAAGGAGATCTACGAGTGGGGCTCTGTTTCAGCTTATGGAAGAAGTGGCATTGGGCCTGAGTGGAAAGGAGCAAACGGCTTGTGTCTTCGTGGATCTAAGTAGGGCATTCGATTATGTGAGTCATCGGATTCTATTGCGGAAACTTGAGGTGATGGGATTTCGTGGCATTGGTCTGGATTTGGTGGGGTCTTATCTGTCAAATAGAGCAGTGTGTACTGGTGCGTATGATGAGCTGGGAAAGAGGTTGACATCTGACTGGAGGATCATCGAGAGTGGTGTCTCATGGATCTATTTTGGGCCAAATTTGTTGCTGCTTTATGTGGACGATCTGCCAGGGATTATCGAGGGTCTGACAGTGATGTTTGCAGATGATACGTCTTGCATCGTGCGCGGTGTGAGCCGCCCAAATTTGTGTGAAAGGGTACGAAATACTATAATTTCGTATGAGGAATGGTTCCTAAAAAACAACTTGCTATTGAATGTAAACAAGACCAGGCTACTGTCCTTTAATAGAGAAGCTCTTGAGGTAAAGTGCAACAGTGATATCCTTGCCTCCATCAACGAGGCACAGTTTCTGGGATGGATTCTGGATGCTGACTTTTATTGGGGGGGGGGGGGGCATGTGGGGTCTGGCTAGTAGGACATCCAGGGCAGGCTTTGGTTTAAGAATCATAGTAAAAAACGTAAGTGCTAATGCGGCTTTGTCCGCATATTATGCTGATGTGTTCTCAAGAATTAAATATGGGATCGTATTTTCGGATAACTCTGTTGATGCGGCTAGGATTTTCATTCTCCAGAAGGCGTGTGTTCGGATCATATTTGGTATGAGCAAGAGAGATACATGCGTGAACACTTTTAAGGAGAAGAGCATACTTAATATGAACTCATGATCGCGATACAAGAGGGGATTCTCGCGGGGTATTGGTTCCGCCACACACACATCTCACAAAAGTACAGAAATGTGCAATACACCAGTGCATTAAAATTTATATCCATATACCAGAGAACACTAGATCACTCTCGAAGTTCCGTTTTAAAAATCATGTTAAGGAAATACTACTCAAAAGAGTATTTTATAGAATTGAGGATTTTTTCGGTCAGACTTTTTAAGCAGCATGTTGTGTGATCCTTGGACTTTACATTGTCTGTTTTGTGTATTTTTGAAGTCCTCTATACAATTTATTTGCATTTTAGGAAAAACTAGTTTCAAATATGTAATGTTTGTGTATTATTACCATGTCGCTTCAAAAAGCTTGTTGTACAATGTTGTATACTATGTATGTTTTATATTTGATATATCTTGACGTTTTTCACGCAATCAGCAAAGATGAAAACAAATAAAATTATTATTATTACTAATAATCTTAGAGCGAGATTCTTGTACATTCTGTATACTAATTAAATTATTAAATATTAGAAAAAAATAAATCTACAATTTCCAATTGTAATAAAGAAAGTGGAACAGCGAAAATGTACTAAATTTCAGAGATCTTTTGGTCTATACCATTCTACAAAGTGATAATTAATATTTAAAATTTAGAAACCTTTCTTACGCTATCAACAATTAATAGAATAAAAAAAATTGACATGGCCCTAGTACGTAATAAAATTTCGATTAGCCTGTGCAAACAAAATTAAGAGTTATTGATTAGCTCTAAATTTACTAATAAAAGAAACTATGACTCTACAAATTACTATAATATATGCAGTTAAAACCAAGAAGTCTTCGTAGTGAACTTAATCTGACTGGCTGTAGTATCAAGAAGAGTATATGAATCGTAGAATTAAGAAATACTGAAAAAAACAAGTCAATCAACGGGAGGAAACGTACAGACGGCGTTTCGTTCTGGTTGGAACTTTTCAATGCACGGCATTCCTCGAAGACGGACATTTATGTAATGTAATGTAATACAATGTCCGTCTTCGAGGAATGCCGTGCATTGAAAAGTTCCAACCAGAACGAAACGCCGTCTGTACGTTTCCTCCCGTTGATTGACTTGTTTTTTTCAGTATTTCTTAATTCTTAATTAACCTAATCACCAGGAAGTTCGTTGTCGCGAAAGGGTGTGTTCTGCATACTAGTACAAACTTAGTTTGTCGGATTGTAGTTATGAACGCACCACATAAGTCGACATTTACACGTAAGAATGTGATTTAATATTCATTAATTCTCACTTGCAGTAAGTTCCAAATATGAATTGTAGTTAAAAGTAGAAAAAAAATATTTAATTATTTATTACAAATCACATTAAACGTTCAAAAAACAATCAGTATAAAATAAACTAACACAGTAAGTAGTTAAATACCATAACCGACTTAATTAAAAAAATATAATATTAACAATAATTTAAAAAATTCTTAAATTAAATATTCCCTAAGTAAATACAGAAACAGGTACTAATTTTTAAAATTTTTTCAATAAAGAATAAACCAAATACAAATATGTTAATTTTTTTTTATTATAATTTAATAAATATTCTTTAATTATTGACTGAAAATTAACTTTTTGTAAACATTTTACTTTTTCAGAAAATATTCCTTTCTAATTTAACTTTTATAAATATATATCTTCCTGTGTTCTTTTTAATATTATTTCCCAATTTCCCGTTTCCCAGAAACAAAAATACCCTAGGTTCATACCATAGGTTCAGATATTTAGGCGTAAGAATTGAAATAATAGATCATTTGAAAAAGATATTGCAAAAACAAATAATCGATAATAATTGAAAATATAATAATAAATAAGAAAAGGTAACTGAATTAAAATTTGTATAATTGTATAATTGTTAAAAAAAAATTATTTAGTATTGTGTATTAGATAAGGAAATAACTTAATAAATAAACAGAATAGTATATTAAAAACAAGTTTCATAAGGCACCATTTTGCCGCACCAGATCAGTTTAGAAAACGAGCCGCGATAGCTGCGTGTTTTCTAAAGAGCGAGTGCGGCAAATGGCCTTATGAAACGAGTTTTTTATACTATTTTTTCTATTTTGCATTTTTTACATTAATAATTTGGAATTATTTAATTTGGAAGTTCAGAGTTTAATTTTTATATAAAGCATGCAGTTGGTCACATTGATACTTGACATTGTTAAATTTAAATCTTGCTATCTGCGAAGTATATTATATTACATATTATTTATTAATTTTCGTTAACATTACATGATTTTTTATTTAAAAATATAAACATGAGTGACTTAGAAACTAATATATCTTGTTGCCAATTGTATACAATATATGTTGTTTGTGTAGAGTACGAACATATATCATAACTGTCAAATGTACTTAAATTCTTAATATCAAATGACAGCAATGATATTCATTTCTGTGTTCGAACTACGCCAACATTGAAAGATGAAAAAAGCGTATCGAAATGAAGCTCATTTCGATACTGTTTTGGGTTTCATAAAGAGTTCATTTCGAACGCAAAATAGAAAAAGATATTTATAGTGCATTCTTGTAAGAACTACATTTTTAGTAAATCTCGTTAAAAATAATAAGAAAATAAAGATTTATGTATGAACATTACTACCTAGATTATATAATACGCTTTTATATAAAGCATCGATATAACAACGCTTGTATTTTAATGAATATTTACAAAATGTTCTTAGGCATAATAAATTCCACGTGTAAGTGCCTAGAGATATTCATAGTTATGCAACTGTACATACCTATCTGAGGTATTTCAATTACATATCTAACATGTCGTATTGAGTTCTTTCCGCGTATATGAACTTTCTTAAAAGTCATTACATACTCAGACTATTTACACGTTACTTCACTGACTGTTGGGACTTGATAACAAAACACAAGAATGTCATAAAGTACATGTTGAGAAAATTGAAAATGAAGACTAACCATTAAGATAAGAAATGTTTGTTGCAAATATATGTACGTGATACGTTGTATTTATTTTAATAAAAGAAAATTAAAAAAGTGTACATTCATATAATTCTTTTAATAAGCCAAGGATACTGAGCGATAAAATTAGAAAGATTCGCAAGAAAAATAACTTCTTTAACTACTAGAAGTTTAGTATGAGATGGGACAATTCACCGTTGATAAGTCTGATAAATTTTAAAAGAAGGAAAGTCGTGGGAATTTTGAAAGAAAAATATTGATTTAAAATAACAAAATAAAAATTTTGAAGCAGTCATAAAAATTAGTAAAACATAAAAAAAGTATCATGGTATGTGCTTGTGATACTTCATAATGAAATATATTACATAATTTCATTAAAAACGAAGCTTGTATTGGATAAGAAGTGTTAATAATATTGCGAAAAAGTACATATATCAAGAACTTTAAAAATAGAAGAATTGTGGTACTGTATTGGAAAGGATATGACAGTGTAGTATGTAAAGAAGAGTTTGTATATATCGAGTTAACAATATGTATATGAAAATATAAGAAGAATGCAAAGAAGATTTTGCAGCATAATAACAAAGACCGTTAAAAGAAGTGTTAATATAAAAGAGTGTATGTAATACTAAACGAAGATGCAGTTATTAGAAAATAAAGAAAAAGGAACAAATTTAAGAAGAGTAATAGTATTTTACATACTGAGGCGGAAAGTGATTCATTACCGTCGAGAGATTAGTGCAGCGTCGAGGTGAACTTAATCTCGAGATGGGAATGAATCTTTCCGCCGAGGTTTGCATACTATTTTACTCACGATTGGTTAGTAATTAATTATTATAAAAACTATTAAATCAATAAATTTCAAAAATATAAGAGTATTCAATTTCATGACATTTTGATAAATGCTTTTGATAGGTAACGTAACAATTAATACTAATATTTTGTGACAAACTACTATATTAACACTCTAACAGTAAACAGTCACGAAAATTGTAATGTAGCAATTAACATTAATGCCAAAAGCGAATAAATTTTGTACTAAAACGTTGTCTTGTTATTTACTTAATAAAAATTTGTGAATAGTTTTATTATGATATGATTTACTTATTTAAATGGCGCTGACGTTTCATAAATATTAAAATGACATTACTTAGCCGGAAAAGTGACATAAGCTAGCCGGTAAAGTGACATAAGCTATCCGGTAAAGAGTGCTATTAGCTACCTCGGTATGTAATAGCGCATTTTTTGTAGATTTAAGCAAATTTATGTTAGATTAGTAAAATTGTAGATTAACACATTTCATGCTCATTTATTAGCTTATAATTGAATAAATTTTGATTTTGATATACATTTAAAAATATATATTTTTTTATTTCATATCATAGAAGCTTTCAATTTCATAAAAAGAACCTAGATCCTGGGATAATTCTTTTGCTTATTGTAATCTTTTTACGAACCAACGAGTGGCTTATTACATCTGTGTGTTGCGGATCGTAACATTGTTGGCACTGTTCAACGAGACACATTGTAATGTAGCCAACAGCCCCAGTTTGTAATATGTATATACAAGTGTCCCGTATCGTTATGTTCAAATTTTAGGAGTGTAAAGTAGACTTTCTTTCAACTAACAAAAACGCAAAGCTTGTATAGCCATTTTGATTTGTTCCAAAGTTACAGATCTATGAATGTGATTGTCAGATCATGAAAAAAAAATGTAATCCTAAAGTCAATACAAAATGATTTTATTTAAAAAAAGTTATACGATTCAATAACAGGCCTGAGATTGTTAACGTGGCGTAATAAAATGTTATCCTAAAATAAATAAACACGTGTCGTAGTGCATACAATAATGTCTTGGAGATCTACAAAAAAGAGTACTGGAAATTGATTTATGATAAAGAAGGTTCTTACTTATTTCGTAAGTGCTGAACCATGAATATCAAACAATAAACAAATGTTCAGATGACTGTTAACGTTGCATTCTTTAATAAAGCATTACATTACGTTTCAGTTCATACAACAGCTTATTAGTGAGTGGACACGTTTTCTTTATTCAAAATGCCTTACCGATTTTCTTCTCAAGAGTATGCGGACATGCATTTTGTGTATGGCTACTGTAACGGCAGTGCACGTCAAGCAGTTATTGAATACCGACATCGGTTTCCCGATAGCCGCATTCCTCATTACAGAACGTCTCTGGAAGTACACAGACAATTTCGGGAATGCGGACTGCGTGATTATCTTTTCTACGCGCAAGTTTCGAACACAAGAGAAGAGTTGTTGGATCGTATTCACCTGGCTGCCGAGCAAATCCGACAAAACAAGTATGAAATTCAGATAAATACTTCTTCTGTTGGCTTAAGGGCACAAGCCTGCATTCAACAAGGAGGTGGATATTTCGAAAATATTAATTGAACTTTTTTAAATAAAATCAGTTTTTATTGACTTTAGGATTAAATTTTTTTCCATGATCTGACAATCACATTCATAGATCTCTAACTTTGAAACAAATAAAAATGGATATACAAGTTTCGCGTTTTTTGAATGTGCTGCGATCGAATGCATTGTTACTTGAAATGAAGTCTACTTTACACTCCTAAAATTTGAACATAACGATACGGGACACCTTATATATATTAATATATTGCTGAATAGCTTTTACGTTCTTCGATAATCTGTTGAAAAGCTGAATTGACCTTATAGGATCAATAGAAAGCCAAATAATAAAATATTGTGAATTGTGCCTAATAAATGCACTTTTAATTGCCCCAAGTTGGGCCGACCAATTACTATGTAGCTGAATAGGCCTTAATGATAAATATAAACTTTTGCTGATAAGGTATATAAGGTAATATCTATATGAAATAAGCTATCCAATGTTACACATAGATGGGGTTGTATAACGTTAAAACTATTATTTGCGTATGATGCAAAGATACATAATCTTTAATAACTACATATACTTAACCTAAACAGCTGTTCCGGTATATAACTTCTTATAAGTATATTTGGGTGGGCGAAAGTTTGTGTTATGTGTCCGGCTAGGAAGAACAATTTAGACTCTTGTTGTTGGGCATAGAAACATGCCCTTTAAATGGTAGGTTCGGTGACTGCAATAGGACACTTACAAAATCAGCTGATGCCAATGCAATTAATAATGGTATTTTTGTATTCAAAACTACGAAATAAAACGAGTGAGAGAAGGACTACTATTAAAGACTTTAATGAAGTGATTGCAAAGAAAGAACAGGTAAGTGGATAAATTAATTAAATTATGAATATATAAAATGTATCATGTCACGTGATAACATAAATATGAAATAAAATCTAGGTTAAACAACACAACAAAATAAATGTGACATGAATAAAGCTAAACGCTAACATAATTCTATTATCTACTTTTAATTATTTAACAGGAAACTGTATTCTTCGTGACTTAGTTTTAATTAAATTAAGATTAATATGCAACATAGGTTATAATTATTAAACTAATTTGATACTGGTTTCATGTGTTTAAATAAATTAATTTATCATTTTCAAAAAATTCGTAGGATGATTAAAAAATACTTATGTGGATATGGACAGGACT
Organism: Melolontha melolontha; assembly: GCA_935421215.2. NCBI lineage: Eukaryota > Metazoa > Arthropoda > Insecta > Coleoptera > Scarabaeidae > Melolontha > Melolontha melolontha. The sequence goes on from OW285238.1 coordinate 15,337,765, forward strand.
TGATTATTCTGGATTTGGCTGGTAGATCTGTGAATGCAGGCTACAGGTATGGACGGCAATCGGATGGCGTCCCCCGCTTGTTGTTCGATCTAACGGCCGGCTTCCCGGTGAAATGTAATTTTAGTTTTCTTGGACACCGGTTACCGTCTGGACTCGCAAAATACGTTAAACAGGAGCTGGATACACTGGTAAGGTTTGACTAGATTTGACGTATGGTTTTTATAGATTTTTTAATGCTTTTTCTTTTAATTTGCAGAGAGGCACTTAAAATACGTCTAGGTGTTTTTAATGGAGAATTTTCTAGTGACGCCAACTTTCTTTTGTTCTCAATCCTAACTTCTGATTCGTTCAACTGTATGTATTTTTATAATCTCGACGTTTTATTAAAATGAAAATGACAATTTAATCATTTTAAATATACATATGCTTAATATAAATTATATAGTTTATGTTAGTGAGAACATGTTTGACGTGTGAATGTTAATAATTGTATATAATGCTAGTTTATATAGTAGGGATAATTCCCGCTGGAATTATTTTAAATTAGTACAGTGTCGCCTAAATAAATGGCGTCATTTATTATTAATCAATTAAGTTGAAATATCTTTAGAAATACAAGATATCGGAGTAAAATGACTTATGCAAATGAAAAGATAAAAATAAACAAATATGAGAATGAATTAAAAACAATTAAATACGCGAAATCAACTTTATTGATATTATATATGAAGAATTCAGTTTCAATATTTTTTTAATTATTCTAAAGATTACATATATACCTTAAAATTCTATCTTTTGCTAACTGAGGCATTCTTAGGTGTAGGGTTGACCTACATCAATATATATATATATATATATATATATATATATCACGTGTAAACGAGGTGAGAAAACGACACTGCTGCGCAAAATGCGTCCCCGCCGCTTTACTTCGCCGATATGTTTGTTGAATGTACATTGTAGCATTTGATTGGATAAGCATAAGTCAGAATAAGGATAGGTCAGATGTAGGGGTGGTATACACATACATATGATTGGATAAGCAATGATACGTCAGGAGTAGGTATGTTATACACATACATATTGCGTATTACTCGTATTTCTGTCGTATCTATCGTCGACGACTGGGCACAGACACGTCTGGCGCTATAACCGCCCCTTCTCTCTAATCTACTATACTGGTGGGGTATCGTTTACCTCCCCGCCGTTCTCCTACCCTAATTCCATACGGTCTATGTCGAAGTGGTTTCTCGGGTGTAGTTCCGCGTGTGGATTTGGTTCTGAGAAGGACCTCTATCTCGACGTTTCAACGAAATCTAATTCTCTGTTTCAATGGTAGGACATTCGTCGTTACGAGCGGACACAATGTTTCGGTGACGGTTCGTATAGACACTTAATGTTGAGCGGCTTCGGGTGACCGGTCCAATAATATGATTTTCCTATTTCTTATTTAATTATTTAATTATTACATATTACAGTTTTGACTACCGTAATAGTTCTGTTTGATAATATTATGAGATTGTATAGTATACAGTATTAAAAATTCCCAAGCGTAATCAACCCAGTATCAACCGCATATGAAAGAAGTTAGAAAGATTCTTTCCTTGCGCTTACCTTTTTCATTGGTTTCGTTTCAATTCGTCATGAAAAATTCGGATTTGTTAGTGACTAATTCATTTTTAGTAACCAAGATTACTTTGAACGACTAACACAGAACAGTTTCATCAACAAGCTGAACAGGTGATTCTGATAACTGACAGCACTCCAGAACACTATTAGTCATGTTTGCGGCGGATTCGTACTCAATCAGCAACCCTATCGACGCGGGGCTTAATTTACGACCATTAAATTTCTATCGTTTAAAAATGTTTCTTAGTGTTTTGTGTTTGTTACACCCCATAATCTTATTAGATTGACTATATTCGTCATTATACAGGGTGTTAATTAAGTACATGCAATACCTTTAAGGGTGGATTCTTTGAGTGATTTTAAGACAAAATATTCATATAAACATGGGTCCGAAAATGCAAGGAATTGGAATTGAAAAATAAATCCAGTATTTAGTAAACAACTTGACAGTTGTATTACGTAATTCAATGGTGAGGCGGCTAGATGCATGTATTGAAGCTCACGGGGGCCATTTTCAACATTTAATTTATTAAAATTGGTTAGTTTAGTTGCGTTATAAATATCAAATTTAGAATTTATTTGTTGTAGTTACTATTATTATTAATTAGAAAAATTTAAATTTCCTAAAGAAAATTTTTTAAACCGATTTAACAAAAACTACTGTATCTTGAAAACGAAGCATTTGCGGACCCATGTTGATATGAACATTTCGTTTTAAATCACTCAAAGAATCGACCCTTAAAGTTATTGCATGTACTTAATTAACACAGTGTATAGTATTATTTGTGACCAACATTTATCATAATGGTTTTCGGATTCATATTATCACAAATTACCTATAATTTTTTGGATTTTTGTAACAGCCACCAAAAAATTCGATAACCCGTAATACAGTAGTGCCTCTACCATGAGTAGGTGTCGACTAACAAAACACTAAATTAAAAAAAGAAAGCTAACGAACAATAAACCTTTCTGGTCAAGGTTGAGTAATGCTTTTATTTGGCGCACCTTATTCCTTGAGCGAGTAATTATCTTTTTTTTTTACAATGAAGTATTTCATATTCATTGTCCAAAGGATAAATAACTTCCGATTATTCTTAACAAAGACGTGAAAAAAACTTTAGAACGATGACTTTTGTGTTAGATAATCCAGCTAAATTTTCTGGCGACTAGATTCATTAGATAATCATTTGACATTTGTATAACATATTATAGTGTACATACCACGCGTAAATATGTATACACGTATATACGAGGTGTGATAATTAAATAACGGGACCAATCTGAAAAATATGTTTTGTGAAAATGTATTACAAAAAGTTGTTAATTCTCTTTAACATATTCCTCTTGCCTATCTATACAACGCTCCATACGTCTTTCCCAATATCCGAAGCAGTGCTGCCGATCTTCAAGTACTATCCTTTTCAGAACATCTGCCGCTTTTGTCTTGACTCTTCTACAAACTGAAAATGTCCTTTAATGTAGTTTTCACTTTTGGCGACTGGCAGAAGTCCCATGGAGCGAGATCTGGTGAATATGATGAATGCACAGCAATTCTTTTCTCCAACAAGAATTGTTGCACGTAGAGTGCATTGCGCGTAGGCCCAGCATTCATTATTGTTCCACAGATCTGGTTTTTCTTCTTTATCCTTTTTCTCAGGCTTTAGGACCTCAGTACTTCTTCAGACTTTAGTACTTCTGGTTCACCGCGTGGCCCTAAGATATCCACTTAATCATGATGACGCCCTTAATATCGAGACAACTTTTAATTTTGACTTATTTATTCGACCAATTTTACTCCTTGGCGAAGTTCGGGTACTCTAGTGCATGGATTGACGCTTTATTTCAGGCTCGTATTGGAACATCCACTTTTCTTAATATGTAAAGACTATCAGTTCAGGTCTGGCTTGAATATCACGAATAGCTTCATGATGTTAAAGCATATGTTTTTCCTGTTTGTCTTTTGCTCAAGTGTGAGAGATTTTTTTGTACCACTAAATTTTCGTCATTTGTCTGTGAATGTTGGTCATGTCTACCATCATTCGAATACTCAAACGTCGATTTTCATGCACAAGTTCGTTAATTTTCTGAATATTTCCGCCAATTGTTGATGTCACTGGTTCGACCAGAATGTTCACCATCTTTTCTTCTGTCTTATTTTTTTATACTCACTTCTTTTGGCAGTTAATAGTGCTAATTCTATCAATCGTTTCCTATTTCTCATAGTTTTATATTATTAATGTTTAAGCACAAATTATGAAATAAAGTTTAAAATGCGGAGTATAAAATACAAAATAATCTTATGACTATGTCAGACTGTTGAGTAGAATTTAACCGTTTAATGCACAAGGTCCTCGGGGAAATACCTGAACACTGTCAGTCAGCGTATTGGATAAGCTAGCTCGGGAATTCCGAGATGTGTATGTATAGTATATACCTAGGTAAACATTTTAATAAATAAAAGTTATGTCGTAGTAAATTTCCGTTTCTTTTTACGGAATTAAAAAAAAAAAATTTACAAATATCGTATACATTGCTGACGCATTGAGGCTTCGTAACCGAGATCATGTTAAACAAACTACTGCTAAATGAAAGATTCGTATGCTCTGAATATGTATCTGCTATTATTTGGATCTCTTACACTTGGCGGCAACGAATGATCTCAACTGGGCGTATACATATCAATTTATATACAAAAGGATCTCAACATATCTTTTTTCTTCTGTAGATCTCGGGTTATTTAATTTTTAACTAAAAATATTCAATTTTAAAATATATTTCCACTCTGTCGAAGTTATATTATGATTAACTGTTTTCAGACTATTTATAAAAAATATATTCTAACAGTTTTCATATTTATACGGGATCTCAGGATATATATATATATATATATATATATATATATATATAACCAGCGGACAAAGGAAATGCTACGGTGGTAATGAACACAACCGACTACGACACCAAGATAAAAAGTCTCTTAGAAGATCCAGCATACCAACCAATCACTACGGATCCAACAACATATCTGGAGAAAACAACTAAAACTAAAATCAAGGAGAGTTCCATCGACAAGGAAATCCAAAAACAACTCATTCCAAGGGAGAAGTCATCGAGATGTCCAAAATTCTACGGCTTACCAAAGGTCCACAAGGAAGGCGCACCATTAAGACCCATAGTCAGCTCCATTGGGTCACCTCTTCAACAGTTGGCAAGATACCTAGCCCAGCAACTACAACCACATGCCGAAAAAGCCGAGTCTTACGTCTCTTCATCGAGATATTGAAGAAAGAGAAAGTGGAAACAGATTGGTTACTAGTAAGCTTCGATGTAGTGGCCCTGTTTACCAATATACCAGTAACCGAAGCTCTAGGGACCATCGAAAGAAAATACCAACCTCCACCATACATAATGAACCTGGTGAAACACTGCCTGGCAAACACCTACTTTATCTATGGCGATCAACGTTACAAACAAATAGAAGGCGCACCGATGGGCTCCCCACTGTCACCAGTAATAGCGAACCTCTTCATGGAAGACTTGGAAAAAACAGCACTAAGGACGGCCACCCATAAACCCAAACTTTGGCTACGATATGTTGATGACACGTTCGTGATTTGGACACATGGAGAAGATCACCTTAAGAGCTTCCTGGAACATCTGAATAATATCCATCCACAAATAATAAAGTTCACAATGGAAGTAGAATCAAACAACCAACTACCATTCCTCGACGTTTTGGTTAAGAAGAAAGAAAATGGAGAATTAAGCCATACAGTGTACCGGAAACCCACACATACAGACCGGTACCTCAACGCACAGTCTCACCACCACCCAGCTCAGTTACAAGCAGTAGTGAAGAGCCTAGTAACAAGATCACAGAGATTAGCAGATGAAGACAACGTCATTCAAGAAATGAATAAACTCCACATTGCACTCCAGCAGAATGGCTGTAGCAAACGGACAATCAACAAAGCATTAAAACCTAAACGAGCCACACCACAAGAGAAAAAAGAGGAATCAATAGCCAAAACCTACTTACCCTATGTCAAAGGTACCACCGACAGAATATCGAGACTCCTACGAAGACACAACATTGAAACCACATTCAAGGCAGACAGAAAAATCAGCACAGTCCTTCGGAATCCAAAAACAAGAATACCTTTAGAAAACCAGGGAGTATATGAAATTCCATGCCTTGATTGTGAGAAGACGTACATCGGCCAAACAAACAGAAGGGTAAACGTAAGAAGAGACGAACACCAAAACTCCGTAAGAAAAGACGAGAAAACTTCATCTTTGGCTCAGCATGTAAAGGAAACGCCCCACACGATAGACTTCAGCAATACCAAATTATTGGCGAACGTAGAACATATGAAAACCAGAATTATCAGGGAAGCTATCGAAATTGAGAAACGTCCGGACAATTTGAATTCGCGAGATGATACCCAGAGGCTACCAACAGCATGGAAACCAGTATTAAGTAAAGAAGTTGTCAACAAGAAACAACAAACAAAAACACCGCAACCCAGCCAGCCCACTCCAGCTACAGGCCCATCGACACGGAGTCGCGCACATACTCAACCAAGTGTAACCAACCAGAACGTTAAGCAGGTATATAACAACCATCTTAAACTCGACTACGTCAGTTTACGAGTAACCAGAAGCAGAAGCAGACAGTTATCGCAGACCTGAAGATGGCAAATGTGATTTTGCCGAAACGTCGTCCAGAAACCAGCACCGGTCTTTACAAAGACCAAACAATGGAAACGCGGAAGAAAACCCGGAATCCAGTTACAACATATATATATATATATATATATATATATATATATATATATATATATGAGAAGAAATCTTTGACGTTAAAACATAGGAACTGACGAAAACTGTTAGGGAATCCAGCAAAAGTAATATCCTTATAAGTTTGTTCTTTATTTTTTCGTTCCAATATTTCGCATATGATATGTATTTAGATGAGATGAATCGAGTAATAGGTCATATAGAAAGTGGCGTGCGGCAAGTCGAAGTAGCTGAGCGGATAAGAGTTTCCCAAAGTGTCATCAGTCGACTGTGGCGGCGTTTTAGGGAAGCCGGCTGAACGACATCTAGGTCGTGGACGCTGTACGACGGCAGTTCAGGACAGATTTTTGGTTCTTAATGCTAGAAGACAACCTACAACAACAGCACCTGAGTTGGTTAAGGAACTACAGCGTACGCATAATTTAATTGTTCACCGAGATACTGTAAGAAATCGTCTCCATGAAACTGGACTACATTCTCGACGACCAATCAGATGTCCACCTCTCTCAAGAGGTAATCTTGAAGTAAGATTAGACTGGTGTCAAGAATTTATAAACTGTGATGAAAATGCCTACAGTTTTATTTACAGATGAATCCAGATTTGGATTTCATCTTGATTGTCGTCGGACAAGGGTATGGAGACAATCTGGAAATATGGAACGTTTGAATCTTGTCCAGGAAGTACATAGTTACAGAGGTGGTACTGTTATGGTATGGGGCGGAATAATGATTGGCAGTCGAACCGAGCTCATTTTCACAGGTCAGCAATATTTGGATAATATTCTTCAGCTCGTTGTGCGTCCATTTGCCGGTGCCCTTGGTCAAAATTTCCATCTGATGCATGACAATGCTCGTCCACATGTCGCGCGTGTTGTGATGGAAAGGTCAACAAACGAAGAAATTGATGTATTGCCATGGCCAGCACAATCTTCGGATCTGAATCCCATCGAGCATGTATGGGACATGCTTCAAAGAAGAATTACTCCACACGTGGGCAATATTCCCAATGCTATTAGATTCAAGGAGCTTCTGACAGCAGACTGGGCACGTATACCGCAACAAGATATAGACCATCTAATTCTGTCGATGAACAATAGGTGTATGGCTGTGCTTAATCAATGTGGAGGTCAAACTCTATATTAAAATGTGTTTTTTAAATTTCTTTCTCGAAAATTGTTTAAAAACAAATCTTAAAATGTTGTATTGTTTCAATTGTTTAAATTTTCGAAATATTTTTTTGTTTTATTAAAGAATTTTACATTAAAATGTTGCATATTTAAACAATAAATAACCTTACATATCAATATTCTTTGAAATCAGTTATTGCCAATAGAATACTTATATTTTTAAAAATATCCTTAGACTTTTCTTGTGTGTGTGTGTGATATATAGAGCTGAGGATGTTTGCGGTATAACCATGGTTATATCATGTAACCATAGTAATTTACTATGGTTACATGATATAACCATGGTTATACCGCAAACATCCTCAGCTCTAGTGATATATATATATATATATATATATATATATATATATATATATATAGATAATTATTTCTTAACCTTCGTATGTTATAATAGATTCAATTAGTCGGGGATTTAAGGTCTGTTTTACATTGATATGTATATACGTTGAAAAAGGCATTATTTGCCGAAACATGTAAGATTATTTTAAATATATATATAATATATATATATATATATATATATATATATATATATAAACATATTAAAGTGAAACATAACTTAAATCGCCGACTAATTAAATCTACTATATGTTTTATTCAAGTCCAGAATGCCTGGCTTGACTCGTAATTTCGTGTATTTCGTATACATTCGTATTATTATCTGTGTTTAATTTTATTTACTTAGTATTTAATTTATAAATTCAACATCATTTGATATTATTTAATATTTTATTTAAAAACCTAAATATTTTCTTAAGGTAAAATAAATTAAAACGGAAAAAATTATTTCGAACAATGGAAGTTGTTTTTGACTTCTTTCGAGATCTCATGAATAAAAAATTAGAAGAAAATCCTCTTGTTAATATTTCCTTTTTCTCCCGTTTTAATTTCTGACTTGTCTCCGAGAAGTTAAGGACTAGCAACAATATTCCCGTTTCTCTACATTTCCTTTTTTCGTGATTCTATAATTATTCTTTCACGGAAAAGTTTCGCAATTAAAACTGTATTTAGCAGGCTTCAGCTCCCGAAAAGGAAGAAAAAAATATGGCCATTTAATTGAACAAATCAGGCGTTAATTTACAATACGCGTCATTCACCGGTTATTTTATGAAATTTATTCTCCAGTAAAAGATTGAAAGTGGACATCTTGAATTTGTACTAAACGTTAATTAATAATCATAGCGGTAATTATAACAATAACGCAGAAAGTGTAAAGTCTTTCAAAAACAACATTTAAATGTTGTTTTCGGATATTTAAATATCCGAAATAATATGTAAAACAGTCAGTAACTAATAATAAAAACAAAAACCCTAAAAATATTCACTAGAACTTTCACATTCACTCACAAATACAATGCTAAACATCTATAGAAACTTTTATAAAGGTATAAAACCTCTTTACCACATTAATATTAGTATTGCTAATACGTATTTTGATAACTAAGCTGTCATCCTCAGTAAGTAAAAGTAATAAACACAGTGTTGCACATGGAGCACAGTAATGCTGACACAAAAATCAGGAAACACTTTACAAAGACTTTTTACAACATCCATAGTACGACAATTCGTACAATGGATAAGCTATTGCAAACTTGTCATAGTCTGTTTATGTCATGCTGAACTGGATCTATGATGGATACCAACAGCTTAAAACCAGCGGCTTTAGCCAAGTTAATATACATAAGATATGTTATTATTCCATGTGCTCTACATATCTTGAAGGCCTAGGGCATAAGACCAATATTACGTTCTTATTATTACATAATTATTACATATATTTGGGCTTGCAGGTTTCCGCGTCGTTGTACATGATTGCTTCTGTGATTCCGGGCTGGAACCACCACCATGGCTTTGGTTCAACAGTAGTAGCAGCCCTGAAGACGCATAGATGCAAGATTGCACATATTTTCGTAGTATACAGATACGATTATCCTACATTTTTCTCTAATTGTTGCCCTGATCCTCCAGTTTCCAACTCTCAAATTTTTTAAATCAATCAGTTAAGAACGTCAAGCCGATTCGATCTTTGAATTGCTAGCAAGGTTATTGTATGGGTGTCGCAGGAGTTAATGGAGAAAAAAGCACCGACATCAATTCATTTTTATAGTGGATGGTAACGGGCGATAAGAAATTGATTGTGTATAATAACGATAAGCGTAAGAAGTCGTGATCTGAGCGCGGTGATACTACATCAATCAACAACAGATTTTTATTTTGTAAAATTTTACTTTCAAAAATTTTTTATTGTTAAATATAAGTAAATCTAGGATATAGAATTCAGACATAACATTTACCCATTTTATAAATATTCAACGTGCATTTTCAAGTTTAAACTACAGCATAATATATTATTATTATTCTATTTAAATTATAAAAATTTCTTTAGGTTCTAAGTAAGCGATATCTTTTACATTTACAAATTTATTATCTACTTTATTATTTAGACCACTCGTTTTGTTACCTAGGGTTATTAGTAATCGACATTTTTTACATTTACAAAATTTATTTATTGCTTTATACATTAAACCGCTTGTTTTATTACCTTGGATTATAATGAACAAACGGTTTAATCGGTATATTCATTCATAATATCACGTTCCTTAAATATGTATAATAAATTTTATTACTTTAACAAGGGACGATTTGGAATTACATACTTAGATTTATAATACCAATACTTAATTAGTAATGATATTTTATTATTTATTAGTTAAGATTAGATTTTTAAGACCCTATTGTAAACCTTGGGTATGGTTGCCCGTAGGTATAATTTCCGCGAATTAATAATCCGTTATAACGTCAAACAATACAATGTACAACGAATACACGCATTGAACGCAATTAATTATGTAATAGTTTGTGGTATATTCTTACCTACTTGTAACACAGTCTTAACACAACAGTCTCATTTGTAACATAATAACAAGCAATAATAGAACAAAACAGTCGTACATCAACACAGTTTTACTTTAAACATCAACATAACAATCATATTTTAACAAGAGGCACCAGTCTCAACAGCAGTTTTATGTTGGTATAAGTCGTTGTAGATCCAAACTAAATGTATTGTAAAATACTGGTCTTTCTGAGTTCTTTTAAATAAAACTGACGGTAATTTAGAACACACTATATTAATAGTAAAACACAATAAACACAATTAATAACTAATAATAACAGTATTTATTTCAATATTTGTTTCACATTTATATCACAATATCACGCTTCCCAGAGGTCTCTCGAACGCGTGAACGAGTGAGGTCATTTCATGACTCACATTACAGTATATAGTGTAAATAAATATATTTAGATGAAAGTACATTTATTCATTTAACAAATAGTCACCGAAGATTTTAAAAGTAAAGTGTATACAACCTTACAACCTGTGCACAGTGAAGCAACATCGGGGCCGTGATTCTAGTATCTGGGGTTGAAACATCACCACCAGAAACCGGATTCATCGCAATAGTTTGGTCTTCGAGTAGCACATTTGGTTCCAAGAGCCGACATTCCCATACATCTCATTCTTCGAGCTGGATACATAATTTGGTCATTCGAGAGGCAGATATAAATTAAACAATAACACTGGAATAAAATCGCAATGTATTCGGTCTTACACCCATGCACACGTCGTGAAACAATCCACGATGTACCATCCGGCAACTACGTCTTGAAAGCACACTTCTTATTCCCTCAAACCAGAAGGAATTAACAATAACTAATAGATTTATGTATAAATTAATGATTTTTTTTATATCCTGTGAATCTATATATTTTTTCATAAAAATAAACAGATATTTATACGAAGACGACACTGAAAATTTTTAGAAAATCAAGCAAGGGTTAGTTTAAAAAAAATATTTTATCATTTTTGAAAATATTCTCCTTAACATCAATACATTTTCGCATTCAATGAAACCAGTCCTTAAAGCAATGATGCCGCTCTTCCTGAGACAGAAATAAAGTTTTTATAATGTTCCATGGCTTCATCTGATGACGTAAAAGTGGTCCACACATTTTATCTTTAATTTTTTGAAACAAAAAGAAATCACAAGGTGTTAGGTCAGGACTATATGGTGGAGGGTCCATGGTGCTGACGTTTAGGACATCCAGATACTCAGTGCTTAATTTCAGTTTATGCGATGATGCGTTTGTAATCCACACAAAATTTCCTCACGTCTAACTGTTGATGAAAAATGTTTTAGATTTGACTCACGCCAATGCCCAATGTCGCCCGAATAAATGCATATGATGTCCGTCGATCTTCCTCAAGCATTGGCCGAACAGTAAAAATAGTCTCACCAATGACAGCAGTTCTTCGGCTTTCTTCACGAAATTCATAACTAAGAAAAACCGGAATTTTTTGAATTAGTTGTACCAATTATAAATTGTTGCCTTAGATGGGGCTTTTTCTCCAAATGCATTACTAAGCTGATCTTCACATTGTTTAGAGATTAATAATGATTCAAAAATGGGGGATGTTCGGCTCATGGAACCAAATGTTTGCTATGACTCCGTTTTGATGTCTCAACCCCGGTTACTAGAATCACGATCCCAATGTTTGCTTTACCGTGCAGAGATTGTAAGGCTGTATAAACTTTACTTTTTAGATCTTCGGCGACTGTTTGTTAAATGAATAAATGTACTTTTACCTAAATATATTTATTTACACTATATACTGTAGTGGATTCAAGATTGAGGAATGAATATTTTATGTATTGCTGGTGCCAAAATTTGGAGTTCAACGGATGGATTTGGTGAAAATATGTTTTAAGTTTGATTTTATTAATTTGTAACCATAGTAACCTCGATGTTATTTTTTGAATTAATTGACATGTATTGAATTTTTTATTAAAAGACTGTGTTGCCCCAATAATTTTTCATTGAATCCTAAATAAAAGACCCGAGATAAAACTATTAGAATATTAATGTAAGTATCTACTATCGAATTGGGTGGTGGGATCGTAACAATACATTTATTTTTGGATCTACAACGACTTACACTAGCATAAAAGTGCCGTTGAGACTGGTACCCCTTGTTAAAGTATGATTCTTATGTTTATATTTAATGTACGACGGTTCTGTTCTGTTGTTGAGTTGATACTGTGTTAATGTAAAAACTGTGCGGTCTCTATTGTTGTTGAGTTGATACTGTGTTTGAGAGTGTTGTTGCTTGTTATGATATTGCGAATGAGACTGTTGTGTTAAGGCTGTTTTACAAGTAGATAAGATATACCACTACCCCTAAAAACCATTACATAATTAAATACGCGTATTGGTTGAAGTCATGCGGGTAAATTCTCTTATAAATAAATTAGTCATAACTCTACCTACGGGCAACAATACCAAAGTTTACGATACGGTCTTAAAAATCAATCTTAAGTAATAAATGCATAATAAAATATCATTACTAATTATGTATTAGTTGATATTGTAAATATAAGTATATCGTTTCGGGTAAACTTCCATTGTTCAGTAATAAAATTGATTATACATGTTTAGGGAACGTGATCTTAAGAATCAATAACCAGATTAAAGACTTTGTTCATTATGACCATAAGTAATAAAACAGCGGTCTAATGTATAAAACAATAAATTTGCAAAAATATAAAAGATGCCGATTACTAATAATTGAATCGATTCTGCCTTTACTTGATGTAAATCCATATCAAATGATAAAAACACACAATGTTGTATTAGATTTACACTTTAAAGTGTAAATCTAATACAACATTGTGTGTGATTACTAATAACCCAAAGAAAGTTTTGTAATTTAAATAGGATAATAAAATTATGTTATACAGCGGTTTGAATTCGAAAATTAACGTTAAATATTTATAAAAGTGGAAATGTTATGTTTGAATTTTATATCCTAGATTTACTTATATTTAATAATAAAAAATGTTTGAATTTAAAATACTACAAAAAGATATTAAATGTATCATCAACAAAAATCGCAAAAAATCATTGACCGGAAATGTCCTCTAGTCAAATTTATCTTTGGGTGAATACAAAATCTCTGAATTATGATAAACTATTAGAGCCAGTCGAATAAACTACGCGACAATCAACTGGCGAAACATTAAAAAGTAGCTGTCAAATAAAAACAAATTTAATTTTTTTTTCATCTTAGATTTTCTAGTGTTCCCCTGGTATAATCAACTTGTAGTGTATATCGAACCAACGCTTGTCTTTAATATATGTAATACAGGGTGGCCCAAAATTACCGAAGGGGTTTTAATTCCTTATAACTTTTTTATTATAATTTTTTTTTGTTTTCAGTATTTTGTAAAGAAGACTTGGGGAATTTAAAATGGAACAGTACACCATTGAACAACGTGCCAAAATCGTTGACCTTTATTTCTCAAATCAACGATCCATTGCGAGATATAATTTTTTTAAAAATATTCTCCATTAATATACTGTATTTAAAATTAAAAAAATTTAATAATTATGTCTTAAATAAGAAGTTATAATGAACTCAAACCCCTTCGGTCATTGCGAGATATAATTTTTCATAATTAAATTAAAAATATTCTCCATTAATATACTGTATTTAAAATAAAAAAAATTTAATAATTATGTCTTAAATAAGAAGTTATAATGAACTCAAGCCCCTTCGGTCATTTTGGGCCACCTGTATAAACTTCATTTATTACGTTCATTAAAAAAAATACTAAGTATGCAAGTATTGCAAAATATCCTTTCCAAATAACAAAATGCGGATCATTCGTAGCCTTAACCTAAAATAACGCGAAGGAAAAAATAAGGAAGTGTGGCTTCTCCGTCATTTCACGCGAATATTGCAATAAGTTACTGCATGAACGGGTAATCGTTAGAAAATGAAAGTATAGACAAGACATTCACTTAAGACATCTTGTTGGCGCATTTCTACATAACACATATGAATGTCACTGTACTGTATTTTTCCTTTTTAGTTAAGTTAAACGTAATTTCTCTGTAAGAAGCTAAAGAGGCTCTTTCTTCTAACCGTGTTATTTCACACATCATATTCACGAACAACTTATTTCGGCTTTTTTCGCATTTCATCGGTAGAAATATTAATGAAGATTTAAAAAAAATACATCATGAACTTACAACTGAAAAGTTTTCTAACTGCCTTCTAAAAAATTGTACTAAAATCAGGAATTACTATGATACATGAAAGGAACGCTGCTATAACGGATATGCTAACAATAAGGAGGTTGATTTAAAATATGAATTAATGAGATGAACATCAAAGGTCCAAGACGTGTGTAACATTCTGAAGTAAATGTTTATTAACTACAACTTATCAAATAAAAGAATCCTTAAAGCTTTATTTAATATTTACATGAAAGAAATTACACTTTGAAATGTATTAAAGTAACTAAATAGAAGCTATATAGGATTACCTCTGAATAGTGCCCAAGCTATGCGAATATGAAGAATACGTATAAATGTTCAACAGAATATAAAAAAGAAATTTCTTTGTAATTCATCAAAAATTTCCAAATTTTTAGGGCCAAAATGTAGTTAATGTCGCTCCATATCTTTGCTTATACATACTATATTTATCGAAATACACATGTAATTCAAATTCATTGACATGAAAAAAAATCGATAAAATTCGGGACGATACTTTTAACATAAATTCCTATTCATAGCTAGAGAATGATATAGTTTTCTTACTTATAGTGATGTTATTTTGTGGATATCAATAATAGCCTTTACGTCGAATATGTCGACAAACCTATGCCGCATTAATTACAATGTGATTAAAATTAAATACTTTGAACGTTAAACTTGTTATAAAAGTAAAATTATTATGGATCCTACATCACGACAATGTGCCAACCCACAAGTCACTTGTTGTGGGTCAGTTTCTATCCTTAACGAAGACGGCAGTACTACTCTATCCTCCCTACTCCTCAAATCTTGCCCCTTATGATTTCTTATTTCCGAAATTGAAACTTAAACCCAAGGGGCGATGTTTTACACGATTGAGGAGGTCCAGATCGAATCGCAGACAGTGTTGAACACGTTAACATGCGAAGACTTCCAGCACTGCTTCTAGTCATGGATAAGCCGCTGGGATTGGTGTATTTTTGAGGAAGGAGAGTACTTTGAAGGAGATAGTATTGAATATGTTGTAAGAACAATTTATTGTGTTTCTTTACATTACATCAATTTATAGCTAACACCTTGTGCATCAGTGGTGCCAAACGAACAAATGCGAGAGTTTTCGCGAAAAAATAATCACTCCACAAATTCGAGATCTCCCGAACGTCAACTCTAGGTCGTGTCTCTGTCTCTCATTGGAATTTTCGAGACACCCGAGGCAACGCAACTGCGCAACATTCGGCGACCCTTCCCGATTCTTCTCGAATCAGATTCATATAAAAATCCACGACGACGCGACACTATGCGAGTCATAACTGGGTATCTGAACGACACGTAATATTTGAAAGGCAAAGTGAGTGCGGCGAAAAAAAGTAAAACGAACCATTTTAATAATGATTGGGAGGAAGAATTTTTGTTTATTATGATCAAAGATAAGTGTGTATTTGTCTCGTTTGTCGATCGTCAGTGGAATTGCCGATACGTGGGAACTTAGAAAGGCATTATAAAACTAGACATAAAAACTATGAAAATGATTTTCCGTAAAAAGTGCGTTAAGAAAACGAAAGGTTGAAGATTTGAAAAGTAGTTTAAAGGAATAGCAATCCATGTTTACTAAGCCAGCAAAACAATCAGTATTTAAAAATAGAAATTGTACGTTCCACAGCATAACTGGTGATGGGTGCGTGATTAAAATGTGCAACAGTACACCATACTTGGAATGTATAGATTTTTCAATCGGCTCTGTGCAGAATTTATATAATATAATCAAATCTGGATTTCTGCTAAATATGGGATTAACTTTTTGTCTCAGGTTTGAGAAATATCTTTTTAAATGATGAAACTAACTTATCAACATTTGGAAAATGACTCCTGATGTATTCACGTACTCTGTATAGTGCATGTGCTGCACAGGTAACGTATAGCATATTGGGATAAGATTGCTTTAATAACTTCCCTATTTTTAACATATAAGCAGCCGCACCAGTCAAAAATAATAGCATCTTGTCTTAGTTGTTATCTGATGACAGAATATTATGAATACATTGATCAAATACTTCTGCAACTGTTTCACCATTTACGACTGGCAATATTTTTGTTGCAATTAAGTATGATTGGTATGAAGTTGTCGGATGAAGAATACCAACGACTACATTGAACACATATCGTCCCATTACACCCGTTGTTTCGTCTGCACGTATCCAAAGATAATGACCAGATAGGCTGGTTTGAATTTTTTCAATGGTTCTCAAATACCATTTTGGTAAATGGTATTTATGTAAAGTAGATTCGTCCGGTATGTGACGATCAGTATATTTTGTGCGAAACCTCTTGAGGACTGGATTGTTAAGCTTTTTGAATGGGATATTAGCCACTATGAAAGCTTCACACAGTACTTCGTTAAAAGTGTTCGGTGCAGATGGACATATTGCTATGGTTTTTTCCCCAAACCAAAAGAAGAATTACATTGAACATTATTTGTATAACATTGATTTAAAATGTATTTTATTTTATTATGTATATTTGTATTTATTATGTTTGAATTTATCTTTATGACCAAGACTGTATAATTTTATATTAAACCGATGGACTCGGCAGGTTTATGTACTATTGAGTTCAATGTATGAGATTTTCCGGGATATTATTTAGAGATACCAGGGCTTGCAAAGCATGTGGTCAGAGTAAAAACTTCATTTTTATTCTGCTGTTTTTGGTTAAAATCGGGTTATTTGATTTTGTTAGTGCTTTAAATTTGTGCATTGAATTCAATTACGATTAGTTGGTGTTAATGTGTTAGATCGATGTAAGTACAAAAACACAGTTGATTTATATAATTGCTATTACGATGGTTTGGTGATAATTGTAATTTTAGTTTATAATTTGCATAATTTTGATATTAAAATAATATATGAATATTCAAGAAAATTGTCATGTTTTTATGAGGGAGTTTTTTTTTAGTCAAGATGTTCTAGATCGTTTTGTATTCAGGTTGGTTTTTGGCGGGATTGATATTTGTCATGTTTATTGCGCATGATCGTAAAGCTGTCACGCGTAGTCAATAGTCTGGTGGCTGTTGACATTTGAATTTATTGGGGTTACAGTTAGAGGTCAAATTTGACAATTTTCTTAATTATTTATTAGTTTTATGTTTGCTCGAGAGTCACAGGGGGTTTTTCTCTTTGTGCGTTATCACAAAGACTATTTCCTCCTAGCTACTGTTAATTTGCTTTAGCTCTCTTTACATTCGGTAAAGGGATTTTTTTTTATTTTTTTTTAAATAAATGTTAATTAGGAAAAGTGAGATTTTTTATTAATGATATATTGTTTTTCTTGACACGTTCTTGCTTGTTCGAGAGCAAGACCTGAGATAAGAAGATTCCAGCTTGAAGTTTGAGCGACTGAGCAACCGGACATTCGCAGTGAACTGTACCCATATAAGCTAAGGCACTGAAGTGTTATCTAGATGAGTTTTAGAAGAAACATGTCTCTGCACGTTACACTTTTGTGGACGCCTTAAACTTAATGAACAAGCATTGCAACATATCTCGGTATCATTTTTCATATGCAACCAATCTGTATGGCTTCGAATCCATCCTACCATGGCTGTCCTACGAGAATTCTCCATAGTTAATGAAAATAAGGAGAACTACTATCTCAAGAACAATAAATAAAAAAAAAACAATAAATAAACACGAGAATACACTTTGGAAATTAGCGGATATAATTTTTTAAGCGATTATTTCAAGAAGTTTCAAGCATGTAGTGGGGCTGTTATAACATGCATACAATACCTGGGACGGCCACAACGTTTTATCGGAGCAATTAGTCATTCAATCACTTCAGTCCGGTCTCTGATTATAAGTAATAAAATTGCAAGAAATTATTTTCATAAATCTGTTTTTTTTAATTGTAACCAGGTTACTTCTAGTAGCCGGTAGTTGTACGCGTCGATCGCTTGTCACCTAAATGTTTTGTGGTAGATTCGCAATCCCGAAAAGTCTGAGCACCTCTGTTGTACATCCTAGGGTTAAATAATTGTATAATCATTGTAGCAATTGTATAATAGCTAGTACACATAAAAGTAATTATAAACAATGAATTAATTTTAGAGGAATTCTCTGAAGTTAAATATTTTGAAACAGATTTTTAACTACATAAAATATTTCGACAACAGAACGTAAATATACAACATTCAACCTATCATTATTCATTATTATAGTTGAAACTAAGTGAAATCTCTCTACGATCATATCGCATTAAGCGTTGCATAATTCATTCTATGTGTATAATCGAGTAAAGCACAATTACGTATTCTGAATATCGTATTTTGCAAAGCGATTCTTTTCTAGACAAGTGTATCTACATATGCGCGCTTAAACGATCGAATTGAACTAACAGCGTAACGACAGCGAGCACATTCACTTCACAATGTTGCCAATTTCGTAACTGAACGATAATACACTTTTGTACAATAACGAATAACATTATATAATTAATTGTTGCTTCAGTGAAATTATTTTAATTAAAGATTTCTAATTGTTACAAGCAGTAGCACACCATTCACATCGTATATCTGACGATAATATTAATTCTGTATTAATTAACCCACTTCGCCGTACGATAAATTAATGCAAAATAAGCGATTTCTTACAATTTTTAAGTGATTTTAATAATCTTCTGGTAATTGATTTGTTATTGTTGGTGTTCACGGATCATTTAATTCCACAATTTTATTACTATCTTCCGTAGCAGTCGGCGGTTTTTCCTCCCAATTCATTAAATCCTTCTCTCTCAAATCTGACATCTTGCCTGAAGAATTTTCCTAATCTTCTTTTCTTTTTATAGTCTCGTTCTGTTCAATTCATTTTCTGCATATCATCTGACACACTTTCTGCGTGACTTAACCAAGCTAATCTTATTTACTTTATTATATATATATTTTTGATAGTAGCTTTTATACAATACTTTATTGATTCTTTTGACATATATTCCGCAACAAATAAATAGCCACACTAGTGATTTGTATTTACTTATTGTGATATGTGATATATTTTCGTGATTTATTAGTGTAAATATAAGAAAAACAATGTAAGAACTAATGCATCTAGAGTTATCTAAAACAGGGGTTGAGAATCTCTGCTTTAGATACCTGTAGTACGCCTATCATTTGCGATATACAGTGGACCCCCGCTATTCGCGGGGGTTGCGTTCCACGAAAGCCCCACGAACATTGAATTTGCGAATATCGGGTTAAATAAAAGGTTTGTATAAGTTTATTTCAAATTATAAGAATATAACTTTGAACGGCTCTAATGCTTTTATTTCACCACCTGCGGCAATAACTACCTGGCCGCTCAATACGATTATCTTTTACGCAAACAAACTGCTGAGGTCCGTAATGACAAAATTTAAGTAAATTGTAATTACTGCAATTTAGATGAATATATATCATTATTATATATAGTTAAATAGTCATTAAATTACAATTTAGATGAAATAAGTCCTAATATTTATTAAACAAAATTTAAGTAAATATAGTTAGGAGAGTTGGTATATATTACATCTAATATTGAGTCTATTTATCATTTATTGTTAATCTTTACTGCTGTATAAATATTTGATTTTTCTCTCTTTACTTAACGAACATGTGGCGACCTTTTGCTGAAAGTGTTAGTGATTATGATGTGGATAGTGATAATACTGTTGGAGCACGACAGAGAAAGCATGTATCAGAAGATGCAAAACAGATAATTTTCAATGTCTATCATACCCTGATGGAAGAAAATAACGAACCACAAACCCAGAACATTCAACGAACGTCGCAATTAACCAAGGTGCCTTTTGGAACAATATATAAAATAATTAAGAATAACGCAGGGCCTCGAAAGCAAAGAAGTGACAAAGGAGCACCGAGAAAAATTGAAGAGTATGAAATTGATACTATTAGGCAGCAAGTATACTCCTTCTACAGAGGAAATATTGTATCTACACTTGACTACTTACATAAAAGAATCAGTGATGAGCCAATAAATATTCAGTATTCTAAAGCAACCTTGTGGCGGACGTTAAAGAAAGCTGGTTTTAAGTTTGGAACTATAGACAAACGTCGCGCAATTATGGAAAGCCCGAGGTTACAGAAACTTCGATGTGAATACTTAACGGCAATTAAAGCGTATAGACAGGAAGGACGATTCATATGTTATTTAGACGAGACGTGGTATGACACCCATGACACAATTTGCAAAGGTTGGGTGGATAGTTCAAGTATGTGTCAGTTGGACGCGCCGGTTTCGAGTGGGAAGAGAATAATCATTCTTCATGCTGGGTCAGAAAAAGGATGGATCGGACAGCCGCTATTATCTGCTAAAAATGTTATATCCTCAAGTTTAGATTACCATGAAGATATGACCTCATCTTTATTTGAAGAATGGTTTTCTGACACTTTGCTGCCAAATTTACCAAAAGATAGTGTGATAGTGATGGACAACGCTCCGTATCATTCTCGACAGCACACCAAAGTTCCTACAAAATGTAATAATAAGAAAGATATTATAACATTTTTAGAAGCAAATGATTTATATTTTGAGGATCATTATACAAAAAAACAATTAATAGAGGTGATGAAGACAAAAGAATATTTAAAGGATTATTATGTGGATAGCAGATCCAAAGAAGCAGCACAAACAATTTTGCGTTTACTACCATACCATTGCATTTTCAATCCCATTGAATTGATATGGGCCCAACTGAAAAATACCATAAGACGAACAAATCAAACACCGAAATTTAGTGAAAGCAGTGTAACACACATAAAAAATGCTATGGAACATATAACTGCTGTAAATTGGAAAAATTCTGTTAAACACGCAATAGCAAAAGAGGAGGAATATATGCGCATGCACAAAATAGTAGCACCTTTGATTATAAATTTGCAATACGATTCAGACACAGACACCGATTTGCAAGACGACTCAATCACAGATGATTTATGAAATGCGGTGACACATAAAAAATTTATTGGGTATTACAAATAAATTAGCTTAATATAACTATATGTATCCACTACACATGTTGCCACACGATTTGTAATTTTTTCTTTGTATATAAACCCAATGTAAAGATATTTTTTGTTATATACTTGAAATTAACAAACTGAGGCAGTCATTTAAATGAAATAATATTCCATTCTTAATCGGAAGGTGTACTTTCGAAAATAAAGTATAAATCATTTGAAAATATTTGTGTCAATTTTACACGTTATTACAGATACCTTTAACATTGTTGCTATCTACATATTTTCATCAATGAATTAATTAATTGAATAATTAATCAATTAAACGATGTTTCAATGTTCATTTTTTATGGAAAAATCTTTGTACGTTTTTATGCCACGATATAGATGACCAAACCAAACCTACGGATCTACCTTGAGAAACATGCATACTAGATTATGACGTGACGCTCTCTATGTTATACAAGTACGAACAAATTTATCGCGCTAGCGTATTCAAAGGTTCGTTGGCAGGTATCGATGTAAGTCGTTAAGTAATTAACGTTTGTGAATGCACTCGCTTTTACTCGCAGTGTATTGGCTCCTAATGAGGCAGAGCCATCTAATACGTGCCTTTTACTAGTAATACGTTATTTACAGAAGTTAAAAATTGCTCAATGTGATCGACGACTTTTTACTAGTATATATTATGTATTAAATATTCTTTTTTCAAAGTTATTTTTACTTGAAAATACATTACTTCAATTTAAAGTGAACGTGCTATAATATTATTTGTCTATATTTAAGAAATAGGACAATAGGATATAGTTAATTGACGAAGGAGATACTTGTTGAAACTTCATTACAACGCTAAGAAATAAGTAATTAAACTTCTAGTTTCAAAAATTATTTTATTGTAAATACCACTACAATATTGTTTCGCCATACAATGGCTTCATCAGGTGGATGAAATACTGAATATGTACAATACAAGTTTGAATATTTATGTGAAAATTATTGGGGAATGGTGGTGGAAAAATTTTTACAATCTTAAATTTAGTAGAGGGGAGTTGTTTAAATCTAGTTGGTCATTTAAAGCTAATCCTAAACTATTATATCTATTCATTTCTAAGTTTTCTAACAGGTTAAGTTTTTTACTTTTTCCTTGAATGTGTACAATTTTGAAATCTATATTAAATCTATGATTGATATCTATACAATGACTTGCGAAAGTTGAATCTGTTTTCTTTTTTTTATGGCTTCTCTCGTGTTCTTTCATCCTAATCTTGAATGTCCTCCCCGTTTGTCCTATGTATACCTTATTACAATCTTCGCATGTTAACTTATATACGCCAGAGTGTGATTCTTTGTCTATTTTATCTTTGTTGTTTTTAATGATGTTCTGTATAGTATTGTCTGTTTTAAATGATATATGTTCGTTATTAAGTTTTTTAATGAAAGTACCAATTTTTTCTGAAATTTTTCCTAAGTAAGTGATTGAATTATAGGAATTAATTATCTTGGATTTTAATTTTGGATAAACTAAGGAAAGGGTTTTAGATTTTTGTTGGCTATTTAGGATGCTATTGACAATATTTATAGAGTAACCATTGTTTAATGCTATTGTGTATATTCTATTTAGTTCAAGGTCGAAATTACTTTTCATGAAATTCATGTACCTATGAGCAAAAGTAATTTCGACCTTGAACTAAATAGAATATACACAATAGCATTAAACAATGGTTACTCTATCAATATTGTCAATAACATCCTAAATAGCCAACAAAAATTTAAAACCCTTTCCTTAGTTTATCCAAAATTAAAATACAAAATAATTAATTCCTATAATTCAATCACTTACTTAGGAAAAATTTCGGGAAAAAATTGGTACTTTCATTAAAAAACTTAATAACAAATATATATCATTTAAAACAGACAATACTATACAGAACATTATAAAAAACAACAAAGATAAAATAGACAAAGCATCAAACTCTGGTGTATATAAGTTAACATGCGAAGATTGTAATAAGGTATACATAGGACAAACGGGGAGGACATTCATAATTAGGATGAAAGAACACGAGAGAAGCCATAAAGAAAAGAAAACAGATTCAACTTTCGCAAGTCATTGTATAGATATCAATCATAGATTTAATATAGATTTCAAAATTTTACACATTCAAGAAAAAGTCAAAAACTTAACCTGTTAGAAAACTTATAAATTAATAGATACAATAGTTTAGGATTAGCTTTAAATGACCAACTAGATTTAAACAACTCCCCTCTACTAAATTTAAGATTGTAAAAATTTTTCCACCACCATTCCCCAATAATTTTCACATAAATATTCAAACTTGTATTGTACATATTCAGTATTTCATCCACCTGATGAAGCCATTGTATGGCGAAACAATATTGTAGTGGTATTTACAATAAAAGAATTTTTGAAACTAGAAGTTTAATTACTTATTTCTTAGCGTCAATAGGATATATCTAAAAAATAGAATAACCATATTTTACAGTTTTAAACATTTGACGAAGACTAGATTATGTGGTAAAAATAATAATTTACATTGATAATTAAAAAAAAACAATAACAATAAATTACATCGTAGAACTTGTAGTAAATACCGTTCTATGATGTATGCCAGCACCGCAACATCAACCGCGTACCACTAAGCCCATACCTACAGATATGTTGGTAGAGTAAAATGTTTCCCGGCTACAGGCTGAGGATGTACGAGATAACTCGACGCCATAATAACCTTTATCGTCCACCAGATTACATGCACCAACAGGACAATGCATTTTTATATAGAGAGAATTCGTGCTGTATAATAACATAAATTAGGTACGCAATTTTCGGCAAGTTTCAACAACTGATTCACTACTTTGAATGTAAGTTCTCAATATTTTCCAACGTTGATCAAGCGTATATCAATTCATTTCGTCCACCGGGAATATAATACTGAATTTCTGTCACTGTGGAGCTATGAGCGGCCCAATAAACGCTAGTTCAAAAACGAACCACAAGATGCCGCACCCGTTAAAACAAAACTACTTTAAATTCAAATTAGGCAATTTTTAAATGAAAAATAATCTGTTACGAGCATTACAAAAATTTATTAAAATGAAAATTATTTATTTATTATAATCAGGGAGCATTCAGGGGTACACGACGTCAGTGCCGGGGAGGAAGCGAGAACATCATGAATTTGGATTTAGCAATTTTCACACGCGAATCAAAATACGTATAGAGAAACAAGTACTTCCCAAGTTAGAGTAAATACATCTTCTCCAGAAAAAATATTGCAAGGTTTATAAAACATATCACCAATAATTGTTCCATATGCTCATGTGGAGCAATTGTCTGTCACCGAAAATCAATTTATACATTGAAAACAACCATTCAACATTTACCGATGGAATAGGGGCACATTTAAAGTACATAAAGTTTTTTGGTGACGGCACATTTATCCCCCGGTTTGGAAAAAATCTCTTTCTTTATCATTAAACAAGTCAACAGTTAGGCGTTCAGTACGAAATCCTGGATTGTTATTTAGAACTGATTCAAATTTTCTTAGCACATTATCAGCAACAGCTTCAGGTAATTGGGAAAGGGATTGATGAAGATCATAGAGAATATTCCTGGCGTTAGTTATAGAATATTGTGGGTTGATTGGAGTAAGCACTAGATGGCGCATGGTTACAGGTATTCTGGAATAATGTCCATGAATATTGGCTTGGGTTCATAAATACTTGTTGAGCGTGTAAAATAGAAACAGCATCATTCTAATCCACTAGCTGCATTATTCTTTTAACGTCGTCGAAATACATGTGATAATAGGATGCTGCTTCTATCCATGTACCCCAGCACGTTATAACAGGTTCTGGTGGTAGTGGCATGGGTCGTGTCAGTTTTTCACGAAATAAATTCTTGCGTGAAGGTGCCTTCATAAAATCTTTCTTGGCAGAAGATATCAATTTATCTGCATTCCGGTAGTATTTTCTAACTTTCCTCTGATACTGGATGAAGAGCAAAGAGCATGTGCAAAACATGTGATATGCGTCATACTAATGTATGTTTGCTATAAGAACCGACTTCATGTATGTAAACGGACTCCCACGGGCAAAGTCATTTCAATGCTAGCCAATAATGTGTACCAACCACTTTAGTTTAATTTTACCAGGAAGCTTTTCAATCTGATCGAATCTACCATTTATTTTTTAAATTTCTTATTCGTCCATCAAATTACTGTAAATTTTCGTCAATTCTATCGGTAATAGATATGTCACAATAATTATAAATTATGGTTACTTTGCGTTTTATGAGCAAATTTGTGTTAATTTTCCACTTTCACAGACAAAGCTTTTTATCTGTCAAAAATTTCCAATCATAGAATGTTACATTAATCCAAGGAAGAGTCAAGTAGAACTGAAGTTCTAGTTGAAGGTCGTGTCAGTACGTATAAGGGCTATTGAAACAGTGGACAGTTTGACAAAGTTAGTCATATTTAATCCACATAGTATTTCTGATAGAATTTATCGCCAAGACGTTACAGCGATTATTAAGGAAGAAATTATTAGAAGTTGAATGGCATAAACAGTGGGAATATGTTTATCAATAAAAAATGACACAGTCTGCTCTTATTCGTCCTAATATTTTTACTAAACCTTGGTATCACAAACTTTCTTAAGCTATTGATATAATACATATAAGATACAGAATTGCATTTGCTAATATTCAAATTGAACTTGTTTTTCATGCACCATCCAACTATAAAGTTCAGTGCGTTCTGCAGATAAGTGATGTCTAATTCATTTAATATGGTACGATAGATATTAAGGTCATTTGCATAGGCCAAAACTGCACAAGGTATGGACGTTAGCAAGTCATTGATGAACATAATGAAAAGCAGTGGTCCTAGATTAGAGCCTGCGGCACACCTGAGGTGGAAATGTAAGGCTTTGACCTAAAGCCATTATAATACACGTGATTGTGCCTATCCTTAAGATAACTATGAAGTAACCTAATTAAAGCATTAAAGAGACCAAATGCCAGCAATATCACATGATCAATGGTATCACAAAACTCGTGTAAAATCAGTATATATGACACCAAGTTGACCGCCCCCATCGAGCTCTTCAGCTATCTCCTGTGCAATGATAGCAAGATTGGTTGTAGTAGAACGCCCAATCATGAATCCATGTTGAGACTGTGAAATACATACTCTTATAATGCTGTGCAGCAGATCTCTACTCTGAAGCAGATTGTACAATCGTAAATCTAAAATTCAGTCATAGACAATTTTCAGCCTATTTGTTCAAACTGAGTTTAATAGAATTTACCAAGGTGTAAGTGCAGAAATTAATATACTAATATTAACGATATTATTTTACAGTGTAGAGATTATTTAGCTCAAAAAAGTCACTTATTGAGACAATAATCTTATTAGGACTAGCAATACTTACTAAAATAGTGTTATTGTAAGTACCAATATAAAAACTGTATATGAACATTTTGTTACGGGTATCATCCCAAAACACACACAAGAATTTCTCCCGGCAAGTGAAACAGTTAATGGACGATGTTATAGCGATGTTCTTCGGCGACTAAAATAAAACATTCGACGCAAGCGGCCTACCAAGCGGCGCAACAATTCGTGGATCCTACACCACGACAATGCACCAACCCACGCGTCACTTATGAGTGAGTTTCTAGCTTCAACGAAGACTGTACTACCACACCGTCCCTACTCTACAGATCTTGCCTCTTGTGACTTATTTCTGTTTCCGAAGTTGAAACTGAAGCTCAAGGCTCCGTTTTTGAGACGATTAAGAGGATCCAGATCGAATCGCAGGCAGTGATGAACACGTTAACACGCGAAGGCTTCTAGTCATGGACAAGTCGCTGGGATCGCTGGATACGGAAGAAGATATACACAACATATTCTTTAAGTATTGGTTGCTTTTACATACAGACAAATGTTTCGAATGCATCCTAGATCTTGCCAGGGTACGTGAGGAAGCACGCCAATGCCTTGCATTTCTGCTAAGTATAACCCAATCTTGTATATCACATGTCATGAGAAAGCATCTCAAGACTTCTGCCGTCAAGACAGGCACACCGGCAACGGTTTCCTTGAGTAGCTAAGCAACTATTAGAAGAAAACTATACGTTTAACTGTGTAAACCACCATCTCGTAGCCCAGATAGCTGCAATATACCACGTAAAGATAGTATATCGAAGCTTCTCCACGTTCACTGACGAGAACTAGGATGAGTTCGAAACACGTATCTATACATAAAAGTCTCACTAACACGAAATAACTATGCGTTCTGTATATCCATGTGTACATATATGGATACAGAGAGATTCGTCTCAAGTGAAGTGTGGTGGTACCATAAAATTCCCTAGATTAGAGCATTTTTTGTCAGATACCGATCATGGCTATTTACAGCTTGTTTAACAGTACTGTAACTTGCATGTATGTTAGTTGTCGTTACGACATAATCTTTACACATACATTCAAGTTGTGAATTGATTGAACGATGTTACTGCCAACTGTACAATGATGCCAAACTAATTTTTGTCATACCAACCTTCTTCGCTTGATATGGATCACTCTGTATGTTTTTTAACATTTTTGTACGGTGGGAGTATATCAAAATATAACGAGACTGGTGCTATAATTTCTTTCACACATTAGAATTTTATAACACAAAGAATAGAACATGAAACTCCCATCTCTAATCTCAAGTAGGCTTTGATTTAGCTTTTGACGTTTATTACAAATTCACGTATCCATCGAAAAAATGAGGCGGAGCAAAGATATGCGATAAAATTTTGTGTTCGGTTGGGTAAACTCCAACTGAAACTTTTGAAATGATTAAATCTGTATACCCAGATGATAGTTTATCACGATGTAGAGTGTTTGAGTGACATAAGAAATTGACGGAAGACGGTTGTGAATCAATGGAAGATAAGCCTCGACGCGGATGACCACCAACTGCCCAGATTGCTTCAAGAATTGCAGAAATTAACGACTTGATCCAAAATGATCGTCGGATTGACATACAGTGTGTCCACAGATTCATTCTCAACATGGGGATCTCGCTTATTATGAAAGATATTAGTTAAATGAGATCAAATACTCCAGAGGTAAAGTTGTACCAAACCCTATACACTAGCTTTGAATAGTTAACGTACTTCGGGCACTATTGCAAAAAAGTGAATTTTTGTTTTTCCGATTTTCTTTAATAACTCATTTATTTTTAAAATAAGATAAATTTAGTTTGCACTTCCTTAATGCACTTTTTTAATAGGAATCTGGTGGTGTATTTAGATTATTGAATATTGCTACAGTAGTTGAGCTACAATGGCCAAGTTTAATTTTTCTTATGGGGGTCATAGTTGGCTATGGCACCATCGAAAACAATTTTTCTTTCCTTTTTTTTTAAACTGTATAATTTGTTATACCTGATACCAAAAACTACAAAAGTTAAAAAAACAATATATTGTTACATTAACAGGTTAGCGCGGTTGTGGCATTTGACAATAGAAGGTTTTGCAAACAAAGAAAGGAAGAAATTTTTTTTCCAACAGTTATTTATTAAATCAAAAACATAGGCAGCTCAAAAAATACCTAAATATTATTTAAAACAAAATTATAATAAGAAATTATAAAAATGTTCAAACAGTTGCCCATCATTTTCCAAACATAAATAGGATCTACGAATAGTAGATTTAACAACGTTATGTAAAACCACGCTTTCACGAAGTTCATTTATGTTATTGTAGCTGCGGGCATACACTTTGTCTTTAATGTAATTCCCCAAATGGAAGTCGAGCGGCGTCAGATCAGGAGATCTTGGTGGCCCTTCCACCGGCCCACGAGTTCCCATCCACCTGTTACCAAACCGCTGACTGAGGAAATTGGTTACAATTCTGGAATTACGAGCTGGAGCACCGTCCTGATGAAACCAACAATTATGAGCCTCTTGTAAAGGTAATTCGCCCAGCAAGTCTTCAATATTATTTTGCAGCAAATGAAAATAAACGTCGGACGTTAGTGTTTCATTAAAAATTATTGGACCAATTAATTGTGATCCTAGTATGCCAGACTAGACATTAAACCCAAAACGCACTTGATGTCCAGCAGGTCTGATTACATGAGGGTTTTCTGTAGACCAAAATCCTAAATTTTGTCTATTGAATAAACCATTGTTTGTGAATCTAGCTTCATCGGACGATAATATTTGAGAAGAAAAATGATCATTATCATCGCATTGCCTAGTGTACCATTCACAAAATTCTCTTCGTCTTTCATTATCCCCTGGTCTTAAAGATTGACATATATTGTATTTATATGGATGATATTTGTGGGAGGCCAAAATCTTATGAGCAGTAGATTTGGGAACGCCGGTGTTACGAACTGATGTGTTTGGATTTTCTTGTAAACTGCTTGTAAAACATTAGTTTTAGTTTCATTACTTATGCGCTGCGGTTTTGTATATGGCTTAGTAAATGATCCATGATGTATTAAATTTACCGTTAAATTTCTGTAAGTAGAAAGATGGGGTTGTCTGATTTCTGGATACTGGTTTATGTACATTTCGGCAGCTCTCGTCGAATTTTTGTGACACAGAATGTAACAAGACAACATATAAAATTTGTCAATATAACTAAACGGGTCCATGACAGCAAAATTATTTAATAATAATTTCTAAATTTAGTATTTAAATGGTACTTTATATTTTATTATGCTAGGTATTTATTTTGTTATTCGATTTGTAAATTTCGCAGAACATAAACTAAATGTCAACTATAAACAAACACTAACAATGATAGTTGTATCTTAGATTATTTTATGTTTCCAAGGTTTCCTATTGTCAAATTTCACATGCTAATGTAACATTTTTAATGTTTGAAAATTAGTTTTGGTATCAGGTATAACAAATTATACATTTTTGAAAAGGGAAAGAAAAATTGTGTTCGATGGTGCCATAGCCAACTATGACCTCCATAAGAAAAATGAAACTTGACTGTTATAGCTCAACTACTATAGCAGTATTCAAAAATCTAAATACACCACCAGATTCCTATTAAAAAAGTGCCTTAAGGAACTGCAAACTAAACTTGTCTTACTTTAAAAATAAATGAGTTATTAAAGAAAATCGAAAAAACAAAAATTCACTTTTTTTTGCAATAGCGCCCGAAGTACGATAAATATTCAAAGCTAGTGTATAGGGTTTGGTACAACTTTACCTCTGGAGTATTTTATCCCATTTAACCAAATCTCTATCTCTCATAATAAGCGAGATCCCCATTGAGAATGAATCGGTGGACAACTGTATATCAAATTTCTGACGTTATGTGTTTTATGGTTCCACTCAAAAAAATATTCATGAAGATTTAGGGTACCGAAAGGTCGCGGCAAAATGGGTTCCAAAAGTGATGGCCGATGAACAAAAAGCTAATCGAGTAAGAATTTGTCGGCAGTGGAAAAGCAATTGTGACATAATCCACAGTTTTTAAACAATGTGGTTACATGTGACGAGAGTCGGTTTTACCATTACGACCCTGAATTAAAGTCCCAAAGTATGCAATGGAAGCATTAAGGCAATACAAGACCGCAGAAGGCGAAAACTGTGGTGTGTTATTTATGGCCACATTGTACCTAGAGAACATACAGTAACTGGAAAGTACTATTCTAATGTAATTCGAGAAACCCTAAAGGTGAAATTAAAGAATAAACGGCCGCTTTATCAAGACATCGGATTCTGCATTACCACAATGCGATGTGACTTCCATTTGCTTCCTGAAGTCAAAAGAGAATTGAGAGGTAAAAAATTTGAGTCGAATTTACATCTCACGGTGATGATGGGCTAGGTGATAAGTATACTAAATAGGCTCTTAAAAAATTGTTTCTCAAATATTTATGACAAATGAATAAAACGATGGGACAAGTGTATTGCACAGATTGGAGAGTACTTTGAAGCATAGTTGTTGAAGTTTTCTGATATTTCCTCGAATTACTGTATTTCACATTGATGTTCAGTTTTGTTGTAACGAGTAGTATAGTTGGTTCGATAGATTCCGAAACGTGAAGGGTATGTCCTTGTGTCCTCCTTTATCTTAGTAAGTCATCAACAAATAAGATTTAATTTAGTTAAGTATTTGGTAATTTTATGAGCAAAGATCCTGCGAAAAGTTTTAAATAAATAAATAAAAATGTCCGCTCTCCAGATAGGCTTCGCATTAAATTTTATTAAGAAAGTTCATTGCAGGTTGTTATTGGATAAATAGGTCAAAGAAGGGTGGTATTTTAATAGAAAACGTATTCTGTAATTTCATAATACTTAGGATTTAGGTAAAGTAATAATTCCGGTTATAAGTTGAAAATTAATCAAATTTCAAAACTGTTTATTATTTCATAAAAACTTCCGCTAATAATTTTAGTATACCGAGTTTTCGTTTGGATCGAATTTCCGTTCTATAATTCGTTGGAGAAGAACAATAAAGTTCTCAAATATTTGCCGATCGATAAATTATAATGGATATCTAGTAAATATTTTGGACGGTTCGTAAGTTAATTTCAGCAGTTTAAATGTTTCTT
Source organism: Melolontha melolontha (assembly GCA_935421215.2). NCBI lineage: Eukaryota > Metazoa > Arthropoda > Insecta > Coleoptera > Scarabaeidae > Melolontha > Melolontha melolontha. Next base: position 15,370,095 of record OW285238.1, read on the forward strand.
AAATGTCGATACGGCGTAATTCAATATAAAAGGCTTCGTGTAATTGGATCTTCTCGAATTTTCAAGCGATTTGGAAAATATCCGATGTTCAATAAACGGCAAAAAACCTTTGATATCCATACGTTCTTTTAAATATACTAGCCAAAAGGAAACAGTACTAATATATACAACGTGTTTCAGACACTAAGCATTGAATAACTAGTACTTTTTCTTACAATTATTTTGTTACTTAATACGACTAAATAATGTACACATTGCAAGAACATATTTTTATTGTTGAATCGTATTTCCGAAGTGTACAATTTCTTAACGGAAAATGGCAATATTCCTACGCGGAATGTAAGCGACAGTTTGACTTGCAGTTTCCTAATAGAGTTGTAGATATTACCGCTTTACATCATCACATTAGTCGTGGAGAAATTTCGGGCTTCAGGATCTGTGTTAAAAGGCAAAAGTTCGATATACAGTATAACCTCCTTATAATGGACACTGACGGGGAATCCTAAAATGTCCAATATATGGAGGTGTCCAAAATGTGGAGGTGAAAAAAAAACGAAAAAAATATTCATTCTCATATCAATTTAATCACACATAATAAGACGAAAGTCGAAAAAAATTTACAATACTCAATACACATACATACATACATATTTTATGCTAGATTTTACTTGAAATAATCATTAATTGTTGTTTGTCTTGCTTTTTTCATTTTATGTTTAAATATCTCAGATTCACATTCAAGAAGAGCTTGAGAAATATTGTTAGCAATGTTAAAACTGTTAGTGCTTAAGAAATAGTTCTCAAGATCTTTTAATTTTTGAGGGGCTTCTGAAATATTTGATATACTAGCTACAAATTCTTCTTCAATCTCATTTTCCATTTCATCACTGATATCGGTAATTTCATCGATACAATCTATAATGGAAACATTAGGATTTTCAGTAAATAACTCATTATCAATTAATGCGTATGTGCTTAAATCTAAATTAGTGATGTTAAAATTGGGAAATAAAAATGCTAATGGTATATTATCTTCTATATCGCACTCTGCACTTAGATCACTGTCACTTTGATAGAATCCGCATTTTTGAAAACAGTTTCTTACGGTCACAGGCGAGAGTTTTTTCCAAGCAGCTGATATCCATATTAATGCAGTGACTACCGTAATGTTTTTTTCTACCATTTCTAGTGAATTTTCAGTATCCATTAACGCCAAAAGCCTTTTTACAAGCATGCTCCGGTAAATTATTTGTATTATTTGGAGGCAGAAAAACCAATTTTACGTTTTCCAATGAAATCTTCGGATGAGAAGTGGCATTATCAAGAAACAAAATTACATGCCTTTTTTCTTTCTTCATCTTGTTATCAAAGTTCTTTAACCAAGCTGACATAATATCCAAAGTCATCCACGCTTTTTTGTTAGATATCCATCCTATCGGCAACTTATCCACATGAGCTCCTTTAAAACATCTAGGTTTCTTACTTTTACCGATGACTAACGGCCTTTCCTTATCACCCTCCATATTTGAACACAACAATATAGTAAGTCGTTCTTTTGCAGATTTTCCTCCGGCACATTTATCACTTCTTAACGCAAATGTTTTTGTCGGAAGGGCGCGGAAAAATAAACCGGTTTCATCAGCATTAAAAATATCTTTCGGAGAGTAATCTTTGCATATTGATTGCAACTTGACTTTCCAATCGTCTACATTTTGCATGTTTACATAGGCAGATTCACCACACACACTTTTAAATGATATTTTATGTCTTTGACAAAATTTCTCCAACCAACCATTAGACGCTTTGAATTCGGTGAGTTGTTAACTTTGTGCTACTTCCAGCGCCTTTTCTTTGAGTAGGGGTCCTGACATGGGAATATTTTTGTTTCGCACTTACAGAACCAGTTGAACACTGCTCCGTCGATTGCTAAACCACTAGTTTTTGGAAACTACCTTTTTTGAGCTAGGTTTCCATTTTTCTCGAAAGTTCTTTTATTTCACTTTTGTTTTTCACTATATCACTAATTCGCGACTTTCCGACACCAAACTTTTCCGCGAGCTTTCGGACACTTAAGCTTTGCTGTTCACTAACCGCAATAATATCAATTTTATCTTGGATTGTTAACCGCTTTCATTTACTAGAATCCATGTTGACACTATCAAAGGCTAGTTCAAACTGATTCAAAATACATATCACTCCACTTATCACCTGACGAGTAGGCCAGTGGTAAACCGTCGTTCCTTTGTATTATGGAAAAAACCCGAGTAGATATACTTCCACGTGTGCACTTTGTACATACATATGTATTATGGGAAAAACCCGAGTAGATATACTTCCACGTGTGCAGCAATAAAAGTACATACATACATACATAATTGCAAAATTTTATTCGGCGCCGCCCGTCTTGTCTGTCCTTAATTAAGAGATATATTTACAGATGTTTTATTGCTTCGGTGAAATAAAGGGTGTCCGCGTCCGATTTATGGAGGGTCCAATATTAGGAGTGACTATTGTTAAGAAAACCCATTATAAAATTTCGTACCACAAAAAATGTCCATTTTTTAGAGGGTCCGATTGTCGGAGGTGTCCATAATTAGAGGTTTTACTGTATATAAGACAAGAATGAATAACTTAAATGACTTGATCAATACAATTACAATTAAATGTAAAGAAATAACACCAATTACATTGCAGAATATTTTTGACAACATGAAACGTCGTATTACATTATGCATTCAACAGAATGGTGACCATTTTGAACATTATAATAACTAAAATTTCTACAAATTAGTTATTTACCTTGGTTGTTTGATTAATATCTCATCTTTAAAGCTGTCTTATTAAATAAATTAATAATTTAATTGTACTTGTTATTAATTTCATCACCATAACTCTCGATGGTCAATTTTAGCAATGACAGGTAGATAACCTTCATACCATTTAATCTATATCCGCATTTTAAAAATGCAGAACATCATAATTAATAAGAGAAATTCATGGACAACTAGATGTAATTATTTTTTAAACACGTTGTAATATGCAACTATATGCAATTATTTATGCACGATGTCATCAGCGTCAAAGAAGCAACTCAACATGCCAGTAATGATTCTGGTACTGAAGTTCGCATCTCTTTCGGCAGTTTCTTTCAGCTCTGTACACACATGAACACGGTGCCGTTCTTGCTCAATGCTGAGTAACCTTGGCACAAACTTCGAAGCAACACGCCGCATGTTACAAATGTTAAGGATTGGAAGGGATAAATAAATTGGAGAAATGTTGGACAAAGTGTATTGATACAAAAAAGGTTTTAGATATATCCATACGTTAATATGCACGTATAACGCTTTTGTTTCATTATGAAACAGATATGTAAATAATTTACATATCTGTAACTGTATACTTGGACAATACCTCGTATTTTCAGCATTTACTTCTGCTTAAGACATATGTTTCCGCCATCTATAGGCGTCGTCAGTTAAGCTAGTGAAGCAATGTATACAAATGATACAAATCTTTATAAATAGATCTGTATCTGTATATGACATTAAGCCGAAATCCCTTACTAGATAAAGCAAATTTCATCCTATAAGGTGGCACTTATTTAATAAGTGACATCTGACGGACGAAAGAGACTGCCGAAAAAAAGGAATCTTTCGTTTGACTAGCTATGCTGATACGAAAAACGAAACAATACTGGTTGTCCATCAAAAACGAGCCAGATGGCGGTAAATATACAAAAAAGGTTTTAAATATATCTATACGTCAATATGCATGTATAACGCTTTTGTTTCATTATGAAACAGACATGTAAATAATTTACGTATCTGTAACTGTATACTTGGACAATACCTCGTATTTTCAGCATTTACTTCTGCTTAATACATATGTTTCTGCCATCTATAGGCGTCGTCAGTTAAGCTAGTGAAGCAATGTAGCAATAGTGAAGAAATGTAGCAATAGCTTAACTGACGACGCCTATAGATGGCAGAAACATATTGCAGTGGAATTTTCTAGCACCACGTTGGGTTAGCCAATTGTGCATTGGATTTTGCTTTGAAATTGCTTTATTTAATTTTAATTCACACTACAGCTTATTTTTTTCATCGGCTATTCAGTCTAGTAGAATCCTTGAGCTTACTTCTCTGGGTCGATCCTCGCGGATGTTGGTAATATCAAAAATAAAACACAAGGTATCAGATAAATTATACACGCATTTTCCCTTTACATTAATATATTAAAAATAAAAAAAAAGAAAAATCCCTCTACAAAGTGTATAGGGTGCTAAAGCATCATTAAACAGTAGCAATGAGGAAACACTCTTTGTGAACATTGACTCGCACACAGAGAAAAACCTCTTGTGAATCACGATCAAATATAAAACTAATAAATATTAGTGAAATCTGTCAAGTTTAACCTTTACTGTGACCCCTACAATCAAATATCAAAAACAAATTAGTTTTCGAAACTCACGCTAGTTGAAAATTTATTCATGCAACAAATAACATGATAAGATCCATCCCCACTACAATCTCTCCAACCTTAAATTCCAAAAAAAAATGTTCTCGAAGTATAATATTAAGAAAAACAACTTCCCTTAACAAAAAACATGACAAGCTTTCGCTAATATCCATATACTACTTTCAAACACATTATTATTACAATAAATACAAAATTTATAGCACTGAAAATAATCCTAATATCTAATAAATAAATAATATAATTTTATCAACTTACATTAAGTTTTTTTGTGTGATTTCGAAATACACGAGAGGCATCTTTTTACACAAGATTTCAAATAACTATGAAAAACTTCGCAAAAATCGAATTAAGGTTTACTTGCACCTTATACTAAATGCAAAACAAAGTACAGACCGACTTTATAAAACAAAGAATAAAATTTATTATTTTATCCTTTTTTAACTAAACACATTAACAGTCAAGATACCTCTGAATCAAAAATGAAAAATTCTTCATATCCGCCTCGCTATCCCTTCCATCTATCAAATCAAAATATACAGACAATACATCTTATCAAATACAATATCCGAAAAAGCGGCAAATTCAATTCCTTTGGTCCACCTAAATATACGAGGGCTAATCACAATTTTATACATTAAATATTTTATTTATACAACATTAGATATATCGATCCCCATCTGAAATAAATAAATATACAAGTGAAATAGCTAATTTTTTTATAAATTGTCCCTAGTAAAAAGTTCACTAATAGTTCAATCTTTTTCCTTGCTTGTTCATGGAAAATCCATGGCATAATTCCCCGAGATTATCCGAGAACAAAGTCAGAACATCACTGAGCTTTTTTCAAGGATAATCTTCAGCACAGCACTCGAGACAGTACCGCACCCTGTCTTGGTTCTCGGCACTCACTTGTAGTATTAGTGTTGAACAGGATCCACGTCGTTCTGATGCTGTAGTGTGATAAACGGATGCAATGCACTGATGTGATATCGTCCTTTTTTCTTACGTCCATCCATCGAATGCAGCTCATACGTCACATTATTGAAGCATCTCGATATCCGATAAGGTCCTGTATATGGCAGATCAAGCTTCTGACATTTACCTTGATCTCTTCTGCCCAAACGATAACTTTTTACAATCACCACATCTCCAATATCAAATCTCGTTCTCGTCGTAATCTGCTCATTTTGTTTATTTAGATATTTCTGTGCGTTTATTGTTATTCTCTGTGCAACTTGATTTTTTAACTGTACCAGGTTGTCAACCCTTTCATTTTGTGTGTTCCAGGGTCGGACAGGTTTCGTCCCATACATCACAGTCGCAGGACATTCCAGTGTGACAGTATTGGGTGTATTATTGATGTTATCTTCGACATCTTGGACATGAGCAACCCATCCTGCATGATTTTCGTAGGTTTTGATCCTTAGAAACTTTATTATTTCCTGAATGTATCTCTCACATGGATTCCCGCATGGATGACGTATGGAAGAAAAAGAAATTTCAATATTACGATCATGTAAAGCAGTCTTAAATCTATCATTATTAAAATACGAAGCATTATCAGCTAATATTCTATTCATTTTCCCTTGACGCATAATCCATGAGTCAATACATTGTATAGAAGTATCTGTATTATATTGTGAAGTGGGAAATAATTTAACAAACTTTGAAAATACATCAACCATTACTAAAATATTTTTATATTCGAACTCTCCTGGAATAAGATTCCCTAAATAATCTATAGCTACCAATTCTAGTTTCTCATGAGTAATTATACTCTTTATTTCATACTGACAGGTTCTATTCTTATGTTTGCCTAAACGACAAGTAATGCAATTTCTAACCACATCTTTAGCGATTATGCGATCTTTCTTTGCATAAAACGCCTCTCTAAACACCAACCATACTTTATATCCCCCTATATGTCCCAAACTTTCATGAATTTGTAACATCGTTTGCCTTGCATACACATCATTTACAGCAATATAACTTATTTCCCTAATCACTTTCATAATCAACCCCTCTTTCATAACAAAATTTTTATAATTATCCTTAGTATTTAATTGTTCCCTTATTATATTAAATCTTTCATCTCGCTGGACCTGAAGGATCATCTCAAATTCATAATTCCCCGTAGCATAGTGTCTATTATATTCATTTAACTCTACGTAATGAAATTTACTTTTACTGTTGTACATTCGTGACAACGCATCGGCAGAAACATTTAGAACGCCTTTAATATGCTTTATTTCAAAAGTATACTCTGACAACAATAGTGACCATCGATACACTCTATTATTTTTAAAACGTGTATTCAAAAGTGATGTCAAAGCTGCATGATCTGTCTCCACGACGAAGTTTTTTCCCAATAAATAATATTTGAGCTTTTGAATCGCGTGTACCACAGCCAACATTTCTTTCTCACTTATGGTATATTTAACCTCATAGCTTTTCAAAATACGAGAGATAAAACATATCGGTTGTTCTATCCCTTCGTCATCTATTTGAATTAAAACTCCGCTTATAGCGACATCACTAGCATCCACTCTTAAAACAAACTGCTTATTAAAATCTGGTAGTATTAATTTTAATTGATTATAAAACTCTTTCTTTAACTCCTCAAATGCATTCATTCTTAATTCTGTCCATTTAAACTTTTCATTCTTTTTAAGCATTTCATACAAAGGAACACTAATACGTGCCAGGTATGGTACAAAACGTTTATAATAGTTAACCATGCCTAAAAATCCTCTCAACATTCTTATATTCTTAGGTAGAGGATACTTCTTAATGAGTTCCAATCTACTCTCATCTACACTTATATATTTAGTACTTATATTATACCCCAAAAATTTAATTTCTTTCTTATAAAATTCACATTTACTCAAATTTACCTTTAACCCTTCTCTGGCTAATACTTCCATGATCTTCTCTAAATGTTGTGAGTGTTCCTGCTCATCCCTGCTGTATATTAAAATATCGTCCACGTAATGAACCACAAACTCTTCATAAGGTTCTAAAATTTGTTGCATGGCTCTAATTAAAGCTGCTGCCGAACTGCTTAACCCATATGGTACAGTCCTAAATTGATATACTCGTCCATCTACCATAAATCCGCAATATTTTCTGGACTCCTTTTCTAATGGAACCAACCAAAAAGCACTTTTTAAGTCCAATTTACTATATACTCTTGCATTCTAACATTTCGCCAATAATGGTTCTATCGTAATAGGCGTCTCAAAGTGAGGCTTTGTTCTTTCATTCAGTCGACGTGCATCTAGACATAATCGAATGTCTCCTGTTTTCTTTTTTGCAACTACTAATGGATTAACATAACGCGTTTTACCAGTTTCAATAACACCATCTCTCAGCATCCTCTTGATTTCATCATTTACTTGTGATTGAATATTTTTAGGAATGGGATAATTTTTCACCTTAAATGGTCTCGTCTCATCTACCTCTAAGGAATGTTGGTAATTTCTGGCAATACTAGGAAATTTATTGACTAATTCTATATTCTTTTTAATTAAATTTTTTATTTCTACTTCCTTATCCTCTCTGCAGTCCAACTTAATCATATCTAAATCTTCAGGGAACTCCACTTCTCCATTATCTTCCTTGCCCATATCTTCCATCATCATAACCTCTTTTTCTTCGAAATCCTCTTCTTCTATATTATTAATAACTTTTTCACCATCCTCTTCACATTCCTTAATCCATTCAACGCTCGTATTATTAATTATTATATCCCTTTTTTGTATATCTATAATTGCATTAATCTTATCTAATAAATCTACTCCTAGTATTCCATCCCTTCCTAATCCTTTTAATACTATAAATTCTCCCAAGAACTTGTTATTACCTATCATAAATTCAACAATAAAAATTTTATTCACTACTGTTAAAATTTTCTTTGTAGCTGTTACTATTGTTATTTTACTTGTGGGCATATATTTCCCCACATTATTTTTAATCAAACATTCAATCACATTCTCATCTAAAAATGACGTTTCACTTCCTGAATCAATTAAACAACTTAACTCTTTATCATTTATTTTTATTTTTATATGTGGTAAAACCGTGTTTATTGCGTATTTCGACTGTTCATACAATGCATTACATTCATTCTTTTTGGTTGGTTTTATTAAAAATCCTTACTACATGCTAATTCTACTTTCCCTTGTTTATCTTTCGTTTCTAAATTAAAATTACATCGACTATCTTTAGGACGTGTCCCAGTATAGTTTTTAACTTCTGTTAAACTTTCCTTTCTTATTTCTTTACTATGATTATCGTCTATTCGACCTGGTGAAGCCATTCGATTATTTCTATTACTATAGTTATTTACTCGCTGAGGACTTGAATATTTATTATTATTATTATTTTCTATTCTAGCATATGGCGATCTATTCATACTACGATCTATATAATTATTCTGATATCTTTTACCATATTCCATGTCATCTAATCTTTTCAAAAGTTCAATAAATTGTTGCATGTCACTTATATTCTGAATGGCTACTGCCTGAGTAATTTGTGCATCAAAATGAGTACTTAATTGGCATATTAAATCTCTATCAGTGATTTTTGGTTGCAAGTATTTTAAAATTGAATGTCTCCTCATAACGTACGACGCTCGTGACTCATTACTATTATTATTATATCTACCAACTAATAAATCATTTCTTACCCTTGTTTGTCTCGTTGTTCCCCAGAATTGGCTGGTAAATCTGACCTCGAACTCCTCCATCGTCTTCACCTCATCCGAGATCATGTCCCACCAGGTCATTGCATCGTCCTTGAGACAGTTCCCTATTTTCTGGAGCTTCTTTTGGTCCCCTTGCACATCCTCTAGACTTTCCTTTAATTTTTTTAGAAAACCCATGGGATTTGTGTTCGCCATACCATAGAACTTCGGCAATGGTTCATTTTGTACTGGTACAGGGATGAACACAGGTACACTCTCTTCACTCTTCTCTTTTCTCACTTGTTCAATTTGTTTCTGCATATACGTTAGTTTCTGTCCCTGCCACTCTCTTTTTTCCTTTTCTTCTAAAAATTGATCTATGCTTACAGTGTTTTGTGGTATGTTATTTTCATTTGTTAACGGAAGTGATTCATCTATTATGTCTTTATCTGTTTGTTTACTGCTATTTATGGGCACCATTTGATCTACTATTTCTTCCAATTTTCTCTCCATATCTACTTGTCGTTGTTCCATCCTATTCATTTGTTGTTTCGTTTCATTATGATTTTGTTGTATCATATTTATTTGTTGTTTCATTTCCTTATGATTTTGTTGTATCATATTCATTTGTTGTTTTATTTCCCATATCGTTTTCATCATAACGTGCATTATATCCATCATCCCTCTACTGTCACCTCCTTCCTGTCCTGCTTCATGTATGGGGTTTAGATTGAGATTACTTATACCTGCACTCGCACCTTCTAATGATTCTTGACTACCAATTAATGGTGGCTGTCTCCAGTCATTTACATTCGGAATATCGTCCATTCTGCTTGTTATTGTTTACTATATTTTCCAGATGTATAAATTATCTTGTATTTCCAAATTATTTACTTATCTTCAAATCGCCGACACGTTGGGCTCCAATTGTGGAGTGGAATTTTCTAGCACCACGTTGGGTTAGCCAATTGTGCATTGGATTTTGCTTTGAAATTGCTTTATTTAATTTTAATTCACACTACAGCTTATTTTTTTCATCGGCTATTCAGTCTAGTAGAATCCTTGAGCTTACTTCTCTGGGTCGATCCTCGCGGATGTTGGTAATATCAAAAATAAAACACAAGGTATCAGATAAATTATACACGCATTTTCCCTTTACATTAATATATTAAAAATAAAAAAAAAGAAAAATCCCTCTACAAAGTGTATAGGGTGCTAAAGCATCATTAAACAGTAGCAATGAGGAAACACTCTTTGTGAACATTGACTCGCACACAGAGAAAAACCTCTTGTGAATCACGATCAAATATAAAACTAATAAATATTAGTGAAATCTGTCAAGTTTAACCTTTACTGTGACCCCTACAATCAAATATCAAAAACAAATTAGTTTTCGAAACTCACGCTAGTTGAAAATTTATTCATGCAACAAATAACATGATAAGATCCATCCCCACTACAATCTCTCCAACCTTAAATTCCAAAAAAAAATGTTCTCGAAGTATAATATTAAGAAAAACAACTTCCCTTAACAAAAAACATGACAAGCTTTCGCTAATATCCATATACTACTTTCAAACACATTATTATTACAATAAATACAAAATTTATAGCACTGAAAATAATCCTAATATCTAATAAATAAATAATATAATTTTATCAACTTACATTAAGTTTTTTTGTGTGATTTCGAAATACACGAGAGGCATCTTTTTACACAAGATTTCAAATAACTATGAAAAACTTCGCAAAAATCGAATTAAGGTTTACTTGCACCTTATACTAAATGCAAAACAAAGTACAGACCGACTTTATAAAACAAAGAATAAAATTTATTATTTTATCCTTTTTTAACTAAACACATTAACAGTCAAGATACCTCTGAATCAAAAATGAAAAATTCTTCATATCCGCCTCGCTATCCCTTCCATCTATCAAATCAAAATATACAGACAATACATCTTATCAAATACAATATCCGAAAAAGCGGCAAATTCAATTCCTTTGGTCCACCTAAATATACGAGGGCTAATCACAATTTTATACATTAAATATTTTATTTATACAACATTAGATATATCGATCCCCATCTGAAATAAATAAATATACAAGTGAAATAGCTAATTTTTTTATAAATTGTCCCTAGTAAAAAGTTCACTAATAGTTCAATCTTTTTCCTTGCTTGTTCATGGAAAATCCATGGCATAATGTCTTAAGCAGAAGTAAATGCTGAAAATACGAGGTATTGTCCAAGTATACAGTTACAGATATGTAAATTATTTACATGTCTGTTTCATAATGAAACAAAAGTGTATTGAGTTCAAAGGAGACTATGTTAAGAAATTAAACGTTTCTTTTGCTGAAAAAATTATCCTTCATTCAAAAAGTCACGGACGTTATGATCCACCCTCGTAGTTAATTTTAGTATGATTCCTAAACACACCCAGTTTATGAACGTTTTTACACATTTTATAACAAAGTTTATCAAGAAAACCAAAAAAAATTTGAGCGACTGAGCAAACAATTTTCCTGCGATATCTTCAAATTAAAAAAAATGATTTTCGAAGGGGAGAATATTATACGAACAAGCGAATTAAAAAAATAAATACGTGGAAATGAAAATGTTAGCAATCCCCCGCGTATCTAGATAATAACAAAAAAACTTTATATCATAAACGAATCCAATATTTATTTTATCCATGGCTACACAATATTAAATTTAAAAAACATGTATAAACGTACACAAAGAAAATGAGGGGGTATATCGTTTGTTAGTTTGGGAAGATATCGGACAGGCAGAACGAGTAAAGAGACTAGCAAAAGAGGGCAGGTGTTCAACGAAGCGTACTTGGAGCAGCGCGTTTCGGTTTTAGCAGGTGGTTTTCGACGGTACAGTCATTCAACCGTCGCATTTTGCACAGTAGTAGCCTGCTTATTAAATAATACAGCGCTTCAGTTTATACTTATTTTGCGCAATTTTGGAAAGTTACATCATACATTAAATTTTCGATATTATACACATATACAACTATTCCGCAAGAGACGGCACTAATTAACGAAGCAAAACATCGTTTCTAAATATTTGCTTCTGGTCATTTATACGAGGTATGTCCCAGAAGTTATGAGAACGATATATTTTAAAGTTTCTTTATTGAATGTATCTACAATTTAACATTGTCCCTTTCAAAGTCAGCTCCTTGAGAATGCACACAGCATCTTTTTGCCATTTCTGGTAACAATTCTAGAAGTCTTGTTCCTTTTGGCTATTTAAAACCGGCGACATGACTCTTTGGACGTTATCTATTACTCCTTAATGATAACCTTACAATTGCCGCTTATGCGTTGAAAACAGAAAGACATGAAGCCATGCCTGGACTGTAGAGTGGGTGTGAGAGTACTGAAATGTTTATCTTATCCAAAATGAGGTGTAACGGGAGGCCATGATCGTGATATAAGATCTAGGAGCAGGATTAGGTGCTTAACGCCGGTTCTGTGACCACCACCCTACCACTCTGAACAGTCACCAATCCAACTCAAAAAGTAGGAAAGTGTAGCCAACCCAAGTGGCGTCATCTAACGGCAAGCGGTCCAACCTAAGAAGAAGTAGGAAATTGTAGCCAACCCAAGTTGCGCCACCTAGCGGTAAGCGGCCCAATCCTAGAAAAGTTGGAAATTGTCGCCAAACCAAGTGGTGCCACCTAGCGACAAGCGGCCCAACCCAAGAAAAAGTATGAACGAAAAATTTCACGCGTCTTGAATTCATATGGAGCAATTCCAAAGAAGCTTGAAGTTTGGTATCCACAATATACCCCCCTCCCTTATCTATAACATCTTCACTATGATTTAATTCTAGATAAGTATATTCTTCAAGTTTTTTTGGAATAGCACCATATAAATTCAAGACGCGTGAAGGGTTGGGTTAGGCCGCTTGCCGCTATGTGATGCCACTTGGGTTAGCTACAGTTTCCTACTTTTTGAGTTGGGTTGATGACTATTCAGAGTGGTGGGATGGTGGTTCCAGAACCGTCGTTAAGCATCTACTAGCTGGCAATGTCAGGTCGCACACGCAAAAATATTTTCCGCAAATGTTAAATAAAGCACCTCGCGGTGAAAGGATTGATTCACTGTCTGGCCCTGCGGTATAAATTCTCTGTGGACAATTCCACGACAATTAAAGAAAATGATACACACTGACTTGGTTTAGGATTTGATCACGCGAGTTTTCTTCGGCAACGATGATGATGGTGTGTGCTACTCCGCGCTTTGTCCTTTTGTTTCAGAATCGTACTCAATTACCCATGATTCGTCACCTGTTACCACTCTGTGCAGTTGGGTTCGTTGAAGTTGGGTTCGCTTGCCAAGCGATCCCACAGTCCTTGGCTAATGGATAAACGATTTTCTTTTTGTTCATCAGACAAGTTCTTGGGCACCAGTTTTGTACAAATTTTTCTCATGTCTAGCTCCTCTTTCAAAATCAATGAACAGTATCCTTAGTCATGATTATCTCTTGTGCAATCATCCTAACTGTTAACTGTCTGTTCATGCTAACACAGAACGCACCTTCGACACGCCTTCATCTGTGTGGATGGTTGTCCGAAGCGATGTTCATTTTCAATGTGTTCGTGGCCATTTGAAAACTTGTGCTGAAGACACAGCTGCATCTCCATATGCTGTTTTTATGCAGTTTTTTCCAGTTTGACGCAAAATTCAATTGTATATGGTTGCTCGATATTGGCGTGACGTGGTATTGGGATATAACTGCAAACAATGATCGATCATACCGCTAACACTGAACCGAGTGGACTGCACTGAACCTCTTCTGGTTGCGTACCTACATACTTATACGTAGTCGCCTCCAGCCTAATATAATGTCGAAACATTGAACGTAAAAAAAATAATTCTCGTTATTCTTTGACATTACTCGTATATCAAGTATAACTAAGAAAATTATGTTTGTATGATTCTCAGTATAAATTTCTAATTGTAAGTTAATGTTATATTTTGCTGTTTTAATTTAAATCTGGAATTTTAACGCTATATTTCAAATAATAGATGTTTATATGGTCTGATTTAATAATAATAATAATTGTCTTTATTATCCGACGGATATACAAATTTACTTAAAGGATAATTTGAAAATACAAATTAATAAACACATCAAAGAAAATAAATGTTAATGAAAAAATATAATTATTAGACTTATTATACACCAAATAAGTTGTTGGAGCACAAATTAACTCTACGCGTCTAACTAATAGCAAATTTGGAGAAACTTAACTTTAAATGACTTGCATTACACCATCTTATGAGAACGTTAATAGTATATTGTAAATTCTCACTATCAATGGTATTATGGATAGCGGAGATTTTTACAGTATCAGCATAGGCAAAATACGATCAGAATGTCAACATGTTAATAAAAATTACGAAAAACAAAGGTCCGAGTGAGATATCTACAGGACACCCGATGCAGATGTATCGTTCAACATTAGAAAATAAAATACTTAAATCCAGTTGCAACAAGTAATTTTTTGTTCAAACCAAATTTTATGACGCGAATAGATATACTGTGAGCTTTATAATAATAAAGCTATATTATTTTTACTTTTTATATTTGCAGCTACAGATATATTAGCCTTCGAGTTAAAATTTTAACCAATAAGCAAGATGCAGTGAGTGAAACCAAATTAAAAATATATTTATATATTACCCCCGGTAATGACGCAATGGGCAAAAGTAAACGATGAAATTGCAACCCCTTTTTAAATAGCTGAAAGGGTAATATTTTAATCAAGACCAGCAAAGCGGTCTGGAATATATCTGTGATATTCGAGCAACTTCTCTTGAATATTAAGCTGAGATTAAATCTAAGCGAGAAATAAATTTCAACAAATGAACGTGAAATTTGCTCCTGCAAAGGTCACGACTAATTAATTATTTAAATTTTAATGTGTAACACAATGAAAATTACTGAAACACTTCTTTCTACTAAACACAACTTTATTTTCTGTCAATATTATGTGATTTAATTTAATTTTGCTATTGATATAATCATTTTAAAATACATAAAATATAGCTAATGATTTTTTAATAGTTTTCATTAAAAAATGCGTCTTGAAATAAACAAAAATTACCCGCCATATTAAGTACACTAAAAATAAACACAAATGTATCTTCTCGTACATCTTTATACAGAGAGATCAAAAAAGGTTGACCGTACCGCTTCATAGTCATGGTGTAATTGCCGCATATGTCACATTCTGAATTGTAATTCGTCCGTGCGACATCTATGATTTTACGGATGAACTAATTCCATCATTATTACTATTTACTTAATTTGTGTTTTAATAACTTAAGAAATACATTTCATAATTGAAAATATCTTATTAGAAATCATTGAATAGAGAGATTGAAGAAAGACATATTGAAACACTTCTTGTGTTACACTTTTAACAGCATTTGTAATAGCATCTTGTAGTTCTAATAACGTATGTAGTTCATTCTTCAAAATTGTATTCCTTAAAAACCTAACCCTAAAATTAAGCAAAAATGATAATCATAAAAGTTAACTTACAGCAGCAACGAAACGTGACTTTTATTATATTCAGAAAGATATTTCTAATATTAAATTAAACGCCGTAAACCAAGAGAAAGAGAAACGACAAAAAGCTTATGTGACTGACAAATTCAAATAATGTAAATTGCAGAATATTGGATTGACAACCACTTTAGCGAAGTTACAAACCAAATAATTTATACTACAACAATTAATGTGTGGCAAACTCGTGCTAAAGTTGATATATCGATGAAGCGGCACCGTCAACCTTTCTTGATCTCTTTGTATTATTCGATGTAAGGAAGGAATATTATATTAGAATCAACAATGTTTGAATACACGAGACACGAGAGGCCGATGACTACGATATGACCACTATTGAAAATTTGTATTTTTAAAGAGTTTTTAATTTGATTTATATATTTGGAAAACAGACGGGTGGTGATCTATAAAATACGAAATAGATTTTTATTTGTTCATTTTGTAGATCGTTTAGTAAAGGAGTATTAATATTAACCAGCAATACTTTTCAAGGTTCTCTTCTGTAACATTTGTTCTCTTTGAATGAAATACATCTTTGTAGATAGAAAACGTCCTTTCTACATCGCAACTGGTTATAGGTGCATACTGGAAATATTCTTTTATTTCCGCGTATTTAGAGGCATTGACCCCATACACAATTGCCGCAATGTTTATAAATCTGAATTTATATTAAAAACCGCGTCTAACTCTAGCCGAAGGCCACATCCGAAGTCACTTGGAATATTTTTCAAATTATTAATAGCCACATCTAATGTGATTAATCCATCATTTAATTTAAGGTTTTCAACATAAGTGATTAGTTTTGGCAAATTTGCAAAGTGTTCCCGAAGAAAGTACAACTGATTTTTTAAATTAGAAATTTGTATTAGTTCCTTGCACTCCGAAATACTTCGAGCATCGTCATCTAAACATGTAACGAAATTCTCTGCATAAAAACTAGTAGCTTCCAATCATGTTCCCCATCTAGATATTACTAAAGAGGGAGACAGTGACAAAGGTGGAAGTTTCTCCCCGTAAAGAGCTACTCTCAATGATGCTTTTCTGAAAACTTTTTTAAAAGCTGATACAAGTCTATCAACTTCCAGAAAGGTGTCTCTGATATATTCACAGATCCTGTGAAGAGCATGTGCTACACAAGTAATATAATAAGTTTCAGCAGCACTGTCGCTGACAAATAAAAGTATTTTTTTTGCACCTGTCGTCCGAATGAAGCATTTGGTGAATATCCTCGTAAACGGTTTTAGCTACTGTTTCCGCATCAACTGTATTTTTAACTTCTGTTGCTATTACATATGCGTTATATGGAATAGTTGGATGTAGTACACCACAACAAACTTAACGAAATTCACTGGACACTTACGTATATATGTAATTAACAGTTAAAACAATGAAAAAAAAAACTTCTCCCGTTTCTATCTACGCTCACAAAGAAACGAATTTCAATGTAACATTGAAGTAATTGCGTCACAATTCAACGACAAAAGACAGATGTGCGGTTAACCGAATGAATAGTGCTATTCAATAACTGCGTGTTATACTTAGCGATGATATAGGCTATGTATATGGTCCATCGTAATTTCTTCAAGAGTCTTGGCCAGTTTATTCTAATGTATATATATTTTAAATTTTAAGCTATAATTAGTAAGTAGAATCTTCTAAAATTTCACTGGATAAAACAATATTCAAAATATTTTTTTCTATTTGTATTAAATTATAATAATAAAATAATTAAATTGTGTAGGGCTTGGTCCGGGCCCCTGTCCAGGCCCGGGCCTTGGAACCAGGGGTCCACCCAGCCCCACCCTTGTGGGGGCCATGAACAATTTACTTATCTTTGATCGATTGTGTAGTAAAAACAGATATATTAAAGGTAGGGTCTCCTCAAGGAGGCGTATTGTCACCACTACTATGGAGTCTAGTAGTAGATAATCTCCTCAGGACATTAAATGACCAGGGAATATGGACGCAGTGGTTCGCCGATGAGTGTCATTGTGTCCCAGAGGAAATTCCCGGGGACAGTGGCGAGCATCATGCGAAATGCTCTGCGAATTGTAGAAAGATGGTGCCTTGAGGAGGGATTAACTGTCAATCCTCAAAAAAAAACAAGTTGGTAGCCTTTACCAACATGAGAAAACTAAATGCTCTGGGCAGCGTAAAGCTGTTTGGACAAGAGTTAGAACTAACCAATGAAGTGAAGTATCTAGGCATAACACTTGATGCGAAACTGAATTGGAGCAGACACCTAGCCAAAGTGGCAGACAGGGCGGCGCAGCTCTTCTGGAGATGCAGAAGAGCTGTTGGCGAGACCTGGGGACTAAAACCAAATGTGGTACACTGGTTGTACACAGCAGTAATAAGACCAACGATTACCTATGGGGCAGTTGTCTGGTGGAGGAGGACGGAGCGGACATCGTCGGTGGGGCTCCTGACGACTCTCCAGCGACAGGCCCTGTTGAGAATAACGGGAGCTATGAACAGCACGGGAACCGCTTCCATGGAGGCCATCGTGGGTCTCCCTCCGCTGGAACTATTTATAAGGGTGGAGGCAATGGCTGCGATACTGAGGCTGAAGGCCAATGACGTATGGTGTCCTAATAAGGTTGTAAGGGAGCCATACAGATATCACAGGAACTATACTGGAAGAGCCGATATTTCAAATGCCGGTGGACAGTATGGCACCTGAAATTATGTTTATAGCTAAGCTGAACATACTTATACCGACCAGGGAACAGGCAAAAAGCCGCTCGATCGATTGTGGTGCCGGCACCTGGTACACTGATGGACCACAATCTAGTCAGGGGGCAGGTGCAGGCATATGCGGAATGTGCCCTAGAAGGAAGATATCGATATGTCTGGGGAAACATACTACAGTTTTCCAGGCCGAATTGTTAGCAGTCGCAGCCTGCGCGGATGAAATTCGGGAAGCTGGCTGCGTAAGCAAAAAAATTAACATAATGACTGATAGTCAGGCGGCTATTAAAGCCATTATGAACCCATCTACCAGGTTGCTGATGAAATATTGTAAACAGGTCCTCAATAACCTGGCACAAGACAATACAGTGTCGCTGATATGGGTGCCAGGACATGAGGGAATTAAAGGCAATGAGAAAAACTGGCCAAAGAAGGTACTAATAGGAACTTCATAGGACCAGAACCTGTATGTGGAATCACTAAGGATTCCGCTAAAAGGGAGATCTGGTTATGGCTATAAAAAGAACATAAAAATAAATGGAGGTTAACGGAAGGTCAACTCCACACCAAAATACTACTAAGGGGGCTGGACGGAAAGTTTTCAGCCAACCTAATTCGTAGTAGCAAAAGAGAAATTAAAATAATTACCGGGTTAATAACCGGACATTGTCCTTTAAGGAAGCATTTGTACAGCATGGGCTTTGTTAGCGAGCCATGGTGTAGGAGATATGAAAAACAGGAGGAAAATAACCTTCATCTAATATGCACGTGTGAGGAACTGAAGGAACTCAGACAGAAATATTTCGGGAGAGATCTATTGGATCCTTCGAGTGTACTCAAACTTCCCCTGAGGAGGATAGTGGAACCGAGTGGAACTGAGAGATCTATTGGGGATAGTACAAAGAGCAGTATGCTCAAGTGCCTGGACGTGGTGGCGTCCAACCCAAAACAGAGAAGAAGAAGAAGGTAGGATTCTCGGTAAAATAATAGATATTTATTATACAAGGGAAAAAGTATTAGATCTTAGCTCGAGGTTGTTTGTCTCCCGACGTGAAGCGGAGGGAAACAAAACACCTAGAGCTGAAATCTAATGTTTTTACGCGTGTACAATACACTATTTTTTTCTGTGATGGGGAAAACGTCGATTTAATATTGAAAAAACATATTATTACAATACATTAAAGTCAGAAATTCAATCAATGTGAAATTTGAAGTTTTAAACTGCCTGTAGTTATAGCGACATTGGACTTGCATTGCTAAGGAAACTGTAGACTTATAGTTAACATCAGAGAGTGGATCGATAGACAGTATGGAGAGCTTGATTATTTTCTCACACAGGCGCTGACAGGACATGGTTGGTTTAACAAATACCTGTTCGACAGAAAACGAGCGACATCCCATTCTTGCAACTATTGCCTGGAGATAGACGATGTAGAACATATTCTTTTCAAATGTTCCAGATGGGAAGATATAAGAAGCAATTTCGAGGAAACGACGAACAGGTGCTTCAACCCAGAAAATTTGATTCGTGTTCTGGTGGAGTCTCAACGGGGCTGGAAACAGACATACAGCGCGGCGAGACGAATAATTGAGACAAAGGAGTTAGAAGCCAGACGCTGACCAACAACTGCAATTGAATTATAAGTAATTGACAATCGAAAGCGCTGTGAGACAATCTGGGCTTTGAAGTATGCGAAAGCGGTCCTGAAGCCAAGGCGCAGACGAAAGGGTTTTTCTTTAGCGGGTATACTGAAGCTGAATAACAGGAGTCCTGCACTACTAGGGAAAGGGAGAACAAGTACCTGGTGTCCATAAAAGATTTTCCCCGGGCAAAGAAAAAAAATAATTAAATATCTGTCAATTTAATTCTATGATTGGGTTTAAAAAATTGCGAAGTTAAGATGTTTATTTGAAATGTCTTTCTTACAATGCACATTTAACAAATGTACTTTTGACGTTAAGGAAATGTAACTTTTTGTATAATAAAATAGTCTAAAATTAAATATCTTCCTGCTCTTACTTATGTGTAGAGCTGAGGATGTTTGCGGTACGGCAGGACCGTATGTAGTGCATCCCCACATTTAACTATTTATCTAAATATTCTCTGAAATGATTTGCCGGATCTCATAAATTAATAGAGTGATATTTTAGTATGCACTGGATATTGTTATTATACAAAATCATAATAGCCATTTGTATTTATGGATCATAAATAATAATACGCATGTATTTGTATTTGGTTGTGAATTCAATTTAAACTTAAAACGAATCGTAATATTTTAACGACAAGCCGTCCTTACAATACATGCATTCGAGACAAAGTGTGCAACTCTACGAATAACTTCCATAATTGATCGAAAATGGACATTTTGGAGCTGAAGTAAAGCCCCTATTCTTAGAAAATTTTATTACTGTCGTTAAGAACTATTATTATAAACAACAAAGGCCTTTTATTAGTGTTGAAGTTTTAGTTTCATTGAATTTCCATGTTGTAAGTAGTCAATTGTAAAGTGTTCATTCACAATATTCTAAAACAAGGTGTAAATTTAACTAAAATCCAGAAAAACACATTCTGATAATGTATTACTAGATTAGAAGCTGTGTTTATTACTATTTATTATATTATTTTTATAACCAAATGCAATAAAAGCTACGAAAACAAAAGAAACCTCGATTTATTAAAATCTTGTCACACAGCCTTTCAAAGCCTGGCAGCACATATTTTGCATATATTTTATATATACTACCTACTTGAACTAGGTGAATGAAGTTAGAAGTTATAACTTCTAACTTCAGACGGCAGACTATGTGACCGAACACTAAGTAAACTAACTGCCTCGGTATACGTATTTATATGATCGTCTCTTTGTTCTTTTCTGCGATTTTTTTTAATTTTGCCAACGCCAATAAAAAATTCAAAACATTTTAATAAATACAATTTTATAAATACAATATTTTGAAAATATAAAGCATTTATTAATGCATACATATATATAACAATAACATCATGCGTTTGAAATTCGTTTACGTTAGACAACCTAAATAAACAAACATATATGTATGGATGTTTTTATTGATTGTTAAATATTAAAAAAAACGCAGAAAAGAACAAAGAGACGATCATATAAATACATATACCGAGGCAGTTAGTTTACTTAGTGTTCGGGCACATAGTCTGCCGTCTTTATTTATAATAATAGTTCTTAACGACAGTAATAAAATTTTCTAAGAATAGGGGCTTTACTTCAGCTCCAAAATGTCCATTTTCGATCAATTATGGAAGTTATTCGTAGAGTTGCACACTTTGTCTCGAATGCATGTATTGTAAGGACGGCTTGTCGTTAAAATATTACGATTCGTTTTAAGTTTAAATTGAATTCACAACCAAATACAAATACATGCGTATTATTATTTATGATCCATAAATACAAATGGCTATTATGATTTTGTATAATAACAATATCCAGTGCATACTAAAATATCACTATATTAATTTATGAGATCCGGCAAATCATTTCAGAGAATATTTAGATAAATAGTTAAATGTGGGGATGCACTACATATGGTCCTGCCTTACCGCAAAAATCCTCAGCTCTACTTATGTGTTACATATTTGGGAAAAAAGTACTCATTTTTTTCCCGAGGAAAAAAGTAATTTCATAGAAAGTGACATTCTGTTACCCATCAAGAGGGATAAAACATCAACTCTTTTTCCGTTCCAGAAAAAACTATTTTTAAAGAAGAGATATATATTGTTAACAAACCTTGAAAGTACTAATAAAACTCTAAATTTATATTTTTAAAATCAGTTGTTATTCTGAGCTATTGGACTAATATCAAATGTTTCATATCAGTGAACGATATTTAATTCCCTGAACATTTCAACTTATTTTCGTAGTGAAACACAATTCGTTTTCTTTCGAAATACGATCGCTATAAAAACATTTCCGCTAAAGCATCCTTTTTATATTGAAATTAACGCTTAATGTTTCTGTCAGTTAATTAAAATTACACAACTGTATAACTACGTATAAAAAGAAAGAAAAAACCGAAGTAACAGGATACGTTCATTTCAGTACATTATTTCCTAGACTCTTCTTCGCTAATTTACCAACTTTCTCAGTACAGGATCAAATTATATTGACAACTAAAGTCACATTTTTACGCACATGTGAGATTTATTTATTACAAACCTGAATCAGAACACGAATTTATATAATATTTAAATGCTAAGTAAATGCATTCTTAAATAAATTAAAACTCAAGATCTTAATTTTTAGATTGAGAGGATCTATAAATTATAGATATTTGTTTTTCTGTGAGAATGTGTCGAAGTAATGACTGGAACTTGACATTTATTCAAATTTTATGTTTTCTTTTAAACGATTACATGTACAATAATGAGAAGTTGTAACATCGTAGAAATGAATTATGAACATAATTAATTTGTTTTCACGTCTACATACTCAGCTGTATTTATTTGCTTGCCCTTTATTTATTGATTTATTTATTTACTACTACATAATTACCAGAGAGCGGACCCGAGCGATTGATGATTCATAGTCCATAGGCATCTGCCTTGTATACGCAATAGATTTCTCTCTGTAAGCGATCCGTGAGTTTCGAACAATTTGATACGTGTGGCTAGCTGCATAAGTGGCACATATCTACATATGCAGTTAATATGCATCTGTCAATGCACAACCGAGAGAATGTAATAAACGGTTTGATAACCGGCAGCAACTACTGCTGAAACAAAAGTAATGCTGACAAGCGAATTGCGTATCGAATTTTGAATAAAAGTAATTTACAAAGAACAAAACTCAAAACTATGTATTTTCTGTGAAACATTGGAAGTGTAAAACATTACTATGAACAATTAAAATTTATTAAAGGTGTTTCTATGTTAAATTAGCACTTTTAGATGTCAAAACGACTTTAAAAATAGAAAATGTCCGTTGCACACACAACTAGTGATACGTGCGTGATTAAAATATTGCAAAAGTGCACCGTACCTCGAATGTATAGATTTTTCAATCGGCTTTGTGCAGAATTGATACAATATATTCAAATTTGGATTTCTGCTAAATATGGTACCAACTTTTTGTCTCAGCTTAGAGAAATATCTTCTTAAAAGCATTAAAAAATAGCATCTTGTCTTTATAGTTGATATTCGACGACAGAATATTATGAATACATTGATCAATTACTTTTGCAACTGTCTCACTATTTACGACTGGCAATATTTTAGTTGCAATTAAATATGGTTGGTATGAAGTTGTCGGATGAAGAATACCAACAACTACATTTAACACATATCATCCCATTACATCCGTCGTTTCGTCTGCACTTACCCAAAGTTAATTACCAGATAGTTTGGTTCTTATTTTTTCAATAGTTCTCAAATAACAATTTGGTAAGTGGTATTTACCTAAAGTAGATTCATCTGGTATTTCACGATCAGTATATTTTGTAAGAAACCTCTTGAGGACTTGATTGTTAAGCTTTTTGAAGGGGATATTAGCTGCCATGAAAGTTTCACAGTTCTTTGTTGTTAAAAGTGTCAGGTGCAAATGGACATATTGCTATGAATTGTGGTTTATATATTTACTGCACCACCATCCACAACTAATCTACCCAACTAGGATACTCAGCCAGTTTATATTCAACAATGAGACTTCTTTCTTCTCAGGGTTCCAATCGGAAAAACGTGGAATTGCAATATTATTTAGGCGCCAGTCAATGTTTCTTGACAAATATTATAGTTATATGCTTTATAAGTTACTTATTTTAATAATTAAACAACAGTAAAGGTATATGGGATAAAAAATGAGCACAATATAAAATTTAAATGAATATTTAATACAAAAAAATCAAAAAAGAAAAAAAACTATCTTTATAGAGAGAGTATAAAGATCAATATTGCATCATTCAACAATTCCTGAAGTAAAACAATTCACTGAATATGACAGCTAAGTGAATTAAAACTTCCTCTATGACTCCGATCAACTTATCTAAAATAACAAAGTTTATTTTTAATTTCTCCCCAAAGAACCACACTGTATAAACAAATATAAAACACGTTCAAAACTACGCATGTGCAAACATCAAACACATGAACAAAAAATACCCTTGACTTCCCAACGTGCAAAATTTTACAGTTATATTTTTTTTATATTACTTAGAAATTTTAAAAATATTCTTTATTATTTATCACTACTAATTAAGACTCTTAACTAACAATATTGAATACAAGATAAATATTCTTATCAAAGCTTTTCTAATTAAGACGTCTTAAGCATGTAAATTTACTTACATAAAAACTTATTGGACGCATTTACTCGACAACGTTGTTTAATCAATTACAAAAACAAAATTACTAGAAAACCAAACTCGGATAATTATCGGGAATAAATATGAACTACCATAACTATGGTCACACACAAAAAAAGAACCCGTACTAATTAAATATTAAATATATCAATCACTACAACGTTCCCGGATAAATTCAGATGTGAATCTCCTAGAATTTTACTCCAGCCCCTCAAACATGAGATCGATAACCAAAAAACACACGTTCTTTTATCTCACATGTGAGATTTAAATCGGATACTCACAGATATCCATGAATTATGTACATTCATACATAATTAAATTTTTAAATATAAATTAGGGAAAAATCCATAACAATATGTTATCTAGATGAGTTTTCGAAGAAACATGTCTCTGCACATTACACTTTTGTTGACGCCTTAAACTTAATAAACAGGCACTGCAATATATCTCGGTATCATTACGAATATGCAACCAATCTGTATGGTCTCTCATCCATCTTTCCATGGTTTCCCTACGATAATTCCCAATAGTTAATGAAAATAATGAGAAATACGAAGAACAGAAAGAAATGGACTAAAAAGAAGAAACGAAAACTACTCCAAAAATAAGGTAGAAAATTAAACTTAATATTTCTAAAAAATTATAGGATAAATATACAATATAACAATAGGTTTGTTCGAACCCGTAGTTCTAGTGAGTTCTAGTACTAATGCGCATGCACTTTTGGTTTAATGCGTTCGAACCAGTCCAGTTCTAGAATTTGAAATTCTCGAATTTTAAAACCTCTGTTCGAACCCTGCCGAATATTACGTCACATGCAGTTCAGAACCGTTCTAACCAATACTAGCTCTATAGCAGGTATTTGCAAGTATTTCAAATCTCGCGCAAGCGTATACCAGTGGTTTTGTACATCTTGTATCATAATATGATCCAGGCTGTATCGTTGTGGTATATTTTAGTATATTTATGTCCTAATTCGTTAGATTTAGATTAGATAATAGCAATGTAGATAGTTTATTTTATTGTAATTTATAATTTATACATATTTTGAGCGATTTAAGTTTCTAGTTGCTTAAAATATTTTATTTCCAATAGAACTCCTACAGCGGTATTCTAAGGTAAGTAATTTGTAAAATATACCCCTAAAATTGTGAAATATTTGCATATTACATTTAGGATAACTACAACAGAAATGGGGAGTTCTTCATCTTCAAGTGACTCTTCTGATGAAGAAATTGCTATAGCAGTGATGCGTCAAAATGTACATTTAAAGAATGAAAACTATGTACAAGAAACTATACCGTCGTATAGCGATGAAATTTTCAAACAGGACTTCAGGATTTCACGAAGGCTATGTGAAGCATTAATAACTAAATATGAAAATAGTGTACATTATTTTGAAACTGCCAATGGGAAATATGGGCAATTAGATGCAAACCACCAAATAGTTACATATTTATTGTTTATGGGACATCAGACCGCATCATTTAGAGATGTTGCAGATAGGTTTGATTGCTCAATTAGCACATTGTTTAATATACTAAGAAAAATAACTACTTTCTTCAGTGAAATGGCTGGGTAAATTATCACATGGCCAACTGCAGAAGAATGCATTAGTATAGAACAGAATTTTGCTGAAAAAGGGTTTCCTGGAGTTGTAGGAGCTATAGATGGGTGTCATATTAAAATCGACAAACCTGCTGAAGACCCAGACTCCTATATAAATAGGAAACATTATTATTCAGTGCAGGTAAGATATGATAGTAGTAGCATTAATAAAATTAATTATTATTGTTAATTGATTTATATGCAGGTAATATGTGACCATGAAAGAAGAATAAGAGATGTCTTCATTGGTTACCCTGGATCAGTACATGATAGTAGAGTATTTCGTATATCTCCCCTTGCACAACAGTTACCAAGATTATGCGGGCAAAATTATTATATATTAGGTGACAGCGGGTATCCCTGCACTTACCATTTATTAACTCCATATAAAGACAGAGAAAATCTAACTCCAGTACAAAGGAATTATAATCATCAACATGCTAAAAGTAGATATGTAATCGAACATTGCTTTGGTATTTTAAAGCAGAAATTTCGACAGCTCTACCATTTAAAGTTCAGAAAAATGGACAAAATCTGTCATAGCATATGAGCTGCATGTATATTGCATAATATTGCACTCGATGAAGAATTAAATGAAGAGCTGCTTGCAGCTGAAGAAGAAAACATAGGTGCTGACTTACAGAATGATGAAGCAGCAGTAGATGATCGAGATGGAATTGCACGAAGACATAATGTTGCTAGTATGTTACCTCGACGATAATATTTATTGCTTGTATTAGTTTCGAACACTGCAATAAATATTTTCTTAAATCTATTAACATCTTTTATTTCATCTACTACTGTCATTTATCTATATGTTTTGAAAAAAAAGTAGACTAGCAATTAAGTAATTATTTCATACAATTACTTAATTGTCCTAAGTAATCTAGACATATTTTAAAAAAATATATCAAATAGTTTTCTTTATTATTACTAAAGTTTCAGTTGTATATTGGTTTCATTGATTTATATTTAAAAAAAAATAATTATGTGAAAACCCATCATGGGACCATAACTTTAGAACAGCTGTTTATGGCAAAGAAACAATTCAATTTAAGGCTACTTTATTAATATATAACACTTCTTTATTTAATGTATAAAACAAAAAAAAAACTAAAGAAAATATAACTGCTTCTATGACAAATATATTTAAATTTCTAATATATAAAAACTTAAAATAAAAAGTTCTAAAAATTAAATCGCACTCAGCTTCTTTGGAAAATATAAAATGTTATTATTAAGAAATTTAGAAAGTAAATAGCATATGATTATAGTATTCAAAATAATGCACAAATATCACATTGAGTTAACGAGGTCTATCTGAGAGGGTCTGAGCTAACGTTCCTAAGGCATCTCCTATACGTGTTAACTCTTTTAGGAGCTTCTCATCATTAATTATTTTTTTTTCATAATACATTCTTCTTGCATTATAATATTCATTTTTTTTTGTGTGGTACTCTTTTAGATTTGTATTCATATCTTGCAAGGCACTTTTTTGAGCAGTTCTCTATCTTTTGCTATTTTTTGGTGTTGCATTTTCGTCTTGTTGATTTGTGGATTTTGAAGATTGTGGTGTGGTTAATAATACATCGCTTATTGCGTCGGTAATGACAGACCTGAAGTGGAAGGTATTCCTGAAAGGGGTGTTGATGAACTGGCAACTCATGTTGAAGATATTCCTGGCTGATTTTCGCTGGACAATATCTCAGTTCTTGACGTTAATAATATATGGGGATATACATTTCATTTTCTTTTCATATATATCCCCCATATCTTCATAAAATTCAAAAATCTTTTTTACTCTTACAGTTTGTGACTGATCGTCAACAAATTTCTTAAAATTTCGCTCTAACACTTTCCATCTATTCTCACAATTTAGGGGGCTGTAGTCATATCCAATTAATTTCATTTCAGAAGATATTTGCTCCCATAGATTCTTCCGTTTCTTCATTTCTGTTGTTCCAACTTTACTTCTGTATTTTTTAAAAAGATCTATTATTAACTTTGTAGCATTTACAGTCCATTCTTTATATTCCCTATTTACGATTAATATAAGTGCTACAAAAGATATATATATATATATATATATATATATATATATATATATATATAATTTTACATGTGAACATTTTGAAAAATGTATTTACTTACATTCTTCCTGTTCTGTGTTCTGATTGTCGTTAGCCATAATTTCTAAATTAATATATCAAGTGTGCTTTATATTACTAATGCGAGTTATTTTTAGGTTATGTTTTACTATTTATGTTGGTAATAAGTCTCGTAAGCCTGTCATTATTGAACTACTTATGTTGGCCCTACTATTTCACTAAAATTACAATTTTAAAATGTGTTCGAACCTACATCATTATAATTTGGAATTTGAACTGACATGCGCATTTGTTTGTAGAATTATAAATTCTAGAACTACCTAGGACTAACGAGAATTGCAAGGTTCGAACAAACCTAATATAAATCGTATTTTTTAAAAGACTAAAAGTTGTAACCAAATAACACTGAAAGAAACGAAACCAGAAACATGCCACTGTAAAATAAAATTTATATGAATGTATAGACACAATAATGCAATCGAGCAAGCAAATAGTGAGCCTGTTATAACATGCATAGTATACATGATACCGCCACAATGTTTTACCGGGGCAATTGGTCATTCAATCGCTTCAGTCCGCTCTCTGAAAATTACATATTCCAATAACAGTAATGAAGTTTATGACTCAATTACACAATCGAAATTCATAATGAAAAAAAAATAAACATACAGTGCAACCTTGGTAATCTGTACATGTGGTATTCCGAAACCGCGACAATCCGAAATGATGTCGTATCTTGCTAATCCGAAATTCAATTGCGTCAGACCTCGAAAATCCGAAAATCGCGTTATGCCTTCAGTCACAGCGTAAACAGTCGTGTTGCTGCCGGATATAAAGCAGGCTTTACACTTACGAGAACTCGTATACGATAAATCGTATACGAGTAACACCTGACATTTACATTTGTAGCAGAGTCGTATACGATATTGTATTTTTAGAAATGACACCATGTAAGAAAAAGTGCGAGTTTAGCTATGGCTTTATTAATAATAATGAAAAAGCACAATGATATCGCCTCCTCAGGAATATTCAGAAAAATTTGTCATTACTTTCCAATCAGGGGACACTAATTCCTTCCGTGCGACAGAGACTTTTTGGTAGCAAAAAGGCTAGTTCGCAAGCAAGACCGAATTTATATTCCTGAGGAATAATATGAGCTTATCAAAAAATCCTCAAGAAAGTCTCTCTTCTCAATAAAAAGTGTGCATAATGAGGAAATTTTATACTTTAAGAAATGGTGGCACAAATATTACAAGAAAACTATCCTGTCCATCGACTCCTATGGGAAAAAGATGAGAAAACGACTTTTCAAATTTCTTAGTATAACGAATTCGAATATGATTGCAGAAAACATGGGACTCTTAAAGTACGCCCGTTTATCGATGGGCTTATTTTCTATGAATTTTCTTTGGGAAAACTAGCTGTAGTTTGTCCTACTGCCAACAGAGCCTGCTTACACAGGAATAATCGCTATAAATTAAAAAAAAATGAACAATCTAAAGAAAGAAGCTTGTGCAATATGTACCAGAAGACAAGAAATTATTTTATGATGAACTGCTTTTATGGCTACCACTAATAATTTTGAGCAACCAGACAAAGATTATCAAATAACACTATTTCTGAATTTGTCCCTTATCTAATAAATTTTTGTATCAACATCAATACTGGAGTTTTCTTTGTGTCTATTTGGAAAAAGCTACAACTACAAAAACAATTTTTTTTTGTTATATCTTATCTAATTTTTTTATGCTCTTGTTTTTTATTAAAACTTTAAAATGTATCATAAATTGACTCTTTGTTTAGCAAAAGATATCCTGATTAATATCAAAATGAAACGTTATTTTGTTCTCAAATACTTTTCTGGAGTTGTGTCCTTTTTGAAATAACCGATTCAATTATATCTGTTCTGAAAAATTGCCGTAAAACCAATTTTACTTTTTAAAATGTTCGAAAGAATTTGGGTTAAAACTTTTGAGACATATCTTATGGGAATATGTATTTTTGTATTAATCTCATGTATGGAATTTTTGAACTGTCCATTTTGAGATTTCAGTTATCCAATTTAAATAATAATAACTAAAACCCTAATAAATTTCATTAAACAAAAAAAAAATAGTGTATACACACTTATACAAGCTGTCCCGTATCGTTATGTTCAAATTTTAGGAGTGTAAAGTAGACTTCATTTCAAGTAACAAAAACGCAAAACTTGTATATCCATTTTTATTTGTCTCAAAGTTACAGATCTAAGAATATGATTGTCGGATCATGAAAAAAATGTAATCCTAAAGTCAATAAAAATAAGCCAACAGAAGAAGTACTTATCCGAATTTCATACTTGTTTTGTTGGATTTGCTCGACAGCCAGGTGAATACGATCCAACAACTCTTCTCTTGTGTTCGAAACTTGCGCGTAGACTAAATTTTTCATAAATAAAAGTCAAGGGGATTAAGATCGGGTGATCTTGGTGGCCATGCAACAGGACCACCTAGACCAATCCATCTTGGATCATTGACGTTAACCCAATTTCGAACAGTAATTCCGAAATGTGGTGGTGCCCCATCCATGTGAAACCACATGTCTCGTCGAACATTCAGTGGGACATCCTCTATAAGACCTGGCAGTTTGTCAAGAAGAAATTGAAGGTAATTGTCCGCATTTAACCTCCCAGGAAGAACGACAGGACCAATCAACAAGTCATCGATTAGAGCCGCCCAAACGTTAATAGAAAATTCATGTTGAAATTTAGATGGGCGTATAGCTTTAGGATTTTATGATGACCACCTGTCCAGGTTTCTCTGATTTGTAACACCACTTCTCGTGAACGTAGATTTATCTGTCCAGAGGACTGTTCTGCAGAAATTAAAACGAAACCGTGACTGTCTTAATATCGAGGTAGAATAAACTAGACGAGCTTAGAGGTCTGCCTCAAGCAAACCGTGTCCGCTGCGATAGTGATATGGATATAAGCCCTCACGTTTTAAAATTCCCGAAACTGTCGTTCGTGGCACTCCTAGTTGTCTAGCGATTCGACGTACACTGAGAGTTGGATCCCTTGTAACAATAGCTACTGCTTCTTCCTCTAACTCTGCTTGCAAATTTACTCCTCGGTCGAAAAGATAATCACGCAGTCCGCATTCCCGAAATTTTCTGTGTACTTCCAGAAACGTTTTGTAATTAGGAATGCGCCTATCGGGAAACCGATGTCGGTATTCAACAACTGCTTGACGTGCACTGCCGTTACAGTAGTCATACACAAAATGCATGTCCGCAAACTCTTAAGAAGAAAATCGGTAAAGCATTTTGAATAAAGAAAACGTGTCCACTCACTAATAAGCTGTTGTATGAACTGAAACGTAATGTAATCCTTTATTAAAAAATGCAACGTTGATAGTCATCTGAACATTTGTTTATTGTATGATATTCATGGTTCAGCACTTACGAAATAAGTAAGAACCTTCTTTATCATAAATCAATTTCCAGTACTCTTTTTTGTAGATCTCCAAGAAATTACTGTATGCACTACGACACGTGTTTATTTATTTTAGGATAAGATTTTATTATGCGACGTTAACAATCACAGGCCTCAGTTTGTATTGGCTTTAGGATTACATTTTTTTTCATGATCTGACAATCACATTCATAGATCTGTAACTTTGAAACAAATAAAAATGGATATACAAGTTTTGCGTTTTTGTTAGATGAAATGAAGCCTACTTTACACTCCTAAAATTTGAACCTAACGATACGGGGCACTTGTATAATGTAAGTGATAGCTTGTTAAACCCTTGTTTATTTTCGTTCGTGATTTAACTAATTTCCTTTAAACAAAAATAATGTCTCATAACGTTGTCTTTCTGCTTTACCGAAAACAGTAATACAATAGGAAACAAAGGAAATTCCTTTTCAATGATCAAAGGCCTTCTTACTAATAACATGACAAAATATAAAACGGAAGAAACGAATTCTCAAGGGAATAAAACAAGCTCTCAGAGATGAACGAATAAAGAAAGCAATTTTGTCCAATTACGATTTACAGAAAGTATCAAATATTGACATGCCTGAGATGGCGCCAGGTGATATATATGGATATATTTTTAAAATAAACAATATCCTTTAGATAAGATTTTCGTTTTCCATAAATATTCCAGGAATTTCAAAAAGCATTATATAACGTAAGCTTTACGACTATGTAATAAAATAAAGAAAACAATCATACAACTTAAAAATTTTTGTCCTTCCTTTATATTGTTCAAATGTAACTTGAAATCTTCTTTATAAAAACAGAAAATAACAATCATAATTTATTATTCAGTTTTTACAATAGTAACAGGATAAGATTAAAATAATTATTAATAGATTGAGAGGGCGGAACAAGAAACCTCAATTAACAACAGAAAATAAATACATAAATTGAATATAAGTTAGAAAAGAATCTAATTAACTTTATTATGTAACATGAGATAATGACATAATTATTCGTTGAAACTGATTAATATTTAAATTGATATGTTTACAAGAATTATTCATCCTTATCGTTACTGAAATCAGATAGGAATTGATGAGAATTATGAGGTATATCTGAGCATATAGAACGTATTAATAGGCTAATTAACAAATTGTTAAAAGAATTATAAAATAAAAACTATGCGGTTTTCGACAAGGAAACCGGACAATAAGCTGTTTGAATACAAGAAATATTGATGCTCTACAACCTCTATGTAATAAAAATAAACGTCCAACACAAGAAGGCGCCAATAATACTCCGCCCGAATCTTAAACCTACGGAGAAAATATAATTTTCAGAAGTTTTCGTTTTATTTTCTTAATATCGGTAACAAAATTACTGTAATATGGACTCATATAAGCTACTATACAGAGTGATTCTAAATACATGCGATAAATTTTATGGGCTGATTCCTAGGGTTATTATTAGAGAACGGACGCAATTTCCACAAAACGCAATCGGCAATTGGAATTGTATATAACGTCGCTCAGTACATCCCGGCGTAATTCAATGAAGTATTTGTTTAACTTACTCGGACACCTGGTCTCGCCGCGATAACAATGGACAAGCCAGCTATTGTATTCGGAGAATATAGTGCTTTTTAAAGTGTTTTCATGAGCGTAGATAGAAGCGGGGTTTTTATAATGTATTTTATTTATTAGTTTATATTTCGTACGATAAATAAAGTGCTGTGAGTAAGTTTCTTGTTTTCATAGTTTTAACTGTTAATTGCATCGTAATTTTTGTGATAGATCCTGTTTAATATCGTTTGATTGAATCTATTTCTACCAATTATTTCGACGTAAGAGTGTGCATTGAATTTCGTTCAGTTTCAATAACTTACGCACACATTTTTAGTTTTCATTTATTTAGATCTAGAGCATTGTTTAAGTTACTTTTTCAGACATGATATGGAAGAATGTCGAGAACGGCATTGTAAAACAATGGCGAGTTGGATTGACGGTCATACTGATTGTATGTCCATTGTCAGTGATTCCGAAATTTATTACAAAATCCGTAAAATATCGTCAAAAATTCGTCACTTAGGATCGCAAACACTTCTGAACTCTGTAAAACTTTTATGGCGGCTAATATTTCATTAAATAAACTTAGCAATCCCACTTTAAAAATATTTCTGAAAAAATATACTGGTCGAAATGTTCCTGATGAATCAACTTTACGCAAATCTTATGTTTCTAGGTGCTATACGAGAACAGTAGAACGCATTAGAAGCCATCTTTTAAATCAATATATATGGATAAGCGCCGACGAAACGGTGGATATGTTAGGACGCTGTGTGGTAAATGTTGTAGCTGGTGTACTACATCCAACTATTCCCTATAACTCATATGTAATAGCAACAAGTGTTATAAATAGGGTTGATGCGGAAACAGTTGCTGAAACCATTAAGGAGAATATGCAAAAAATGCTTCATTCGGACGCCACTTACAAAGAAAAAATACTTTTATTTGTCAGTGATAGTGCTGCGTATATGTTAAAAACAGGCAGACTATTGAAGAAAACATATCCTAATATACTGCATATTACTTGTGCAGCACATGCTCTCCACAGAATCTGTGAATATATCAGACGCACTTTTCCGGAAGTTGATAGACTTGTATCAGCTTTTAAAAAAGTTTTCAGGAAAGCACCATTGAGAGTAGCTCTTTTCAGGGAAAAATTTCCATCTCTGTCACTGCCTGCCACTCCAGTAATAACTAGATGGGAAAATGGCTGGAAGCTACTAGTTATTATGCTGAGAATTTCGATAGTCTAAAACATTTCGTAACACTGCTAAAGGAGGATGCTAGAAGTATTGTTGAGCGCAAGGAGCTCGCACAAATCCCAAATTTAAAAAATCAGTTGTACTTTCTTCACGAACACTTTGGAAAATTGCCAAAACTAATCACTTATTTTGAAAATCGAAATCTCAAATTAAATGCCGGATTAACCACATTAGATGTGGCTGTTAATAATTTGAAAAGTATTCCAAGTGACTTCGGATGTGGCCTTCGGCAAAAGTTTGAAGCAATTCTTAATAGAAACCCAGATTTAATTACATTGCAGCAATTATGTATGGAGACAATTCCACAAAATCTAACGGCTAAATATGAAGAAATAAAAGAATATTTCCAGTATGCACCTATAACCAGTTGCGATGTAGAAAGGACGTTTTCTATTTATAAGGATGTACTTAATTCAAAGAGAACAAAATTGACAGAAGAAAACCTTGAGAAAATATTGCTAGTCAATATTAATACTCCTTTACTCAACTTGAACGACAAAATGAACAAATAAAAATGTTCCAATTATAGAAATAAAATTAAAAACTTTAAAAATACAACTTTTCTACAAATAAATATGTATTTCGTAATTTTATAGATCACCACCCGTTCGTTTTCCAATTATATAAATAAAATTAAATATTTTAGAAATACAGCCTTTCGCCAGTACTGCACTGGGTGGTAAACGTGTCCGGTCTCTAGTTATTATGATCATAAAAGTTCATATGAATGTATGTTTTAAATGGATTAGTTTTTAAAGTTGCGAGATGTTTAATAGTAAGTTAAAGGTTCTTACAATAAAACCTACCAATACAAAATTAACTTATAAAAATTCTTGGAATTGACCGCCTTCAACTGCAATATAAGTTTCTATCATCCGTTGCATTGATTTGTGAGTGCGTTCAAGAATACCGGGGTTGTTTCGCATTGTCTCAAATGCTGCAACAATACGATTCATTTCTCATAGTATATTATTGTGTCAAAGTGTTGGCAAAGTTTTCTAAAATGGATTACACAAATCCTGAGTTGTGCGATATGCATTTTGTTTACGGTCTTACTAATGGTAATTAATGTGCAGCTAGACGTCTTTATGAAGAACGATACCCAAACCGTGCCATCCCGCATCATTCGATATTTGCCCGTCTTCACCAACGTCTTGGAAACCGTGAAATCGGAAGTTTTAAAAAAACATACGGCTGATAGCGGGCAACCACGTACAGTTAGAACTCCATAAGTTTAAGAAATTATGCTCAATGAAATTGAGAAAGATCCTACTACAAGCACCAGAATAATTGTGTCTGCGTTAAACATAAGTCAGCCCACAGTTTGGTGGATATTGAACAATCACTTGTTGTATCCATATCACATACAACATGTACAGGCATTTTTGCCAGCAGATTTCCCCCAAAGATTTACTTGTTATCAATGGATACAACAGAAAATCGCACTAAATCCTCAGAACTTTTGGCCAGTGACTCATGTTCCCATACATGAAGCGGTGGCTTGCATCTCAGCGGTTCGTCAATGACGAAGAGCTTCAAAACGCTGTGACAGTTTGGCTACGTTCGCAGGCGATAGATTTTTATGCAGATGATGTTCCAAAAACTGTTAAATGATATGATAAATGTTTGAATTTGTTTGGAGATTATGTCAAAAAGTAGAGAAAGGTTGTAGTTTTAAGATGTATAGGTATAATAAAATTTTTGTATCTCAACTGGTTTCATTTTTATTTCAAACCGGACGTTACTTTGCGGACAACCCTCGTAACTACATCTTTCCATTTATCATATGTTGTCCCTTTATTTCAAGGACAGAGTGTATAGAAGAGAAAGTGTATCATACCCGCTTACAAGAGAATTTACAGACAAATTGGTCAGGAACTGTCAGGAAGTAGTATTGAAAATCTTATAAATTCAGTATATTTTGTTTGTATGACCAGTTTATTTATTTTTCTTGCTAATTAATAAATAAAAAATACTTTAGATCACAGGTGTTAAAGTTTGTTGAAAACGTGTTACGGAATCCCACAATGTAAAAAAAAATAAATAAAAAAAGTAACAAGTGTTCATTTCAAAAGTCAATCTAGTAGCATGTGATTTACTGAGAACATTTTGAAGTATGTCGTAAATTAAAATTTACTACTTAACCTACGAAGTCGTATATTTTGACAGTTTCATACATACAAATAAATAACAAATAATAGGTATTTATTGAAAACTATAACAAATGTTGAAAATGTTGTCCTTCAAGATCAATGCACTTTAAAATCCTCCGTTCAAAATTTCTGATGATATTCTGCAACATTACTGGATTGTTATTAATTTCCATATTTCTGTTCGATTCTCTGTAGCATATCGTTCAAATTCAATATAAGTGTTCGAAATATGTTATTTTTTAGATAAGGCCACAAAAAGAAGTCGCAAGGTGTTGCGCATGAACGTGCAGGCCAGGCAATATCAGTATTTCGATTAATTATACGCTCATCAAAAAATTCTCTTAAATAATTCTTCAAAGATTCTGTAGTACAGTGACAAGGTGCTCCGTCTTGTTGGAAATATGCATTTTGAAGTTCAACATCATGCAACTGATTGACAAATGGTTGTAAAATTTCCGTACGGTACCTTTGAGCAGTTAACGTTCCCTAAAAAACTATTGGTCCAATGATTCGCCTTTGGCTTATCGCTGCCCAAACACCAATTTTCTCTGGATGTAGCGATTCTTCATTAATTACATGTGGATTTTCACTACTACAAATTCTTGTATTTTGTGAATTTAGGTATCCCGTTTATAAAACCATGCTTCAACAGTAAAGATGACTCTTTGCGAAAGTTCTCCATTATTGTTAATATTTACAAACCAATTACAAAACTGTAGTCTACGTGGGTAATCAATTTCTAACAATTCTTGTACTGCTGTGACACGATATGGATAAAGTTGCACAAATTTTTTTAATAACTTGTGAGTTGTACCAACAGAAAGGTTTATTTGTTGACTCAAATGTCGAACAGATGTTTGTGGTTCATTTTCCATTATTTCTTCAACACGATTGACAACTTGAGGTGTACGTTTCTTAACTGCTCCGACGCCTGATTTTCTTAAGAGACTACCACTTTCAGAAAAAAGTTTTAAAGTTCTATCCAAGGTATTCTTAAATTGTATATAATCTATTACAAAATGTGGAAACTCAACTTGAAATTCTACCATGCAATCTTGAACTGAATAAACCTATAAACCATCAATTTTATTACCACTTCGAAAATAAGCCTGGACTAAAAAAATTTTATGTTCTAAAGTGAAAGCCATTTTAAAACTGAGAAGCAATTTATTATATCAGAATCGACGCACGATTACTTTATGCACTAACTGATATTTGTGATTGACATTATCAAATGTCATTTGGATTTACGTTTACGGAACAATAAACACATACTAATATATTTGCGTCTTATTCTATCAAAATTTCAAAGTAACCTAGATTGACTATTCAAATGAATACTTGTTATGTACAACTTTAAGTACGGTACATTTTTTTTAAACATTTTGTATATTGAAAAACTACTTCTGATGACTCTTCATCCCTAATTTCCGTGTCTAAAATTTTATTACAAAACCTTCTTTAATTTATCAGATATTAGCATGATTCCGCACATTTGCCTATCACTATATATGTAAATCTGTTTATAGCATATGCATGATCTACGCTACGGGTTACTATATCAAATATACGTCTATTCGGAGTGAAAATTGAATGTATTTTACTGTCCTTGCTTTTGCTGCACCTCTCGCGAAATAAACGTGTTGATGCTTTCAGGCAATCGATCACAATTTCCTTGCAATCCCGATAGCCGACAACGAGTTATTAGATTATTCCGCAACGTCGTGCAATAAATAGGCGCAATTGTTAGCAAGTGAAGGGATGATTTCTGAGATATTGGCTTGAAGTTGCCGTAAATTCCGAACACAATACATGGTTATACATTAAAGAGTATTAAACACTATTAGGTCTTATTTTCTCGTACGATATTTATTAGTAATAAGATAACAAAATGAATGACACTTCGCAGTTTCTCGGATATAAATCAATAGATATTTTAACATTTTAAAGTAGAAGATGTGAAAACTTTAAAAGTGTATATTTTAGCAATCAAATAATTCGCATATCCAAGTCGGGTATTTAATCTAAACTAGTTCATTATTCTGGTTATTCGAAAATAATCATAGGTCAGGTATTTAAAATAAACCAGTTCATAATTCTAAACAGTCATCGCATAAAAATTGTGAAATACAAAAATTAGTAGAACATCAAAATGCATTATAAGCATCTGTGGAAAGTCCGTAATTAAACGAGGTTATATATCAGCGATACCGCAACAAATATTAAATGTCCTCGATTTTTAATTACGCTTATTTAATGTATAAAAAATTAAAATGTTTAGAACCGCTAGAATTAAGTTGTATATAGAATTTGTATATATACCATAAATTTTGTTAAATAAATCATTAAGGAATGTTCTGTTATTTAATCACTATTCTTTGTCCTTCGAGCCGTATCGAACCAGCGACCTATGCATATACTTCTGTTCTATAATCAACTATCCATGGTCCTTCGAGATGACGATAACGAGTGAACATTTATCATGGACACAGTAAATGAACTTTCGCAGAAACAGCAAGAATTGGGCCAGTCCATGACCAAGGTGCTTGCTAACACAAAGAAAGATCCATCGAGTAGAAAAGACCTAGAATAGTGTAAGAAAGAGGATCAACACATTAAACAAGTATTGGAACCACGTGAAAATAAATAAAAAATAAACAAATGTCCACAATGGATCAATCACGCCAATACTTCAAGATAGATTATTACAGTTAATTACACAACGTATAGGACGAAGCCACAGCGTACCTCACAGCCGCTCAAGAAAACATAAGAGAAACAGGCAACAAGAAGAACCCAGATACCTCCGAAGAAAGAAAAAGTCAAGAAATGCGAGTGAAGTGACAAGAATCACGATTTCAGTCATTAGAAACAATATCTAACACAAAGAAGAAAAATCCAGTGATTAACCAGGAGTCACAGGTCAGGTATTTAAAATAAACCAGTTCATTATTCTAAACAATCATTGCATAAAAATTGTGAAATACAAGAATTAATAGAACATCAAAATGCATTATAAGCATTTGTGGAAACTCAGTAATTAAACGATACCGCAACAAATATTAAACGTCCTCGATTTTTAATTACGCTTATTTAATGCATAAAAAATTAACAAGTTTAGAACCGTTAGAATTAAGGTGTATATAGAATTTGTATATATACCATAAATTTTGTTAAATAAATCATTAAGGAATCTTCTGTTCTTTAATCAATATTCAAAAAGTATTACGGGAATTGAGCCTTTCACAGCGATAACATTAAAAATTGTGTGTTTAGTAAATATCTATATAATTTATCATTACTTTAGAAGTTAGTGTTAATATTACAAGTTGTATTTATTTCGTCCAATTATTAATAAACCTGGACAAAGCAAAGAGAAAACGACATTATGTAAGTTACCTGTTGTACATGTAACAATCCAAATAAATATATATTTTTCCTCGAAAACAAAATTTCTGTAAAATACCGCTTTTAAATTGAATGCTTCTATTGTGTTATGATATATCAATATTCGGACACGTAATCTGAATTGAATAGTTCTACTGAGACCTTGATTACGAGTCGAAATATTAATAGAAGGTGTCCGCCGGGAGGTATACTACTTTGTTTTGGTTAAATGAAAGAGAATGGATCTAATATCGATAAATGATAAAATATTATTAAATGTTAGCAATTACGGGGGTAAGGTGAAAAATTCTCGACCTGACAATGAAAGACTGCGATTTTCAGTTAAAAAATGATTTTATTTTTTACATAATGTCCCTTGACTTCAACACATTTGGTCCAGCGTTTCTCCAAGATCAGTATTCCTTCCCGGAAGTGAGAGTTTGGAAGGCTGTGAAAATATCCATCTACGACCCTCTCAACTACTTCATTGGAGGCGAAGCTCTTCCCAGAAACAAATTTCTTCAAGTTTGGGAACAGATAGAAGTCTGAGGGTGCCAAATCAGGAGAAATGGCAGAGCAAATAATACCTCAAATCCCGCAGTTTTCTCATTGCAAACGCACTTTTGTGAGCAGGTGCGTTGTCCTGGTAAAACATGATTTTTTTCTTCTTCAAGACAGGCCTCTTCTCGCGAATTTTGGCATTCAGCTAGTCAAGAAGGTTGAAGTAATGTTCGCCTGCCTTTTTCAAGGTAATCAATTAACAGGATACCTTGCGCATCGAAAAACACACTGGCCATGACCTTTCCGGAAGATGCGATCGACTTCGCTTTCTTTGGCGCTCAACCACCAGCTTCCACCCACTGCTTTGACTGCTGTTTCGTTTCTGGCGTGTAGTGGTGGACCCATGTCTCATCCATGGTAATAAATCGCCGCCCAAAATCGGTCGGATTCCTATCGAATCGGTCCAAACATTGTTGCGAGAGTCGTTTGCGAATTTGCTTTTGATCAGCATTCAGCAAATGTGGCACCCACCTTGCGCAGAGTTTTCGCATCTATAATTCTTCGTGTAAGATATTTCGCAGCCTTTCTTCCGATATCCCCACGACCTCAGCTATCTCACTCACCTTGACACACCTATTGTCCAACACGATATCATGCACCTTTTCGATGGTTTCCGGTGTAGTTGCCGTTTTTGGCCGTCCTTCACGTGGCTCATCTTCGAGGGACGTGCGACCAGGTTGAAAATCAGCTGTCCGCTTTTTAACGGTTGACATTGAAGGAGCTGAGACTTTTGTCAACTTCGGATGAATTTCCTTAGGGGTTAATCCATCCAAAACGAAGAATCTTATGACCGCACGATATTCAACTTTATCTATTTTAACCAAAAACACGCCTAAAGAAGACGTCTACTGCGAAAATTCGTGTAAACAAACTACTTGACAGAACAAGTTGAAACTTGTCATACGAACTAATGGCAGGTGCACCCAGGCAGGAATTATAAATTTTCGCTGATTGGAACGCCATCTCTGTGACAGGCCGAGAATTTTTCACCTTACCCTCGTATGTATGGAATATATCGCCAGATAAATGTCCGCCTCTGTTAGCTTCACAAATGTGTGCTCTTTTGAGCACATTTTTCATTACAT
Source organism: Melolontha melolontha (assembly GCA_935421215.2). Lineage (NCBI taxonomy): Eukaryota > Metazoa > Arthropoda > Insecta > Coleoptera > Scarabaeidae > Melolontha > Melolontha melolontha. The sequence goes on from OW285238.1 coordinate 15,412,084, forward strand.
TTTGACACATTTCAACCGGTATTTCATTAATTTCATCAGGAATGTTTTGTTTGAGTTGCTCAAGGGTTTCTTGTTGTGAAAAGAGTCTGGTAGTAATTCCATTGTAATTCTGTCTGTATACGATGTGGTACCGTCTTGCTGGAACCACGTGTTAATTAAGCCCAAAGTATGCAGTTCTGGCGTCAACATGTTTTCAATCATGTCACGATATCGTTCGCCAGTGACAGTTACCGTTAAGCAATTTGCATTTTCAAAAAAGTAAGTTCCAATGATTCCTACTGGACAAACTGTGCACCAGACTGTCACTTTTAATGGATGTAAAAGTGAATAATTTGTGGGTTTTCCATTGCCCAGAACCGACTATTCCGTTTATTCACATAGACAGATCTGTCTTTGAAACAGACAGGTTTGTCTTTGAAACAGACAGGTTGTCTTTGAAACAGACAGGCCTGTCTTTGAAACAAACAGGTTTGTTTTTGAAGCAGGCAGGTGTGTCTTTGAAACAGACAGGTCTATCTTTGAAACAAACAAGTGTGTCTTTGAAACAGATGGAAATGATGTGAAGTTTGCTTCCTTATGTAACCTTATTTTAAAACTGTCATATAAATCAAAATTACTGTTTCTGGAAACAGTAATTTATTTATTGAGTCCAAATGTAAATTGCTTTGGTCGTATTTCAACACCTCCACAAAAAGCATGCGACTATGTTTACCAAATCCCTTTAGACTGAAATAAAGAAAATAGGTTATTGTGGTATATTGAAGGCGCATTCGATTTAGACTGATGTGACATAGCTGCACATCTTGGATACCGAGGCTTAATACCAAAAAGAACCCCCCACCGGAGGTCTCGTAACCTTTAACAGTTTCAATTTATAAGACCATAGCCAAAACCTTTACGAATTCGACGCCTAGATGGTGTGCAACGTCATGCAATAAATAAACAATGGTTACCAAGCAAAGAGAGGAATTCTAAGATAATGGTTTGGAGCCGATCGGCAATTCGGCATGTTAGACGGGTTCCTCTGTCAACATCTAATGTGTCACCGTCGAGCTTAGTCTTGAAAGCACTATGTTAATCTCTCGGTAGTCCAGGATCGTCCATTGACTCAGTAAGACTGATCCTAGTGGCTCGTGTAAGTTGCCAGAAGACGAGCTGCGGCAGAACTGAAGCTTCACCCCATGCCTATGACATTAGACGGCCTTTTGACCAAGATACCTTTCAAGACAAGATATAGAGTCAAATTTTCTTCAACCGAACTGGCAGTGGACGGTTCAATGAACTGGGGTCTACGTGGAGTGCCGTTCACGTCGCCTACGTACCGTATATATGCCGACGAGACCATTCCATTGACCAAAGAGACAGGAGCCACCTAGTCAAGAATAGATGAATGTCGCCTTTAAAGCGACCCATTAATACCCTTCCAGTCAAGGGCATCAAAATCATTTTCCATATCGTTTTCGTTTATAACAACTGTTTTTATATTTATTTTCCTTTCAGCTTTTCACTTTTCACATTAGATTAGTTCGCCATTGACGTTTCTTCTGCTTTTTGCTTTAGGTCATGTAAATCACGTAGAGCTTTAAACATCATGCTTTCTACACTTCCTTTTTATGGGGAAGGGTTTTGATTGAGTATATCAATTTTGGATTACTTCTTGGAGAATATTATTCCACTCGAAAAGAACGGCTTCTTCCAATCCCTGGAGATTAATAGGAGCTAGTAAATGTCGCCTTACTGATATTTTTAGAGGATCCGTGCTCTATTGGATTTAAATTTGGACTTCGTCGTGGCCAGTCCATTACTTAAATATTGACCTCTTATAAGTATGTAATCCAGAACTTGTCTAGCGATGTGAGGCCTTGCGTTATCCTGTATGCAAATGAAATTGTTTCCTTCCTATAAATGGTGCAAAAACCATTACATTGCCCTGAATAATGTTCTCGAGGTTGTATTCAGCGTTCATCGACCTTTGGGGAATAGATATTAACTCTGTGCAGGTGTCAAATCAAAAAGCTTCCCAAAACATTCTTGATCCATCACCAAAGGGCTCCTTTTGAGAGATTGTGCAGTCCTGATGTCTTTCTCCAGTTCTTCGTCATACTCTTTCGCGACCATCTTGTGAATTTAAACTTACTCTAGTCTTGCCTAAAAACAAAACTCGCTTCCAATCTTCAATTGCCCAATCTGCATGATTTCAAATCTCAAACGTTGTAGTCTGTGCGGTAAGTAATGGTCCAACTGCAGGCCTCCTACTATTCAATCTTACTTCCCTCAACCTTTTCCTTACAGTTAAAGCAGAAACTCTGACATTTCTGATCGCTTCAAACTGGTTACTGAGTTCTGTGCTTGTTATTCGCCTATTTCTGAAAGCTTGCAGTTGCAAAAAACGGTCGTACTTGGGAGTCGCTTTCTGTCTTGACCATGTCTTCTCGAGTGCGATCCGGTTTCCCTAGAATTTCTAACCATTCGACTGACTGTCGAATTATTAACGCATTGTATGTTCTTTTTCTAACAAAATTGAAGCTTTTACACATTCATCATTGATTAAATAATGTGATTTTGAATTTAAACTTTATTAACTTAAATTCTATACACGCAAAAAAATTAACAAACTCGTAACTAAAACTTACTTCAACGACTCAAGACAATCTGTTTAGTAAAACTTGACATTAACTTTCGGGATTTTTCGCCAGAAGTGTCAAAATTACTTTGCAGTGAGATAAAGTTACTAGATTATGTTTAGATAAAAATATGAATTATTGGAAAATACGAAACTTAAAGAAAATATATCAGAAATATTGATATAATTTTGAACATGAGTTTGAATTCTTTAATTATTGACTTTTTATAATGCATGTGATCTGCAGTCATAAATGTAATGTCCAATAAAATAATAAACTTATAATGACGCAGAATAATGCACAGGAAATAATTAAGAGAAATCAATTTCTAATAATATTTAAATGTGATGGCACTATGAAGACTTCCTCGATTCAGGGCAAAATAGAGTAATATACTTTCGCGAAACAGCAGCATCTAAACTTTCACTTTTGCATTGGCATTGTGATTATAAAATTTTAGGTTTTACTTTTCATCGGTTACGTAACCCGTTCCCGTACGGGCAATCAGAATTTCTCTCGATTTATGCAACCTTCACATATAACGGTAAACTTATTCGTAACGTGAATTCCAAGTTTAATTTTATGATTGCGTCTGTGAGTGTAGGGGACTGCTTTGTTCGACGTATAGAAAAAAAAACCACTTATGTATATACCTATGTGTATGCCTACATACTTGAATGTCTTCTCTATTTCATAACTTAAGTAATTAGTGTAAACTTGACTTCTGTTAATTGCCGCAGAAAATATGTATTTAAATAACCATTATGTCATTGGGAATTAATAACTAAACAATTTCCTTGTGAAACTTTGATTGAAAAACAATTTTAGTTCATAATTTGCTAGACATTGCAAATAAGCAAGTAAACACAGCAAAACACTCCAAAATGGATGCAAAAAGCAGTATTGAAAAACTTCTTTGTTATCCATGTTTGTTAAATAATGGATGATCCAATTCCAATTTTCTAACTTTTATTTAAGCAAGAACACATCAAATATAACATTTTCTTATTTTTCTTTCATTACTCGAATATAATGCCCAACAATTATTACATGTATATCTGCTACGATTTCTCAAGTTGTATTGTACAGTGTACTCTCTCCTTACGGACACCTCTCTTAAGCGGACACCTCCCATAAACGGACACTTTTTGCAGTACCAAAAGATTACTTAGGGATTTTTAAAATTTTTCTCTCTTGAGCGGACAACCCTCCCATAACCGGACGCGGACACTTTTTTCCCACACCAAAGTGATTTTAGTTCCCCATAACCAGACAGCTTACAACACTGTAACACTGTTTTTCCGTTTACTCTTCTTCATATTCGTACAGATGTTGCTTATTGAATAATACGTGTATGTACAAAGGGGAATTCCCTAAATACGCACAGCTTGTTGTTTTGAATGTAGTACGTAAATACATAGTACATCTATAGATTCGTATTGTATACATACTTGAATCGCTATGCCTAAAGCAGTGTTGACTATTAAAGACAAAGTTAATGTCATTGAAATTCAAAAAAATGACAAACTTAGTGTACGCGAGTTAGCAAAGAAATGTAAGATCAAATTTTAAGATTGTGGGACACTGATGTCAATCCGGATAGAAAAATGAGTATTCTGAACGTCAAAGGCGTTAACATTGATAACTTGTGCTACGAATGGTTTGTGAAGGCTCGAAATAAATGTATTCCTCTCTCGGGCACACTTATCAGGAGCAAGGCTAAAGAAATTGCAGATAAATTGAATTACGCAGATTTTAATGCATCATCTGGCTGGATGGAAAGGTTCAAAAAACGGCATAACATAACCTTCCGTGCCATTTCTGGAGAAGCCGCTAGTGTAAACCAAGATGATGTCAAAAGTTTTACTGAAAAAGTGCCATCTTTGATTCAAGGATATGATTCACGAGATATTTATAATGCGGATGAGACTGGATTGTTTTTTCGGGCATTACCCGATAAAACGTTTGCATTAAAAGGTGAAAAATGCACTGGTGGAAAAATGGCTAAGGATAGGCTAACGATTTTGCACTGCGTCAATATGGCTGGAGAAAAGGAACCCCTTTTTGGTATTGGGAAAGCTGCAAAACCTCGGGCGTTTCGCAATATTAATTTGAACAATTTACCAGTTACGTGGCGATCAAACAAAAAGGCTTGGATGACGTCTGATTTGATGACTGATTTTCTAACGCAGTTCGATAGAAAAATGCAACTTCAAGAACGGAACGTCCTGCTATTTTTAGACAATGCGGCCTCTCATCCTCGCGATCTTAAATTGAAAAATGTTAAAGTTATTTTTCTTCCAGCAAACACAACAGCATTTTGTCAGCCCCTGGATCAAGGCGTTATAAAAAACTTTAAGTTTTTGTACAAATCGTTATTTTTAAAAAATATTTTGCTGCAGATGGAAGACGCAAATTCTGCTTTGGATTTATCAAAATCAATAAATTTGTTAGATGTCGTTGATTTCATACACAAAGCGTGGGAGCAAGTGGGTCCCCAGACAATAAAACATTGTTTCAGGAAAGCTGGTTTTGAGAAAACAGATATCCTAAATGACAATAGCGGTTGGACCGCAGAAGATGAGCTTCCACTATCAGCACTTGCTCAGTTCTCCAATATTATTAATCAAGTTCAGAGCCAAATCCAAATTGACGTCGAAGACTATATTAATTTAGATAACGAAGTCTTCATTAATGATGAAGATGTGGAAAACATTAATACTGAAATGTTAATTGCTTCCCAAGAAACGCTCGCCAACTCGTCTGAAGATGAGCTAGAAAGTCAAATTGAAGACAAGTTAACTTCCTATAAAGAGGCTTATTTAGCTATAAGAAAACTAAAAAACTAAAGGCTTTTTCATTGTATCACAGCGACCTTAAAGGTGTTCAATTGCTTACTGATCTTCAAATACATCTCCAAGATAATGGAATTAAAGGAAAAACGCGCCAAGCTAAAATTTCTGACTTTTTTAAATATATGAATACCTTGCATAACAAATTTTGTTTTTTTTACTTCTCGCAAAAATGTTAATGAAAATTCTGTTTACGTTATCTAATATTTATATGTTCTTCTTTTGGAAACAAAATTGTTTAAAGATAAATATATTACAAATTATTATTTACTCCTTTTGTACTTTTCTCATAATCGGACACTTCTCATAAGCGGACAATTTTTCAGTCCCATGGCTGTCCCCTTAAGAGAGAGTACACTGTACTTATATTATATATTTTCTGGTAATGAATGTTTTATGTTTTTTTTAGAAAATATAAACCAAACAGACATAAAAAAGCCAACGTTGAGTCAACCCGAATCCGAATAAGACTTTGAACTCTAGCAGGTATACTCTGAATCAGTCCGTTCACGAAATCTTGAGGTAAATTTGTCCAAATTTCTCTGACAATATTTCCTAGCTGTTCTAGCGTTTCCACAGGCTACTGTAAGGTATTTAATTGCCTCGAAATCTGGGCCTAGATGTTCTATTCTATAAACTTCATGCCTGGTGACCGGGTTGGCCACTCCATGCGGTCAATACCTTGAAATTCTAAGCTTTCGGTTACAATGCGTGCACGGTGGGAACGCTCATTGTAATCAAGTAAAATAAAATTGTCGCCGATTGCACCCGGAAATGGAACAGATATCTCTATATTTTCGAGTGGTTAATGTGGTGTGGATTAAAACCATCAAGTCAGCGCGGCCGTCCCAAACTCCACCCCAAACCCAGATGGAACCAGGTCTGTGAAGTTGGCACTTCCACATGTGAATTTTTTGGAAAACAATACGGCATTCATTTGCCCATATTTGCCCAGGGAAAAGTTTCGTTTGCCCACCCTCAAAATTTTTTATGTAATTTTTTGGCGAAAATACCAAAATTCGAAGATTCAACTTTTTTTAAGATATATCATTTGTCCAACGTTAGTTTAGGATTGCCCAGCAAAAATTTTCGTTCGCCCACTCACCAACATTTTTTTATGAGAAGAGACTAGACAATTTATTATAAATTTTAAGATATATAGAGCTCTGCGGGAACAAGTGGAGAAATAATAATCATAATGTCACATAATTGGCGGGCACATTCTGTGCGCGTCGTAGGGTTCCATTTCGACTAAAATGCCGTCTAAAGTTTCTTATTCTCTTCAGCTATCTGTTACTTATAACTTATCTGTGGTATGGGCCAAGTTTCTTCGTAAGTGTTAACCGCCTGGTGTATGATTTTGGCTAGATATTATGACGTTTAGTGTATTATGTCTACATCCACTGATAAGATGATCTTTACTTTTCAGAGAAGCATAGTCTGCACTTTTCACCAGTGGTCGAAGGATCGTGTAGATTATTATTATCATTATTACTCGTATTAACACTTTTTAAAAATCCACATTCCAAATAAACACATCTGAGTAATAAGTTATTACTATATACAGAGTGAAGCAAAGACAACGTATGAAAAACAAAAGATGTAGTTATATACAAGTGTCCAGTAGTGTTATGTTCAAATTTTAGGAGTGTAAAGTAGACTTCATTTCAAGTAACAAAAACGTAAAACTTGTATATCTATTTTTGCTTGTTTCAAACTTATAGATCTATGAATGTGATTGTCAGATCATGAAAAAAAATGTAATCCTAAAGTCAATACAAACTGATTTTATTTAATAAAAGTTATACAATTCAATAACAGGCCTGTGATTGTTAACGTCGCATAATAAAATATTATCCTAAAATAAATAAACACGTGTCGTAGAGCATACAGTAATTTCTTGGAGATCTACAAAAAAGAGGACTGGAAATTGGTTTATGATAAAGAACGTTCTTACTTATTTCGTAAGTGCTGAACCATGAATATCATACAATAAACAAATGTTCAAATGACTGTTAACGTTGCATTCTTTAATAAAGGTTTATATTACATTTCAGTTCATACAACAGCTTATTAGTGAGTGGACACGTTTTCTTTATTCAAAATGCCTTACCGATTTTCTTCTCTAGAGTATGCGGACATGCGCTACTGTACCGGCAGTGCACGTCAGGCAGTTATTGAATATCGACATAGGTTTCCCGATAGGCGCATTCCTCATTACAGAACGTTTCTGGAAGTATACAGACAATTTCGGGAATGCGGACTGCGTGATTATCTTTTCGACCGAGGAGTAAATTTGCTAGCAGAGTTAGAGGACGAAGCAGTAGCTATTGTTACAAGGGATCCAACTCTCAGTGTACATCGAATCGCTAGACAACTAGGAGTGCCACGAACGACAGTTTGGGGAATTTTAAAACGTGAGGGCTTATATCCATATCACTAACGCAGCGGACAAGGTTTGCTTGAGGCAGACCACTAAGCTCGTCTAGTTTATTCTACCTCGATATTAAGACAGTCACGGTTTCGTTTTAATTTCTGCAGAACAGTCCTCTGGGCAGATGAATCTACTTTCACGAGAAGTGGTGTTAGAAATCTGAGAAACCTACACAGTTGGTCATCATAAAATCCCAAAGCTATACGCCCATCTAAATTTCAACATGAATTTTCTATTAACATTTGGGCGGCTCTAATCGAAGACTTGTTGATTGGTCCTGTCGTTCTTCCTGGAAGGTTAAATGCGGACAATTACCTTCAATTTCTTCTTGACGAACAGCCAGGTCTTATAGAGGATGTCCCACTGAATGTTCGACGAGACATGTGGTTTCACATGGATGGGGCACCACCACATTTCGGAATTACTGTTCGAAATTGGGTTAACGTCAATGATCCAAGATGGATTGGTCTAGGTGGTCCTGTTGCATGGCCACCCAGATCACCCGATCTTAATCCCCTTGACTTTTATTTGTGGGGGTACATAAAAAATTTAGTCTACGCGTAAGTTTCGAATACTAGAGATTGGATCGTATTAATCTGGCTGCCGAGCAAATCCGACAAAACAAGTATGAAATTCGGATAAGTACTTCTTCTGTTGGCTTACGGGTACAAGCCTGCATTCAACAAGGAGGCGGACATTTCGATAATATTATTAATTGAACTTTTTTAAACAAAATCAGTTTTTATTGACTTTAGGATTACATTTTTTCATGATCTGACAATCACATTCATAGATCTGTAACTTTTAAACAAATAAAAATGGATATACAAGTTTTGCGTTTTTGTTACTTGAAATGAAGTCTACTTTACACTCCTAAAATTTGAACATAACGATACGGGACAGCTTGTATAATATCAACCCAAAATATTGCCAACTACGATACGAACCCCGAAATTAAAAATTCAGTAAAATTGCATAATGTACCGCCTATGAATTCTAAATATATAAATATGTACCTCTATTGAAATTATACACACACTGCATGTTTACGTACGCAACAGCTGTTGATGTTATAAAAACTATAATATCCTGTATGCTAAATGAATTATTAAAAATTAAGATGTGTGTTACATTAATTTATAAACCTATTTTGAAAATCATACCAATAATAATTTGTCGACTTTTAGAACTGACATCATTTCATGTGTATTACGCGAATGATTTTTTTGTTAGGAGAAGTAAGAAATAGAATGTCGCTCTTGAATTTAAAGGCGGAAATATATATATGTTTATAAAAAAAACTAGAAAATAACATTGTGTCTAACTTTTGTTATGGTAGAGGTTCAATAACTTGGTACGAAAGTCAGCTGTTAAAAATATCCTTGTGTGTGAATGTTTAGATAATATTATAAGAGAACATGTAAGACGCGTGTTTTACGAGCATTTAACGTCCTATTTGGTAACAATCTATCATTATTCGAAAAATTGTATCAAACGTACGTAACGATCAACAACTGCACGAAATTTAAAGCGCGATGGACAATAACAAAACTATTCTTTTTGTTATTATCGGTCAACTTTCAGATATCCTGTTTTATAATATAATCCATCGCATAGTGGCGTAACAAAATTTTCATTTTTTTCCAGCTTATGAGAAGGAATTTTGGGAAAATATTTTGGGTATATATTCTATATAATTTAATCATTCCATTTTTCATACATTGTCTTTTTATTTTAAGGACGCCCGGTATTAGTTGCAGTCGGTGTTAAACATATTTTAACAGTTTTCATTTTTATCTTCCGCATTAAATTTAATTAATTTGAAATTCGAGGAAATTTAAAATGTTACAATTAAAATGCTTTCAAATATCCAGAATTTAAGGATACAATTCTCTGAATTATACTGGCGAGAATTTTATTATAACATGATTGTTTGATTATCAAACTGAATTCATAGAAACACAAAGTATTTGTCTCAAATAAAATTTAATTAAATTCCCGTCCTTATAGCAAAATACTTTAAACATTGATCCCTTAAAAGTTCACAGTAAAATTTAATTAACTACGCATTATTTGCCTTTTGCTAATTATCGAAAGCTAACAATTAAATAGCGGCAAAATATAACAAAGAAACTTTTCTTCTATTATATTATTTCTTTCATAATTTATACTTATAATTACCTATGATTGAGATATATATATTCTTAATACTTTTATTCGTGTTGTAGACAATTTAAGTGAATCAATGAACCATTATTTAACGGCAAAAAATGCAAATTGAACCCGTATTTCCGCAATTCTCCTTAATTAGTATAATGTAAGTAAATTTTTAACTGAAGGTTGTAAGTAAAGAATAGAGCTCAGACACAAAAGAGTAAAAGCCTTACGGCCTTCTTCTTTCTTAATTTCCTGGAGCAATTTCAAAGAATTAAAAAGGATTACAACATCCAGCCTTAAATGTGGTAATTAATTTCCAGATGAAATATAAAATATCAAACAATTAAAAGTGTAAATCAATTAAATACTGGATTCCTTTATTTCAGTGATTCTCCACCTTCTTAGCTCCGCGACCCCCCTAGAGAGTAATAGTAAATAAAATTAATATTTTACGCCCTTACCCCAGCCCTACCTTCCAAAGAAATAATAACCGTAAGCGTTACTATTATAAATTTAATTTTGACTGTAATTACAAGAGAGCGGACTCTAGCGATTGATGATTCATAGCCCATAGGCGTTTGTATCTGTAAGCGATCCGTGAGTTTCAAATAATTTGATACCTGTGGCCGGCTGCATAAATGGCACATACCTACATATTGCCATGGATTTTTCCCCGAAGAAAAATTAAAGAAACAGTAAAAGACTATATATATTTATGTACATTTTATTACAAGAAAATAATTAGAGATATTTTATATTTTATTTAAAATTCGATTATAATGTGTATTTTTGTCCACGTCTGTAGAATGTTCGAGCGTGGTCTTGATGTTTGCGGTTCCCGCCACTTCGGAAGTATATTGTCGTAGTCGCTTTGATTTTGTTTTAGGGATGGAGAGATCCATTTTCGTAGTGCAGCGTAAGAGATTTTTGATCCGTTAAACAGATAGGTTGTGTTAATTTTTTCTGAATAAAGACTTCCTTTTTATTCAGTATATTATAGTTAATTTCGGTTTATGTTTTTAGTTGTGTTATTCTGATGTGTTTAAAGTAATTCTCGATTAATTGCGAGTTTCTGATACTTGTAATTTTTGATTTGTGCGACCTATCTGAAATCTCTCTTTTAGTATATTTTTTTTTAGTGAAGTGTGACGACCACATTAATTAATGTACGTGTACATTTGCAAGTATATTTATATATATATATATATATATATATATATATATATATATTAATTTAGTTATGATATCTGTATATTGTTTGAGCTCGTAAATTCAGTAAATTTTTAGTTTATAATATTTTATATATATAAAATTTTCAACATTTTATATTTTTTTTAGCTAGTTTTTGCTTTTAGCTGGCTGTAGTTGTATTGAAGGTCAGGGAAATTTGGTGGGAGTTTGATCATGTTATAGAGCGCATGATCTTGTCATATTGTTTGAGTTGCGCGCTGACAGATAATTTTCTGTTTGACGTTTGAAGTTGTGGGATAACGTAATTTAAAGTTTTTCCAACTATATAATTAGTTTTAATTTAGCTCGCGGTCACGTGAGGTTTTTTTTCTTGTATATCAGTCAATATTTATACAAGTTTTCCTCACGCACAATTGTTGCTTCAGCACTTCTTTATACTCTATAAAGTCGATTTTTTCTTTTTTTCTTTTTTTATTACATGTTCGTACTGTTGATGTTTGTTTTCTTTGCGAATACCTTTTGTTTTATTTAACACATACCCTTTGAGGGTAACCCTGAAGATACAAGAGCTCCTGGAAGGCTGTACTGACTAGAGTGAAACTGGGCAAGCTATTGTGTATTGTGAGCTAATTTAAATAATTTATCAACTCCACAATACATAGAAATATGCAGTTAATATGTATGTGTCAATGCACAACGGAGCTAATGTGAAAATTCTTTCTTTGGAGACTGTGGTTAAGTAAAAACTTAACAAAGGTATATAACCCCTTACCACAATTATTAATCGTATCCTAAATACGTATTTCGACAACTAAGTTGTCATCATCAGTAGGTAAAAACCCCTAATTAAAAAGTCGCACATGGGGCACAGTAAAGGTAGAAAACCGCTCACGCACCAACTACTTTTCACCGCGTCCACGTATAGACTGTCTATATATATATATATATATATATATATATATATATACGAAAGTAATTTTATTTTAAACGTCATTTTACGTTGGCTTTTCGAAGTGTAAACTTGTGAGTGTGATCAGAGAATATAATCCCGAGCATGTTTTTCAATCTTGGATTATCCGGGATTACGCTTCAAAAATCCCGTAATCCCGGGATTAGACTATGAGGTTTCTAATTGGGCTCAAATGAAAAAAAAACTTAAGTAATTTCTTAAAAATTATTTATTAATATTGTTGCACAACACAATACACAATATACTAAAATAAGGAACAAAAAAGACAATATAAAAAACTATTTAGAATTTCGAAAATACAATCGCAGAAATATCAAAGCATCCAATGTTTGACTTCCAAGCCTGCTTCGTAGTTTATTGCCAATATAAGCAGCAGCTGAAAACGCTCGCTCAGGTACTACACTGGTTGGAGGAATAGACAATAGATATTTATATGTTAATTCTAAGTGATATCTACGAAGGCCTCCATTTTCGAACAGGCTCATTTCGCGTCTAATACTATTTACTAACCCCGATTCATTTTGTACTTCAGGATCTGGGGATTCCATGCTCTTATTAATTTCCAGCTGTAACTTTTCCTTTAGTGTCAATTGGAGTTGGGAGATTTGCTGCCTTGGCTCATCATCTGTTTGTGATCCTGACCTCTCTTCCTCTTCCGTGTCATCTCGACTATTTAAGTCTTTTAACAAAACTCTTTATTTGCGCCCTCACTAAAGCCTGTGTAGGAACTGGAAATAAGTAAAGCCATTCCAAATCCAATAATAACTGATTTTCATCATCTTTTCGTGGATTTTGTAAATAATTCAACACACCAGTTAAATCTTCATTTCGTCGTTGCTTTATACGTTCCACTAAGGATGTTTTCATTTTATTGGCGAGTGCTGAGTTTTTGCTAGACAATTGTTTTATAAGAATTTTCAAAGCGGCATCGGCTATGCAGAAATTAGCATCTCGTCGGCAGATTGCTTATAGTGTTAATTTAATTGGGGTCAGCACATCAACAATTTTATTTACCAAGTCAAAATTAGCATCTTCTAAACGGATTGGATGATTGAGAACTATAAGAGCTTCTTGAATGCAGGTTTTTAAAAGAGAAAATCGTTCCAGCATGGTTAAAAGACTATTCCACCTGGTTTTATAGTACAAAAGAAGTGACAGCTCGTTTTCATGTTCAATCCTCACATATTCTTGAAGTACAGTTTCATTGTTCAATGGTGATCTTTTGAAATACACTACAACTTTGCGTATTTTCTTTATCAGCTCATTAATGTTTTCATCTTTCGTTAACTCTGGTATGTGTTCTCGCGCCAGTTCATTTTGTGACATTAAGCTTAAACCTGATTTTGGACAGGCTAAGTCTTCTAAATTGTCATCATCATCGCTATCGTTCATATAATCAGCAGTCACAGCTGGTTCATTTATAGTATCATCTGAGTCCGAGGTAGGGCTGTCTTGCCTGTCTTGAAAATAATTCTTTATTTTATAAAGCACATCATAGATTGCCAAATTGATACCATGTGCGAGACACAGTTGTTGTTCAGTGCAAACAACCTGTCCCACATACTTATCTCGTATTATGGAATATCACGAGAAAATTTTTAATTGCTTTTCCATCTTCATACCTTATGGAAAAGTGTTTCAGCGCGGTTGCTAACCTAACAAAAAAAAAGAAACAAACTGGACATTACTGACCTAGGAGATTTGAGATTAAACCTAACTAAATTGATGCCAAATGTTGAAAATTTGTTAAGAGTTTATTCCTTGCTTAATTATTTTAGCCAATTAATACTAAACTTTAATTTGGTTCATTTTAATTTGGATTCCTTTAATACATGTATTAAACTTAACATGTGTTCTTTATGTTTTTCACACTATAGTTACAAAATTAAATCTTTAAAAGTGAATAGCACTATACTAGCTGAATAAAACACTTTTGAAGTTGATGAATTTGCAAAAATTCAATATTAGGAAAGAGAAAAGTATTCATGGATGGCCTGTGATTGATCGTATGTACGATAGATGGAGCTTAATGCCAAAAATAGGAGAAGTAGTAATTGATTATAATTACAAACCAGTAAATGGTCAAATAGGTATCAAACATCATTCAATGTCTTATGCTGTTGCATGGACTACCAATACACATTTTTTAACAAATAAACTAACTGTTAAAAATTTAAATAATGCTGCGACAAAAAAATGTGGATGCGGGAGTTGCACCTGATAAAAATGGATAAACATTTCTACCCAAAACCGAAAAACATGGCTACGAGAAAAAAAAGTTTGGGGACCTCTGCATTAAATTGTGATTATGTGGAAAAATAATTATGTAACTTATTTTATACAGTTGGTGATCTTATTTATCAATCCGCCTCGTATATTCTTGTTATTATCATCATCATTTTAAAATCAATTACAAATAAACGAAATATTAATATTTCCAGTAATTTACTTCTACAAAATTTAACTTACATAATATATATAAGTTCCGTATAATACAAGATCACGTACATGACGTTAAAAAAAAGTTATTGAATATTTTATAACGCGTGTGTAAAAGAAAATACCTGTTGGTTTGTTGACGCGCTTTCTATACAAAAGATGAGGTTCAAGGTGAACGCCTGAAGGCACACCGGAAACTTGAAATAGTAATACTACTGGTCGAGTACCTTTTTTTGTCTTCTATTTATCTACAGCACCAACAGATTTTACGTTACTGACTAGAAGTTATCGTAATATTTCGTTCGCTTAATAACGTACATAAATAAATAAGCCTATTCGTCTTCTATTTACTTTTCACATTGTTTTACATGCGATAGAGACAAAAGATTGTAAAATATAGTATTAAAATTGATACAGTATGGTACACTCGACTGACCGCACGCATATTTTCGGTTTCACAGTGACCTAGACATCTGGAATTTTAGGTAACGTACACATGTTCCATATGCCGTTGGAACATTAATATAGAGCACATGGTTTCTGAACTGACAGTCCAGAAGTTCAAATTACACGGAATATTATTAACGTTTTTCGGTTAGGAGAAATTTATTACGAAGGAAATACATGCAGCTTTTTTTCAATTAATAACCGATATTTTAAATATAATTAACCATATAACTTGAAAAGCAACGTACTTCAATATAATTGTAATTTTTGCGGTTTCTAGTTTGCCAATGGCAGAAATATATATTATTCAAGTTAATTATGTGTTTGATACTAACATAGTATGAACAAGATAATATAAATGTGAAATTTACAGCGTCCCTGTTAATTTAAATTATTTTATATTCAATTACAACTGTAATTGAATTTTTAAAGCCTAAATTTATATGCGAAAGTTTGAATAAATTTATTCTTGAAATTTGTTGAGTAATTGGGAAAAATTTGAATTCAAAATATTGCATAAATAATTCAATCGTCAAGGGAATAGTGAATTTTTAACATATTCCTCCTCAACAATAATATACTTGGACCAGCAGTGTTGGAGTGATACTGTACCAGTTTAATAATAATCATTAGGGACCGGACATGAGAGGCCGAAATTATGAAAGACCATATAAATAGTTATAACATCGCCAAGTACAACACGCAGTTACTGAATAGCACTATTCATTCGGTTAACCGAACATATGTTTTTTGTCGTAGAAGTGTGACGCACTTACTTCAGTATTATATTCAATTACTTTCTTCATGGGCGTAGATAGAACCGGCAGGAGTTTTTATAATTTATTTTATTTATTAGCTTATATTTCGTAAGATAAATAAACTACAGTGAGTTAGTTTCTTTTTTTCATTGTTTTAACTATTAATTACATATATACGTAAGTGTCCAGTGGATTTCGTTAAGTTTCAATAACTTACGCATACATTTCTAATTTTCATTTATTTAGATCTAGAACATTGTTTAAGTTACTTTTTTCAGATATGATATGGAACAGAATGGCATCGTGAAACAATGGCGAGTTGGATTAATGGTCAAACTGATTGTATGTCCATTGCCAGTGATTCCGAAATTTATAGCAGTCTGTAAAATAGCGTTAAAAAACTCCATGAAATCGCACTTAAAATGTCACTTAGCATCGCAAACACATACACAGAAATTAGACCCGTTGGAATCTGGCAATTTTAATGAAGAACTCTGTGAAACTTTAATGGTGGCAAATATTCAATTAAATAAATTTAACAATCCCACCTTCAAAACATTTCTCCAAAAATATACTGGTCGAAATGTTTCTGATGAAGCCACCTTACGCAAATATTATGTTTCTAAGTACTACACGAAAGCAGAAGAACGCATTAGAAGCCATCTTTCAAATCAGTACCTATGGATAAGTGCCGACGAAACTTTCGATATATTAGGACCCTGTGTGGTAAATATTGTAGCTGGTGTACTACATCCAACTATTCCATATAACGCATATGTAATAGCAACAAAAGATATAAATACAGTTGATGCGGAAAGAGTAGGCAAAACCATTTACGAGAATATGCATCAAATGCTTCATTCGGTCGACAGGTACAAAGAAAAAAATACTTTTGTCAGTGACAGTGCTAAATATATGTCAAAAACAGGCAGACTGTTTTCAGTCTGGTTTCAGTTTTCAGAAAAGCACCATAGCACCTTAACTGCTACTTTTCCGTAGCAGCTAAGAATATAATAATAATAATAAATTGGACCTTATTATGTCTGAAACAAATGGGCAAATTACGTATACAGAACGAATATGCAAACGACTATATCCTTGCGCGGTTTAAGTCTTACTAAATTCTTAACTGCAATGTGCTGCAATTGAAGCAGCTGCGCGTAGAGGAGATTCGCTGTTGCCACTCATTGCTGACTATGGCCCGTTCCGAGCTGAACCGATCGGTATATGGTCTAATATATGTCTGCTATTAATTGCCTTCATCTTAATTATCTGTTTTGCAGCTAGGAATTGGCGCCTTAGAAATACAGGCGGCCCTTGAGCTTCAATATACAGTGCATCGACGAGGGTAGATTTCATGGCACCTAGACAAATACGTAGAGCTTTATTGTGTATTATATTGATTCGCTTTAATATTCTGTTTGATGCAGACCCATACAGAGTGGAACCGTAGTCCGTTATGGCTCTAACGCATGCTCTGTAAACATTTTTACTAATGCTAGGATCAACTCCTCATCTTACTTTGGATATTATTCTTAGAACATTAATATATCGCTCACATTTAGTGGATACGTAGTTTATATGATGGAGCCATTTAAGTTTGTTATCTATGACTAAACCTAAGTATTTTATATTTGAACGTACTGGGATTTGAGTTCCCTTTAGGTTAATAATACTTCGGTGCCGTGAAAAATACATAACTGCAGACTTTTTAGGAATTAAATCGAATCCATTTGATCTTAACCACCTCATTGTAATATTCAATGCGGTTTTTGTAGTTTGTTGTAGCATCTTTAAGTTCTTATTTTGTGCAAAAATACAAATGTCATCGGCATATTGTATAGTGGAAACTCGATTTCCTATTGTACTGTGAAGATCTAGTGTATATAAATTAAATAAGATGGACCCTTGGGGTAATCCTAGCGAAGCCACCCGAGGACCTATAGCTTCACATTTGGAATTTCTAACATAAGTCTTCCGATCTCTAAAAAGTTCCACTATATTTATACTGATATGTTCTGGAATACCTAAATTAATTAGTTTATTTTCCAGGTTATCTAAGTAAACACTATTATTGTATTTTTCTTAAACAATATATTGTAAAGAATTCTGGAATTTTCTGAAAAACTTATTAATCTGTTTGAAAGGTAGAATATTCCAAAGCAGTGGTTAAAGTTTTTATTAGACAAGCTGGACACACAAATAAATCATAAGCAAACGATCACATAAAAAGTAAAGAAGAAAAATATGTTTTCTGGCGACAATCATCACATTACACAAGCAAAAATATTTGATTTACATTTTGAATTGCTGCTATGGTACTATACTCAAGGGATTTAGTCTCTGGAGATTTTTCTTGTTCCCCAATTTGAAAAAATAGATGATTTGGATTAAATGGCGAAACAATGTTTGTAACTGACGCCTATTTTGGGGGTCTCAAACAATTTTATTATAGATAGGGTACAAAGAAGCTTGAACACTGGACGTCGAAACTACGAGTGTAGAATTGTAAGGAGACGATATAATAAAAGAAATACTTTAGAAACAAAATTGTGTTTCTTCGGTCAGACCGATCCACCCTCGTAAATATACAGAAAGTGCCTATTGTCGCATTTCACAAGGTATTGATCGAATACCGGTAATGATTCGTATTTTGTGCATTTCATGAAATGACCGCGAGAGAATCAAATTATATGTATAATATGTTATGTGTCTAGCTATAAATATCGTTACTGTCAATATCTATTCCACGTGGTTTGATGTGGAAAACCTTTATGTAATTATCGCTAGGAGGCGCATAAAATATTTCCATCCAATAAAATAGTAAAATTTGCTTGCGAAAATGATGTAAAGTTTCAGAATTTGGATTTCTGCATTGTAAAATCGTTGAACGAGTCTCATCACGCCAAAACACATATGCATACAGTCTAGCCATAAAAACTATTTTAATGACATTTAAAAAAAATTGCGCATCGTACTAAAACTAAAACACATAGAGAATTGCAAACGCTCGGACAATTCATCTATGGATTTAGGCACCGTTTCTAGCGATTTTTGTTACAACTTTAAGAATACTTCGTTTCAGAGATCACAAATTAAGATGATGTTTCTCCCAAGTCATACCTTCGAGATTATGCCATAAACGATAGTTGAAAGGGTTCAAGTGTGAGTGGCCAGAGGGTCAATCGGAAACCTTAAGAAACTCAGGAATGTTGTCTTACAATCATGTTCCTGCCGTTTTTGCATTGGAGGCGGGTGTCAAGTCCAGTTGAAAACAGTCCTTACTCTCTCCTTAAACAATCAGTTTATCAGAGGCTTCAACACAGTTTCTTGGTACACTCGGGCCGATGTTTTCACACAAATCTCGCAAAAATGAATAGGAGAAACACCTTCACAGACGACATCCTAACAAACTAATACTTAAGCCAGATAATGACCAACTGGTGTCACAATCTGCCGGATGTCCAGGGAACTTCGAACGTACACCTTATTACTCTCTTCTATTCGTTCTTTCAATTCCTAAGGCATTTAAGGCTGGTGTTAAAACGTGGCATGTGCGTTTTCTAAAACACTTCATACTTAAATTCTCTCTGTGATGCAAGAGATTTTCTGTGTGCGATGTTCATTTTACGGGACGAGACTGTTGAACAGTTGTCATAGTCATTGACGGATGTACGATCAAAGAAATAAAAATTGTCACCAAAACCAGCAATGGTACGATATACATAATGTTCGTTAATATTGACGGGCGAAAGAAGAGCTAAAATTAATTCGTTCGCGTACTGTGGCATTTGACACCTAATGTCTATAAGACTAAACCTCAGTCGCTCGAAGAATTGGAAGATCAAGTTAGGAGAGATAGCACAAGACGTGATTCAGAAAACATTAAGGTCCTTCGTAGATAGACTAGGATACTGCAGGCTGCAGAAGGTCATCAGTTTGAACATTTATTATAAATTGTCTTGTTTTCAATACTTTCTTGTTGCTAACACCTGTTCAATATGTTATAAGATATAAACGGTATATCATTGCAATTCTTGAAAATGTGTCTATCCAAAAATGTTAAAATATACAGGGTAATCCATTTTAAAAAACTGCCGCTGACGCCATATCTCGAAATCAGTGAAAGTTGTAGAAAAACAAAGTATGTGATAGAGTAGAATAGAAATGCCACACATTTCCTTGATTTTGTCTGACCCTGTATACTTTTTTGTAAATATTAGTGATGTACCCGGTACCCGAAAACTACCCGATATTCGGCATACCCGGCAAAATTTTCAGTACCCGCAAATTATCCGGATCCAGCAAATATTGCCGGGTAATGGGTTCCTTATCTGAAATTTGAAAAGAAGGTAAGATGATAAGTGAATGAAAATAAATTACAAAAAATTTATTTTAATTAGACATTTTATTAAAAAATACAAAACAAAAAATTAAATCTCAATAATGGGAGCTTATAATGCAGAAATAATAATTTCTCTGCGTTTCGCAGAAGAAGTCTATTTCTTCTCTCTTCGTAAATAATACCCGCCTCGCTCTTTCACTTGGTATGCTGCTAGGAGGCTCTGCTAGGTATTGTCTACCCAATTTTGATAGTGTTGAATAAATATTTGCATTTTTTGCCCACCAAACCAACGGATTTTCGGTACGAAGAATGTTGGATGTTTAAGAAAATTTAAAAGTTGAATATTATCTGTTGAATTTCACACAGTATAGGTTTGTTCTTCAATGAATTTATTTCCAAATAAAATTTCATCTATGCAAGCCCACACATCTTTATTTTTTTCATGATTATTTTTTCCATGTTCTGCAGGTTCTCTTTGTTTATTGTCATTGTTTTTATCAATACTTATCGGAGAAATACTTTTCATTTCTTCTATAATCCAATTTTTAGCAATAACTTGTGTATCGGGTTTTAAAAATTTTAGTTTGTAACGGGGATCTAATACCGTAGCTATTACAAGCAACTTATTTTTTTCCACATTTGAAATCGAGCCTTTAAAGATTTTAGCATTTTTTTTATGGTTACTGTTCCTTCGTCGTGTAGTTTTTTACAGGGAATGCGCTTTAAAGCAACTACATTTGGGATTACCATCGAAATAAGAGCTTCCTCTGAACTGGCTTCATCTGTAACGATGTAAAATTGTTCCGATAAAATAACTATATTTTTAATTAACTTCAAATTTGCTGCATTCAAGTTTGATATATCATGATCAGATGAATATAGTGCGATGGCATCTTTTTGTTCTAATATCCTCTTGAGCATATGATACGTCGAATTCCATCTCGTGACTACGTCTTGTACTAATTTGTGTTGTGGAAGGGATAATTTGGTTTGTATTTCTTTCAACTTAGTACTAGCTACTTGCGAGTGATTAAAATGGTTTACCATATTGCGACACTTTGCAATTATGTCGGAAATAGATTTTTGAGAATATATGCTATCATGAATTACCAAATGGATGCTATGAATAAAACATGACTCATTTCTCAAATGGGCAATATTTGATCCACTGATCATATTACGAGCACCATCTCGTAGGAATACCTGTATGTGGTTTTCAGCGTCTAATTTCCATAATTGTAGCATTTCGCTTAATGAATCCTAATGGTAGTACCTGTATGGCTTCCAGGAAAATGGCCAGCATTTAGAACCATTTTTTCAAATTTTTTATTAAGCCAATGTCCACTGAGGCTTATAATGTTTTCGTTATTCTCAGAACAGGTCCATATGTCTGATGTCAAGGAGATCAAGTTCAGTTGTGATTTTTCAATATCGATTAAATCACAAATTTTCGAACAACATTTATCGTATGTAGTAGGAATAATAATTTCTAAGAAATATTTTCGTGAAGGTATTTGATATCGGGGCTCTAATGTTTTCAAAAGATTAATAAATCCAACATTCTCGACTATTGCCAGTTATTCGCTAATTTTATCATGGATTTCCTTTGTTTTGATATTATTAATGTCCCATGTGATAATTTTGTCTAAACACTGTACCAATGTCTGTTGTTTAATGGGGCGCGAAGGTCCCGGTGTCGGACCGTATAATTTCTTTTTCTTAACATTAAATATAAACTCATCTGAATGTTTTAAACGTAAATGTTTCAATAACGTTGACGTTCCGTAGGATTTTGTATTTGTGCCACCTCTGAATAAAATTGTATTACATAAACTGCACACTGCTTTCGTTTTGTCTTCAGAAAATATGTTAAAATAACTCCAAACTGAACTCATTATTGAAAGGGTACATACTGTAATGAATTTTTCCCCGAAGATAATTTTAAAATTTATAAATTATTTATGTATATTTATTTTCCAGGTTACTATAGATATATTTTGAAAATTATTTAAATTTAATTCTGGCACACTTTTGTTGCCAGTGACTGTATATTTTATTTGTTGATGTTGTTTAGCGCAGTCCGGATGTCCAGGAAGTGGATCAACTGGAGTATATTTTGATTTATTTGTACATTATATGTCTGGTGAATATTTTCCGGCCAGAGATTGATTTGTCTTCAAGTGAGCGTGTTATGTCGAGATAAAAAACTTCTTTTTTATCTTTTATTTAAATGTAATTTTCGGTTTTTCTTGCTTTGTAGTATTTTGTGCTATAGTAAGTCATTACCGTATTATATACGAGTTTTGCGTTTCTCGTATTTTGAAGTATTTGATAATTCACTTGCAATCTCTCAAAATTAGTTTTTTTCTGTGTGTGAAAATTTTACGCTAGCGTAAGTACTTTTTCATACAAAATTTATATGATTTCTTTTCATTGTAATTTGATTGTAATTTTGATGATTTATATTTATTGATATATTGTTATATTAGTTTAATAGATAGATAGTGAAGAAAACTATCATTTTTTATAAGGGAGTTTTTGTATGTCAAGATATTTTAGAACGTTTTGAAATTAAGGTTTGTTATTTACGCGGTTGACAGTTGATCTGTTTATTTTTGAATTTGGGGTTAATTAGTTTTTGAAATTGAAAGTTTTCTATTCAATCTATTAGGATTAATTTTGCTCGCGTTTCAATTGAGGTTTTCATTGTGTGCGTGTTATTTATCACACAATCCTTTTCCTCTGTGCTTTTGTTAAATGATGCATTAGCTCTCTTTATACTTAATAAAGAGTTTTTTTTTATTTTATTTTAAATAAAGGATAATATAGAATTGTGTATTTTTACTAATTTTTAAATTTCCACATTCCTTTAGGGGAAACCCTGGATCAAGAAGAGTCTCAATTAAAAGAACAAAAGCTGACTGAGTTCAAGTTCGGACATATTGTGGTGAACAGTGGACTACCTTTCAATTAAACCCACTATTCACAGCAGTTTTTTTTTATTTTTTTTTTAAATAAAAGATAATATAGAATTGTGTATTTTTACTAATTTTTAAATTTCCACATTCCTTTACGGGAAACCCTGGATCAAGAAGAGTCTCAATTAAAAGAACAAAAGCTGACTGAGTTCAAGTTCGGACATATTGTGATGAACAGTGGACTACCTTTCAATTAAACCCACTATTCACAGCATCTTTTGTAAGAAATTAAAAAATTGTAATTCGACCCATATGCAACTGAAATTAAATGCGTATATTATATACAAAACAGCGGCAGCTCCAGTATAAACTCAGAGGATTTCTCGGTTTTGTTTACATACGCAGCCTTTCCGTCAGATGGCGTAGGATAATGTCCGAGTACCCGGTTACCCGGCATTTTTTAGGACCCGGTACATCACTAGTAAATATTAATATAAAATTTATTTTCCCTAAATGGCACATTAATTATCGATTATTAGATTTTTACTTATAATTAATGTTTCTATTCGAAATGACAATAATTCAAATTATATCAAGAAAAAAGCAGTAAATCCATCCCACAGTAAAACAGATGCATTAAAATTTACATTTTTCTTACTCACCAGATAGTATTTATATTCCCTAGAAATAGCAATAAAGGCAAATCTGACCTATAAATCAGGATAATAAACAAAATTCTGGAATATACGCATACTCCAGGGAACGTGGGAAATTCTCATTTTATTATTAACCCTCGTTTAAATATCCATGTATCACGCATTAAATGACATACTTTATTAAACCCATCTCCCTTGGTTTCTGGTAACATAGAACGTTATTCGAACTTGGAAGAAAATAGAGTTTTTAGTACTTAAATTTTATGTAATGATATGAATCATATGTATAGTCTACATGCAAATGTAGTCATTTAATTAATAGTGCGAAAAAACAATATGTACTAAGGAATTTTCATGCGCGATATTTCATACATAACATCGCATAAACCATACTTAATAATCCGTAATAATAAATAATTTTATTAACAAACATTATTTTTTGTATTAACTTTATTTTAATGAATATATAGATTATCACTGGCCTACAACCATTTTGGTGCTGGAGATTTTAGATCCGATTTTAAGTATGTCTTACATGGCGATATCAAACATTTTATTGACATTAAACATCAAGAAATTGTCTTTTGAGTGATTTTCTAGAATGAAACTGACTCGGGCAATCTCGCATGAATCCCTAGCAATAGTCAGCCATCATATGACTGTCCCAAATTCCTTGGTATCTATTCTCCATTGTTTTTAGGTCTTGGTGGAAACGTTCCCCTTGTTCTTCGCTTAGATCTCCTAAATAGTGTTGGAAATGATGTAGATGACTATTGAGATAGTGTAATTTTATACTCACATTACAGCCTAAATCTTTGAATCGCACCAGCATTTCCTCTACTAGTTCTATATGGTTGTCAGCCTTATGATTTCCGAGGAAATTTTGTGCAACTGCTACAAAAGATTGCCAGGCAAGCCTCTCCACATCATTCATACAAGTCTCACAATTAGTTGTGTCTTTCATCAATTTACGTATTTGAGGTCCATCAAAGATACCTGCTTTTAGTTTTTCAGTACGTAAACCAGGAAATTTGTGGGAAATAAACTGTATTACAAATAGAAGGGCTCGGCTATTTATAATAATAAAATTATTTGATAGAAAATAAAATAATTACGGATGCTGGTGAAGTTCCTTCAAAGGTCCAGGACGTGCGTGGTATTGGTTAATTAAAATAAATATACAACAACTTAATACATAAAATAAAACACAGCGGCATCCTTAAAATTTGTATTTATATTTACATAATAAAAAATTGAAACTCGTATATTTAAGTAAAAGAAATTGATGTATGTAAAGTCATTAAATTAGTAAGATATACACAAGGGGCGATAAATTAGTAATCGAGAAATTAATATAAAATATCGGAAATGGAAAGGTGAAACAGTAATAAAACAAAGTACTATATACACGTGGAGTGGTGAATAAGTAGATTAAAATTAACACAAAAAATACTCTGAAACGAACGTTAAACGGGGTAGTAAATTAAGGGTTAATTAATATGTATATAAAATAACCTCTGTATCGAAGAATACAGAGCTTACCTTTTGATTTGCGGCGATGGTAGCCACGTGGTCTTCGAAGATATACCTTGGTCAAGTATATGCAGAGCGATGTTTTACCGGAGGAATAAGAAATTAGTTAAATTAATATGGATTCACTTAAAAGAATAATAAGCATAGAACAATGCAGTTTACCTTAGAAGTTGAAGAGCCTGAACGGCGTGGTGAGGTCCATTGTGTACTGGAACAGCACGAGGAGATGTTTTCTTACGAAAGGTTCGAAAGCGAAGAAGGAACTATTAGTTTTCGTCGATAGAAAATGTCTAGAACGGTTGGTTTTATGATGTATCGAAGAGGGGGTCGATATCTTGAATTATAGTGAATTAAACGCGCGACCTGAAGACTTGGTCTGTCAATGTCATAAATATTCTTAGAGTAATCCTTGTGACATAAACTTCCTAACGATATCAAACAAGACATATAAAAGAAGATGTAAATAATATTAATTAAAAGAATTTAAAAATTGGAATGTTCTAGAAGAAATTCGACATTAACGTTAGGGTTCTGAGTCAGGTAGAAAGAAGGGTCGTCGGCGGTTAAGAAGGTGACAAAAGAAATAGAAATACTTTCTCTTTGTAACGAAAATGAAAGTTTGTACAAATGAAGAAACTTTTAAGTTTAAATATAATTAATATGAGATATTTAAAAACGAATACATGTGTATTTAAATAAATTAATTAAACTTCTATACGCTAGGCGTAACAACTGGAAAGATTGACCATTTCTATCGAGAGCCTTAACAAATTGCTTCATTAGCCCTAATTTTATGTGCAACGGCGGAAGAATGATTTTTTCTCTTGAAACTAAGGGTTTATTTATAACATTGAAAGCCAGCAAACCACTCACATTACAGCAATACACAAAATTTTCATCAGATGAAAAAAACTTCAATAACTTTCCCTCTCTCGTGCGATATGTAGACACTCGAACATCTGAGGAAAGACAATTTTTTTCTTTTAATCTTGACGCTAGTAACTCAGCACGTTCCTTCGAAAGATCTAAGTCTCTGATCAGGTCACTAAGCTCATTATGCGAAAATGACTTAGGATCTGATGTTATTCCGCAGTATTGAAATTCATCATCTACTTGGGAAGAAATAGGTATTTCAGTTTCATCCTCCTGAGATTGCTGCACTACCTGGTGAAAAGTTGGTATTGGAACATTTTCTGAATGAGGAACAGGTCTTTGTACTGAATAAATATCGGGGTATTTCCATTTATGGCGATTGTTTTTGTTGATGCCCACTATATTAATCATACAAAAGTAACAGTCGTCATAATGATTTTTTTGTTCTCGCCATATCATAGGCACTCCAAACTTCAAAGACTAACGTTTCCCTCTCTCCCATTGTCGCAAATGTTCAACGCATATTTTACAAACACTATGAGGCACCCATACTTTATCTTGGTGTAGAATTTCAGTAAAGTGAAAGGCAGAAAGCGAAATACGTATCTACGTCTCTGGGGATAGGATATATTCGGACACGTTCACAGAAAATATTAATAGTGAACCTGCATTTGTGTTCTTCACACCAGATTTTTAATAATATTTTTATTATTAAAAATACCGTTGTATTATACAAAACTGGTGGGGTTTACCTACTCATGTATGTTTCAATTATTCTGATACATTACACATGCGGTTAAGCCGTAGTATGAGTGAAGGCACAAACAAAATGCAGTTTTCTAGAGAGTTGGCTGTGCTAACCTCTTTGGAAGGGCGTCGTTACTTCACATTAATTATGTGGACGGTATGCGAGGTACTTCGGCTGTCTGACAACAGGTAGCGCCGAATTTACTTCTGCGCTCGGTCTGGATAATTACGGTGATAGGGCGAGGTGGTTCTTTTCTGTGAATGTGTCTGGAAATATCCTTTCTCCAGCAGGGGCGTACCGATGAGCTTGTAGAAAAGCGAAATACGTATCTACGTCTCTGGGGATAGGATATATTCGGACACGTTCACAGAAAATATTAATAGTGAACCTGCATTTGTGTTCTTCACACCAGATTTTTAATAATATTTTTATTATTAAAAATACCTTTGTATTATACAAAACTGGTGGGGTTTACCTACTCATGTATGCTTCAATTATTCTGGTATATATGTTTCTTTGCTATTAGGAGAAATTTATTCCCATATTCGAGACTGTGCCTGGATGGATTGCACTTTATTCAGAATTACGTATAGATGGAGAAAAAGTGTTTTGCGTAGCATGCTGCAAGAATTTTATTTCCTCTTATTAATTAATTAATTAATTAATTAA
This sequence comes from Melolontha melolontha, assembly GCA_935421215.2. Taxonomy (NCBI): domain Eukaryota; kingdom Metazoa; phylum Arthropoda; class Insecta; order Coleoptera; family Scarabaeidae; genus Melolontha; species Melolontha melolontha. The sequence continues at coordinate 15,439,698 of OW285238.1, forward strand.
TTAAGTTTTTAATTATTCCTTTATCTTTTACTAACATTTATTTTATAAGAAAACAACCGATGATGTGATATTTTTTTTCAGATTACAAGCGAGAGAAGGTTCCAAGTCGACCATCATATGAAAACTCCATCGCATGCTGCAAAACGAACATAGATCAAATTGGCGAAGAAGAGTCAGCAAACATTACCGCAATGTTTGTCATCAACTTCCAAAAAATCGGAACAAAAACAAATGAAGATTTGTGTCGGCAGATATTCCACTACATAAATTAAACAATTTAAATGACAAATTATTTTTGCAGTAGTACATCAGCAAATATAACATTCCCGACGAGAGCACGTTAAGAAAAAATTATATTCGCTGTATCTATGCAGAAACATTGAATAGCATTAAGAAGGTTGTTGCAAACAATTATCTTTATCTCTGGGCCTATACATAGTTAATTTAAAGATTGGTGTCCTTAACGAATCGGTTCCAGCAAAATCTTATTCAATTTCATTCAAACAGTTGGAAAAGGTACTGGCAACTTTCTTCTTACCGAAATTGATTCCAACAGAGAAAATTCTATTGTTTTTTATGGATGCTGCACCATACATGGTGAAGGAAGCTTTCAACTTGATTTAAGTGATTTAATTCACACAACTTGCTTTGCACACAGACTAAATCGAGTTGCAGAAGAAGTCAGAAACCATTTTCCCTTAGTAAATACTTTAATTAGTAGTGTTAAGAAAGTATTTTTAAAGGCCCCATTACGAGTTCAGTTTTATAAACAACATCTATCCGGTGTTCCGCTTCCTCCTCAACCAGTGATCACACGATGGGGAACGTGGTTGGAGTCTGCTATTTTTCATGCAAATCATTATGAAGGAATAAAGACAATTATTATGGATCTTGATAGGAATGCACAATCTGTGATAGACGCCCAAAAGGTGTATTCGAGTAAAGAAAACAGTTGGCGTTTATTAAAGCCAATTACAGTTTTATTTCCACTTCTATATTTTGCAGTTGGAAAAACAATTTATGTCGCTAATCGAGAGCGTTGAAATAATAAACAAATTTGAAAAGTCATGTTTCGATGTTAAAAGAGGAGTGGTACAGTCCGTGTATGAAAAATTTTTAAGTGTAATAGGAAAAAATGAGGGTTTTAAAAAGCTAAAGGACATTGCTAAAAGCTTGTATGGTGATTCAGTAGAAAATATTGAGTTGATAATAGATGATATTTCTAATTTGAAATATGCTCCTATAATAAGCGTCGACGTAGAACGAACCTTTTCAATATATAAATACATGTTTTCAGACTAGCGTCACAATTTTTCTCTTGACAACTTTGAGAAATATGTGATTGTAAATTGTTTTCAAAGTATTATGCTGTAAAATGTTCTAAATAAATTAGTAGTAAACATAATAGAATATTTTTTTACAGTATTCCATTCTCTAACATCCCTCGCATTTTTTTACCTGCATATTTTTCATAAGGAAGTGCATATTTAGACTAAAACGTGTGCATATTTATGCGCATATTTTCGTTTTTTTTTTAAATATAATCCGGCCTTTAATTATTAGTATTTATCACTCAATCTATGTTGCTATTTAAAAAAGTTTAAGTTGGCGGCGGTACGCTAAACGCTGACATCACGGAAATATGATATGTACTCTAAAATATGCAGAATACAATCCCATTAATCACCCCACAATATTATAATTTTAAGTTCATTCGTTTAAAAAAAAAACCTTGTTGCCAGACTTTTTCGCTACCCGGTATATTAATACAGGTGATTACACTTACGCCTGTAAATGAATTTGTTTGTATTTCTTTCCAAAAAATTATTGGATACTGTAAGGCATCATAGGAGAGATGTGTTTCACCATAACAATGACCACTTTATCAGTAGTGCGTTATAGCGTCTGGAATGCCCTCCGACTGATGTTTTGTCAGTTAATGCACATGAATGTTGACATTTAGGCCTTTTTTCATAATTGTTTGGTTCATACTTCGAGAAGTTAACCGTACCGAACTGGTATCTTCGAAGAGTTTCTCGAAATTTGCAACGCAGGTTCGAAGTCAGCTTTCGATAAGTATAAAATTATTCAGTAGCTCGTTCTGTCTCTTTGTGACGTCAAAGCGCATTTATTAACTTGATGACAGCTTGTTCTGTCACTTCGTGAGAACGTCAAAACATATTTCTTGTTTAGTTATACTTTTATGGAAACCATGGCAGTCACGAAAACAACAATTTACCAAAGTTTCATCGCATTCGGATGAACGCTATAGGTGCCTATATGGAACGAACAGACACAAATTCATTTTAATTTATTAGATTACATCTTTAGAAAGCAATTAGAACAGCACACTTTTCATGCTTTTTCCCTCAGCATTTTAGTATTTTTTCTTTCTTTTTTGCCTTCTTTTAATGAATGCTCTTGTTTCAACTAAATGAATTATTAATTATTATTAATACTGGTAGCCGTAACTTTGTGGTAATTCATTTTGAAAATAATAAAATAAAATAAAACAATAACTTTGTTATACCACTTTATTCACATGCAATAGTGAAACTGCAAAAGTTACAGGCCTACATCGATCTTATAAATGACACAAAAATATATGGGGGTGGTTTATGATGTTATTTAAAATTACTACTATATACTTAACTATTATATACAACATTGGAAAAGAGGTGTATATATAAGATCCAACTGGTCGTTAAGAACAATATCTATTGTGTTGTTTCCGCTTTTAAAAATTTCAAGTGACTCTAAAAGATTTAATTTACGACCTTTCTCGTCCAAATGCAATATTTTATGATGACCAAATGTATGCCTTTCTGTAATAAGATGGTTTGCGAATGTTGAATCTGTCTTCTTTAGTTTATATGACCTCAAGTGTTCTTTTACCCGTATAATAAAACTTCGACCAGTCTGACCTATATATACACTTTTACAATCATTACAATATAATTTGTACACTACTGATTTATTATTGATATCTGTTTTTGGTTTTGCGTTAAAAATGGAATTACTTGTTTTTACATATGGTTTGTAAGCTATACTAACATTACTATTATATTTTGAAATTGCATTTCCAATTAACTCGCTTATTTTACCGAAGTAAGTTAACGAAACAAATTATTTCAAATTAGCACTATCTTTAGGATATACTAAACTAAGGGCCACTTGTAACTGTTTTTTCTTTAGTATACTGTCAATTACGCTACTTTTATAACTATTGTTTATCGCTATTTGTTTTATAGTATTGATTTCACGAACAAAAGATTCATTAGACAAAGGAATACTTAATGCTCTATGTATCATAGAATTAAAAAATGAATGTTTGTGTGTCTTAGGGTGTAGTGAATCTTTGAGAATAATGCAATCAGCGAAAGTAGGTTTACGATATATATCAAATTTTAAGCTCTGATCTAATTTGTTTAATTTTAAATCCAGGAAGTTAATACTGTTATTCTCTTCTATTTCTACTGTAACCCGGTTGTTATACACGAAATCATATCTCTAACGGAGTTAGTCACCAACCAAAGTTACTTTACATTTAACAACAAATTCTACAAACAAACAGAAGGTCTGGCAATGGGCTCACGTCTAAGTCCTCTATTAACTGAAATTTTCATGAAGCATATTACAGAAAAAATTCTTTCATCACAACTAGGTAAAAAACATATTAAATTTTGGTATCGGTATGTAGACGACATCCTAGCTTGCTTTAAGGATACTCATAGACAACTACAAACATTTCTGAACTACATAAATTCAATCCATTCTAATATCAATTTTACAGTAGAAATAGAAGAGAATAACAGTATTAACTTCCTGGATTTAAAATTAAACAAATTAGATCAGAGCTTAAAATTTGATATATATCGTGAACCTACTTTCACTGATTGCATTATTCTCAAAGATTCACTACACCCTAAGACACACAAACATTCATTTTTTAATTCTATGATACATAGAGCATTAAGTATTCCTTTGTCTAATGAATCTTTTGTTCGTGAAATCAATACTATAAAACAAATAGCGATAAACAATAGTTATAAAAGTAGCGTAATTGACAGTATACTAAAGAAAAAACAGTTACAAGTGGCCCTTAGTTTAGTATATCCTAAAGATAGTGCTAATTTGAAACAATTTGTCTCGTTAACTTACTTCGGTAAAATAAGCGAGCTAATTGGAAATACAATTTCAAAAAATAATAGTAATGTTAGTATAGCTTACAAACCATATGTAAAAACAAGTAATTTCATTTTTAACGCAAAACCAAAAACAGATATCAATAATAAATCAGTAGTGTACAAAATATATTGTAATGATTGTAAAAGTGTATATATAGGTCAGACTGGTCGAAGTTTTATTATACGGGTAAAAGAACACATGAGGTCATATAAACTAAAGAAGACAGATTGAACATTCGCACACCATCTTATTACAGAAAGGCATACATTTGGTCATCATAAAATATTGCATTTGGCCGAGAAAGGTCGTAAATTAAATCTTTTAGAGTCACTTGAAATTTTTAAAAGCGGAAACAACACAATAGATATTGTTCTTAACGACCAGTTGGATCTTATATATACACCTCTTTTCCAATGTTGTATATAATAGTTAAGGATATAGTAGTAATTTTAAATAACATCATAAACCACCCCCATATATTTTTGTGTCATTTATAAGATCTATGTAGGCCTGTAACTTTTGCAGTTTGATAATGACATTGTATGTCGAAACCGCGGTCACTATTACATGTGAATAAAGTGGTATAACAAAGTTATTGTTTTATTTTAAATATTATTATTATTTTTTAAAGAGCTATATTAATGTAATTTCTGTAATTGGGTGTATCTTGTTCAAAATACAATATTTATTATGTCTTTATATAATTTGACGTGCAGAGAGACCTTCTTCATACAAGGCAATTATAACAGTACGCTTTACTTGACATCCCCTTCGGCATCTTAGCAAAGTTTAATAAAATTGTTTTGTCATATAAACTCTAGCCACTGAAGTAAAAACAAATCCTTGAGATGTACCACTCTCTTAGGTATGAACAGGTAAATGTTTAGACATTTAAAATAATCTCTTTAAGGGATTATCGATTTTTCTAGAAAAGGTCGTAAAGTATAATTGCTTGTAGATGTTATAAGACGGATATTCTGAGGTATTTGCTTGTAATGGATTGTAAACATCATAAAATATTTAATACTATATATACAGCAGTACTGCGTTTAAGAACAATTTACAATATTTTTTTAAATGTCAGAATTAATACATAAGGGATAATGTACAAGGTAATTGCCATATCTTCTCAGCTTGACAGGCTTGTACATATTCAGACTTCTTCAAGGTATATTGTGCCATAGTTGGAAATGCATTAAGCTTATTTTAAAAATAATAAGGTTCTGCGACAATCTGCAGTCAGGTCAAGGTCACAAGGGCATGAAAATGTTTCAATTAACAAAAATTGAATACCGCGCTGTCTTTAAATTTTAAACAAACAAGGGGAATACAATTAATTCAAATTAAGAAAACACTCAGAGAGTGTTTATGGTGATTTATCTTCTACATATTCTACTGTAAAAGTGGTCAAAATGTTTCTGTTTGAGGCAAGAGTCTTTTTAAGTCTTTGAAGGATAAGCGTACTACTCGACCAATTCAAGTGATAGTAATAATAATACTAATAGCTTTATTGTCCAACGGTTATCAACCAATTACAGGACAAACCAAAGAATGCACATACGTATTGATATGGTTTTTTCCCCGCAAACATTTGTGAAAAATTTAATAATTTATTATTGTACATTTATTTTCGATGCCAGTGTATAATTTTTATTTTCTATGAATGCAGATTTTATTGATTTTTTTTGACTTGCGTAGTTGTAATACGCCGGTTCCTTTGATATTTCCTGCAGACACTAATTGTTATCAGAGTTAAGAAGACGTGAGTTATAAGATATTTTTTTATCTTAGTTTTTGTAGCTTCGTGATTTTTATTAATTAGTTTTGGTGATTGATTTCAATAACGATTGATTTACGAGTGTGCAGAACTCGTAGATGTTTAATTTTTGTACGTTCTTCTAACTCTGGTGTCTCGTATAAAAAAAATGAAATTTTATTTACGTAAGTAAAAGAAATTATTCTTATTATCTTTATTGTTATCATTTTCTCGTATGTACTTGTACTGATTTATATTTTACCATTGTGGTAATTTTGATATATATATTTTATCTTAGATATATATAAATGACAAAGAACATTTTTAAAATTTCTATATAAAAAATTTTATATAAATTTAAATTTTGCACGTTGGAGTTCAAGGGCGTTTTTATCACATGTGACTGCGCATGTCTTAGGGATTTGCTTCGGTCTGTCAGTACTGTTTGTTTACTTTTGAAGTTGTTTATTTGGGGTGAGATTAAAAAAGTATCTTTGGAATTTATTAGATTTTTAGTTCGGGTGTAATCAGAGGACGTTTGTATTTGTTTTGCGGTCAACTTCAACAAATTGTTTTACCTCTAAGTGTAAGTTTGTATTACACAATTCTTTATACTTTATAAAGAAGTTTTTTTCTTTTTCATTTTTTTTATATATTAAAGATTCATTTGAGTTTAGATGTGTATCTTTTAATTAACCTTCTTCTTGAGTGTATAACAGTAACTTCAGTAAAACTAACAATATTCACAAATAAATTTTGTGTGGGCCTGATTGTGGTATTAATTACTTTATTTTTCCACGTTTTCGATTGGAAACCCGGAGAGGAAAGCAGTCCCATTTAAAGAAAGTAACCGATTGAGTATCTAAGCTGGACAGAGTTGGTATGAATAGTGGTACATCCAACTACTAACTATTCATAGCAGTATGTATAAAAAACATAAAATAAAAAGATAATTATATCTAAAAATAAACATAAAGAAATACATATACATATTGCTATGGTTTTTTCCCCAATAAACCATATTTTAAATTTAATTATAAATGTATGTATCATTATTTTGAAATTGTATGTATATTTCATGTATAGTAAAAATCTTGGATGTATGAAGGACGGCTTTTCGTCCAAGTCAGGGGGAGGGGGGGGGGGGGGGGGGGGGGGTGATGTAGACAGACACAAGTTAACAGTTAGATGAGAACGTTCATTTTTATTTAAAAAGATAGATAATTATCTATATAATTAAGTAACTTCGGGTTTGATTTGATTTAAATAGTTGATGTGTTTGTAATTTCAATTACCGATATTTTTTTAATCTCGTAATTTTTGATTTATTACGCTTTCTTGTCTACGTGTCTCATATATTTTTTACGTAAGTAATATATTTTTTTTTAAAAAGATATCTTTTTAAATTGAAAGATTTGAATATTGTATTTTCAATTGTATTTATATTGTAATATTGAGTTTTAGTCTTAATTGATATAGATAACAAAGAGGATTTTTAACATTTCTAAGTAAAAAACAGTAAATGTAAAATTTTGTACGTTGGGATTTCAAGGGCATTTTTTCTTGGACATGTGAGTGCGCATGTTTTTAGAGTTTTGTTCGAGCTGTCAAGTTTGTTTATATTTATATTGTTCTCTGGGGAGAAATTAGAAATATTCTTTGGGATTTAGTTTATTTTTAATTTGTTCGGTATTCATTGAGGTTTTTTGAATGCACGTAGCTGTCATTTCCGTGTTATTTTTACCTTTTAAAATATTGTTCAATGATGCAATATTAATCTTTATACTCTATAAAGATTGTTTTTTTTTTTTGGATTTTTTTGTATTAAATTTTCATTTAAATTTTATATTGTGATCTTTAATTTAGTTATCCTTTCATCTTGAATTTTATAAGTAACTTAAAGATATTATAATAACTTTTCTCAAACAAATTTTGAGTGGCTAACTAACTTATTTATTTTCCACCTTTCCGATTGGAACCCTGAGAAGAAAGCAGTCCCATTTTTTGGAAATAAACCGACTGAATATCCTAGTTTGATAGATTTGTCGTGAACGGTGGTATAGTAAATATAAAATCCACAGTTCATAGCAATATGTAATACATAAAAACAATAAAAAAAGATTTATTCTTAGTCTTCTGTTTTTTAAGCTATGGCATTGAAAAAATATGTCTTCATAATACATCTAAGCAATTCGGCACATGGTCATGAGCGGAGAGCCCTGCAACAAGTTGATTCTAGGTAGAAGCAAAGCAAAGGTAGGAGAGGAACGAGAGGATATACATCAATTTTTGACGTTGTATCTTTTCAATAGATATCTGAAGATAAATATAATTAGGCGACCAAACAGGAGAAGCATAATCTAACTTACTAAGGTCAAAACTATAACACATAGTTCTGAATAAAGACATAGAAGAGAAGAGTTCGCAGGTACGCAAAACAAAACCTAATGTTTTTGAAGCAGCGACACACATGTTATTGATATGTGTCACAAAAGTTAAGCGAGAGTCGAACAAAACACCAAGGACCTTTATGTTATCAACCTTATTAAGAATTGTATCATTTACAAAATAACTGGAGTGAATAAAAATAACTTTTTGTGTAATAGGCGTAGCAGCATTTGTTGATGTTCAATCTTAATTTAGAAGTAGAGCACCATTGGCAGAGAATGTTTAAATTCCCCTACAAATGCAACACGGCGTTCCATGTTTTAATGGAGGAATATATTTTCAGATCATCTGCATAGGCAAGTAGTGGACAAGACAGAGACGATAATAGATCATTTAAAAACAAGACAAATAAGAGAGGACCCAAATGCGATCCTTGTGGGACTCCAGATTGAGGAGAGAAGTCAAAGGATTTATAGCTGTTATAAAAAACATGATTAAGTCTACTACTTAAGTAAGACTGTAGAAGAAGAAGAAGAAGTAGGGAAGGACTTAACCCAACCGCAGATTTCGGAAGTAAAATTCCATGGTGAATCACATCAAAGGCACTACTAAAGTTCATACATATGCCATTAACGTGACCACGAGTATCGAGATGCTCACTAATAAACTGACAAATAGTCACAAGATTCGTCACTGTCGATCTTCCCCGTATGAAGCCGTGTTAAAATGGAGAAAAGTAGGATTCGGTGATATGGTACAGACAGCAACAAATTACACTTTCAAATACCTTAGAAAAATTCGACAATATTGATATGGGTTTATAGTTACCGGCATGTGCATTACCAGTAATTATCACCCTTTTTGAATACTGGACTTATCCAAAGTAGAACTTCGAATTGTCATGTTAATAATAAAAGTTAGCGGTTCTACAAGGGCACATCTTGCATTATGCAAGATATAGCTGGGAATTGAATCATCACCCGCAACATTTTTTTTTCGGGAATGTTGCCATAATACTAAGTACTTCGTCTTCAGTTACAAATGCTAATGTAAAAGGAGTATAATTAGTCTTCTCTTGAATGCAAGTAAAATCGCTACTCATAGAGTGTACAGAAGAAAATTTGTTGGCAAATGCATCAACGATACCTTGAGGAAAATCTAGGAGGGTATCATTGTGAAACAGAGTTTTAGGTATACGTGTCGTGCCATTTATTGAAATACATTTTTTGAATCAACCTGGGGAGATTGTTCAACTTCTCTGAGATAGGTGGCATAAGCGGTAGCTATATTCCTCTTACAAATGGTCCGGAGTCGTTGAAATTGATCATAAAAGAAATGGTTACGGGAAGACTTCCATTTGCGTCGATAATATTCTTTTAATTTCAAGTTTGAGATGATATTACTTGAGAACCATACAGGATATTTATTTATTTGCTTTAGCAGAATATCTGAGAACAGACTTATCCAAGATGTTATATAGAATATTGTAAAACTTCTTAGGTGCATAGTCAACATTAGTAAAACCCTCCAAAAATTACCAATCCGCACGAAGAAGGTCATTGTACAATTGAAAAAATTCGCTATACGAAAATTGTGATAACTAAACCTGGACAAAGCAAAGAGAGAACGACATTATGTACATGTAACAATTCAAACAAATATATTCATTTTCAAGCGTATAATAATTTCGATTTTATATTATTCACAATCTAATATTGAAAGAGTTCTTTTTTGTCCGGCGCCAGTTTTGTCGTTATACGGCGAAGTTGAAAAAATTACATTTAAATGACATGAGAAGAGTGTCCCCCTCTATGTATTCTCAATGGTATGTATCGCAAATTCAATCTGATAGATATTTGCGCAACTACTTAAAACGTCGAACGCCAACATTATCATTAATAAAGAGAATTAAATGAGTAATCTGTCATTTGAGCCTAACCTTAAAGTAATTTACCTTTTCGCTACCTGGTACGGTATATTCGCTAATAGAATTTTATAGTTAATATTTCTGAACTTTAATTTCAATTCCTTTCTTACCACATACTTTGTTTCTTTGTTTCGTACACATAGACGAAACACTAACAAAAAAGTATCAACAATGAATTATTACACATACCGTTCACCATATTCACCACATCTGTATCAATGTGATTTTTTCTTGTTCCTCAACATCAAAAGATGGCTTAATAGGAAGAAATTCGAAACAAATGAGTGCAGAATAGGCGCAACGAATAGTTATTTTGACGAGTTTCCGCAAGACTACATCTTAGACGGCTTAAAAAAATTGTAAAGTCGCTGAGCCAAGTATACAGGCTGATTCATTTTCGGCCCTCACCATGGGGATCTCGCTTATTATTGGAGATAGAGTATAGGTTTAAATTTGGCAAAGTTGTTAAATTTTGTGTTTGTTATAAATCCGTAAAGAAAATAGACCTGTGACAAATGACCTTCGTTATTTAAAAAAAAAAACGCGAAAACCCCATTTTCTTCTTTTACCTGTAGCACCGACATTTGGCCTTGTAGAGAAAATATAAAAACAGATCCTTCTAGTCATTTCTAAACCTCTATCCAGTGGTGTACTCTGAATTTTTATACGACGTTTCGTTTCTTTCTGGTCATCATCAACTATCTAATTTCTTATAGGCGCCATATTGGATTTAGACATCTTCAGAAAGAGTTTTTTTTTTCTGATTTCAACCATGTACCACATGCTGACTAAAGTTTTTGACATTAGGTTTTATTTGAAAGAATAAATTATAAGATTAAATAAGGTAGCCATGGAATTTAAATCTGTCAAACATTTCATTTATTGTTCATTAATAATACAAAAATGTCATACACTAACGAAGAGAAACGAGATATAAGTATTTTTTATTCTTCGAACCGAAATTCAACAGTAGCGAGTACAAGATATCTACAATTATATCCAGAACGACAACAGCCTCATCGTACCATTTTTCTAGATCTCGACAGAAATTTGGTCGAGAATGGATCGTTTACTAAGCCACGTAATGGTCAAGACAACATGAATTTAAATGAAAATCGACAAGATATTTTACAAATGGTAAATTAAAAGCGTGTTTTCTAATTTCATGTCAATCTTATATTTTTATAGATAAATAATAATCCATCAATGTCTACACGCGAAGCAGCGTCAGAATTAAATTTGTGCCAGTCCAGAGGTTGGAGAACTTTACATAAAAGTAGGTTTAAACCATACAGGATCCATGTTAGTCACTCTTTACTGCCTGGAGATAATTTGAGAAGGCTAGAATATTGTAATTGGTTAATGGGAAGGATAGAAAATGACGAAAATTTTTTAAGCAAAATCATCTGGTCAGATGAAACAAAATTTACAAATTCTGGAATGTTCAACAGAAATACGGAGCACTGTTGGGCAGTACAAAATCCCCGACAAAACAGGGCTAGAAGACCACAACATCGTTTTGGAATAAACTGTTTGGATGGGTATTTTGGCAAATCGTCTCTTAGGACCAGTATGTATGAAGAACATTTAAATGGAGAAAGATATTTAAACATTTTACGTACATACGTATCTGACTATCTTGACGACAATATCCCATTAAATCAATTACAATATTTATGGTGGCAACAAGATGGCGCACCAGCACACAATGCAGCTGTTGTTAGAAATTTCTTAAATCAAGAGTTTGCAAACCGTTGGATTGGAAATAGGGGAGTTGTTGAATGGCCTGCGAGATCACCTGATTTAAGTCCGCTAGATTTTTTTTATGGGGATATGTTAAAAATAATATTTATAAAGTAGATGCGCCACAAAACATTGAAGAATTACGAGACAGACTTCAGAATGCCTTCGATGCAGTTCCTAGAAGAACTATACAAAGGGCAGTACAAAATGCCAGAGGGCGTGCCCAATTGTGCATTACCGAAGATGGCCAGATAATTGAACATTTACTGTAATTGTTTATTGTTTACTTTTCTATGTATTTTTATTAATGTTTTTGTTATCTTGTACTCGCTACTGTTGAATTTCGTTCCGAAGAATAAAAAATACTTATCATATCTCGTTTCTCTTCGTTAGTGTATGACATTTTTGTATTATTAATGAACAATAAATTAAATGTTTGACAGATTGAAATTCCATGGCTACCTTATTTAATCTTATAATTTATTCTTTCAAATAAAACCTAATGTCAAAAACTTTAGTCAGAAAAAAAAACTCTATCTGAAGATGTCTAAATCCAATATGGCGCCTATAAGAAATTAGATAGTTGATGATGGACAGAAAGAAACGAAACGTCGTATAAAAATTTAGAGTACACCACTGGATAGAGGTTTAGAAATGGCCACAAGGATGTGTTTTTATTTTTTCTCTATAAGGCCAAATGTCGGTGCTACAGGTAAAAGAAGAAAATGGGGTTTTCGCGTTTTTTTTTTAATAACGAAGGTCATTTGTCACAGGTCTATTTTCATTACGGATTTATAACAAACACAAAATTTAACAACTTTGCCAAATTTAAACCTATACTCTATCTCCAATAATAAGAGAGATCCGCATGGTGAGGGCCGAAAATGAATCAGCCTGTATAGGGTTGGATTTGAATTATGTCGAAAAATAAAATATATTTTTTAATTTAAAATAAGGATTTCATTGATAAGTCACATTCCCTTCATATTACCCTCCTATTTCAATTTATTTACTTTCGAAGCTGCGTCTATTACAGAAAATCGGGAATTGGAAAAAATATAGAACTTCCATTTCAAAATGTAATTACTGTATATTCAAGCTAATCCGTAGCTCCACTTACTCGAGTACCGTAATATCTTGAATTAAATTTTGATTCTGTATTAGCTACTGATTGACCCAGAACGTACGTCTAACAAATGTGTTTATATTCTAATTAGTATGAGTAAGAATTAATAAATAGATCATGTAATAGTCCAAAGGAAAATAATAAAACTACATGTATTAGTGATTTAACTGTACGAGGACTGTTCGGAAACTACGTGGTCTAACACAGAGATGACGCGAATTCGCAGGAATCTTCTTTACCATTCTGTAGAATCATCCTTTAATGGGTTAAATATGACAGTACAGAGCGATCTGTCAATTAGTCTGTTTTTGAAAGCACGCCAAAATGAACGTCTCGCGTGGTTTTGTATTTATTTATTTAAACTATACATTCTTATACCGTTAGGTGTCGGATTTTAATAGTACATTTCAAGTTAGTAGTGCATCAATTCTACCCTTTCAAATGTTTCTGTTCTGTGTCAAGTTCCTTGCTTCACACCACTGTATATCACGTTCTGGGGCTGCCTGTCATACTTGTTCTTCCCATTGTATTATAGGTCTCCCTATTCTATACCAAAGAAATTTGAGTACATCAATACGTTAAGCGCGCATTACGCATTTGTTCCAAATGAAACAGATATGCATTACACACATCTGTATCTGTACACATGGACATACACTGACGAAGTCTATTGACAGTGACAGAAACACGTGTCTTTGGCAGAAGTAAATATTGGAAAAAACAAAGTGTATGTCCATGTGTACAGATACAGATGTGTGTTATGCATATTTGTTTCATTTGCTTCCTATCCTGTACTTTCCCTGTACTCTGGCTTCATACACCTGCCTTGATGGTCTAGTTTCGTGCACCCATTGCAAGTGTCCTAACTAACCCGGCTGTCTCTCTTCGATAACTCTCTTAACCAGTTTCAGGTTCCATCTTTCTAGTATTACCTCAATCCTAATTCTGTTTTTCCATGTAATTCCTTAAATTTTTCTCAGGAATCGCATTTCTACTGGTGTTATTCTGCTTTTATTTTTATCTGTAATCGTCCAAAACTTACAACTATATGTATATTAGTGAAAGTCTTACTACTTTTTTGTATATTTCTGTTTTTATTTCCTTTGATATTTCCGTTTTTCCAAAAATGTGTCTTTAGCATGGTATAAATTCTTCCTGTCCTTCGTATTGCTTTATCTACCCTTCCATTTTCTTCTATTACTGTGCCTAAATATTTAAAGCTTTTGGCTTGTTCTGGTTGTCTTTCCTCTAAACATATTTTGTGTTTCTTTTCGTTTTCTGACATTATCATAGTTTTTGTTTCGCTCATGTTAATTTCCACGTTTATCTTCCTGAGTTCTAATTGGTTCATATTTAGGTTCTGTTGTAAATTATTTTCTGAATCTGCTACCATCATCATCGCCGTCCGCAAACGGTAATTCATGCAAGGCGACTTGTTGCATCCTCCGTCCACCAACTAACGTTTCCTACATCTCATTTACAACTTTTTCTACATCGTCCATTAATATCGTGAATAGCAGAGAACTGATGATTTTGTAATAATGGAAAAAACTGAGTTGAGAGCAGTGATCAGGTATTTTCATTTGAAAGGCTTAGCACCAACCGAAATCAAAGCAGAGCTGGATTTAACACTATTAGAATTCGCTTCTTCGTCTTTAATGGTTAAAATCTGGGTTGTCGAATTTAGGCGTGGTCGTGTGAGCACAAATGATGAATCCCGTAGTGGGCGTCCAAAAACTGTTACTGTTCCGGATATGATTGAAAAAGTCCACAGTATCGTCTTGGATGACCGTCGAATAAAAGTGCGCGAAATAGCAGACACTGTAGGTACGAGTATCTCAAATGACAGTGCGCACATAACCGAAGAATTCGAAATGAAAAAAAATATTCGGCGCGTTGGGTGCCGCGGTTACTCACACCGGAACAAAAACTGAATCGTTTGAGTGTTTATCGCGACCTTTTGGCACGTTTTCGCCGTAATCCTATAGACTTTGTACGCCGTCGATGAAACCTGGGTCCACCATTATACTCCCGAAACCGAAGAAAAATTAAAACAATGGACAAAAATGGTTTTCCGCCACCAAATAAGGCAACAACGGTTTTCTTCAACAAGAAAGGTTATAGCAACTGTTTTTTTGGGATTCTCATGGAATTATCTTGTGAGGCTACTTAGAAAGGGGGAAAGCAACAAATGGGGAGTATTATTCCAATTTCTTGCAACAATAAGGAGAGAAAATCAAGAAAAACGGCATCATTTGGCAAAGAAGAAAGTGCTTTTCCATCAGAATAACGCACCTGCCCACAAGTGCGCGATTGCAATGGCAAAAATTAATGAATTAGAATTTAGATTAGTGCCTTATTCACCCTAACGTATGGAACATAAGTTTTGAGAAAAAAGTCAATAATCGATTAGTAGTAAAAAAATTATTAAAACATAAACATTGGGAAATTATTATACACTATTGCGTCATACAAAAACTAAATTCACAAAACTGATAAGGGCCCATGGTCCTCAATGGCGCGCAATTCTCCGCATCATTCTCTGGACGACGTTTATATTCACTTCTCGGATCTTCTGGAAAATTCTGGCCCGTAACGGTGCTTCATTTTCGGCTTCCCAACCCTTGTCATAAACTTTCCTGCTCAGTAGTACCCAAAATTCCTCAATGAGGCGCGCCTGGAGTACGTTTAGGGGATTGTCTTCCTTAGGTACATAATTCACGTTATGTTCAGTTAAGCAGTCCTGAGTAATTCTAGCATAATGGCATGAAGTCAGATCGGGCCAGAATATTACATCATTTGGATGATGCATTAATGAAATTTATCAGTTTAGATAGACATTTGCGAATATAGTTTGCATCCACAGCTCCACCTCTAACTCTCCCAAGGTAAGGTCTTGAAATTCCTGCTTGAGAAATAGCGCACCAGACCATAATCTTGTCGGCAATTTTCGCTTCTGGTTTGAATTTTACGTTGTCAGGACAATTTGAAATATTGTACGTATAAAAACCTTCGTTACCCTTTATTTCCGAATTGGATAATATGAAATATTTCTCATCGTCTAAAATCTAAAACAATAACTCCTAGCTGGGTTGCGGTATATTTAGGACACTTACTTCTTTTTCGATATTCTAATCCATTTTTAGTCAAAATTCTGCCAACAGTCCTATGCGCAATTCCAAATCTACGGCCTAAAGTGCGCGTAGACGTCCCAACTCTGTCTTCAGCAGATTGGATGAGTCTGTTTACTTTATATGGGGCCAAAACTGGAGGTTCCACTTTTCGTTAAATTCATGCATGGCATACCTTCTTCACATTCCTTAATTGTTCGGTAAATGGTTGACAGTCCAATATTTTGGTCTCGAAAAATGTTAACAATCTCGCGTTTAGGTACTCGTCCAACTAAATTATATATAGACATTCGTATTTTAATCTTGTAATAATAATAAACTTTAATACCCAACAGGCTAGGCCCAATTACAAGGTACATTATAATTATAATTACATGACATGGAAGTGCAATCAAATGAAGTATAAACTTAAATAGTGCTATCCATCCGCGAGCCATACTCAAGTAAATAGATCATCCTGCATTCTATTGGCCACGTTGGAGAGAATATAGGTAAGAGTCCGTTTCAAGACATTTGTCTTTGCGAAGGGAACCATAAATGTAACTTCGTACCTGGAGTTCATACGAGGAACCAAAAACGACATTCGCTCCAATATGAACGGGTAGTCAATAAAGTTTTCCATCAGTTTAATTAGGAATTTACTGCAAATATTCTCTCCTCTCACGCTTAGTGATGACATTCCATGACGTAAAAGCAAATCATCCTGGGATGCACCACGTTGTATGACATCTTTCAAAACTATTTCTGACAAAGCTAACATGTCACCATAGTAACTAACAAACGAGCATCTTTTCTAGCCCAGTGGTAACTAGTTTGGACTATTTTTGGTAATAATATTCCTCGTCAAAACTTTTTCTGAAAACTCCATGTTCCATACGTTATTCCCCAGATTTGGTTCCCAGTGATTATCATCTCTTTCTAAACTTGAAAAAATGGCTCGGTGGTAAGAGGTTTTGGTCTAATTCCGAGGTAATCGCTTCTGTAAATAGCTATTTCGAGGATTTGGATTCATCGAATATCGTTGGAATAAGTGTGTTGAGCGAGCAGGAGACTATATTGAAAAATAAAATGTCTTTTGTCAAAAAAACTTGCGCTTTTTTTGTGAAGTCATGTAGTTTCCGAACCATCCTCGTATTCAATGATAAAAGGAAACTTGAAAGATTACAGAATGAAAATTTTTTATCTTTTTTTTTTTCAATTGTAAACGTTTTCTTTAAGTTTTGTGTAGCAAAGCAATTACCTTTAAAGTGCTTTAACTTCTAAAGTTTATGCGTGGCTTAAGAAGCGGAAAAATTTTCTGCGTAATTTTATTGAAAAAATGTGATAATTTTTTTAAAAAAACATGATAGAAATGCTTAAACTAAGTTAAGTGGTTTGTGGTTGAAGTATAAACAAAAAGGCTAGAGATGAAGAATATTGAAATTTTGTTGGGAAAACTTTTTGGCAATGTTTGCCTAATGGAGTCTTTTCGTCTTAAATATGTCGAATGAATTGATGATACGAGGTGCGGCTTTAAAATAACGAAACTGATGCTGTAAAACTTTAAACCTATTTTAAATTTATATACAGAGTTAGGCAAATGTAGGGATCCTTACGAATATCTTTAATATGGCTACTTAGATTTTAATAAGACTTTCCACAATTAATTAAATGCAAATCGAAGATTCGATGAGCATAGTTATATTCGAATCAGACTTGGAAATCACATGGAACCGATGTTACTTTTTTATTTTAAATGAAACACCCTGAATATTTTTAGGAATTTAAATAGAGCAGTAATAATGGCTTTTGTTCAACCACGACACAGATATTTAATTGAAATTGGTATTTTGAAATCATGTTTATGTTTAGTAAGCCATGGAATTAAAATTCAGTACAGCAAACGCTAATTAAGTTGGCGCGAGGAGGGGTAAGTTCGCACAGGATTAAAAGTAGTGGGGAGATTTGTATTTGGTTTTACATCAAATGTCAGATAATTCTTACCTCTGAGCGTGTATCACTTTATGATACCCTAGCAAAGACATTATGTTCCGTCAAACGTCAATTACAAATGTATTCTGACAATTACTTGAGTAGTCGGGGTGGACGTTTTTAAAAACGGCTTCTGCGCACCCCCTCCTCGCGCCAACTTAATTTGCGCTTGCTATACTTGACTTAAACTGTCGGAATTAACTTTGTAGACGTCCAAATATTAATAATGGTTCAACTAACTGAAAGAGAACGTAGTGAAATTCTAATGATGATTGGTTTAGGTGACCGCGTCATAACTCATTAAGAAGTAAGCCATTTATTTAACAATTTGTATCAAGACCGGCATCGAATATCACGAACTGTCGTTGGTAAAATTTTGAGAAGGTATAACTTCACCGGAAATTTACCGAAAAGTGGGCCACCAAAAGTCGCAACTAATGAAGTTATTGCTCAAAATATTTCTATAACATTAGATGAATTACAACAAACTTCTACTACATCCCTCGCACAAAATTATGATATAAGTTGCCGATCAGTTGCCAGAATATTGAAGCACGAAAAATATCATCCCTATAAACCACATTTAGTACAAGAATGATTGGATGGGAATTATGATCGCAGAATTGAATTTTCCGAACAAATTATGGAGATTTGAAAAAAAGTCCAAAATTTACATACAATTTGCTGTATTCCAACGAGGGTACGTTTTGTTTGAATGGTACCGTTAATCGCCAATATTGTCGATACTGGTTAATAGATAACTCTCATTAGATGAATAAAAATTAAAAACCTTTACCACAATAGAATTTTAACAATTCTATATACGTATTTCGACAACCACGTTGTCATTTACGTATATAGAATTGTTAAATTCTATTGTGGTAAGGGTTTTTAATTTTTTATTCACTTAAAAGCCACAGTCTCCGATTTTTCAGTCTCATTAAATGCTAGAAACGCATACACAACATTCGTAGAAATTAAACGTTTGGGTAAGTATTTTCAAGAATCGAATTATTGGTTCTTTTTTCAGTCATGGTACACTAACTGGACAGAGATATTTAGATCTTTTACTGATCAAGTTGTTCCTAATATTGAAGAAGTTGGGGAATTATCTGTAAGTGTTTGGTTCCAACAAGATGGATCGCCCCATCGCTATGCCCTTAATCTTAGAAGTTTTTTAAACGAAACATTTCCAAATAGGTGAAATAGTGCTAGAGGATTCATTGAAGGCGCGCACGGTCTCTAGATTTAAATCCCCTAAATTTTTTCCTTCGGGGTCATTTAAAATCTGTGGTTTATACTAGACAACTGCATAATCTGGACGAGTTACAGCAAAGAATAATTGAGGAAGTGCAATTAATTCGTGTGGAGCCTTTGTCTCAAATGTCATCCAAGGCGTGATGTAACTCAAAGCATCCCCATAAAAGTTTCTAATTCACGCCTCAACAGCTCAGCTCAGTGGTCGAGCAATGGTCCGGCAAGCCAGAGGTCGTGGTTCGATTCCTACTCGAGGGTGAATTTTTTCTATAAAAAATTCGAATAAAATAGCGTCGTAAAGTGTAGAAAGAATATTTACAATTACATTACTTCGCGAAAACGCAATTAATTTGTACAACTGCCGTACTACGGGCAAACTATATTCATCTGTTTCCTTTGATGTAACTCAAAGCATCCCCATAAAAGTTTCTAATTCACGCCTCAACAACTCAGTGGTCGAGCAATGGTCCGACAAGCAAGAGGTCGTGGGTTCGATTCCTACTCGAGGGCGAATTTTTTCTATAAAAAATTCCAATAAAATGGCGTCGTAAAGTGTAGAAAGAATATTTACAATTACATTACTTCGCGAAAACGCAATTAAGTTGTAATATATGGTCTATAAAGTAAAAAAAGGTTTGAGAAAATTATCAACATCTAAAATTTTTCCAAAAACTTTGGGACCATACGTTATTGTGTCAATAGACCAGGAGGGGAGGCAATCGACAGAAAAGGGTTTTGGCGCATGTATAGATCGTCTATAGTAGCATCTGTCTCGTTGTTTAATAGCCACACCTCATATATACTAAAGACTCATTCACGAGTACGAGTATGTGAGTTCGCACGACTAGCAAATTATTATTTATTAGTTCAATTAGATATGAACGACAAACTATAGCGGTAATATAAGAATATCTAGCCCAATCAAATTCTGAAACGTCCAAGTTAATCTTCCAAATAATCTCCATGACTAAGTTGCATTTTAGACTCAGGTTCAAGTTTGGCAAACTTAAAAGGAATCGTGTTCCATTATGACGACATGAAAATGTAAACATCAATGCAGTTCCCAACAAAAGCTTAACTTCAATATTATCGCTTCATCTCCTATTCTCTCGATCTTACATCACCAGATTTTTGCTTCTTTCGGTATGAAACTTGATATTCTAAACATGTTTTAATAAAACAATACGAAGCAATTAAAATCTCGTTTTCGATACGCGATTTACGCCAACATCTTTAAACTCTACAGCGAGAGCTAAATTTCTCGGAATACAAACATCCTTGCGCTTGAAATACAGAAGACGAGGCTCATTATTTTAACACGAACTCAAGGGTAATTCAGTTTTCCTTCGGATATTAATTACTGTGTCTAAAGACTTGTAAACAAAGGTTTTAATTATACAGCAGTACAATATCATGAATTTGTTTCTGAGTGAGTAAACGGTGCCATTTTGGAAGTAGGTAACGTCGCACTGTAACGCACAATAATATTTAAAGAGAGCGAGAAACACCGCGGAACTTTCATCCATATTCGCTTCCTATCTAGCCGATATAATTGAACACTCAGCTCGTAAAGATTAATTTGCGTTTACAACGTGTATACAGTATGAAATGGTCTGTTAATTAAGTTAGCTGGGCTGTTTGTGTAAAATCAATACATTTCGCATCACCCGCACATCTCCCTCCGCGACCCGCTTTAAATTGGAATGCGTTGTCCTTGTTAGGGAGCCGTTTGCGAGCGTTCGCTTATTCCGCGAACATCACTAATGCAATCAAGCGATGCGTCACAGATAAACGCTGAAGTACTTTGAACACGGTAGGCGAAGAGAATTTTTCAAAATTGCTCCATAGTATGGAAGAACGACATTTTAATCGATGGAGCGTAGGAATTCCATTACGATGTGTAATTATTACTGAACACCTTGATTTAACGAATCATCACAGTAAATTGTTAAATATAGGGAGCGATTTGTGGTTCGCGTGTAATAAGAAATGATCAAATCAGGAAATAAATTGATGTTTGTGACAAGAACAGGTGCGACGATTACAGTGTTTTCTCAAATTCAATATAAGGTGTGAAGATTTTAATGAGAAGAATGGTAAATTAAAAAAAATGAATAATAACAACTTCTTTCAAGTAATAAAAACAAGCAAAAAAAAAGGTAAAGTGTGAATTGAATTATTGTGTGCTTATGAAACTTATCAATCTGGTGTGGAGGTAGAAATTGTGAGTGATCCGATAACATTTTGGAAACTAATAGTGAATAAGAAGAATGTTTCTAGAACATTCGGTCATCACACAAATACCATATCCATTTACAATCATCCAATATGTTTATCCACACAACCGTTTTCATCTAGGGAAATAGTTAAATGTATAATGAATCTGGAACCAAACTTAGCATTGGGATATGATGGAACACCCAGGTATTTTTTGTGAAATATTGTTCGGGAGTGCTATGTGAGATATTAACTCGTTGATTGAAGAAGAAAGTTGTTGAAATTTCATTATAACGATAAGAAATAAGTACTAAACCTCTAGTATCAAAAACTTTTTATTGTAAATCCACTAAAATATTGTTTCGGCATACAACGGCTTCATCAGGTGGATGAAAAACTGAATATTTAGAATATAAGTTTGAATATTTATGTACAAATTATTGAGAAAAAAAATACTGTCCAAAAAATTTTTACAATTTTAAATTTAGTAGAGGGGGGTTCTTTAAACCTAACTGCTCATTTAAAGCTAATCCTAAATTAACAGTTCTATTAATTTCTAAGTTCTTTAACAAGTTAAATCTTTAATTGATATCTAAACAATGATTTGCGAAAGTTGAATCTGTTTTCTTTCCTTTATGACTTCTCTCGTGTTCCTTCAGCATAATTTTAAACGTCCTCCCCGTTTGTCCTATGTATACCTTATTACAATATTCACATGTTAACTTATACAAGCTGTCCCGTATCGTTATGTTCAAATTTTAGGAGTGTAAAGTAGACTTCATTTCAAGTAACAAAAACGCAAAACTTGTATATCCATTTTTATTTATTTCAAAGTTACAGATCTATGAATGTTATAGTCAGATCATGAAAAAAAATGTAATCCCAAAGTAAATACAAACTCATTTTATTTAAAAACAGTTATACGATTCAATAACACGATTGTGATTGTTAACGCCGCATATTAAAATATTATCCTAAAATAAATAAACACGTGTTGTAGTGCATACAGTAATTTCTTGGAGATCTACAAAAAAGAGTACTAGAAATTGATTTATGATAAAGAAGGTTCTTACTTATTTCGTAAGTGCTGAACCATGAATATCATACAATAAACAAATGTTCCGATGACTGTTAACGTTGCATTTTAAAATAAAGGATTACATTACGTTTCAGTTCATACAATAGCTTATTAGTGAGTGGACACGTTTTCTTTATTCAAAGTGCCTTACCGATTTTCTTCTCAAGAGTATGCGGACATGCATTTTGTGTATGGCTACTGTAATGGCAGTGCACGTCAAGCAGTTATTGAATACCGACATCGGTTTCCTGATAGGCGCATTCCTCATTACAGAACGTTTCTGGAAGTACACAGACAATTTAAGGAATGCGGACTGCGTGATTATTTTTTCGACCGAGGAGTAGATTTGCTAGCAGACTTAGAACAAGAAGCAGTAGCTATTGTTGCAAGGGATCCAACTCTCAGTGTACGTAAAATCGCTAGACAACTAGGAGTGCTAGACAACTAGGAGGAATTTTAAAACGTGAGGGCATATATCCATATCACTATCGCAGGGGACACGGTTTACTTGAGGCAGACCACTATGCTCGTCTAGTTTATTCTACCTGGATATTAAGACGTCACGGCTTCATTTTAATTTCTGCAGAACTATCCTCTACACAGATGAATCTACGTTCACGAGAAGTGGTGTTACAAATCTGAGAAACCTACACAGGTGGTCATCAGAAAATCCCAAAGCTATACGCCCATCTAAATTTCAACAGGAATTTTCTATTAACGTTTGGGCGGCCCTAATCGATAACTTGTTGATTGGCCATGTCGTTCTTCCTGGGAGGTTAAATGCGGACAATTACCTTCAATTTCTTATTGACGAACTGCCAGGTGTTTTAGAGGATGTCCCACTGAATGTTCGACGAGACATGTGGTTTCACATGGGTGGGGCACCACCACATTTCGGAATTCCTGTCAGAAATTGGGTTAACGTCAATTATTCAAGATGGATTCGTCAAAGTGGTCTTGTTGCATGGCCACCCATATCACCCGATCTTAATCCCCTTGACTTTTATTTATGGGAGTACATGCAAAAATTTAGTCTACGCGCAAGTTTCGAACACAAGAGAAGAGTTGTTGGATCGTATTCACCTGGCTGCCGAGCAAATCCGACAAAACAAGTATGAAATTTGGATAAGTACTTCTTCTGTTGGCTTACGGGCACAAGCCTGCATTCAACAAGGAGGTGGACATTTCGAAAATATTATTAATTGAACTTTTTTAAATAAAATCAGTTTCTATTGACTTTGGGATTACATCTTTTTTCATGATCTGACGACAATCAAATTCATAGATCTGTAACTTTCCAATAAATAAAAATGTATATACAAGTTTTGCGTTTTTGTTACTTGAAATGAAGTCTACAATACACTCCTAAAATTTTTAACATAACGATACGGGACACTTGTATAAAAAGTAATATATTCTTAGCAAGTATATGAAATTGCCTGTTTTATTATTAGTAGGTGTAGTAAAGCATTTATAAAATAGAATGGAAAAAGGGATACCTTTTGATTAAATTTGAAACATTTTTGACTCCAGAGTATATATATGTATATATATAATGAATACGTACCGCATGTGTCAAATATCATTAGGCATAGGAATACGTATGAGTACATACGATGTATAAGTATAGGGAAAAGCCGATCCAATGCCAGCGAAGACCGCGACGGCCGGCAACGATTGTCTCCGATTGTTTCGCAAATACAAGCTAGCAGTAATCATTTAACCATCGACATAGGTACTTGTAATGCGTTCTAAAATAACATTTACGAATTGCAAGGGATTTGCTTTTCTTATTTCTTTCAGTAGATGCAGGAAATTTTTAAGCTGCGGTGCGTCGCATAAACAAAAGCGTAATTCTAATAAAATTAAAGAATAATCCTAATAAAATAAAAAAAAAGGATTCCAGAAATTATAATAAATTATACAAGAGGTTCAAAAATTCCTCCTTGCACAGCAAGACATTGTCCTAGGCGGTCGTAGAAATTAGCTTTTACATTTGGTAACATGTCGGCAGTTAATGAATTCGCAGTCTCAGTTATTTTTTCTCTCAAGGCAACTAGATTTTCTGCTCTACCAGCTTCATGAGTATAAACAATATTTTTTAGATATTCCCACAAAAAGAAATCATTTGAAGATAGATTAGGAGATCGCGGGGGCTATTTAATGTTTCCTGTTCCAGTAATAAGACGGTCAGGAAAAGTATTTCCTAGAAATTCCTTTACCCTCACTGCATTATGTGCTGGACAGCCATCATGTTGAAACCAAACGATTTCCTGATTTATTCCAATTGTTTGATTGGCGGGAAGTATTTGATTTTTCAGTAATTCGAGATACCTGCCCAAACGTTTAGTTTTTGAGGATACTGAGTGCGATTTGCAAAATACCGGTGTTGATTTTCCGAAGCCCAATATCGAAGAACAGAGGGATTGTGCTTTCCGTGTAATGGATAAGTTGATTCATCGGTGAAAAGAATATTTTTAACGAAATTTTCATCTCCATGTATCTTTTCCATAACGTCTTCACAAAACTCCATTCTCCGGAAATTGTCCTCGGGAAATATTTCCTGAGTTTTCGAATATTTGAAACATTTTAAACCATTACGTTTCCAAATACGTGAAATAGTTGTGTTACTTGTATCCAATTCCTCGGCAGCACTTCTAGTAGATATCGTGTTATCAATTTCCACAATACTACAAATTAATACATCCCGCCGTTCTCTTTCCTCAATTTTTTATGGTGATACCTCTCTTGGTTTGCTTTCGTACAGTTATTGAGACAGAAACAAGTTTCAAATTTATTTATAATATTATAAATTGTTTGTCTGCAAGGTACAAAACGGTCTGCAAAAGTCAGCGCAAACAAATTCATGCACTCCATTGCAGACGTGCCAGCATAAAACCATTTTACTAACTGAAGCTTTTCAGTGGGTGTATAAAGAGCCATTATACATTAATTTTATTGTACACTTTCAAACTGTAACGGCCGCAGCTAGACTGAATGCAAAATTTCCAGTCAATCGGTATCGGAGACAATCGTCAGTCGTCGCGGTCTTCGCTGG
Source organism: Melolontha melolontha (assembly GCA_935421215.2). NCBI lineage: Eukaryota > Metazoa > Arthropoda > Insecta > Coleoptera > Scarabaeidae > Melolontha > Melolontha melolontha. The sequence goes on from OW285238.1 coordinate 15,465,538, forward strand.
CATTGGACTGGCTTTCTCATGTACGTATACATTGTATGTACTCATACGTTGATTCTCTATGCCTAATGATATTTAACACATACGGTATAAGTATGGATTAAGTATATGAAAGGTTTGTAATAATAGAGTGGACTATAAAAGTATTACTAAAAAGCACTTAATTGCTAATGCGCCTTAGATAACTCACATTAGTTTAATTGTGAATTAATAAATTAAACAATGCGCGGTCTCTTAGGTGTATTAGCAATTAAGAGTTTTTTAGTGCTAGTTTCTTACACCCAAGTCCTTTTATCAATATAGAATATGCAAATAGGAAATTTAAACTTTACAGTTCAATTGTATATGAAGTTTTAAAAATTTTCTAATAACAGCTTAGCAGATTTTATTAATATTAAAGGAATAAGAAAAAAGAAACAAATAAAAAGAAATTTATTCTGGCTCAGGAAAATGTTGTATAACCTCTTTAATAAGACGATACTGCAAATTTGCCAGTGCCGCCACAGTTTGGCATACAATATCAGAATGTGGTAACAATGAAGTTGGAATAAAATTTAAAATATTATATGCCTTAAGTCTTCATATTGCACGTTCTACATGTATCCTTGCACGAGCTATGCTCTCAGTTTCTTTCACATGTTCTGGAGTAAACTGGGCTGTGGTTAGAAATGGTAGAATGTTAACATTAACCCCTGATTGCAATGTTTGCAATCAGAGGCCCAACACATAACTATATTGCTAGAAATATCTTATTTATTCATTATCTTCCTTTCAAATGTAAAAATTCTTTCTTTGGACACTGTGGTTAAGTAAAAACTTAAAAAAAGGTAAATAACCCCTTACCACAATTACACAAGTATACACGGTTTTGGATCTAAGCAACCAAAAGCTGTTTCTATGGTTATTTGGGGCGCTGAATCCGAATCTGCACTCCGTTTTTTGATTTTGGCTCTAGTTTTCCAGATATTAAATAAACACAATTTTTACAATTTTTGACAATTAATCTCCATTTTATTCATTAAAAAGTGTTAAATTAGAAATGAAGAGCAGTCGAACTGAGTCGCTTGTACTGTTTGGGATCTGTTTCACGCATTAAAGTCCAACAGTAGTCGCTCATCATGCCCTCGTCCCAAAATCCCTATCGTTTTTCGATTTTCGCCAAATCTTGGTGTAGTCGCTCTCCTTGCTCGTCGCTTGTATCACCCAAGTTTTCAGGAAAAAATTCGAGATGGGAATGCAGAAAATGTATTTTGAGAGACATTCGAGCTCCAATCTTGCAATAATTTTGCAACAAACTGTCGATTATCTGCTTGAAATCCGGGGATTTGCGGTTACCGAGAAAGTTGTGAACAACATCTTGAAATGATACCCATGCTGCTGCTTCATTGGGTGTTGAACATTTTGTAAAGTTTCTGTCGGCCATTAATTTTCGAATGTCAGGTCCGACAAATATTCCCTCTTTGATTTTGGCGTACGATAACTTGGGAAATAACTTGGTCAAGTACTCAAAAGCCGGTCCTTCACGGTCGAGCGCTTTGACAAAGTTTTTGATAAGGCCAAGCTTTATGTGGAGAGGTGGCAAGAAAATGTTCTGTGGGTTCACAAGTGGTATAGAAGAGACGTTTTGTTTTCCTGGTTCATACGGCTTGGCCAATCTTTTTTCACATAATGTTGGTCAGTTGCACAGCTATCCCACAGACACAAAAAACAGCAAAATTTGGTGAAACCAGATTGCATCCCCATCAAGAGACCAATAACCTGTAGGAATAGTATATAAATCATTTATTCTTTAAAATTGAATTGAAATTTATTTTCAAACCTTCAAATCGCCACAAATTTTCCATTGATGCTCTTTATATTTTATCTTGGTAAAAATTTTACATATTGTATCGTAGCATCCCTTCGTTTGTACTGCATGAGCAATCGGAATTGATGGTTTTATATTTCCATTCCATCAGAGCAGCTTTCAGGCTGTATTTTGAACCATCTATGAACAAACGCCATTCATTTACATCGTATGGCGTATTCATCGCATCAAACAAACCGTTGATGTCATAGCAGAAGCATATATTCTCCTCTTTTTTGAAAAACGGTAAAAGCGCCTCATTTCTGGTTCTATATACAGTGACTTTTGTTTGAGTGTCAAGATATTTCCACTCCTGCATCCGTGATGCGAGCAATTCTGATTTTTGTTTCGATAAATTCAAATCACGAACCAAATCATTGAGTTCACTTTGCGAAACTAAATGTTTTTCCTCCATGTTAAAATCGCTTCCACTGTTCGTCGGTGATGAACTACAAGTTTCCATGTAATTTGCACTCGTACCTGGACAAATTGGCAAAGAATCATTGCTCGCACGGGAAACTGGCTTAGACACTGATGATACTTCAGGATATTTATATTTTGATAGTTTTTTTGCATTTACACCGACGACATTCGTCAAGCAAAAGTAACAATCATCTACATGATTTTTCGGCTCTCTCCATAACATTGGCAATGAAAATGAAAAACATACTTTTTTACCGCGTGACCACTTGTATAATATTGTGCTACACGCGTTACAAAACAATTTCGGTACCCACGGCTTGTGAGTGTTTGATACAGAGAAACCAAAATAATAAAAATATGCATTTCTAATCACATTAGTAATAACTTTGCCACTTTTTCTGATCATATAACATCCGCAAACATAACAAAAACACTTTGAATCAACTTTACAATTCTGTCTTTGCATTTTCACACGTTTTGGATTCAAAAAAAAACTTTAAAAATACAAATTAAATAATGTTTCTAGCGACGCCAACAGCTGACTGTCATTATGATAGCGCAGTGCTACCAACATGCACGAACTCACAAAGTAGAACCAACTTTGAAAAGCGAAACCCGGATTTGTATTCAGCACCTCAAATAACGTCAAGATTTGTTCTCATCTGCTCTGATCCAAAAGTTGACCGGAATTTGTAAACTTGTGTTATTAATCGTATCCTAAATACGTATTTCGACAACTAAGTTGTCATCATCAGTAGGTAAAAACCACTAATTAAAAAGTCGCACATGGTGCACAGTAAAGCTAGAAAACCGCTTACGAAACAACTACTTTACACCGCGTCCACGTATAGACTAATTTTAACATGCGATTATAACATACGAAAGGATCGAAAAGCACTTACCTCTTAGGGAAAAAGGCTTTCAACTCGGAGAATAAACATATGTGAATGCCTTTTTCCCTAAGAGGTAAGTGCTTTTCGATCCTTTCGTAGGTTATATTCGCATGTTAAAATTAGTCTATACGTGAACGCGGTGTAAAGTAGTTGTTACGTAAACGGTTTTCTAGCTTTGCTGTGCCCCATGTGCGACTTTTTAATTAGTGGTTTTTACCTACTGATGATGACAACTTAGTTGTCGAAATGCGTATTTAAGATACGATTAATAATTGTGGTAAGGGGTTATATACCTTTTTTTAACTTTCAAATGTAATCAACTTTCTAACATAATATTAAGTTATCTATTACACTTTCACTTATCATTGGACTAAATGTTCTTTCTACAGATATTAAAAACATTCTACAATGATTCTTAATTTACTAAAATAATTTACTTCACATTTTGTAATTTAATCCTAGCAATCTAACCTCAGCACTAAGGTTATTTAACCGAAAATTACCAAAGTAAAGATTATTTCCACAAGCATTATACATAGCCTATTGTTTGGAAATTCGTTTGTTTTGGTAATAAGATATTTACCACCTCTAAAAACTAACGCTTTTTGAGACTAGTTAATTCTTATGGAGAAAATATTTGTTTGGATTCACGACCTTGACCTACCATAACAAAAATGGCGTTGTGTCTTCAGAAGAGCGTATTTGTATTGTCTTTGAAAGAAAGACAATATTTTAAGTAAGATATTTCATTTAATTCAAAACAATAAGAGAATACATATAAATTTTCTATGAAATTAATTTAAATTTATGGTATTTTTTTATTGATGGGAAAATTTTTAATAAAATTCTTGTGTATTGCACTAAAATGCGGGGAAAATTCAGAAATTATTTCAGACGTAATTTAATTAACATCTGTATATCCGGTGCAGTTGAGTGAGCGTCCCAGTACTATACTTGCAAGTTAAAACACCTTTCATAGATAACGCCTTGTTAACATTAATTATATTATAGTTCAAAGTAAAACATTGAAATTTATATGACAGTAACATGCATATATTTAACTAATATAAGATGGGTGTAAAATTAGAACGCACGTAAATTTTTACTTTTTATGTTAATAAACAGTAATAAATAGTCGGTGTATGAACAGCTTCTGACGATAACTATCATTACTACATCACAATTATGTTACCACATTTCCACTTAAAAGAATTTTGTCACAGCTTTACCGAATTCATCTAGTCGCTCTCCTGGAATTATAGTAAACTAGTTGATCCAACAAACATTATTCTGCCCAAAAATGATTTGCTTAAAATGTATTTTGTTTTTAATTTAAAAATTAATTTTTCGACGTAAATGAAATACAATGTTTGTTGTTAACTTAACAGATAATAATGCTTTATTGTAATAGTAATTCGTGGATAATCTTTTTTGTCTAACCATTTTTGGCATGAACAAATAAAATGCTAAACGATCGGGAACTTGTAATCGTTGAAAATCGTTCTAATCGTAAATTAAATTGGTGCATTTGTTAGTAAAGGTGGTTTACCAATAAGAGCATCAGAACTTTAAAATGCAAAGTTGGCAACACTGAGATACGGTATTCAACAGCGAGTAGAAATTATTAAAATTTATCATCAAAGTGCATGTTCGATTCGACAAACATTTCGGGGATTGCGAAAAGTTAATGGTCAACATAATCGACCAACTGAACGCTCTATTTATTGTCTTGTTAAAATATTTGCGCGTCGTCGAAATGCCCGGTCAGTGGAGAACATCGCTGCTGTAACTTCGTTTTTGACAACTCGGCCTCTCAGATGACTACGCGGAAAATTTGCATCATGATCTTCATCTAAAAGCCTATAAAATTCAGATTACTTAAGAGCTTAAACCTGCTAATCAGCGTTTGCGTCGAACTCGTGTCTTGGCTTCTAGAGCAGTTGGAGGTCGATCCGAATTTTGGTTAAAAAATCATGTTTTCGGATGAAGCACATTTCTGGTTTAGGGGATACGTGAACAAACAAAATTGTAAGATTTGGACTGATGAAAATCCTTAAGTGATTCACGAATTGCCTCTCCACTCTGAAAAAGTCTGTTTGGTGCGGTGTCTAATATCAGATGTACAAACAAAAACACCTTTCCTCTCTAAACCTCTGCATTCCGCGAATATTTTGAACCCCCTCGCAGGTTTGAAGGTTTGTTTGTACAGCACGAGTTCAGAAACCGTTTCCAGATTTACGAGCTCGCCGCCAAGAAAATAAGATCCCTTTCACACCTGATAAATGGCAAACTCTACTTAACAATATATTAAGGCAGGGGTTACCAAACTTTACCAGTCCGCCTAAGAAATACACAACTCAGGGCGCCACGCTACAGATTTAGGAAACCGCTGTATTAAGACATTAATGTTTCGCTTTTAATTAGAATTTAATTTTATATGATAAAAGTTTAAAAAAGGAGTTCCTATAGTTTAAAAAAGGAGTCCCTATACCACTATAAAATTGTATTGTATTCTTTACTCGAATACACCTTTTGGGCGTCTATCACAGATTGTGCATCCCTATCAAGATCCATAATAATTGTCTTTATTCCTTCATAATGATATGCATGAAAAATAGCAGCACGTTCTCCATCATGTGATTACTGGTTGAGGAGGAAGCGGAACACCGGGTAGATGTTGTTTGTAAAACTGAACTCGTAATGGGGCCCTTAAAAATACTTTTTTAACTACTAATTCAAGTATTTACTAAGGGAAAATGGTTTCTGACTTCTTCTGCAACACGATTTAGGCCGTGCGCCAAGCAAGTTGTGTGAATTAAATTTGGGTAAAAGATTTTCAAGTTGAAAGCTGCCTTCGCCCTGTATGGTGCAGCATCCGTCAAAAACAATAGAATTTTCTCTGTTGGAAATGATTCCGGTAAGAAGAAAGTTGCCAGTTCTTCTTGTATAAACCTTATTATTGTCACATTATTTGCATTTTCCAACTGTTTGGATGAAATTAAATAAGATTTTGCTGGAAACGATACGTTAAGGATACCAATCATTAAATGAACTATGTATCGGCCCACGCTATCAGTAGTTTCATCTACCCAAATATAAAGATAATTTTTTGCAACAACCTTCTTAATGCTATTCAATGTTTCTACACAGATACAGCGAATATAATTTTTGCTTAACGTGCTCTCGTCGGGAATGATATATTTGCTGATGTTCTTTTGCAAAAATAACATGACACTTAAATTGTTTAATTTATGTAGTGGAATATCTGCCGACACAAATTTTTATTAAGTCGTTCTTGTTCCGATATTTTGAAAGTTGATGGCAAACATTGCGGTAATGTTTTCTGACTCTTCTTCGCTAATTTGATCTTTGTTAGTTTTGCAGCACAAGATGGAGTTTTCATACGTTGGTCGACTTGGAACTTCTTCCACTTGTAATCAGCAAAAAAATATCACATCACCGCTTGTTTTCTTATAAAATAAATGTTAGTAAAAGATAAAGGAATAATTAAAAACTTAATTAATTAATTACTAAGAGGAAATAAACTTAAAATTTTACTCACAATCTTGCAGCATGCTCCGCAAAACACTTCTCCATCCATACGCAATTCTGAATAAGGTGCAATCCATCTAGGCACAGTCGCCATTTTCGGTATTTTTGCTATTATATATTACAACTCACAAGTTTACACTTCGAAAAGCCAACGTAAAATGACGTTTAAAATAAAATTACTTTCGAAAATGGGAATAAATTCCTCCGACTAGCAAAGAAACACATATACTCCTAATTTTATGGTAAAATGTATTTTTGTATTTATTTAGAAGTTTTAAGGTATTAGCTTTTCCTAGAATTTTGTCTCGGCCTGGATGTATACGAACAGCATTAATAAATTCTTAAAGACGCTTATCGGAAAAGTAACGGGAAGAGGCTTAATAAAATGCTATTTTTAATTTAAAGAGGGCTGTTTAATTTTCGTTTGTTACATCCACGACATATTTTTAGTAATGCCTATAATAAATTTGATTTAGTAAATAAATAAATCTCGGATACTTAAAATATGCAAAAATGCTGAATTACTACAAAATATGCAAATAATATACAAAATACATATATTATGCAAATATGCAAATTTATCAAAACTGCATGTAATCCGGCCTATAGTAATAACACTATACCAGCTAGCTTATGTCACTTTTCCGACTAGGTAATGTCATTTCAGAATTTATTAAACGTCAGTGTCATTTAAATAATAAATTAAATTATAATGAAACTATTCACAAATCTTTATTAGGTAAATAACAAGAAAACGTTTTAATTCAAAATTTATTCGCTTTTGGAATTAATATTAATTGCTACATTAGAATTTCCATGACTGTTTACTGTTAGCGAAAGATCATGTTTAAAAAATCGTACGATAATAATTTAGTAGTCTGTCAGAAAATATCACCATTAAATGTTATGTTACCTAGCAACAGTACCTATTAAAAGCATTTATCAAAATGCCATGAAATTTAATACTATTATATTTTTGAAATTCAGTGATTTAATAGTTTATATAATGCTTAATTACTAGTCGATCGTGAGTAAAATAGTATACAAGCCTTGGCGGAAAGATTCATTCCCGTCTCGAGATTAAGTTCACCTCGACGCTGCGCGTCTCGGTGAACTTACTATCTCTCGACGGTAATGAACTACTTTCCGCCTCGGTATGTAATATACTATTATTATCACCAGGTAGGCAATAAAAAAACAAAAAGCCTTCTTCGATATAGCTAGTTGTATTCTACTTGATCGATTATTTTTGATATTTTTTTTTAATAAAAGGAAACTATTACATTTATAAACACAATGCAATATAGTACCGCGATATCATAAAGTTTCTGGGTCCAAGATGGCATTGAAATAGAAAATATGTGTCTGAACTTTGTCCATATTATCATACTGGTAACTTAACCTTAATTTTTGAAAATTATTTTGATAGTGTCATCGTGACATCAATAAATATGTCATTTGATTTAATAAAGATACAATAAAACAACAAGCTCAGCTTGTATTCAAAATTTTATTAATAAAAAAATGCAAAATTAAAGCAAATGTTGAAATTGTTGTCGGTTATTTTCAATTCCCAATGTGACACGCCTTTTCATGCTGTTAAAGGCATTTTGCAGCATTGCGGGCGTTATTAATGCACATTCGTCAATAATTCTTTGTTGCATATCTTGCAAATTAGCAACAGGAGTTTTAAATATTCTATTCTTTAGGTGAGGAAACACGAAAAAGTCCATAATTGTCAAACAAGGTGATCGTGGTGGAAAGTCAACTTCCGTATGTAAACTTATGATCCGATCGTCAAAAAACTCACGAAGAAAAGCAATATTTTCTCGTGTTGTGTGTGCCGTTGCACCATCTTGTTGAAAGTATCCATATTGCAATTCATCATCATGCAACTGTTCAATAAATTCATTCAGAATGTTTCTATACCTCTCAGCATTAATTGTGAAATTAAAAAAAAAAGGGCCAACAACTCTGCGGCGAGAAACTGCTAGCCAAACACCAAGTTTTGCATTATGGAGAAACGATTCAATAAAAATATGAGGATTTTCACTACTCCACATTCCGAGTATTTTGGGAATTGACATACCCCGAAAGATGAAACCATGCTTCATCAGAGAGAAATGACAAATTTAGCAGGTCATCATCTTCTATTAAGTTATTTGCAAACCACTGGCAGTACGCACGACGTCTAGGGTAATCTACCGGCAAAATAGCCTGATGTGATTGGATCTTATACGGATGCATGTGTAAGTTTTTCTTTACAATTTTCTGACATGTTCCATAAGAAAGTCCAATCTCTTGAGAAAGGCGTTTCAAAGGTTTTGTAGGTTCATTTACCATACGTTGCCGAACATCATTTATAACTTGTTCCGAACGAACAGTTGGTCTACCAGTACGTGATTTATGACCCACAGAACCAGTCTCACGAAACACACCAACACAATTGCAAAGGCAATTATAAAAATCTTTGGGAATTACAGCTAACTCTGGAAAGTGCTCTCTAAAATCATCTAAACATGCACGTTGACTGTACACCCAAATTCCATCAATTCGCACAATTTTGCACTATATTGTAAACCATATTTGAATTTACTCGAATGTGCTATGTTTCAAACTCGACGTTCAAACTTGCTTTCAGCAATTCTAACACATTAATGGATGACAGATAATGTCACTGTCAAAATAATTTACAAAACAGAGTTATAGTTCCTAACTTAAGTTCAGACATACAATTTATATTACAAAGCCATCTTCGTCCTAGAAACTTTATGATATCACGGTACAAATGCAGTTATACGAAAAATAGAATAATTATTTCATCATATTAACCGTAACCAAAGAACAAAAGTTACATTTGCGAACTTTTTCAGCATTAAGTAAAGGATGGAATATACGGTTTAGATGGTTAGAAAGATACGAACGCAATAAACATGTACTGACTAATTTATCAACACACCGTTATCTCATTTTGAATCAATTTAGATTTGTAATAAACATAAACTCAATGCAAAACCGCATATGTTTCAAACATACATTTTGCACCATAATTGTATAAACAGGAAATTAAACCTGGATAATGTCCATAACATCACAGTTTTAGTTAGTTAGGTAACGTGGAATGTTGTAGATGTATTATATTAATACTGTTACGGAACGCCGATCATTAGAAACGCACTAACAATGAAACAGTTAATAATTAAAATTAAGCAGAACGACGGTCAACTCAAATAACAAGTGTAAAGTGTCTGCCGCGATTGTTGCAAAATATTATGACGGAATCTATTTATAAGAAAAATGGATTGATACTTACGCCTTCCAAAGTAGATTCGGAGCTGGATACATATTTTTTAACCTATTACGTAAAATTACATAAAGATAATTTATTATACAGGCTGTCCAGAAACTCTCCTGACAAACGAAGACCGGAGTTTCCTCAGATAATTTTAAGACAATTACACCCAAATTCACCTAGTCCGAAAATGCTTCCTAAGGGAGTTAGAGTTCTTTGAAGATGGCGCCTTGAATTTTTTTTTTAAATTCCTCCAGAACGCTTCTATTTAGAAAAACAAAAACATATCCTAATTTAATTTACAAAGATGCAAAAATTAAATGTCAGTTTGCGATATGTTTCTAATGTTCTGGACGAAAACTCACTGCGAGCGACACATGAAGAGTACAAAGCACATATAAAATAAACTGGCGTAAAATTAAACGAAGAATTTAGTTCATTTATGTGTTACAATTATTTTGTGTAATCTACCGTTTACTTTATTATCCAATGAATAATTTTGTACATTCTGAAATAAATACGCGAAATATCCGTTACCTACCTACAAAATTTTCTACCAGCCGTCCACGATCGTACTGAATATAGGATTATATCCGAAATGAAAAATATGAAACTGTGGTAATGTGCGGACAAAATAACAGATCGTAAAAAAATATGTTGTTAATGTAATGGTAAGTACAATGGAACCGCTTCGATCGTCATCTTCAATTTTACTAGATTTCAGAAGTACTGCCGAAATAATTTCAAAGTTAGTGTTAAATACATTGGGAAATGATGAACTTTCAACAAAGCAACTGTTAATATTTACAAGTAATGTTGCCGCAAACATGCTTTTTGTAGGCCGGTCTCTTAAAACAGATTGTGCTAACTTACTGTATACACGTTACGTGTAAAATCCATGCTTTAAGCGTGTAAAATTCATGCTTCAAGTCTTGTGGCAAGAACTATTCGACTGTGTTATCCTGAGGTGGACGCTTTAATAGCGCACACAAAAGCAGTGTTTGTTAAATCCACAAAACGTGCTCGTGAATTTTACAGACTGTGTCCCGGTCTCCTTAAACCACTAGAGTCGATTTTTATACGTTCGGGAATATGATTACAGGTAGCGTTTTACTATTATTGATATTTTGAGGATATAAAGAACGTGATTTTAAAACTCGATCCGAAAGAAGTTATCAAGCAAAGCCAGTCAAAATTTCAAGATAGTCAAGTTAAAACAGATTTAAAAACTATTCGGAACAATTATTTTGGACTAGTGAAAGCAATAGAAATATCACAAAGTCCATCGCTGTCGTTAGTTGGAATCTTGTCAAAATAATGAAAAACGTGTATTATACGGAAGTTTGAAAGTGGGTAAAATAAAACACCCGTAACACTCTATATTGGTAGTACATGACTGCATAATAATGTACGCCAGCTATGCAGATGAACTCTTCTGTAGATGTGATGGAATACAAGAAATCGTCTAGCGTATCACCTATGAACGTCGGTGCTTTTATTAATACGGGGGCTGATTCCTTTGCTGCGCTCCTAACCAATTTATAAACCAAAACAATGATTTATCTTCACAGCGCATTCCAACGTGCTATGTATGTATAGAGTAAAGCTAGAAACTTAGAAGTTTGAATCTGTTAAAGCGCGCCTACAGTGGACGTTCGAGGTCGGACACATCGGGTTGAAATGACGTCATCATTACGGACGATATAAATAGTCTACAACATCTGTAAGTACATTACGCAGTTATTGAATGCACTATTGATCTGGCTAGCGCGCACATCTGTTTGCATCGAGAATTGCGACGTTTTTTGTTGGATATTTACAGTTAAATTTCTGCTTTCATGGGCGTAGATAGAAGCGGGTGGAGTTTTAATAATTTAGTCTATTAGATTATATTTCGTAAGATAAATAAAGTGCTGTGAGATAGTTTATTGTTTTCATAATTTTAACTGTTAATTACATCGTAATTTTTGTGATAGATCCTGTTTAATAAAGTTTGATTGAATCTACTTCTCCCAATTATTTCGACGTAAGTGTGCGTTGAATTTCGTTCAGTTTCAATAACTTTTGAATACATTTTTAGTTTTAATTTATTTAGATCTAGAGCATTGCTTAAGTTACTTTTTCAGATATGATATGGAAGAACGTCGAGAATGGCATCGTAAAACAATGGCGACTTGGATTGACGGTCATACTGATTGTATGTCCATTGTCAGTGATTCCGAAATTTATTGCAAAATCTGTAAAATATTGTTGAAAAATTCCATGAAATCACACGGACACAGTCACTAAGCATCGCAAGCACATGCACAGAAATTGGAACCGTTGGAATCTGACAATTTGATCGAAGAACTTTGTGAAATTTTTATGGTGGCTAATATTTCATTAAATAAACTTAGGAATCCCACATTAAAAATATTTCTCCAAAAATATACTGGTCAAAATGTTCCTGATGAATCCTCCTTACGCAAATATTATGTGCTACACGACAGCAGTAAAACGCATTAAAAGCCATCTTTCAAATCAGTACCTCTGGATAAGTGCCGACGAAACTGTCGATATATTAGGACGCTGTGTGGTAAATGTTGTAGCTGGTGTACTACATCCAACTATTCCATATAACGCATATGTAATAGCAAAAGTTATAAATACAGTTGATGCGGAAACAGTTGTTAAAACCATTAACGAGAATATTCAAAAAATACTTCATTGGGACGATAGGTACAAAGAAAAAGTACTTTTATTTGTAAGTGACAGTGCTGCATATATGTTAAAAACAGGTAGACTATTACGGGAAACATATGCTAATACGCTGCATATTATTTGTGTAGCACATGCTTTCCACAGAATCTGTGAATATATCCGAGACACCTTTCCAGAAGTTGATAGACTTGTATCCGCTTTTAAAAAAGTTTTCAGAAAAGCATCATTGAAAGTAGCTCTTTACAGGGAAAAACTGCCATCTTTGTCACTGCCTCCCTCACCAGTAATAACTAGATAGGGGGATGGTTGGAAGCTACTAGTTTTTATACAGAGAATTTCGATAGTTTGTAAAATTTCGTTGCATCTTTAAATGACGATGCTCGGAGTATTTCTGAGTGCAAGGAACTAACACAAATGTCACATTTAAAAAATCAGTTGCACTTTCTTCAGGAACACTTTGGAAATTTGTCAAAACTAATCACTTATTTTGAAAATCGAAATCTCAAATTAAATGATACTTTAACGACATTAGATGTGGCTATTAATAATTTGAAAAGTATTTGAAGTGACTTCGGATGTGGCTCAGCAAAAGTTAGACGCAGAAACCCAGATTTAGTAACATTGCGGCAATTGTGTATGGGGACAATGCCACAACATCTAACTGCAAAATATGCGGAAATAAAAGAATATTTCCAGTATGCACCTATAACCAGTTGCGATGTAGAAAGGACGTTTTCTATTTACAAGGATGTATTTCATTCAAAGAGAACAAATTTTACAGAAGAGAACCTTAAGAAAGTATTGCTAGTAAATATTAATACAGTAGTACCCCCATATCCGCGGGGGTTTGATTCTGTGGTCTTCCGCGGATACTGAAAACCGCGGATAGTAGCGAACGCTTTATTTTCGAGTACAATATGAAATATGAAGCAAAGTTAAAACAATGAAACAAGAAAAAATAAGTTATATAATATTTATTTAAAATAAATAAACAATAAATAAATAAATATTCTTGTGCTGTGGCACAAATAGAATTTAAGTTTAATAAATATATAAGTTCATTCATATTGCAGTGGAATGTGCTTTTGATTGCTTATTAATTTTTTTGTTCACACTACAACATAATCTTCCGGCTGTTCAGTCTCGTAGATTTCCTTGAGCTCACTTCTCTCGGGTCGATCCTTACGGATGCAGGTTATATCATAAAATAAAACACGAGGTGTCAGATAAATTATACAAACATTTTCCCCCTTACATTTATATTTAAAAAAAAGAAAATAAAAAAAAAATCAACTTTACAAAGTGTAACGTTGAACTGTTAAAGACACAGCAAATCGAGGATAAAAAAGGCTTGGATATCATATGAAGATACAAACCATTAAAAAACCTCACTATGACAACTCACGAGCAAAGATAACAAAATTACTAATATCCAAAAATTTATCAGATGTCAACAATAATATTAACCCAACAATTTAAACGTCAAAGTAAAGAATTGTTTACTCTGCGCGCGAAATCAAAATCTGACTGTCATGAATGCATTCACATGACATCACACAAACTCGTCCCCACCTTCCTACGTATTGAAATATTTAAAGTGAATAAAAACACCCAAACTCCACAAAAACAATCTAACAAATTTTCTACATATTATTCTGAATATATAAAAAAATTCACAAAAATTTACAAGTTAATTATAGCGCTTTCTTCAATATATTAATAATAATTATAAAGATACCTACATTAATTAATGCATCACAATTAAACATGAGAGATTCCTTTTCTTTAGATAGGTGTATCAATTAAATCAAATTACAAATATAAAAGATTTGTAAATTCACGATAAATTACTTTTAAATCACATACGACGCACCAAAAACTATAAACGAATTATCCAAGATTTTAAATATATCACACAAAAGTAAGTCGTGTCTAATATTCACTTATACCGACCTATCTTAAAGGGCATTCAAATAATCTCTCCAATGAAGTTCCAGGAACCGCAAGGGCATCCCCACCTAATATATAAAATCAAGATAGAGAAAATATATACACCTTAGTACAATATGATATCCGGAGTGGCGGCGGCTTTAAACATCTGACTAACCTAAATATACAGGGATGGATTAAAAATTCAAACATAATAAAATTCATCACTTAAAATTAAGTATATTTATATCGATCCCCGTCTGAAATAAAATAGACACCAAAATAAAATACATGAATTTATAAATGTTCTTCACAAAAAGTTCAATATAGTTCTGTTATTTTTTTCTTTCTTCTCCATGGAAAAATCCATGGCAATATGTACATATAGTACATATTTACATACACAACAAGAAAATATACAACAAGAAAAGCTTTATCATCGTGAGCTACATATTCATTCATCTTCCTCCAAGTCCAAGTTAGCAGTCGATTGTTTACTTAGATCCGAAGCAAACGATGTAGATGGCTGTGCATTATCGATAGTTTTGTCGACTTTTTCAAAGAACATTGTTATTGGTAGTTGTCGTTTTTGTCTTTTCATTTCAATAAACAAATCCTTCAAAGGTTTCAAGGCTTCTGTTATAGTGCGAGTAATTTTTATACTGCGTTCCATTATTGGATCATATTCTACTATCTGTTCTTTTAATGTTTGAGCAGTTCGAAATATCGCTGAAAATTTTTCAAGCGTCCCATGCTGGCGGTTCTTGTTGACCCTCATCCTCATCGTCACTCGCTTCTGGAGAAGATTTCACAAGGTCTTCCAATTCCTCGTTGGTGAATACTTGATCCTCTTCGTTTATGTAATCATTGAGTTCCTCTTGGGTTATATCGTTAAATCCTTCTCCATCTATTTTCTGCGCTATGTTAAATATCGTTGTTAGATGTGAATTAATATCATGTGTGTCTTCAGAACTAAGAACGATGTCATTCCACAGATTTTTCAAACATGCTATTATCGTTTCTGACTTTAATTCCTCCATCGCTCCTTTGATAAATAGATTTGCGTCAGCAATTGTAAATGACTTCCAGCATTCCATGAGCCCGATATCAGAGCATTCGTTAGCCATTGTATACAGCTTTTAGAAAACCTGTCGAATATATAGGGCTTTAAAGCATCTAATGACACTTTGATCAAGGGGCTGAAGCAATGAGGTCGTGTTAGGTGGTAAAAAAAGCACTTCAACATTTTTATCTTCTGTGCCTAGTGACACAGGATGCCCAGGAGCATTGTCTAGTATCAGCAGTACTTTAAATGGTAATTCTTCCTTTTCCAAATATCTTTTCACTTCCGCAATAAAGCATTGATGAAACCATTGTGTAAATAGAACAGCCGTAACCCACGCCGTTCGATTTGATTGCCAAAACACAGGCAGGCAAGCTTTATCTTTGTATTTAAGAACACGTGGATTCTGTGATCGGTAAACATGTCCGTGTTTAATCATATGACCAGCTGCATTTGTACAAAATATCAAGGTAAGTCTATCCTTAATTGCTTTAAAGCCTGGTGCACTCTTTGCAGTCTTATGAATATAAGTCCGTTGAGGCATTTTTTTCCACATAAGACCAGTCTCATCGCAGTTAAAAACTTGCTTAGGATGATAATTCTTTTCTGCAATAATTTATTTAAATTTTTCTGGATACAGGGCAGCAGCTACATGATCAGCCGACGCAGATTCCCCTGTCATTTTAATATTTTTTAGATTAAACCGAGTTTTAAATCTATGCAGCCACCCCCTACTTGCTGTGAATGATTTTCGTTCCTCTTCAGTATAATCTTGGGTCTGCATATCTTCATATAAAGCCAACGCCTTTTGTTGTAGCACTTTGCCATCGATAGGAATATGTTTTCTTGTCATATCTTCCACCCATAAATTTAAGGCATTTTCTACCTTAAGTAACACTTTATTACGTATTGTGGTTGCAACTTTTGCAGTTTGGGGTGCATTAGAAAAACTAGCTCGAATCTTATCTTTGTTTTTTAACACTTCTCGTATCGAAGATTCGTTTTTATTGTATATTTTAGCAACAGTTGCAATAGATTTTTTTTCTATTTCAATCATATTAATGATTTTTATTTTTTCACTAATAGTGAGCATTTTACGTTTTCTTTTTGGTTTAGAAGCCATTTAAAAATGATTTTCAAATTTACTTGCTTTATTTAAAAACTATTGCAAGCATTGTCTTGTCCGACAATTCGAATAGTACTAAACTAATAGTTAACAGGAGCGTTTATATGTACAAGTAAAAGCGAGTGGCACCTTAATCACGTTCCAACTTGTTTAACTTATAATAAGAGAGCGCCGAATTCAGGGGATGACTCATATATACGACGATATATCGACAAATGCTCCTATAACTTTTATATTTATTGATATAACGCGTTTTCTGCTCATCATAGGTAAATCGCGGATGACTGAAACCGCGGATACGGAGTCAGCGCATAACGGGGTACTACTGTACTCCTTTACTCAACTTTAACTACAAAATGAACAAATAAAAATGTATTTCGTATTTTGTAGCCGTATATATACCCGTTTTATTATTATAAGTAAAATTATATAAAGAAACTTAAAAACTTTAAAAATACAAATGTTCAATAGTACGCTCGTGGGCGATTAGTCATCAACCTCTCGTGTCCGGTTTCTACATATTACTATCAAAATGAATAGTGTCGAGCAACGAGCAGGGATTAAATACTTACGTTTAAAAGACATGACTCCAACTCAAATTCATCAAGATTTGGTCGATACATTAGGAGAATCTGCAGTATCATATGACATATGAAAAGGTGGTGGTGGTTAAATGTGGTAGACAGTCGTATACAGGCGAACATGCAGGTGGATTGCCCACAACCGTCACTATCCAAGAAATTGTTAAAAAGGTCCATGATCGCGTGCTGCAAGATTGACGTGTGACTACTTGACAAATAACTGAAGATACTGGTCTCTTATACCATGTGGTATATAATATATTTACATGAAAAAATTGTCTGCAAGACGGGTACCACGAATGTTAACAGATGCACACAAACAAAATCGAAAAGACATTTGCAGTCGTTTTTTAACGCGGTATAGACACGACAAAGACCATTTTCTTGCAAAATTTGTGACAACGGATGAATCCTGTATCCAACATTATAATGTAGAGACTAATATACAGTGCAAGGAGTGGACATATCGAGGTTAACCACCGCCGAAAAAATTAGAGATGCAATGTTCAGCAGGAAAGGTCATGCTATCCATATTTTGGGTTGCTGAAGGCGTAATTTTAGTAGATTTGCTGCGGAAGAAGGTCACAATTACAGGTGCTTATTATGCCAGTTTAATTCTCAAATTACGTAACTTGATAAAAGAAAAACGCCGGGGGAAGTTGCCCAAAGGTGTTCTCTTGCATGAGGATAACGCACCCAGTCACAAGTACACCATTACAACAACCGCATTTGTACAAGCAGGCTTCGAATTAGTTGAGCATCCACCATATCCGCAAGATTTGGGGTTTACCATGCCACAACTGCGTGGTAAACGAGTTCCGTCAGATCATGATGTGATATGTGTGGTAAATCAATGGTTTACAATATTTTTTTCGAGAAGCATTAGATACTGGAACGTTGATGAGAAAAACGTGTTAATCTTAATGGAGACTATGTTGAAAAATAAAAGTAAGATATTTGCCAATTTTTTATGTGAGTGGGTCAAGGGTGGAGCAAAAGGTCACCTTCGTAAACCCAAAAGAAATGAAAATTAATTAACGGACTCAAATAGAAACTTATCAAAGTATATGGTAGTATGTTTTCATTTAATTAATTTATGCGGAGCAAATAAAATAAACCTAACTTTACAATATTTGTAAATTTATTCCAACATGAAGACATTTTGCTACGCAAAAATGTTTATTATTTGTTATTAAGATCATAATAACTCAACTTATTTTGTATTCAGCTAAGATCGAAGATCAAAACATTTCAGGTTTATCTAGATTAAAATCCAAAATAAAAATGTGAGTGTTTAATTTTATAGAAAGGAATTTATTGACCTCCATGCTTGAAATTATCAGCCTATAAATTTAATGTGAACGACTTCAACCCACACATGTTTAACTTTAGTATGTTTTAATGGTTTGGTGTCAGGTCGTTTTATGCTTTTTTGGAGCTTTCGTTATCTGCTCTTTATTGATATTAGATATGACGTTGCTTCGTAAATGTTTAAAATATCACTGAATTATACATATACGTATAAACTGATTTATAAATAACTATACAGGATGTTCTTGAAATAAAGAGACAACGTATGAAAAATGCGAAGATGAAATTACATAGAATATAAATCCGAAATATTGTGAGACAAATGTGCCGCCTATAAATTGAAAATATTTAGAAGGTGTATAAAAAATAAATACCTCTATCGAAGTTACACACACACACATATGCTACAGCATATGTTTACATACGTAACAGCTGTCGATGTTATAAAAACTGTAACATTGTTATATGTTAAAGTCAATAACCTCAATATATTTACGTACAAAAATCAGCTGTTTATAAACTTTTGGAACTGACTTCAAAATAAAAAACAAAACGAAAAATTTATAAATAATCATCACTTGCATCTATTATCTGGTATCCATGCTATTCCTATCAACAGCTGGATTTGGCAAGAGTGCAGAAGAGATTTTTAAAATACATGTCATACAGAGTCAGTGGTACCGATTATGAATACCTACTACACTTACACGAATTTGAGAGTTTAACATCGCGAAACGAAATAGCTAGCGCTGAATTTCTAAGGAAACTAGTCAGCAACCGAATAGACTCTACATATCTTCTTTCTCGGTAACTAGAGCTAGAACGAATATATTGACCAAGGCGCCACTGACTCATGCTAATATGGTAAAAAGGCTAATATTCATTTTTCTGATCTCTTCCATATATAGGCAACCCTTACCTTCACGTTGTCTCCTCTTATTCCTTTCATTCCTTTCTCACACATTCTTATTGTTTGCAATATACATACATACTATATTCTGTGTACATAGCCTTAAATTTAAGTTATGTTTAATTTTAATTCTGTACAGCGTCCTGAGTGGGGATTAGTCTGTTGGACAATAAAAAATATTATTATTATCACTGAAGTCACTCACACTTAGCACCGATAAAAATGTCTTCGTAATCAATATTTCGATATTTACAGATTTGGAATATGGGCCTCCTCAGCATAATTCCTGTACGATGAGGGACTCATCATGCATACAGTCAGTCTACCTGGTTGTGAAGAAGTTTAGATATAAATATTGTCTCTCTGCGTGTTTGCAGAGAGTCCAACTGGTGCTCATGCAATACAAGTGACCAGCGCGATTTAAAGCCAGTCGTGAATCTGTAAAAGATGACGAAAGACAAGAGGCACGTATCACTAGAGAACGGATGCAATTTCCATAAAACGCAATCGGCAATTGGAATTGTGTATAACGTCGCTCAGTACATCCCGTCGTAATGCAATGAAGTATTTATTTGACTTACTCGGCCACCTGGTCTCGCAGCGATAACAATGGGCAACCCAGCTATTGTATTCGGAGAATATAGTGTTTTTACAGTGGTGCCGTGTACGTAGATAAAATAAATAAGCTTATCGTATTTCGTAAGAGAAATAGCACGTACATTCCTTTTCACGAAAAAAAATTGAATCCGTTGGAATCTGACAATTTTAACGAAGAACTCTGTGAAACTTTTATGGCAGCTAATATTCCATTATTTAAATTGAACAATCCAATTTTGAAGACATTTCCGAAAAAATATACTGGTCGAAATGTTCCTGATGAATCAACTTTACGCAAATATTTTGTTTCTAGGTGCTATACGAGAACAGTAGAACGCATTAGAAGCCATCTTTTAAATCAATACATATGGATAAGCGCCGACGAAACGGTGGATATGTTAGGACGCTGTGTGGTAAATGTTGTAGCTGGTGTACTACATCCAACTATTCCCTATAACTCATATGTAATAGCAACAAGTGTTATAAATAGAGTTGATGCGGAAACAGTTGCTGAAACCATTAAGGAGAATATGCAAAAAATGCTTCATTCGGACGCCACGTACAAAGAAAAAATACTTATATTTGTCAGTGATAGTGCTGCGTATATGTTTAAAAAGAGGCAGACTATTGAAGAAAACATATCCTAATATGCTGCATATTACTTGTGTAGCACATGCTCTCCACAGAATCTGTGAATATATCAGAGACACTTTTCCGGAAGTTGATAGACTTGTACCAGCTTTTAAAAAAGTTTTCAGAAAAGCACCATTGAGAGTAGCTCTTTTCAGGGAAAAATTTCCATCTCTGTCACTGCCTCCCACTCCAGTAATAACTAGATGGGGAACATGGCTGGAAGCTACTAGTTATTATGCTGAGAATTTCGATAGTCTAAAACATTTCGTAACACTGCTAAAGGAAGATGCTAGAAGTATTGGTGAGTGCAAGGAGCTCACACAAATCCAAAATTTAAAAAATCAGTTGTACTTTCTTCACGAACACTTTGGAAAATTGCCAAAACTAATCACTTATTTTGAAAATCGAAATCTCAAATTAAATGACGGATTAACCACATTAGATGTGGCTGTTAATAATTTGAAAAGTATTCCAAGTGACTTCGGATGTGGCCTTCGGCAAAAGTTTGAAGCAATTCTTAATAGAAATCCAGATTTAATTACATTGCAGCAATTATGTATGGAGACAATTCCACAAAATCTAACGGGTAAATATGAAGAAATAAAAGAATATTTCCAGTATGCACCTATAACCAGTTGCGATGTAGAAAGGACGTTTTCTATTTATAAGGATGTACTTAATTCAAAGAGAACAAAATTGACAGAAGAAAACCTTGAGAAACTATTACTAGTCAATATTAATACTCCTTTACTCAACTTGAACGACAAAATGAACAAATAAAAATGTTCCAATTATAGAAATAAAATTAAAAACTTTAAAAATACAACTTTTCAACAAATACATATGTATTTCGTAATTTTATAGATCACCACCCGTTTGTTTTCCAATTATATAAATAAAATTAATTAATAAATATGTATTTCGTAATTTTAGATAGATAGATCACCACCCGTATGTTTTCCAATTATATAAATAAAATTAAAAACTTTATAAATACAACTTTTCAACAAATAAATATATATTTCATAATTTTATAGATCACCACCCGTTCGTTTTCCAATTATATAAATAAAATTAAATATTTTAGAAATACAGCCTTTCGCCAGTACTGCACTGAGCTTTGCGTCATGTGGTAAGCGTGTCCGTTCTCTACCTATCGCAATGCAGACGGATCAAAACATCAAACGTTTGCAAGTGATAGTGCGCTTCGATCGTCGTTTAACCATTCGGATGTTTCTGTAAAACGAGATATAAACAAGGAAACGGTGCGCCAGATGTTACACAATGATTTTAGGATGCGAAAGTTGTGTGCGCAACTCGTTCCAAGACATTAACAGCGAAGCAAAAAGACTTGCTTTTATCAATTTGCCAGGATTTTGTTGAACGCATTCAAAACGAAGGGCGAGCATGTCTGGAAACCATTGTCATGGGAGACCAAAGTTGGGCGTTCCAGTATGGCCCCGAGACTCGGCGTCAGAGTAAGCAATGGGTAGAGGTGGGAGGGAAGGGTCCGACAAAAGCCAGAATGTCACAGTGTTAAATCAAGTCAATTAGTAATGTTAACAGTGCCTCCTATCCTGATGTCCTACAGCGTTTGTGTGCCAGAATTGGTCGGGTGAGATCAGAATTGTCCAAGAATGGATGGATTCTGCATCATGATAACGCCCCTGCTCACACTGCAGCAATTGTTACCGATAAAAATTATTCCAGTGCTCTTCCACCCGATCTATAGCCCGAATTAGCTGTAGGTAGACTTTTTCATGTTTTCCAATATGAAGACTCCGCTGAAAGGTCACCGTTTTGATACGATTGAAGATACTAACATTCAGCAATGGAACAAGTGTATCACATTCAAGTGAAACCATTGTGAAGGGATAAATGCTTGAAGCCAGGTAATTTTACTTAATAAAGTCTACAAGGAAAAAATCTCGTTATTTCATTGTCACACCTGGTATACTTAATAACAGCAAAATATATTATACTGTGGACAAGGGGTGGCCAAACGATCGTTTGCGAGAGCTTTTGGAGTCGATCGCAAAAAAATAAAAAATAATCACTGCACAAATTCGAGTTCGCGTCTCGAACGTCAACTCAAGGTCGTCTTTTTCTCTCATTGGAATTTGCGAGACTTCCGAGGCATGCAAGTGTGCAACGTTCGGCGACTCTTCCCGATTCTTCTCGAATTAGTCAGATTCATATAAAAATCCGTAACGACACGACACTATGCCAGTCATAACTGAGAATCTAAACAATACGTAATATTTGAATGGCAAAATGATTGCGAAAATAGTAAAACGTACCATTTTAATAACGATTTGGAGGAAGAATTTTTATTTATTATGGTCAACGATAAGTGTATTTGTCTCGTTTGTCGATCGTCAGTGGCATTGCCCAAACACAGGAACTGATGACTTTAAAAATAAAACAGAGATTATATCTGCTATCAAGGATATTCAATTATATCGCCAAACTATTACTAGACGTATCCAAATCATGAACGTTTAAACCAAACTAAAATATGATATTATGGGAATGTACATGCTCTTTTTTGCAGTTTGATGAGTCCACCGATATGACTGATACGGCTCAAGTCCACCGATATGACTGATACTGCTCAATTATGTGTTTTCATTTGGATGATATTGCTGCCTCTGAAAGAAAGAACTCGCGGAGAAGATATTTACAGTTTGACTAAATTTTGTAATATAATATGTGCTACCAATTTACAAACTCATGTCCATTACAACCGATGGAGCACTATCAATGACAGGCAATTAAATTGGGTTTGTTGCAATGTGTCGAACTAACGAAGACTTCCCATCATTTTTAGCATTCCATTGCATCATTCATCAGCAAGCTCTATGTTCAAAAATATACTAAATATGAATGATGTCGTGGATATTTCCACAAAGATTGTGAATTCAATCCGTGCGCGAAGCTTGCAACGACACCTCTTCAAAGTGCAGATGGAAGCTAGCGACTCTGAAATATTAGAAATTTACCGAAAAGCGGGCAACCAATGAAGTTATTGCTCAATATACAATTTTCAGATATAAGTATCAGTAACCAGAATACTGAAGCATGAAAAACATCATCCGTATAATCCACACTTTGCGCAAAAATTATTGGACGGAGATTATGATCGTAGAATTGAATTTTGTGAAAGAGTGAAGGAGATTTGCAAAAATTACCAATATTTTACATAGAATTTGCTGCTTTCCGACGAGGCTACATTTTGTTTGAATGGTACCGTTAATCGCCATAATTGTCGATATTGGTCACTAGATAACCCTCATTGGATAGAAACGCATACACACATCAGCAGAAATTAAACGTTTGGGCTGGTAACTATATTATTGGTCCTTCTTTATTCATGGTACACAAACTAGACAGAGATAATTAGGTCTTTCACGTGGCCAGGTTGTTCCTAATATTGAGGAAAATGGGGAATTATCTGTAAGTGTTTGGTTCCAAGAAGATGGAGCACCACATCATTCTGCCCTTAATGTTAAAAGAAGTTTTTTAAACGAAACTTTCCCAAAATCGATGGATTGGTCGTAGAGGATTCGCGCGGTCTCCAGATTTAAATCTCCTAGATTTTGTCTTTTGGGATCATTTAAAATCTGTCGTTTATACTAGAGGACCGCATAATCTGAACGAGTTACGCAGAGAATAATTGAGGAAGTGCAATTAATTCGTGGGGTGGCTTTGGCAAATGGCATTCAACAATTTGTTCACAGACTTGCTTATAATCAAGAAATGAACGGTCATCATTTCGAAAACTTTATTAATTGGCATCGGGTGATCCAGATTGGACTCTAGGATTTGTTCCTTGAATAAAACACAAGATATTTGAAAAATCCGAAATTTATTGTTAATAGTGTAAAGTATAGACTTGGCAATTATGTGTGAAACATGATATCGTCCAAATGCCCTCCACGACTCTGCTGACATGATACCACTCTTTTAGCGAAGTTTTCCGTAACAAGTTCCAATAAATGCGGTTCGATTTCAGTAATTGCACGTCTGATGTTCTTCTTTAGTTCTGGAGTCGAAGCAGGTTTGTTGACATAGACCCTTTCCTTCAAATAGCCCCAGAGGAAAAAGTCTAGTAGGTTAAATCGCAAGACCTCGCTGGCCAATTAATGTCGCCCCTCTGAGAGATAACATGACCAGGAAATTTGGTTTGAAGTAAAGTGTTGTGACATAGACCCTTTCCTTCAAATAGCCCCAGATGAAAAAGTCTAGTGGGGTAAAATCGCAAGACCTCCTCGCTAGACAATTTATGTCGCCCCTCTAAGAGATAACATGACCAGGAAATTTGGTTTGAAGTAAAGTGGCTGTTTCTCGTACTGTGTGACATGTGGCCCCATCTTGTTGAAACCACATGTCATTTAAGTTCAAATCATTTTTTTCATTGAAGAAAAAGTTGTTAGGCATCTCCCGATAGCGTACACCGCTGACTGTAACAGCGCTACTGGCTTCATCCTCAAAAAAGTACGGACCAATAATTCCTGCAACCCACAGTGCACACCAAACAATGCATTTTTCTGGATGCATTGGTTTCTTCTGTATACCATGTGGATTTTCACTACCCCAGATGCGACAATTTTGGCGATTCACATACCATTTAAATGAAAGTGGGACTCATCGCTCCATATGATTTATTTGTAAAAATCAACATCCACTTCTTTGTTTTGTGAAACCCAGTTCACAAATGTACGGCGTTTTTGGTGGTCCGCTGATTTGAGTTCTTGGGGCAGTTGAATTTTATACGCCTTTAATTGCGGGTATTTTTTTAAAATTCGTTGCGTAGTGCCATATTAACCCTTGTCCGGGCAAGACATTTTACTAACGTAACCGGGCAGTTCGGGCCTGGTAGGCCCGGTGCTTTTAGTATATGTTTTTACTTACAGAATTAATAAAACAAAGAGTTTATGGGAATTATATATTTAATACCATTTATAAATATCATTAATTACTTACTGATCTTAAATTTTATTCATTTCTTGCAATTATAACACAAAACTTTTGATGAAGAATGTTCGTTACAAACGTTTTGTTTGCACTCATCACAACATTGTCTTTGTTTCCTGTCTTTTGTTTTAGGACACATGTAAGCACCTTCTTCTAGAATTTGCTTTAGTTTCAGTTCTTGCTCTCTTTGCCGGCGTTGCTTCTTCACCTACAAACTCGCTGACACAGTGTTGGATGGTACGAGGTACGAGGAAGTCCATTCGCCTCCCTTCTTTGAATGTGCGAATAACTCGAATAGGTGCAAGTTTATCGTTCTTCCTTCTTTCGGAACGTGTACCTTTGTCATCAAATCGTATAAATCGCAACAAGCTTTTGAATCGTTTCAATCCCATCGTTGCAAGAAAAGCGCGAATTTCGATATTATCACATGGTTTTCAGGGAATATCTATCAGTACCCTCTCTGCCTCCTTGTTTGTATGTGAAGCAATTTTGGTAAGTACAGCTTCATCAATAAATAAGAGAAATGCATCAATTGGATCTTCAACGATTTTTCCCGGCGGTAAGATAACTTTATGCATTTGCGATTTTATTATATTGCACGAACGAATCCGTCCTGTCGAAGGAGGCTGGCTGCTCCACACTGAATCATCTTTATCAACAAATTTGGAAATACTGACAACAGGAGTGTCACACAGTCCCTCACTGCCTTCTTGCACGTCTTTCGTTTCACTAGCATTAGAAAGGTGGTCCTCTTCGTCCTCATCTTCGACATCCGACTCAAAATTTACAGGCGCCTGGTCATCGTCCGAAAGGTTTTCCAGTATATCTGCGAGTTCGGCGTCCGATAAAAATTTTCTCGACATTGCTAAATGGTTATAACACTTTCACTATAATGCATAAACTAAAAGCAATGAACAAAAAATGCTCGTATATATACAAATAGACAGGGAACCCCTACTTTACCTAATATTACTTTCCTCGAAAAATTACGACCTATATACGTCATCAAATGTATTTGCTGCACAAATGACACAAAAACGATCGGAAACACTAATTACGTAAGGAGGATTAGAAAACAAAAACGGAAAATAAAGTTACCATAATTGCCTAAAGTATGGGCCTGCTAAGCCCGGCTTGCCCGTTAATGGGATTTTAAGTACAATCCGACAATTAACTAACAATTATTCATAATTTAACAAATATTACTTAACAAGAAAACAGTAATTAACATTTCTGAGGAATTCTAAAGAGCATTAAGTCGTACTAAAATTACTCATTAAGATATCGAATTTTTTATCGTCGCTCGGGCCTGGCAGGCCCCCCTTGCCCGGATAAGGGTTAAAGGTTCAATTGTTATAAACGGTGATGGATTGACGTGCTTGATTCTTTTTGCACACCATCACATGTACGACCAATATTTTCATCTGAATGACCTCTGCGCTGATAGCGAACTCTTGGTGTATTAATAACCATACCACTTGTTTCAAATTTTTGCAATAGATCACGAATTGCACCCTCACTTGGAACATTATTGCGTCCAAACAGTGGTGGAAGTTTTCTTCGCGTAATCGTAACTGATCGCCTGTTTTCATAATAAACTTGCACGCTAGTTACGCGTTACTGCACTGCATACGACGCCATGATGAATTTGCCATGTGTTTAGCTACCAACTGTAAAAATGAAAACTTCCAACATTCATAGAACGAAATTGGCGCGCAATTCAAATTCTAAAGTCGAATCTGGATCACCCGTTATTTTCAGTGTTCATTTCTATTGTTCCCAATAAAATTTGCATTATCAGATATAATTAAATATCTGTCGATGTTGAAGAAAAGGGTGCCAAACGTTATTAATGATGAACTTCCTAAATTAGAGCTCTATTGAAATTAGTAAAAATATACAGGGTGATTCATTTAAAATAAAAAAAAGTTAACAACGTTTCCGACTAAGTCTAATTCGGATGTAAATATGCTCCTCGAATCAACGATTTGCATTTAATTAATTGTGGAAACTCTTATTAAATGCATTTGCCTAACCCTGTATATGTTGATAATTCAGATTTTATCTGTTTTTGTAGATTATCTGCAAATTAACGCAACCCACCTAATACATATCTATCACCTCTTCTTATAAACATGTAGAAGTGTACTCGATACTACTTACTTCAAATGTAATTTCAATCGGTAGGTGCCTATTTTAAGACTTAAAATAAGAAAACGACAGGCAGTCGCCCGTTGATTTCTCCTGACCGTATCGTTCACTGCTCGGTCAGGTTTGAGCATGATCTAGGGTTAAGTGCAGTCACATACTACCACGTGACCTGTTCTCCTTCTCGTGATTTAATTGCTTCATGCTCGGAATTCTTAACATCCACATATACACATACACCATTGATACAAAACGCTGAACCCCATTCGCATGTTTTCAAACTTTTTGTGTTGCTTTCAGCTCTGTTGAATCCAAACCTATCGTTGTATATAACTTGCGCTGTTAGAAAGTTCATGAAAGTGAAAATAATAGTTGCTATACACATAGAAGACCGGTCGTTATTGGAAAATGTAATGTATACGCGAATAGCAGCAAAATTATACAGGTATTAACGCCGACTATCTAAGAGTAACATTACAGAGAACGTACTTGTATTGTGAATCATAAACCAGGACCAATATCTATTAAACGTTGCATCAGATAAATTATTCGATTAGGCAATGTGCGACATTATAGATTTTAAAAAGTATGGGCCTCTTACTTGCTATGAAACTGTTGCATAAATTAAGATAGTGCCAATGTGGATATAAGAATTCAACAGAGTAAAACACAGTAATGTATGCATATCTGATACGATTTTTGTTTTGACTTTCATAACATACACACATGTTATTACGTAAGCTATATCTAAAATAGAACAAGCATGCAATGTGCTATCGTGTGGTATCATAAATACGAGGGTGGGCTGAAAAGTAATGCACACATGCTTGTACAGCGCGAACAAACACAAATAGCAGGATCGTGCAAAAAGTACAATTCTTAAGGGTATTCGAACGTTAAAATAAACAACCGAATTTTAAGGGGCGTACCACTGTAAACTAGTTTTTCCATGCAGGTGTGACTGCGATGTCATATAGTACCGACAGAAGCAATGGTTTAGGGAGAGATAAAGCAACCGTCACCCACCCAATGTAAAATACATGGACAAGATCATTATGATACTTATGATGCTTTGGAAAAGGATCTATAGTAAATAGAGCGATGACATATTTATCATAAAAATTCTTTCAATGGAGACTGTGGTTAAATAAAAATTTAAAAAATGTATATAACCCCTTACCACAATTATTAGTCGTATCCTAAATACGTATTTCGACAACTAAGTTGTCATCATCAGTAGGTAAAAACTACTAATTAAAAGTCGCACACTGTCGGACACAGTAAAGTAAGAAAAACGCTTCCGCACAACTACTATACACTGCATCCCCGTAAAGACTCACGCTTTACTCAGTCTTTACGGGGATGCAGTGTATAGTAGTTGTGCGGAAGCGTTTTTCTGACTTTACTGTGCCCCATGTGCGACTTTTAATTAGTAGTTTTTACCTACTGATGATGACAACTTAGTCGTCGAAATACGTATTTAGGATACGACTAATAATTGTGGTAAGGGGTTATACACCTTTTTTAAATATTTATCATAAATGATACGGTCTCGTTGTATAAATTTCAAAATAAAATTTCGCCAATGGTTTTTGAAATAAGTGTTATGTATTTTAACAGTAGCAAGCAAACAATGTAAAATATTTTCTAACAGTATATGTGCCGGAGCCTATAAACTATAAATTAATATCATAAATAATTGAAATTACTTTTTGTTTATTGAAAATCCCTTTTTTAAATGCAATTAACAATAAAAAAACAAGTTATAAAAAAATTACTAAAAGATAAAGAATATTTTTGATAAAAGCCAACCACTTCCATAACCATTGCTTTCAGCGTTTCCATCCGCTAGCTAGTATTGCCGACGTAAACTGAATAAAAACTGCGTGTCTCGATAAAAGTACATTTTACTATGACATTGATAGAAACTTTGTAAACTAACATACAGAATAATTTATGAAAGATTTTTTTTATAGAAATAAATATATTTTGTATAGTCATAATAAAATAACGTGTGTCAATCTAATTTATTTACAAATTTAATCCCAACCTAGTTTCTTGCGGAAAAAATATCACCTACCGTAATATAGTTGGATGTAATAGCAACAAAAGTTATAAATACAGTTGATGTGGAAACAGTAGCTAAAACCATTACGAGAATATGTACCAAATGCTTCACTCGAACGATAAGTACAAAGAAAAAATACTTTTATTTATCAGTGACGGTGCTGCGTATATGTTAAAATATGTTAAAATGTATGGGGACAATGCCTCAAAATCTAACTGCTAAATACGCGGAAATAAAGGAATATTTCCTGTATGCACCTATAACCAGTTGCGATGTAAAACGGACATTTTCTATCTACAAGGATGTATTTCATTCAAAATGAACAAATTTTACAAAAGAGAACCTTGAGAAAGTATTACTAGTTAATATTAATATTTCTTTACTCAACTTGAACTACAAAATGAACAAATAAAAATGTATTTCGTATTTTATAGATCACCACCCGTTTGTTTTCCAATTATATAAATAAAATTAAAAATTCTTTAAAAATACAAATTTTCAGTAGTACGCCCGTGAGAGATGAGTCATCGGCCTCTCGTGTCAAGCGAATTGCGTATCGAATTTTGAATAAAAATAATTTACAAAGAACAAAACTCAAAACTATGTATTTTCTGTGAAACATTGAAAGTGTAAAACATTACTATGAACAACTAAAATTTGTTCAAGGTGTTCCTGTGTTAAATTAGTTCCTTCAAATGTTTTCCATTTTTAAAGACGTTTTAACATCTAAAAGAACGACTTTAACACAGAAACACCTTGAACAAATTTTAGTTGTTCATAGTAATATTTTCCACTTTCAATGTTTTACAATGTTAATTCAAAACTCGATACGCAATTCGCTTGTCAGCATTACTTTTGTTTCAGCAGTAGTTGCTGCCAGTTACCAAACCGTTTATTACATTCGCTCTGTTGTGTAATGACAGATACATATTAACTGCATATTGCAGTGGATTTTTCCCCGAAGATAATTTTGAATAATATATTTTATTTATGTACATTCATTTTTGCAGGATATTTATGTATATTTTGAAAATTATTTTAATTTGATGTTGGACCGATTCTTTTGATTATAGTTGTATATCTCCGTGACGTATATAATAGTTATAGTTTGACATGTGGTCGCATTTTGCGCTTCGGATAAGAGGTTTGAGGGGTGTAACTTTCAGACACACATAGAATATTGGTAGATACAGTTGATTTTAATGGTATAGTTAATTAACTATAGATTTTTGATTAATATCACGTTTATTGTTTGTAATTGGTTGATGGTGATTTGATTTCATTACGGGATTATTAACGAGGGTTTTGACTCGTTAATTTTGATTAATTTTACTTTTATCTGCCATGTGTGTTTCAAATATAGTTTTTATATATATTTTGAAAATGTAAGTAACTTTAAAAATTTAATATTTCAATGCATTGATTGTTAGAGTTATATTCATTATTGATTATATTTAATCTTGATATGTTTGATAGTTTGTTATTTGATAGCAAGGAAAATTTTCATATTTTTATTCACGTGTAAGATATTTGTTGAAGTCAAGATTTGGAGGGAAATTTATATTCATGTTTATGTGCGCATGATCTGGTCTTTGACACGCGTGATAACAGTTTGTATCTGTTTGACGTTCGAATTTTGGGGTTAAAGTAAACTATTGAAATTGAAAGTTTTCCATACTATTTAATTAGTTGATTTTTGTTCGCGTATAATTGGAGGTTTTCATTGCGAGCGTGTCACTTATCTCGCAATCCTTTTCCCTCCTGCTTTTTCGTTTATTAATGCAATTAGCTATCTTAATATTTGATTAAGATTTTTTCTTTTTTTAATAAAAATCTTGTGGAAAAGTGCTTGTTTTAATGCTTATATTTGTTTTTCTGTCCACGTTCGTAAATGAACCTGAGACTTTAGAGGACTCTATTTAAAAGAAATAAACTCTCCGTAAGGCGGCCCGGACTCATAGTGGTGCATTGTGGATTATCTTCAATATATTTCTACAATACACAGCAATATGTAAGTATGTGCCACTAATGCAGCTCACCACACCTATCAAATTGTTCGAAACTCACGGATCGCTTACAGAAATAAACCTATTACGAATACAAGGCAGACGCCTATGGGCTATGAATCATCAATCGCTCCAGTCCGCTCTCTGGTAATAAGTAGTTCTTTTCTACTGTTGGATAATAAACTAATAATATTACCATAACTCAATTAAAAATAAATTGTCTGTGTTATTAGAAGCATCTAACAGTGCTCAGAAAATTTTACATTTAGTTCTAATATAATTAAATTGTACTCAAAGGAATTATATATTAATTAATGTCGCTACATATTAGCCTATTAAAATGAATATAATTATTGCTCTTCAAATTAATTTCACTATAAGAAGAAAGACCATAAATTCTAAGTACGATACGCTTAATAAAAATACTACGAAATTTATTACCCAATTATCACAATTTCAATTACAAAATCACTGATGAAAATGCACCTATATGCAGATGTAGTTCTAACAGTAAATAAGCGAGTTTTATCCAAAAAGTTGTTTAGTAATCAACGCAACGCGTGAAACCACTTCATGAATAATTACTTTAATTTAATTTGCAAATGAAAATGCCTTAATTGGCTTTAAACGAGAATACGTCAAACAGAAATCAAAACAATTGGATTTAAGAACCATTATTATTATAATTAGGTGCAAGAACAAAATTTAATACGAGGGCGATAGATATATAAAGCTATCCCAACCCCCTAAAATAAGAATAAGGAAATACAAATTAATAGAACCGGTTTCAAAATGAAGTAAATTTATTGTACTCACAATTAATAATCGTATCCTAAATACGTATTTCGACATCTAAGTTGTCATCATCAGTAGGTAAAACCACTAATCAAAGTGTCGAACATGGGGCACAGTAAAGCTAACACAGAAATTTTACAACGACGTCCACGTATTCACTCTCAGTGTATACATGGACACTACACTGAGAATGCATACGTGAACGCCGTTGTGAAGTTGTGCACGTTTCTATGTGTTGGCTTTACTGTGCCCCATGTTCGACACTTTTATTAGTTGTTTTACCTACTGATGATGACAACTTAGTCGTCGAAGTACGTATTTAGGATACGATTATTAATTGTGATAGGGGGTTTTATGTGAAATAATATTCCATTCATAATCGGAAGGTGTACTCTCGAAAATAAAGTATAAATCATTTGAAAATATTTGTTGCATTTTTATTTAATATACAGTTTTAAAAAGAACTAACAGTTGCCGCAAACATAATGTAATATACTTCATTGCTACCTCAAGATGTTCTTTTAACCTATAAGTGACTGGGAAAAATAACACCTTCTAATGACGACGTAGGTACCCGGGTACCCCACGTTGTATATACGTTGCAGCTATACATATACGGAAGACAGTGGTGGGGAGACATAAACTGCGCTGTTATGAACAAGATTAGACATGTCCGAAAATCAGTAACCGTCCATTTTTCGAAGTGCTCGTCGTATATAATTTGTTCGCTACAGTACATACTAATTATTTTTAGTGTTTTTGGTAATAACAAGTCCAAATTTTATTATTTTTATCGGAATGTGTGATAATACGCCTGGTCCTAGTTCGGGTTCATTTACAAAACCAAGATGGAGGAGAACCAGGTATGATATAGAAGTTAATATAATTACAAATCCTGTAAGAGGAAAAGTAATAGTAATAATAAGAACGTAATGTGATATTTTATGGTTTTCAGACTGACATCAGTAGAATTACTAGCAGCAGCGGAAGAAGCATTAGAAGAAGAGCCATTTACTGCTTCGGATGAAGACGAATACATTCCGGAAAAAATCGAATCTGAAGAATCTGATGCAGAAATAGAAACTGTAATCGAACAAGAGGAACCTTATTCAGATGAAATTAGTGATGAAGAAGAAACGCCTGCACAGCCTACTGTTTTAGTTGCTAAAGATGGAACTCATTGGACTCCATTACCACAAGTGCAGACAATTAGCCGAAATATCTTGCGCGAAAAATGTGGCGCACCAAGTTTTAGTGCATTATATACTGCTAAAGAAACTTTTAAATCTATCATGTCCAATGAAATTTGTACCATAATTTTAAGGGAAACTAACAGAAAAGGCACACAGTAACTGGAGATTATAATGAAAAACAAGCTCAAAAGTACAAAGATTCTAAGCGGCAACCACCACCACGAAAGGTTTTCAAGGCATTTACTGAAGAGGAATTCGATGCATTTTTAGGAATCTTAATTGCAGCTGGTGTACATAAATCTAATAAGGAACATATATCTGAAATGTGGAAACTTAAATCCTTACCTCTTATTCGTGCGGCTATGTCTCGTGATCGCTTCAAAATATTTTCACGATTTATTCGTTTTGATAATCAGAATACACGTGCTGAACGATCTAAAAGTGACAAAGCTGTTCCAATTCGTGATATATGGATAATGCTAAACAGTAATTTAGAAAACAACTATAAGCCGTCTGAATTCATAACGGTCGATCAGCAATTATTTCCTTATAGAGGACATACAAAATTTACCCAATACATTCCTTCAAAACCGGCAAAGTATGGGATAAATTTTTTTTGGGCTTGTGATGCGGCAAATGCTTATCCTTTACAAGGTAAAATTTATACTGCAAAACCACCAGACGGTGAACGACAAGTGAATATTGGAGAGCGTACAGTTCTAGATTTAGTTACTAAATATAAAGGTTCTGGAAGAAATATAACGACAGACAACTTTTTCACAAGTTTACAGTTGGCTCATAACCTAAATTCTTGGAACTTAACTTTAGTAGGAACCGTTCGAAAAAATAAAACTTTTCTTCCTTCCAATATGCAATCCAATAAAAGTAGAGTTATAAATTCCACTAATTTTGCATTTATTAAAAGAGCAACTATATGTTCGTATGTTCCCAAAAAGAACAAATCTGTCATCCTATTATCATCAATGCATACAACAGGCAAAGTAGAACATACTGGTACTGCAAAACCCGAAATTATTAAATATTATAATAAAACCAAAGGCGGCGTCGGCACGATGGATAAAATGTTATCAGAGTATACAGTAAAGCGTAGAAGAAATCGTTGGCCCCTAGCATTTTTTTACAATATGGTCGACCTTGCTGCACTGAGTGCATAAATAATTTACAGGGAGCACAATCCTAGACTTACATCAACCGACCGACGACGGAGATTTTTGAAAGATCTTGCAAACGAGTTATGCATGTCTGCTGTACTAACTCGAAGCAGTATTCCAAGAGTTTTAGGCAATCATTTTACACGTACATCACTAGAAATGGTTCTAGGACGCCAAATTACACAACCAGTCGTTACAGCAGTCAGAGATCAATCATCTCGAGATACTTCTGGGCGTATTTTGGTGGTTGGAAAATGTTACATTTGCCGGGAATTGAATCACTGACAAAGAAAAACGCGAAAAGCATGTAATTCTTGTTCAAAACCAGTTTGTAATGAGCATTCTATTACTAAGGCCGTATATGATACCTGTAACCAACAGGCAGTTTAATCCTATTATTATTTATTTTCGTTCTTTTTATACATCTTTTTTATAACATATATAAATAAAAAAATGTAAAAATGCTACTTTTGTTCTTTCACATCCATCCATATGTAATTTTAAATGGAGGTACCCGAGTACCC
Source organism: Melolontha melolontha (assembly GCA_935421215.2). Classification (NCBI taxonomy): domain Eukaryota; kingdom Metazoa; phylum Arthropoda; class Insecta; order Coleoptera; family Scarabaeidae; genus Melolontha; species Melolontha melolontha. Next base: position 15,501,274 of record OW285238.1, read on the forward strand.
ATGCTGGTCTTAGAGGTTGTAATAATTTCGGATACCATTTTCTCGTTAAAAATTAAATCTAAATAACGAAGTATATATAATAAAATGTAATATAAAACATGTTTAGAGATGTCACAGAATTTCCAAGCTCAGCAAGTTCAAACACAAAAAATATTAATATTTAAATCTGAAAAAGGCACCGGGGTACCCTTCCAGTCACATAAAGGTTAAAATCTTACTAGTTATAAGGTCATATCGTGTGCTTTTTTCTTAAATTAACGTTCCTCAAAATTAATTCCTTAGTTTATCTCATTTTCATCTAATCTAAGCTTTTAAATAATATTAAGTTTATTTAGCTTATTGTATTCACTACATAGTTAAAGAGGTGTCAATGTTAACACGATATAAACCATTCATGTGAATAGCAGATAATTTCACAGGATTCGTAAATACAATAACGTCTTAATGTCCTCGTGATATACCCGCAGGTCCTATATAAACTTCGGAGACCATATTATCGACACGGATATTTAGATATGGCACCCAAATCTTCACGTAATTAAATGCATTGCTCACATAATCACTTAATGTATAGATATTTAAGATATGCAGGTAGCCAAGTGTTTAATAAATGTTTTGTAGCTGTCATATAGGTATAGTAGAAATTTTTTATGGAGTTGCCACGTCACTCTGATATCACATGTATTTAAAATTATAGCAAATTTACTAAAAATTAAATTTCAAATAATTTTCAAATAAATGAAATGCTATTGTAAAAGACACGCAACTTTACCTTTTTAAATAAAATAAGAAAATTCTACTTACGTCAGATGAGCCACCTCTATCCTAAAACAAAGAAAAATAATTATGCGTTAGCAAATACTAAAACAAATACAGTCAAAAATAAGAAACAAATCGATCTGCACATTTTATGACATCGTATGGTGGTTGATGTTATACAGGCTTTTTCACGTAAGTCGTTCGATAGAAGTTTTCTATGTTAACGCCTTAGGAAGCTTTTGAAAATTTGTGGCATGTAATCTTGATACTTAGTGTGTTAAAATAAAATATATACACTCACAAACCACTTTATTATATCGGAAGTCATAGCCAACTTTGATATTTTAAATGGAATGTTATATTTTTCATTGCTTTCTTAGATTCCTTGTAAAGTGGTATAACTAGAGCCCGGCGAACGACGCAATATCGGTCTCTAATTTAAAAATTATCAATAGGAAGCGTTATGGTTAACCATACGATTTATTTACTACGATTTCTCCGAAGCTAAGCCATTGTACCGCTTACTGAAGATAGCGTACGTATGATTTGGCAGGCCAGATACAGGCAAAAAACAAACTACTAAGGCAACGTTCTCATATATATATATATATATATATATATATATATATATATATATATATATTTAAAACAACCCTACATGTTTCGGCAATGATGCCTTTATCAAGGAAATAAAAAATATAAATGTCAAATAAGTGAGTTGCTATGGTTTAAATTATTCAAAGATACATTCCAATAATAATAATAAATCATGCCTTAGTATTCCAAAAAATAGATAGCAAGGTGTGAACATATGTGTTGTTCGCTGCTAGCAGCTTGTGTCTCTTTCAGGGTATGAATTTGTGTGTTGGTTGCTGCTGGCAGCTTGCGTCTCTCTCTGGGTGTGTGGTTTTGTATTTGTGTGAGCGCGTATGTGTAGGGTTTTGTATGTTGGTGCGCTCGTGCGTGTGTTTAGTGGCCGGTCGCGTAAATTTAGAGAGATCGGATAACCAGCCGTTGCGTAGGACCACCAACCCTTTCCCGGCAACTTCTTTACTGTTCCGTGCAGTACTTCGACGGCCCGACCCCCGCCCCAACGAGGCAAGGCGCAGACCAGAGAAGCGCACCCTGCACGGGGTTGCTCATCGCCAACCGAGGGCCGCGCAATGCACACACCACTAGGACCGGTCCTGGGCGGCAACCTGGCTAGGCTGCTGTTAACAGCACACATACGTTCGACGTGTGTGCATTGCCCCCGCTTTTGCGGAAATCGTTAAGATGGCACAAAGTGTGACCGTCGTCGACTGAGGTAGCCACTAAGAGTGTTCCCTCGGTTGGCGATGAGCAACCCCGTTTAGGGTCCGCTTCGCTGGTCTGCGCCTTGCGACGTTGGGGCGGGGGTCGGGCCGTCCAAGTACTGCACGGAAAAGTAAAGAAGTTGCCGGGAAATGGTTGGCGGACCTACGCAACGGCTGGTTATCCGATCTCTCTAAATTTACGCGACCGGTCACTAAACACACGCACGAGCGCACCAACATACAAAACCCTACACTTACGCGCTCACACAAATACAAAACCACACACCCAGAGAGAGACGCAAGCTGCCAGCAGCAACCAACACAAAAATTCATACCCAGAAAGAGACACAAGCTGCTAGCAGCGAACAACACATATGTTCACACCTTGCTATTTTTTTTAAATGGAACAGCCTGTATATTTTTTTAAATTCTGATTGCTAATGTTCTTTCTAATATAAAAGTTTCAATACACTATTGTCCTAAAATGAATAATAAAGTATTTACGGTGGAATTTAGTTGATGTCAAAGATACTCTTTCATTCTGTAAATTCAGTAGTAGGTTTCTTTCACATTAAACAGAACAAATAGTATGCCCTTTATAAATGTCAATAACGTACTGAATATAAATCTTTCGCACGTTTAGTTATTAAAAATATTTTTTTTTATTTTGTGTTGTGTTCATTAGTTCTCTATTTATTTTTCTAAACATTTTGGTTTTACTTTCGTTGCTTAGTGTTTGACAATATTTCACTATGGTATTTCCTCATTTGGAGAAATGCGATATTTTGGAAGCATACATTTTATGTCGTAAAAATTCAATAAGGACTAGCGAATATTATGCTGAACACTATCCTTTACGACAGCAGCCAGATCGACGTTACTTTCGAAAACTTTACAATCAGTTTAGGCTGCATGATTGCTTATTTAGAAAGAAAAGAACAAAGAAAAATATCGTCGTCAACGAAAAAGTAGAAATTACAGTGTTAACATATTTTGAAACCCATCGCGAATTTTCCATTAGGGATGCTACTAAGGAATTGGCATTAAGTTATTCATCAGTTCAAAGAATTTTTAAAAAGCGTAAGTATATCCCCTTTAAGTTCAGAATCTCTCAAACATTACAGCCAGGAGATTCCGCCAGGAGATTAGCTTTCTGTCATTGGTTTGTTAGTTTTTGTGATGAAAATTTGAATGGAGCACAGTGTATTTTATGGAGTGACGAAACAAATTTTTCAAATACAGGCATGTTTAATCATAAAAATATTAGTCATAAATTCAATGACTTAATAGTCTCATAATTCGAATAAACAGTTATTTTTTTTATGAAAAATTGAAGAAAATATCTATTTACATCGATGGAATAAGGAAAGTAACTTAAAAGTGAAGATTAGAACCGTAGTTTTATATCTATTTTAAAGTAACTTCAGTATTTCTAGGAAACACCTCAATTTAATGGTATCTATGAAATGTTTAATTTAACAGCTTCAGACCCCGTCCCTTAACCGTAGCGGTCAAATGCAAATTTCGATTTTCTCGGAAAGCCACATAAAATATTAATCGATTACATTCTCCAGTGCATGCAATATCACGTTGAATTAACGGTACATAACACTACATATGCACATATGTATTTATCGGTACTATTATCTTGAAAGACATTTTAACAATACAGTTTGTATAAACAACAGACAATTAAAACTGACACGATTTCTATTAAAAAAAAAACATGTAAATAATACGACACGATTAAAAAATATTTAATAAATAAAGTTTTCAATACTAAGGCATTGGAAACTTATAATGTGACTACTCAATCTTTAATTTACTTGGAAATACGAACTTTTAATGTGTCACTAAGTATATTTCTTAGTTTTAAATATCATAAATAAAACGCGGAAACAATAAATAGTCGTCGAGAATATAAAACAAACAGAAATTAATTTTTAACATATGAAGGAGTAGATATAATCACAGAATAATAAAATTTATTTATATTTTTTTTTTTTTACTAAAATTAGTAGAAGTTTTTTTATTGGAGACTGTGGTTATGTAAAAACTTAAAAAAAGTCCGAAACCCCTTTCAACAATAATATTGGTGTATTTCGACGATTAAATTGTACATATTCCTAAAACAATAATTTTTGAAATTTTCGACTATTAAATTCTCACTAGAAAAGCGAAACAAGGTAGTATATCATTTTAAGATTCATTAATAATTAGCAGAGAGCGGATTCGAGCGATTGATGATACATAGCCCATAGGCGTCTGCCTTGTATTCGCAATAGGTTTGTTTCTGTAAGCAATCCGTGAGTCTCGAACAATTTGACAGGTGTGGCCGGCAAACTGCATAAGTGGCACATATCTACATATGCAGTTAATATGTATCTGTCAATACACAACAGAGCGAATGTAATAAATGGTTTGGTAATCGGCAGCAACTACTGCTGAAACAAAAGTAATACTGAAGCGAATTGCGTATCGAATTTTGAATAAAAATAAATTACAAAGAACAAAACTCAAAACTATGTATTTTCTGTGAAACATTGAAAGGCTAAGAAATAAGTAATTAAACTTCTAGTTTCAAAAATTCTTTTATTGTAAATACCACTACAATATTGTTTCGCCATACAATGGCTTCATCAGGTGGATAAAATACTGAATATGTACAATACAAGTTTGAATATTTATGTGAAAATTATTGGGGAAATGGTGGTGGAAAAATTTTTAGAATCTTAAATTTAGTAGAGGGGAGTTGTTTAAATATAGTTGGTCATTTAAAGCTAATCCTAAACTATTGTATCTATTAATTTCTAAGTTTTCTAAGAGGTTAAGTTTTTTACTTTTTTCTTGAATGTGTAAAATTTTGAAATCTATATTAAATCTATGATTGATATCTAACAATGACTTGCGAAAGTTGAATCTGTTTTCTTTTCTTTATGGCTTCTCTCGTGTTCTTTCATCCTAATTTTGAATGTCCTCCCCGTTTGTCCTATGTATACCTTATTACAATCTTCGCATGTTAACTTATATACACCAGAGTTTGATTCTTTGTCTATTTTATCTTTGTTGTTTTTAATAATGTTCTGTATAGTATTGTCTGTTTTAAACGATATATGTTCGTTACTAAGTTTTTTAATGAAAGTACCAATTTTTTCCGAAATTTTTCCTAAGTAAGTGATTGAATTATAGGATTAGTTATCTTGTATTTTAATTTTGGATAAACTAAGGAAAGGGTTCTAGATTTTTGTTGGCTATTTAGGATGTTATTGACAATATTTATAGAGTAACCATTGTTTAATGCTATTGTGTATATTCTATTTAGTTCAAGGTCGAAATTACTTTTACTCATAGGTACATGAATTAATCTATATACTATTGATTGGTATGCTGATAATTTGTGTGTTATAGGATGAAAAGAATTAGCGTGTATTATGGTATCTGTATGTGTTGGTTTATGGTATATAGCGAACTCGTGTTTATTAAAAATTAATGCTTTTATTTATTTCTGTTTCTATTGTAAAATTTATTTTGGGGTGAATAGTGTTGATATAATTATGTAAAGTTTTTAATTGTCTATCTGAACCGTTAAAGCAAATTAATATGTCATCAACATACCTAAACCAATATACACAATTACCAAAAAAGGGACGTGTACTAATTATAGTTTCTAAATTATTCATGAATATTTCCGCTAATAAGGGGCCTAGTGGGTTTCCCATTGCTAGACCCTCTGTTTGTTTATAAAATTTCTTTTTAAATTGAAAATAATTTTGTTCCAGGCACGTTTCTAAGAGCTGTAAAATTTCGGTCTTTGTGACTAATAAACTAATAAACACGAGTTCGCTATATACCATAAACCAACAATACAGATACCACAATACACGCTAATTCTTTTCATCCTATAACACACAAATTATCAGCATACCAATCAATGGTATATAGATTCACTCTGGTGTATATAAGTTAACATGCGAAGATTGTAATAAGGTGTACATAGGACAAACGGGGAGGACATTCAAAATTAGGATGAAAGAACACGAGAGAAGCCATAAAGAAAAGAAAACAGATTCAACTTTCGCAAGTCATTGTATAGATATCAATCATAGATTTAATATAGATTTCAAAATTTTAAACATTCAAGAAAAAAGTAAAAAACTTAACCTGTTAGAAAACTTAGAAATTAATAGATACAATAGTTTAGGATCAGCTTTAAATGACCAACTAGATTTAAACAACTCCCCTCTACTAAATTTAAGATTGTAAAAATTTTTCCACCACCATAATTTTCACATAAATATTCAAACTTGTATTGTACATATTCAGTATTTCATCCACCTGATGAAGCCATTGTATGGCGAATCAATATTGTAGTGGTATTTACAATAAAAGAATTTTTGAAACTAGATGTTTAATTACTTATTTTTTACCGTTATAATGAAATTTCAACAAGTATCTCCTTCGTCAATTAACTATTTAAACATTGAAAGTGTAAAACATTACTATGAACAACTAAAATTTGTTCAAGGTGTTCCTGTGTTAAATTAGTTCTTTTAGATGTTAAAACGTTTTAAAAAATAGAAAATGTCCGTCCACATCATAGCTGGTGATGTGTGCGTGATTAAAATATTGCAAAAGTGCACCATACTTCAAATGTATAGATTGATATAATATATTCAAATCTGGATTTCTGCTAAATATGGAAAAAACTTTTTGTCTCAGCTTTGAGAAATATCTTTTCAAATGATGAAACTAGCTTATCAACATTTGGAAAATGACCCCTGATGTATTCACATACTCTGTGTAGTGCATGTGCTGCACAGGTAACCTGTAGCATATCGGGATAAGATTGCTTTAATAACTTCCCTGCTGTTAACATATAATCTGCCGCATCAGTCAAAATTAATGGCATCATGTCTTTATAGTTGTTATCCGATGACAGAATATTATGAATACATTAACCAATTACTTCTGCAACTGTTTCACCATTTACAACTGGAAATATATTAGTTGCAATGGAGTGTGATTGGTATAAAGTTGTCGGATGAAGAATATCAACAATTACATTTAACGTTACATTCGTTGTTTCGTCTGCACTTACCCAAAATAAGTTGGTTCGTAGTTTTTCAATGGTTCTCAAATAACATTTTGGCAAATGGTATTTACGTAAAGTAGACTCATCTGGTATATGACGATCAGTATATTTTGTAAGAAACCTCTTGAGGACTGGATTGTTAAGCTTTTTGAATGGGATATTGGCCGCTATGAAAGCTCCACACAGTTCTTCGTTAAAAGTGTCAGGGGCAGATGGATATATATTATCTGGATGGTTAGTGGATATAATTTTCTAAGCCATTATTTCAACGATGTCTAACGAAATAATAGATAAATGTATATTACGTCTTACACGCCACTGTTAAATTTAATTTATGAAGGAATACACACAATGTACTATTCATAACGACGAAAATAACAACATCTGCTCGACGAATGCAATCGTGCAAGCAAATAGTGGGGCTGTTATAACATGCTACTATACATGATCCCACCACAACGTTTTATCGGTGCAATTGGTCATTCAATCGCTTCAATCCGCTCTCTGGTAATTAGCAATAAAAAATTCATTGCAGAAGTCGTTACTTTATAATAGTTAAACATATTGACACAGAAAAAATGTCTTCACTCGAAGCTAGTCTGCGTCTGGCTCTTTGGTTCTGATTTGGGTACAACATCTCGCTCACCAAGGTAAATCCCATGAGCGCTACTAACAAGAGAAGATCCCGAACCTGGAAATTCAAAAAATTATGAAACTTTGGGAACATGTACATCATATATAGGTATGTACTACGCAGGTTTTTTTGCGGGAAAACACTGACTGGGTGAAAATTGGAAATTTTCCATTCTGTCTCTGCGCATAGCTCGTTAACGATAAGAGGTAGAGAAAAAGTTTTAACACAAAAAATGGTTGTGTAAATGAATTTAATTAATCAGGTATGAAAAAAAGTTAAATATGTATATCTACATTTTTATATATATTTCTTTCGACGAGTAAATGTTTGGGATTAATAATCCACTGAATTTTTAAACTCCTTAGATGTGCCAGGCTTTCCACCTCACAATTTAGAACTGAAAGTTGGCTCGGCAGTCATCATACTTCGAAATCTAAACCAACCAAAACTAAATAATGGAACGCGTTTAGTGGCAAGAAAACTGATGATCAATGTGATTTACGCGACGATACTCAAAGGAAAATTCAAAGGTGAGGAAGTTCTCATACCGAGGATTCCGATGATCCTAACAGATATGCCCTTTGAGTTTAACGATTTCAATTTCCGATTCGTCTTGCATTCGCCATGACGATTAACCAATGACAAGACCAATCCTTGAGTGTTTGTGGTCTGAATCTAGAAAATGCATGTTTTTCTTATGGTCAATTGTACGTGGCATGTTCACGTGTTGGTAACCATCGGCTTTATTTGTTCTTGCGACTGATAACAAAACGAAAAATGTCGTATATCACAAGATCCTTCAATAAAGAGAATCAACCCGAGTGTAACCCATGCAGCAAAATACATAGCTTCAATAAAACAAATGTCTTGCTGACACGTCATTGAAATACTTGATTTTTGTACTTTTATTGAATTTTTATTTTCTTTATATACAGGGTGATTCTTAATATATGCGACAAACTTTAGGAGCTGATTCCTGGGGTTATTTTGATCATAAAAGTTCATAAGAACATATGTCCAAAACCGCTTAGTTCAGAAGTTATACAATGTTTAATAGAAAGTTAAAATAATAAATGCTTTTATTATAAATTAACAAAATAATTAGTAAAACAAAATTAACTTATAGTAACTGTTGAAAATGACCGCCCCCAACTGCACTACAAGCTGCTATCCTCCGACGTATTGACTGGCGAGTCCGTTCGAAAATACCAGGGGTATTTCGAATTGTTTCAAAAGCTGCTATAATACGATTTCTTAGTTCATCGACATTTTCTATGAGTGTCGTGTAAACTAATGATTTAAGGTGGCCCCAGAAAAAAAAGTCCAATGAATTTAAGTCTGGAGACCGCGGTTGTGGACCTCCCCGTCCTATCCACCGATTTGGATACGTACTGTCCAGAAACTCGCGAGCAAGTAAACTAAAATGCGCTGGAGCACCGTCATGCATAAAATACATTTGTAATCTTAACTGCAACGGAACTTCTTCCAGCAGTAGTGGTAACTCCTCTTCAAGAAAATTGCGGTATACCTCCCCATTTAACCGCATCGGTAAAAAATGTTGACCTAACAAGTGATCTGCAACAATTCCGGCCCACACATTTACAGAGAATTGATGCTGATGACGGGCATTCATTATTTCTCGCGGATTTTCTTCGGCCCATATGTGATTATTATGAAAATTAATAATCGCGTTTCTAGAGAAAGTAGCCTCGTCGGTGAAGAATATTTGAGCCAAATGGTTAGGATTTTGTACGACTTCGTGTTGCATCCATTGACAAATAGCTAATCTTTGTGGAAAATCTGCTGGCAATAGAGCCTGCACCCGTTGAATGTGATATTTATACAACAGTTGATCTTTCAATATTCTCCAAACTGTGGCCTGACTAATGTTTAAATCAAACGCAATTTTTCTGGTGCTTGTTGTCGGATCTTCCTCAATTTCATTTAATACCATTTCTTCAACTTGTGGAGTTCTCACTGTAGATGGGGGCCCGCTATTAGTCGTCCGTTTTTTAAAACTTCCCGTTTCGCTAATACGTTGATGAAGACGGGCAAACATGGAATGATGCGGTATGATACGGTTCGGGTATCGTTCTGCATAAAGACGTCTAGCAGCACGCGCATTTCCATTGGCAAGCCCGTAAACGAAATGCATATCACACATCTCAGCATTCGTATAATTCATTTTAGAAAACAGAAACTGGCAATAAACTGAATGAATACTCTGATACTATTAACAAATATTGAAATAACAAATAAACAATTCGTAAATACCGTACATAATCACAACACGTGCTTCTTGAGCAACTGGTAAACACCAACTGATTAGCATCGACAACGCGACCACTACGCATATTAGAGAAACAGGCACAGACTTGTTTACGAGCTTGTATTACAGTTGGAAGCGGTCATTTTCAACATTTACTATAAGTTAATTTTGTTTTACTAATTATTTTGTTAATTTATAATAAAACCATTTATTATTTTAACTTTCTATTAAACATTGTATAACTTCTGAACTAAGCGGTTTTGGACATATGTTCTTATGAACTTTTATGATCAAAATAACCCCAGGAATCAGCTCCTAAAGTTTGTCGCATATATTAAGAATCACCCTGTATATTATCCCAATAAACTATTGAACTTAATAAATTTTGTGTGTTCATTTTATTACGTTAATAAAATCCTAAATTACAGGTTTCTCGATGTTATAAATACGTCACTTCGAACTGGTAAATTTCCTGAAGATTGGAAAACGACATATGTGACGCCAGTACCTATGGTTAACGGAACGTGTTGGCATGAGGAATTTAGACCTATTAACTTAGTAGCTCCATATGAAAAAGTTTTGGAAACGTGTGTAAAAGTCCAATTAATGGAATATTGTGAAAAAAATTCTCTAATTGAGTCGAATCAGTCGGGGTTCAGAAAATATCATTCGTGTGAAACGGTTGTGCTGGGTGTTTGCGATGCGTGAGCGAAAGTAATTGATAAAGGCAAGTTTGTTTTGACTGTATTCTTAGACTTCAAGAGGGCTTTTGAGACTGTTGACAGAGCCTTGTTGTTGTGTAAATTAAATAAAATGGGAATATCTGGATTAGCATTAGGATGGTTTGAATCGTACCTAAGTAATAGATATCAAGTAGTCAAATATAAAAATGAGATGTCTGATAAGATTATTACAAAATACGGAGTGCCCCAGGGAACAGTGTTAGGTCCACTATTGTTTATTCTGTACATTAATGATATAGTCAAAGCGGTTGATAATTGCGAAATATGTATGTTTGCTGACGACACCATGATCTATATAGTTGGTGATGATATTAGGGAGATGGTGGATAGCATGACTGTCCAATTAAATAAATTGTATAAATGGGTATGTGAGAATAATATGGCACTGAATTTCAGTAAAACTAAGTTCATGATAATTGGTACTAAATATAAGATTTCTAAATTGAATTTTAATGATATAGATTTTGTCTATGGACACCAAGAAAATAGACAGAGTTGAGAATATGAAATATTTGGGGGTAATATTGAATACTAATTTAGATTTCCAAACTCACGTTCAATGCCTATCTAATAAAATTTCCAAGAAGATATTTTTCTTAAATAGATTTAGTCATACTCATAATTTGTCACTGTATGCCCGACTGTTGTTGTTTAAATCCTTAATAGCACCACATTTTGATTTTTGCTCCGCCATTTTATTTAGTATAAATGGGAATGAGATGCAGCAACTCCAAAAACTACAGAATAAGGCTTTGCGAATAGTATTAAAATGTAACAGATATACCCCAATTAATCTGATGCTAGAAACTTTAAGTTTATTAAGTGTAAAACAATACATAGTATATAAGACAATCGTTTTCATTTATAAAATTAAAATTGGAATAATGCCTCCTTACTTAATTGGAAAATTGACAACGGTCGATCAAATTCACAACTACGGAACCAGAAATACCAACGATTATTATATTGAAAACTATAATAGGGTGCAAACAACCAAAAATGTGTTTGTGAACGGACTGAAACTGTTTAATAGTTTACCTACGCACATGAAATCCAGTGGTAGTTTGAATAGATTTAAGATCCTTGTAATTGAATTAGTTAGGGAAAACTTTTAGTTTATGTCTTCTGTTATTGTTCTAACTTTCATAGTTCATATTTTCAAAATTTATTGTGTATGTACATAGCAGTTGCTAAAATAAAGTTATATTATTATTATTAAGTTTAGCTAAAAGTTAACATGACATTTATTTTAATTAAAAATTAGTGAAAATCTATTTCCATCAACGAGAACATACAGACACGTTTCGCCTTAATTGAGGCTTATCAATCTATGGCATCTCAAAGACATTAATTCTCATTTGCAGTAAGTTCAGAACTATGACATTTATTGACTGTTAGGCAATACGAAGTTCGCCGGGTTAGCTAGTTTATAATATTTATGGCGGCCATTTTCAACATTACAGGTCTACTGTATAACAAGCTAATAACTATTATTAATTTCAAGTTGGATGAGTTATATATATATACTCATTCATTGTCAGCCTATTTTCTTTACAAAAACATGTTTACTATTTACTGGTCGAATGTAGCTTGCTTCGACAAGCTACATCTTTTAGATAAGAAACAATCTAATATAATGAAAAAATACAGTAAATGTTTTTTTCCTGTCTGCTTAATAAAACTCATTCAAACAAATATTTTTTGTGTTAAAACTTTTTCTCTACCTCTTACCGTTAACGACTTAGAATGGAAAATATCGAATTTTCAAAAATCCATTTCACTCAGTCAGTGTTTTTCGCAGAGAAAAATGTGTAGTACATGTACCTATATGTGATGTGCATGTTCCCAAAGTTTCATAATTTTTATGTGGGATGTTCCCTTGTAAGTTTTGGGAAGTTTAAGAGCCATTTTCATTATGTTAAATAGAGTTACCATTTTGTCCATTTTGTTCTCATTACTGTTAGATACAAAAACATTTCATAATATAATTATTACAAAAAGATTCCATAATTGTGTTTCTATCTTAAAAGAGCATACTAGGAAACTTATTAATTATTTGATTAATTTGTGATTAATGTTAAACCCAAAATATATTTACAAGCATGACATTTCAGAAAATAAAATAGTAACTACATTATTTCGAGTATTACATTGCTTACTTTTCGCTTTCTTTCATCCCACATATTCTCATCGGAGTTCATTTCATTTATTACGATACATTAAACGCCCACCCGAAACGAGGTCAAAATGTTCAACGAAAATATCACTCCGTTGGAGTAACATGTCAAAAAAATCAGTACATGTCGTAAGTTTATTTTACCGTAAAAGCTTTTAATTTTTTGAGCTAAAATGATGTCAAGGCCATCTATAACATTTTATCGCGTACCTTAATAATTAACTACACAAATTTAGTAGCAGTCGAAAGTAACATAAAATGCAAAAAGAAACAGTATGTACCAATCCTATTCTTAAATTTAATAGAGATAGCCAACGTATAGGAATAGTTGGGGCTTCACAGACTATATTTCTTCATAGTTGGATAATATTTTCGTTTCTACGACGAGATCTGCCCGTTCTTGATCTGTGATTCACATAATCTGTTTCTTCACATTAATACGAGTATACTTAAAACTTCAGCGGCAAAGTTCCTATTATTGTCAACGATATAACCAATGCAAACATGGATTGAGATTTCGATGTTGAACATGATTCTGACTCCCCAGTTGTTGAAGACACATAATCATGCATTTCTTGTCCATTTCTGTCAAATAATAATATTAGATATAACTTTAAAAAGGCCAATTTTATGAAACTGTATTCTGATCTACAATAAATTGATTCCTTCCTAGGCAGTTATATTGATGTTGACGAGTGTCTTGTTGCTCTTTATGATAAACTTTCTATTCTGTTTTAAACGTTTCTGTTCCTATCCAAAGATCTACCTCAAATAAGACTTACCCTCTGTGGTTTACCAAGAACACAAAGAAATATCTTCTGTTAGAGCGTCATTATCATAGGAAGTGGAAATCTACTAGTAATGATTATCACAAATCAGAGAAATTTCTAGAAGCTATACATATTATACACAAGATATAGAAAAAAATATTAATGATCCATCTTAATTCTGGACTTTTGTTAATTCAAAACGCAACATGTCTAGAATTCCAAGTAACTTAGATTTTGATAATCAAGAATATTCTGAACCGCAAACCATTGTTGGCGCCTTCGCAATCTATAATTGCAGAAGTTTATCATCCTAAAAACTCCGATAATGCGTCACTTGAGAACGATACTATTTGTAATTAGTAAAGATCAGACACATCGGGTTGAAATGATGTCGTCATTACGACAGACGATATATAAATAGTCTACAGCATCTGTAAGTACATCACGCAGTTATTGAATGCACTATTGATCTGGCTAGCGCGCACATCTGTTTTCATGAACAATTGCGACGTTTTTTGTTGTACATATCTTCTTCTTCTTCAGGTGCCATCTCCTCTCAGAAGGTTGGCTATCATCACGGCTATCCTCATTTTTGATGCTGCGGCTCTGAATAGTTCAATTGAGCTGCATTTATACCACTGTCTCAAATTATTTAACCAGGAAATACGTCTTCTTCCTATATTTCTTCTTCCCTGTATCTTACCCTGAATAATTATCTGTAGCAGAGCATATCTTTCCCCTCTCAACACGTGGCCCAGATATTGTAGTTTTCTTATCTTTATTATGTTCAATATTTCCTTCTCTTTCCCAATTCTTTTAAGTACTTCACTATTCGAAACCCTATCTATCCATCTTATCTTCAGGATCCTCCTATATGCCCACATTTCAAATGCCTCTAGACGCTTGTTAGTGTCTTGCTTTAGCGTCCAGGCTTCCATCCCGTACAGCAGCACCGGGAACACGTAACATTTCAATACCCTGATCTTGAGACGCAGACTAAGGTCATTGCCACACAATACTTTCCTCATCTTGTTGAATATATTCCTGGCTTGGCCGATTCTCGTTCGAATTTCTTCTGTATATTCATTTGTGTCGGTAACAGTTGTTCCCAAATATTTGTATTTATTTACTCTCTCTATTGGCTGTTCTCCAATCCATAAGCCTTCTTGATGTCGGTTAGACTTTGTAATAATCATGAATTTAGTTTTTCTAACATTTAGTGTGAGGCCACTTTCTTCGCCATTTATTACAACCTGGTCCATTAATCTTTGTAAGTCTTCCAGTGATTCTGCGATAATAATGGTGTCATCCGCATATCTAATGTTATTAATAATTCTTCCGTTAACTTTTATTCCTATTGTTGTTTCTGCTAACGCTTTCTGAATGATGTTCTCAGAGTATAAATTGCACAACAACGGGGACAACACACATCCTTGTCTCACACCGCGCTTTATCCTTATACCTTCCGATACCTCTTCACCCAGCCTGACATTCGCTGTCTGGTTATAATACAAATAAGCTATTATACGAATATCCTTGTTGTCTATGTCTTTAGCTTTGAGAAGCCGAATCAAGTCGTCATGGCGAACCCTGTCAAATGCCTTGTTGTAGTCCAAAAAGCAGATGTACAAAGGTTGATTAACGTCCATGCATCTCTGAGCCAGCACGTTAAAGCCAAATAGTGCTTCTCTTGTTCCCATTGCATTCCTGAATCCGAATTGAGAGTCACTAAGATCTTGTTCTAATTTTCTGAATATTCTCTGGTGTATGATCTTCAGGAATATCTTGAGGGTGTGGCTCATCAGGCTGATTGTCCGATGATCATTGCATTCCTTTGCGTTAGGTGTTTTTGGCAGGGCAATAAATGTTGATCTCAACCATTCTGTGGGAATGATGCCTGTGTTATAGATTGTGTTGTATAGATCCACCATTACTCCTATTCGCCCCTCTGTTATGAGTTTAATCAATTCTGTTGGTATTTCATCAGGACCTGGAGCCTTATTATTTTTTTGCTAATTTGACTGCATGTTGTACTTCTTCTCTTGTTATGCTTGGACCTGTACGACCACTGCCTTCATCCTCCATAGCTTCACGTCGGTGATCCTCGAACAGCTCCTGCACATATTCTTTCCACCTCTCAAGCTTTCGCTTTGTTTCAACAATTATTTGTCCGTTTTTGTCTAAGAGAATATTACATTTATTTGTGCGCTTTATACCAGTTAATTCTTTAACATCTGTACATATATTTACAGTTAAATTTCTGTTTTCATGAGCGTAGATAGAAGCGGGGTTTTTATAATTCATTTTATTTATTAGTTTATATTTCGTAAGATAAATAAAGTGCTGAGGTAGTTTCAACTGTTAATTACATCGTAATTTTTGTGATAGATCCTGTTTAATATCGTTCGATTGAATCTACTTCTTCCAATTATTTCGACGTAAGTGTGCATTTAATTTCGTTCAGTTTCAATAACTTACGCTTACATTTTTAGTTTTCATTTATTTAGATCTAGAGCATTGTTCAAGTTACTTTTTCAGATATGATATGGAAGAACGTCAAAAACAGGTAGACTATTAAAGAAAACATATCCTAATATGCCGCATATTACTTGTGTAGCACATGTTCTCCACAGAATCTGTGAATATATCAGAGACACCTTTCCAGAAGTTGATAGACTTGTATCGGCTTTTAAAAAAGTTTTCAGAAAAGCACTATGAGAGTAGCTCTTTACAGGGAAAAACTGCCAACTTTGTCACTGTCTCCTTCTCCAGTAATAACTAGATGGGGGACATGGTTGGAAGCTACTAGTTTTTATGCAGAGAATTTCGATAGTTTACAAAATTTCGTTGCATGTTTAAATTACGATGCTCGGAGTATTTCTGAGTGCAAGGAACTAACACAAATTCCACATTTAACAAATCAGTTGTACTTTCTTCCGGAGCACTTTAGAAATTTGACAAAACTAATTGCTTATTTTGAAAATCGAAATCTCGAATTAAATGATAGTTTAACGACATTAGATGTGGCTATTAATAATTTGAAAAGTATTCCAAATGACTTCGGATGTGGCCTTCGGTAAAAGTTAGACGCAGTGTTTAATAGAAATCCAGATTTAATAACATTGCGGCAATTCTATATGGGGACAATGCCACAACATCTAACTGTAAAATACGCTGAAATAAAAGAATATTTCCAGTATGCACCTGTAACCAATTGCGATGTAAAACGGACGTTTTCTATCTACAAGGATGTATTTCATTGAAAAAGAACAAATTTTACAAAAGAGAACCTTGAGAAAGTATTGCATTAATACTCCTTTACTCAACTTGAAGTACAAAATTAACAAATAAAAATGTATTTCGTATTTTGTAGTCGTATATGTATATACCCGTTTTATTATTATAAGTATAATTATATAAATAAAATTAAAATCTTTAAAAATACAAATGTTGAATAGTACGCTCGTGGGCGATAAGTCATCAACCTCTCCTGTCCCGTCTCTACTTATAACACTTAAATAATATTCCTTGTTAAGTTACACTTATACTATTGTAATTTGAAAATTTGGATCATGAATTTGATTTTTGAGCTCGTTTGAAATGTTTTTTCACTCTTGCTTCACCCTTGATAGGATATGTTCTGGATTCTTCGTCTATTATAGGATCATAAACATTTATCCGTCCATCTGACTTGTAATAAGAAATCATCTCTGGTATAGACGTTAACACGATGCTCATTTTCAAAAAAATTGAGCGATTTTGGAACCAATCGCTATTAGACATGTCTGGTGTTCAAATAGTCTTTTAAAATTGCTTGGATCGATTCAAATATTGTTCTGGTGATATTTACAAAATCTATAATTGCCAATCAACAATTTTTGAGCACTTGGTCACTTAATTTTCCTAGCACCGTTTTTATCAAGGGATGTTGAACATCATCCAGATAGCTCTTCATCTGCAACGTGTTCTCTGTCTCCTTTCAAGATTTTTTGCAACTCAAATACTTTTGTTCCTGATATACAGTCATTCCCGAAACATATTTTTGTTTTATCAACTTTTGCGTCGCAGAAATTCCATTCCACATACAAAATTTTATAAAAATTTCTTGCCCAATACAATAAGATGTTATGAAAATAATAGAAAACATTTTTTTCGTGAGAGAAAAACAATAATTTCTTTAACATTTGGAATTTACTGCAAGTGAGAATTAATGAATATTAAATCACATTCTTACATGTAAATGTCGACTTATTTAATGCGTTCGAATCTACAGTCCGACAAACTAAGTTTGTACTAGTATGCAGAACACACCCTTTCGCGACAACGAACTTCCTGGTGATTAGGTTAATTAAGAATTAAGAAATACTGAAAAAACAAGTCTATCACCGGGCGGAAACGCACAGACGACGTTTCGTTCTAGTTGGAACTTTTCAATGTACGGCATTCCCTCGATGACGGACATTGCTTTTTCATTTCTATACTTTCTGTATATATAGTTAACATTTGGAATTTACTGCAAGTGAGAATTAATGAATATTAAATCACATTCTTACATGTAAATGTCGACTTATTTAATGCGTTCGAATCTACAGTCCGACAAACTAAGTTTGTACTAGTATGCAGAACACACCCTTTCGCGACAACGAACTTCCTGGTGATTAGGTTAATTAAGAATTAAGAAATACTGAAAAAACAAGTCTATCACCGGGCGGAAACGCACAGACGACGTTTCGTTCTAGTTGGAACTTTTCAATGTACGGCATTCCCTCGATGACGGACATTGCTTTTTCATTTCTATACTTTCTGTATATATAGTTAACATTTGGAATTTACTGCAAGTGAGAATTAATGAATATTAAATCACATTCTTACATGTAAATGTCGACTTATTTAATGCGTTCGAATCTACAGTCCGACAAACTAAGTTTGTACTAGTATGCAGAACACACCTTTTCGCGACAACGAACTTCCTGGTGATTAGGTTAATTAAGAATTAAGAAATACTGAAAAAACAAGTCTATCACCGGGCGGAAACGCACAGACGACGTTTCGTTCTAGTTGGAACTTTTCAATGTACGGCATTCCCTCGATGACGGACATTGCTTTTTCATTTCTATACTTTCTGTATATATAGTTAACATTTGGAATTTACTGCAAGTGAGAATTAATGAATATTAAATCACATTCTTACATGTAAATGTCGACTTATTTAATGCGTTCGAATCTACAGTCCGACAAACTAAGTTTGTACTAGTATGCAGAACACACCTTTTCGCGACAACGAACTTCCTGGTGATTAGGTTAATTAAGAATTAAGAAATACTGAAAAAACAAGTCTATCACCGGGCGGAAACGCACAGACGACGTTTCGTTCTAGTTGTGATAGACTTGTTTTTTCAGTATTTCTTAATTCTTAATTAACCTAATCACCAGGAAGTTCGTTGTCGCGAAAGGGTGTGTTCTGCATACTAGTACAAACTTAGTTTGTCGGACTGTAGATTCGAACGCATTAAATAAGTCGACATTTACATGTAAGAATGTGATTTAATATTCATTAATTCTCACTTGCAGTAAATTCCAAATGTTAACTATATATACAGAAAGTATAGAAATGAAAAAGCAATGTCCGTCATCGAGGGAATGCCGTACATTGAAAAGTTCCAACTAGAACGAAACGTCGTCTGTGCGTTTCCGCCCGGTGATAGACTTGTTTTTTCAGTATTTCTTAATTAATAATTTCTTTACCTACTTCCAAGAATAATGCCATGGAATGTTGTACAAATGTTAAAGACTGTGCTACCAATTTTGGAAAAAATATTGTGGCCGATTGAACCAACCTGCGCGGTTTAAGTGAATTAGTGCCAATTCTTTTTGATCAAAATAGTACATTTATTTCTGAAATACAATGCACACTTACGTCGAAGTAATTGGGTGAAGTAGATTCAATCAAACGATATTAAACAGGATCTATCATAAAAATTACGATGTAATTAACAGTTAAAACTATGAAAACAAGAAACTAACTCACAGCACTTTATTTATCTTACGAAATATAAACTAAATAGACTAAATTATTAAAACTCCACACGCTTCTATCTATGCCCATTAAAACAGAAATTTAACCGTAAATATGCAACAAAAAACGTCGCAATTCTCGATGAAAACAGATGTGCGCGCTAGCCAGATCAACAGCGCATTCAATAACTGCGTGATGTACTTACAGATGTTGTAGACTGTTTATATCGTCCGTCATAAATTATAATGACTGCTTCAGGAACACCGTTTTTAAATCGATTGAAGAGATAAAATACAATTCCAAACGTTAATTGTTTAAGCGATTGGAAAAAAGTTGGAATAAGTATATTATTTCAAATGAAGACCATTTTGGAGAACATCGAATAAAATTGTATGAAGAACAAATACTTTTTCATGACTATATATGTGTATAAAAGTCGTACATGCAATTGACGTTCGGATTATAAATATTCCTTAATTAGTATTTTATTTTGTCTATTAACAATATAAAAATGGATTGTTATAGTATGTCTTCGGCGTTCTGCAGAAGTCATAAAATGCACGGTGGCGTGCTGATATTGATACGAAAGGGTTTGAGCTTTCGTAGAATTGACATACCGGACAAATATTCGGTTGAATTGGATATTGAACTTGCGAGTGTTTATTTGATAAATGTAAATATCGTTGTTGTCTGTATCTACAGGCCCCCTACAGGTGATTTGGACTGCGCCCTCAAAAATCTAAATGGTGCTTTGCAGGAAATAAATGAATGCCTGCCTGATGCAAATTTAATAGTAGCAGGCGACTTCAATGTAGATTTCAGTATTATGACGAAGAACGCGATTCGTATGAGCTATTTATTTGTAACTTATGGGCTACATAAAATATTTAGTGAGCCTTCCAGAGAATCAAAAAACTCCAAGACATGCATAGATAATATTTTTATATCGGAGGGCATAAACAAAACATTTTTTGAGACCTTTAATCCTCATCTGTCTGACCATTTTTGTCAGAGAATATCCTTAGTAATTAAGGACGAAGTTGAAACACTAAAGCTGACTAAGGTAAACACCAGACAAATGAATGAGATTAATTCTTGCACGTTTGTGAACAAGCTTTTCAATGTAAATTGGAGTGCACTGTATACTATTGACAACATACAGGAACGTTTCAAATGCTTTTTTGCTCTCTACTGGGATATTTTTGATGAATCATTTCCTGAGGTAGTAAAAAATATTAGTAGCAACTACAACAATATGTCGTGGTATACCGAGGAAATTAAAGAAATGAGAAATGTTCTTGATAGCGTTGAAGTAATAAGTAGAGCTACAGGCGAGAGGGAGGCTAGTGAATTATATAGGCACTTAAAAAAGCAATACAAAGAACAGATAATCCTGAGCAAGAAAAGGATGAACTCAAATTACATTCAAAGATCTAAAAATAGGTCTAGAGCAGTGTGGAATATAATAAATAGAGAAGTGGAAAATAATAAGCGTGATGGGAATGTTTTGTCAAATATTACTCCTGATGAGTTTAACTCTTTCTTTGTTGATATTGGCAATGATTCAGTTAGGTCAATTGGGGGTCCAAATTTAGCTCCTGATGACCTACTTGCCAAAAGTATTAAAAGTTCACCAAATACCTTTTTTCTTCGCCCTACAACAAATGAAGAAATCAAAGAAATAGTATATAGCCTCAGAAATCAACAAACCACTGATATATACACGTTAAATGTCATTGTATTAAAAAAGAGTATAGATTATATAGTGGATCCTATAACGCAGATCTTCAATAGTTGTTTGTGCAGTGGCATATTCCCTGATCAATTGAAAGTAGCCAAAGTGCTTCCGACACATAAGGGGGGCACGGATGATAAAGCAAATTTCCGACCAATCTCAATACTGCCAATCATGTCAAAAATTTTAGAAACCATCATCAAGAAAAGATTACTTAATTATTTTGAGACATACAAACTCTTAAATGATAACCAACATGGCTATTTAAAAGGCAGATCTACTAGCACAGCAATTTCTGAGCTTTTGAACCATATTGCAGATGCTTTTGATCGCAAGGAAGTGGTGATTCTTGGTTTTTGCGATGTGAGTAAGGCCTTTGACTCCATGGACCATCCAATACTTTTACAGAAACTGCACAGATATGGCGTGCGAGGACGAGCAAATGAACTTATTTCCTCTTACTTAATGAACAGAAAGCAAGCAGTTTACTGGACTCATAAATATTCGAATACATTATCGATAAATCGAGGGGTTCCACAGGGGTCAATATTAGGTCCTCTGCTCTTTCTAATTTACGTGAATGATCTACCTTATAACATATCTACAGGGAAAGTTAACCAGTTTGCGGATGATACATCCGTGTTGGTTCGGGCCCAGGAAATGGGAGAGGGAAGTATAAATTTGTAGCATGCACTAATGGAGGCAGGCGAATGGTTTGGCAGTAACCTCCTGAAGCTAAATCAAGATAAAACACAACAGTTAGCAGTTACAACAAAAAGGATCTCTAATGAGAACAAAGAGAGCATCAAATTTCTGGGTCTACAACTCACCAGCGACATGAGTTGGGATTGCCATGTGGAAGATTTGTGTCGCCGCCTTGCGCGGCTGTTTATTCTATTCATAGGATAAAACAGGTAGCAATATACGAAGCAGCTCGAACGGCCTACTTTTCTAATTTTCAGAGTAGAGCTACATATGGTATCCTAGCGTGGGGTGCGTCAGGTGCAGCTGAGTCGGTGTTTAAAATGCAAAAAAGTGCCATTAGGGCTCTTAGTAGTGTGTCCAGCAAAACTAGCTGCAGGCAACTGTTTAAAACACATAAAATACTGACCTTGCCATTCTTGTATGTACTTACCTGTCTGGAGTATGTCCACAATATACACCAAAAGTTCTACTTAAATAGTAATTTCCACAATTACGGCACCAGGAATAGAAATAACATAGTGATACCATACCATCGGTTACAGAGAAGTCAAATGAGTACAAATTACCTAGCCCTAAAAATTTACAATAAAACTCCCAATGGAATGAAAGCCTGGACCGTGGACGATTTAAAATCAAAGCTTTTTCTTTTATTGTTATTTGTACTTTTCTCATTTATATTTTATACTGAATATATCAATATGACGTATGTATGTATATATACATTAATAAATATTATTATTATTATTATTTTTATTATTATTATTATTATTATTATTATTATTATTATCATCATTATATGATTCGCACTTGCTTATTTTATGCTTTGAAATTATGAAAATTAACTAAAATAATTTCATTCATAATAACAGTAATAGTACAGTTATTATAGCGTATTATAGTTAATCTAAACACCGCAGAAGCGATTTAAACAGAAACTTCCTTCCAGCTTGCAGTTGAAATAATGTCCTGGTATTATGACTTTCTTTTGTACTATTAATACTAAAAGTCAAATATAATCGAAGTTTCAAAGTGCTGTTTGTGCAATAATAGTCTAGTTCTATAACTTATATTATTATGTTACACAGTTCGACAATTATTACGCGAAACTATATGAAAATGTTCCGTGTTTTGAAGCTATTAACCCTTCGCTATACATAATTCTATTACAAAGCATCCACAAGCTTTATGGTCCAGTATAACGCCAGTCATTCGGTTCTAATGTCATTAAACAATAAACAAGTTACCATTTACGATTCAATTAAAATGGTGAGGTCCAACAGAATGACCAACTGTTTATTATAATAAAATGGGCTGCAGAAACGTGTATCAATTCCAAGAAGGCTAAGACAATATATCAACTGTTAACTCAATAAAACGAAGAATATATTTCCAATTCTTTTAACTTTGTTACGATGCACCGATATATGATAAAAACTGTGGATCAAATACAGAAAGCAATACAAAGTTAGGAAGAGCGGAGAATCCAATACTACAGAGAATTATTGAAATTTGTTTAAATTTTGTTTACATTAAGGCAAAAACATTAACGTAAGTCTCTTATAACTTGGCAAAAGTAATTTTAAATAAATATTTAAGATATTTATAAAGCATTATTTGAATAACAAAGCAATTTGATAGGCTTCAACGAAAAAAATATTATTCAAGTCCTTGAAAGCATTGATAATCTCAAGGTTAATAATTAACTAATATCAAGACAAATATTTGAATAAATTGCGAGTGATTTACATCATTCTGTAAAATCTACACTACCGCTCACTGATGTTTGATCAAGTTAAAACAAATAATTATAAAAGAAATGCTTCAAATTAAACATTTAATATTAAACTAATGCTGTAAGTCTAAAAGTAATAATAAAATATAATTTTATTGATTCCCTTGAGTACAAACTACAACACTTTCTTATTGGTCACCACTCAACGCATCTATATACGATGTGTCCGAGATAAAGAGGGCCACTATGCGGATCTCGGAAACCTTAAGAGATACAGATTTCGTTAAATGGGAGAAAAGTTGCGTAATCAAAGGTCTAAGAAATTGGCGTTTAGATTGTTTGAGAAATTTTGAAAAAAAGAACTTTTCAATTTTACAAACTATTTTTTCCAATAGTTCCAATAGTCCTGGCGTTAATATTTGACCTAGAGCAAAACCAATGACACTTCCACAAAGCAACGTTTAATGCTGTTTAAGGTGGCGTTGTTAGTTTTCTAATCCCATATTTCGTCTTGGTACAACCATCATAAACTTAATTTTGATGTGTTTATATTAGATGAAATTTATTAGAGGGAAAAATACTTGAAGAGGACAAAGAAATAATGGACAGATGGAAAGAATACTTGGAGGATATGCTTAATATAGAAAAAATAGTACAAGGATATAATGAAAAAGAAGAACAAATAACCACCCAATTAACAGACGAAGGTAACCGAGAAATAAAAATAGAAGAAGTAAAAGAAGCAATCATAAAAATAAAAACAGGAAGAGCAGCAGGTCATGATTGTATATCACCAGAAATTATCAAAAACTTGGGTGAAAAAAGCATAAAAGCTATAACTAAACTGTTTAACAAAATATGGACAGAAGAGAGAATACCACAAGATTGGGAAATAGGAGTGATATTACCCATCTTCAAGAAAGGAGATTACCGTGAATGTAAGAACTATAGAGGAATAACAATGATGAGTATAATGGCCAAAATGTACGAAAAAATACTGGAAAAAAGATTAAAAATACAAATAGAGACACAGCTAGAAGATTCACAAAGCGGTTTTAGGAAGGGGAGAGGAGTACAAGACCACATATTTACTATAAAACAAATAATGGAAAAAAGACAGCAAAGCAATACGTACTTGGCGATTATTGACCTAGAGAAAGCGTTTGATAGTTTACAAAGGAAAGCGATATAGGAAAGCGTAAAAAGAAGAGGTGTAAATAAGAAATTGAGAAACAATATAGAGTGTATGTATAAGGTCACAAAGAATTATGTACGAACGAGAAATGCAGAGTCACAGATATTTGAAACTAAAGAAGGATTGAGACAGGGTGGTGTACTGAGCCCAGCACTATTCAACATAGTGATGGATGACGTACAAAAAGAAATAAAGCACAAACTGAAGAAATTACCAGTGGGTTATAGAAATATGGAAATGACGACAATAACTGACTGCGTTTTTGCAGATGATCTAGTAATATTTGCAAAAAACACGACAGACCTGCAAGAAAACGTAACAATATGGAACGAAGCCCTTCAAAACCGAAACTTAAAAATTAACATCGATAAAACAAAGGTAATGGTAATTGGGAAAGAAAACAAGCAAGCATTAATAACACTGGACAATACAAAAATAGAGCAAGTAAAGACGATGAGATACCTGGGCGTAAATCTACAGAAGAATGGTAAGAACGAAACCGAAATAAATGAAAGAATAGAAAAAGCAACACGGACATACTATGCTTTGAATAACAAATTTATAAGAAAGAAAGAAATATCAACTAAGACAAAAATCCTAGTTTACAAGACTATACATAAACCAATATTAATGTATGGTAGTGAGAGCTGGGTGTTAACAAGGCAGCAAAAAAGTAAAATCCAGGCGGCAGAGATGAGATTCCTGAGAGCAGTTAAAGGCATTACAAGAAGAGATAGAATACTGAAAGAAACAGTGAGGGAAGAACTAAAAGTGGAATCGATCTTAAAGAGCATTGAAAGGCAACATCTGAAGTGGTTCGGACATGTAATACGAATGGAAAACCAGAGACAACCGAAACGGATATGGCTGGCAAGGACACAGGAAAAGAGGACTAGAGGAAGACCGAGAAAAGAGTGGAACAGTGTAGTGGCAGAGAAGCCAGGGGAACAAAGTGGAAGGATGCAGAAGTAATGGCAAGAGACAGAAGGGATTGGGCAATGTTTGTTCGTAAATAAAAAGTTTTTTAGACGCCTTAACACCTTCGGGTATAAGAAGGCTTTATCGATTATATATATATATATATATATATATATATATATATATATATTAGATTCTGGAAACCCTTTTTATTGCGAATTCAACGACCTATCTTACTTCCTAGTACGGACCTGTACCAATTTTTTTTTTTTTTTAAGAATAAATGATTTGTTATGTTCATTAACAGTTTATTTCATTTACATATTTAATAGCAATCCAACAAAAAAAACAAAGAACAAATCCAATTAAATTAACATAAGACATAAAAAGTAAAATACAACAACAAACGAATATGAACAAAACAACTAAGTTTAGAGCATATGTTCGAAAATATTTCCATTATTTTCCAGACACAGATAGCACCTTCTCACCGTCGATTCTAACACCCTAATAAGCATTTGTGGAGGAATATTGACAAATGCATCCAAAACTAACCCCTTCAGTTCTTCATCTGTTGCAAAATTTTGCTGATAAACATGATTCTCCCCATACGAAGAAATCAAGCGGAGTTATATCGGGTGAATGCGCTGGCCAGGATGTTTCCGAATGTGTGCTAATTACATTCTCTGGATATCTAATTGAAAGATATTCCCGAACGGCTCTAGAATTATGTGCAAGTGCACCGTCTTGCCGTATCCAAGAGTTATGAATCATTGCTAGGGGCATGCTATCGAGAGCATCCTCTAAATCGTTTTACAGCAAATGTAGGTAACGCTCGAATGTTAAGGTATGGTGGTAAATAAACGGTCCTACAATCGTTGTACCGAAAATACCAGCCCACATATTAAAACCAAAACTGTGTTGATACCTTGACGTTTTGTTTAAACGTGGATTGGTTCCAGACCAATAATGGACATTTCGTCTATTGAAAATACCATTATTCGTAATCATACTCTCATCAGACCATATTATTTGATAAGGAAAATTCATATTCTCTTGACATTTTCTTGTGTACCATTCACGGAATAAGCGACGTCGTTAAATGATTGCACAAAACATTAAACACCAAACTAATGTGTCAAAAAACCAACGCAACTGTCAATCCAAATACAACAGTACCACATTTGTTTTCCAAAGCTTGCTTTCGTAATGGCGTATCATACATTTGGAAAACGCAAAACAAAATCGAAAATATGACGAAACCGCAATTAAATGATAAAATATGATAGGTCGTTGAATTCATAATAAAAAGGGTTTTCAGAATCTAATATAAACACATCAGGGCCGTAACGAAATCTCATTTGTCTTCCTCTGGAGCAAGTTGGAGGTAGAATGTGCTACAATCGAGTGCATAACCTATTATGTACCAACGCTTCCTCCCATCTCTGTTTCGGTGGTGGGACATTCGACGGTTCGTCGTTACGAGCAGGGTGACGGTTCGTGTAGGCACTTAATGTTGAGCGGCTTTGGGTGACCAGACCAGTACTATGATTTTCCTGCTCGCGAAAATAACACTGGCATCGTCTATCCGTCCCTTGACAAGCAATGGTTTCCGTGTCGGTTTGTTCATACTTTTAGGTCTTTTGTTGATTTCTATGGCTTCACTTGTTCTTGTTCGTATATTTGTACTATTAATAAAACTTTGGCATTTTCAAAATCTATTGTTTGTCCAGTCTGTATTACATCTTGTGCTCATGATGACGTGGATGTTCGATATCTTATTGCGACCTTATGTTCTTCTGTCCAGACACTTATTCGCCTGTTAGTTTGCCCGACGTATGTTTATGTGCAGTTCTTGCAGAAGCAAATTCACACGCGGAACTATCCTCGAAAAACCACTTCGACATTATACAACCGCGAGAATAAAATTCTTAAGAACTAAAAAGAAAAATTGTATAGAAAGGAATTAAAAATGAAGGTTTCAAAAGTTTTAAACTAGGAACAAGTTTAAGAAAATGGATCATTAAAGAAGATACAGTTCTAAAGGAGAAAATAATCACAAAGGAAAAGGTAAGTGTTAAAAATTAAAAGTGAGGAAAGATAGAATTAATCAATAGGTGACGTACAAAATTAGAACAGGAAAGCGACAGGAGTTGGTGACAGGAATTTAATTAAATAAACAGGTTTATTTAATTTTAAGACATTATGTTTAGTAGAGTCTATTAAAAAGTATAAGGCAGTTCACATCTATTCATTTTTAAATAATAAATTTAATATATTTTTAAATGAAATTTAGATTTTTTAATACATAGAGTAAGAAGTTCAATTTTGGTGAATAGAACAACGAATTCTGAGACATTTAAATTGTAATATCTTGGTATCTAACGTGGTGCAATTTTCATTATTTATAATATACAGATTGACTGAAGTAACGGCAGAAATTACGAAGCGCATATTTATACGTACATGTGACTCTAAACTAAAACTCTTTAAAAATTGTAACTAAAATAAAATTCTAAATGAAATGTACAAAATTTATTTTAGTTTTTCGAGAGAGTTTGCTCAGACGCACGCATCGAGATGCGAACAACCCCACTCTCCACATACCCCACTAGATGAGTGAAAGCCATCCCTACCAGTATTCTTGAAAATTGTTATAGATATACGTATATGTATACACTCTGTTCGTTTTCAGTTTGCAGTCACATGATCAATTTTCATTTATTTTTAGTAGTATGAATCTAGTCGGTACTTTTGAGTCAAAAGAGGTTTAAGTATTTTATAAATATAAAATTGTTATTTCAATACATAATGTTTTCTATTTATTTTCTAAATGTTTTTCATGTTTAATCAATCGATGTTATTGACCAATGTAATAGTAATGAAATTGGAACGATGCCGTATGACATAACCTAAAATTTTTGAAGTATAAACACAGTAACTTTGGAAGTTTTAAATCTCAAATACGCATATAAAATAATATTCTTTAAAGAAGACAAAGGTACATGTAGAAAATGCAGCTTTTCATGTATTGTAAACAGATGCTTCACTTCTAGCATTAATCGCATTAAATAAATTTGGAATAAGAAATAATCTGGAAATTGCAGAAATCATACGAGAAGAAATTCACTAACATAAATGAATTACAAAGCAATTCAATATAACCAAAAAGTAGAACAGAAAGGTTGGGAAATAAGAAAATAGGAAGCTAAATTTTGATTGTTTCATATGTATAATCAAATTATTTGCATTAGAAATTAAATAAATAAAAGCTCACCTTGATTATATTGGTATTATTATTTCCAAGAAAATGGTTAATAATAATTAGTATAATTACACGAATAATTCATTTGTTTGCAAAAACTATAGAGAACTATTAGTATTATGTATAAATTAATTATACAGTTCAATTATTACATTGCTACGCTAAGTAAAACCATTGAAGATATAACTTCATTTGGAATCAGTATGTTAAAAAATTATCATAACTGTTTGTTAAACTTGCTCATATAAAAACTAATCAATTTAATAAAATGCAGATACTTTAATCAATACAATAAATACAAAATAGCGCAATTGTATTATGTATTATTATATTCTAGTGTTAACAGATATGGATGTGACTGCACAAGTGAGCGCTGATATTTTTTAATGTTATTCTGCATAAGACTATTAAAACCTGATTTTAAAATGCCATACAGCATACTAAACTCAATGAACAACAGTAGTGCAGTATGTGACAAAAGCTATTTTCTTTATCTTCGCAATTTATGTTGGTTGTATCTGCAAACTCTTGAGTTGTTCATATATTAACTGAGCATATTAGAAAATAGAAGTATGTAGAAATAGCAAATAATTCATCTAATTCATAATCGGTCTAATAAGAAATATTTATTTGAATAAAACATATTTACATGGAAGCTTAAATATATAATCTTTCTAATACAATCATAAAAACACTATCATAGACAGAAAATAATGTTGTCTTGTACTAACATAAAATATGACACCTTTAGTTGCAATTACATATATTAATCTGAATCAGAGTCTGATTCTGTACTTGATTCTGTAACATTGATTATTACTGGATCTATATCCAAGTCTACCAAGCAGTTTTCTCTTTCATACCATTGTTTTATTAAATTATCAGTATGCCTTATGCAGTTACTCCATGTATTACTATCACATGTATGTAATGCCTCCTTCCACATTTCTTTCACCTTTTCGTCGGTGTAACCAGCCCTACCGATGTGCACATTGTAATATGTTTTTGCTTTTGCCCAAATTAGCTCAATAGCATTGAAGTCACAGTGGTATGGTGGCAGTCTAAGAATTTCATGTCCTGCATTTCTTAACAGTTCATCAATTTCATAAACTTTCTCTTTACGGTTTCGATCCTTTGGAAAACATCCATGTCTCATCTAAAAAGACAACTTGACGCAAACCAGAATTTGTATTCTCAATGTACTTCCTTAAAAATACACTTCGCATTACACTAACATCAAGTTTTTCCATTAATGCTCTTCTATTATCATCTTTTTTATATTTGAAACCGATATGTTTGAGTAAAATGGAAAGAGATGTTTTTCCTATTTGCACCATTTGTTTAGTTTCCAGTTCAGTCTTCAATGTTTTCAATGTAACATGTTTTTCTAAAAAAGTATATCGTTAAAAAATAAATCATTTATGAAAATAAAATTGCTTAGAATACTTTGATGAAACATGTCGTATAAAGTATTTCGGACTTCCATTTTCAAGCTTTCTGGCAAATCTTTGGTTTTTGGTTTATTCTACAACAAAAAGAACACAAACATGAAATTTTATATCACTTCATATTATGAAAATTACATTTTGCGATATGCATATCAATTTATCAAAAAATGTAATTTGTCAGTGTCAAAGTAAAATAATTTAATTAAGAAATATTACGTTAAATACTTACGATTAATTACTCGAAACTGACTATTATTGTTGCAAGAAGAACAGATAAATAAGAAATCTTAAAATATCAACGGAAAAATACAAACAAGAAGTAGAGCGCACTAAACATAACCTGTATATGTCGATAAATACGTATTTTCTCTTTTGACTAAAACAGTAAACAGTTGTCGGTATCTCATATTATACAAGACATGCTAATATTATTTTTCTTTGTCTTTGCTACGAAGAAATTTCAAAGACGTATGTCTTGTATCAAATGACATACGTTTCAATTCTGAATATTTGTAGCTCAATATATCTGAAAAACAAAGTATATAGATTCTGTGTCTGAGATAGTATGACATAGTTAGTCATGTGACTGCAAACTGAAAACGGACAAAGTGTATATGTGTGAATTTGAAGCTAAATATCTTCTTTTAACTACGCCAATCTGTATATATATATATAATATCTTCGTGACCTTGGTATGATAAGGTAAACTTAATAAGTCGGCGATTAAAGGTCTGGTTTACTTCAGAGTATATATATTTAAAACAACCCTACATGTTTCGGCAATACGCCTTTGTCAAGAGAATATATTTTGTATTCTCTCGACAAAGGCGTATTGCCGAAACATGTAGTGTTGTTTTAAATATATATATACTCTGAAGTAAACCAGACCTTTAATCGCCGACTTATTAAGTTTACCTTATATATATATATATATATATATATATATATATATATATATATATATATATATATTATAGTAGATTAAATCAGTCGGCGATTTAAGGTTTGGTTTACTTTGATATGTATATATTTAAATCAATCTTACAAAATATTCGACCTTGTCGAATGTTCTGAGATATTACTTATTATTAAACTTGAATGTATCTTGAATGGTTTTAAATATATGCATATCAAAGTAAGCCAAACCTTAAATCGCCGACTAATTTAATCTACTATAACATACAAAGGTCATGAAATAATTATCTTTATATATATATATATATATATATATATATATATATATATATATATATATATATTTATATAAATATAATAACTTCGTGACCTTGGTATGATATGGTAAACCTAATCAGTAGGCGATTAAAGGTCTGTATATCACTTCAAAATATATGTATTTAAGAAACTCTACATGTTTCGGTTGTATACGCCTTTATCAAGAGAATACAAAATATGAATTCATATTTTGTATTCTCTTGATAAAGGCGTATACAACCGAAACATGTAGAGTTTCTTAAATACATATATTTTGAAGTGATATACAGACCTTTAATCGCCTACTGATTAGGTTTACTATATATATATATATATATATATTAAAAGAGATACCATATACTTAAAACAAATTCCAATATCAAGACAGAATCATACATTACGAAAAACCCTGGCCAACGATATATTCCTTTTGGCATCCAATTAATAAGCGGTTAAAACAGTGGAGTCACCAGGCCTGCTAAGCTTATTTTCGCTTTGTATACCTCAACAAACTACACGTTGTTCACTGCACATTCCTTTTGGTCATATCAATGCCACTCAACCCTCCGCATTTCAAAATTTGTACTTCAATCGATAAACGTAACACTGACTGCTTGGCGTGTTCATAGTCTTGAAATAAATCATTTGCCGTCACACACAAATACATGAGTTTTTCTCATTTTCCATTGTAATATTAGTTTCTGAAATCACTAAATTACAACCGACAACTCTTACTCATGTTGATATGCTGTCTCGGATAATCAAATACTTTCAATAAGTACTGTGCTCGAAACAATTAACAGATAATTGATTATAACATTAATAATAACAATTCTATGTGATGCATTAGATTTATTCTGTTCATGATAAGTATTTATAGGATGATACCGAGTAAGGAGATGTATTCGGAGAAGTAGTAATGTGTCACAAAACGTAATTTCACAGTTATGGAAACAACTTTTAGAAATTGGTCGTGTTAGAAGAAGACTACGACAAAGCCAGTCATAATCAGCTAATGCTAAAGATGAGCGAGATGGAATTAACTTTTAGAAACTGACTTAATTAGTAAACGTAATAGGAATATTAGGGACAAAGCCAACTATTATCAATTAATGCCAGAGGCAACCGATATAGTATAGGCTTCAAGAAACTGGTTGTGTTAGAAGGCTAAGACAATGCCAACTCATGCCAAAGATGTCCTAAGTTTAGAACTGATGGCTTTTAAAGAAGACATCACCAATATTTAATATTATTGGCTCGAAAAACCAAAATTATTTACACTAACCAGTTAAGAATAGAATTTGCTGCCACCATCGAAAGGCCGATATCAACACAAAGCGAACGAAATCCTTTACATAGTGGTCTATTTATTCATAAACACTTGGCCATGTCTCCCACTTAGAAATCGACATAAAAGCGCTTGCACAATATGGGTTCAAAAACGTTCAAATTTGGGATTTGAAAAAAATCATTCGTGTTGTACGGAGAAGGTTTAAAGATATTTAAATCCTAAAGTTAGGGGCCTAATAATATAATATCAATAGTAGCAGTACCTTTATTTTAATGTAGATGGCGCCATGAGATAGTACTTTTCACATTGAAGTTAACGAGGTAAGAAATGCTGTCGCACATGCGTAGAAACAATCTCGAGTGCTATTGTTTTGACATCTGGATTTATTACATTCTTACTTTTATAAAGCGAAGGTTAAATTTAGTGAAGTTCCATAATACGTAAATATGTATCTAATTTTAACTAAATATAATAATTACTATCAAACTTTCAACTGTGTTCATTTAATCTAAATATATACTCAAATCCAGTAATAGCAAAGCATTGCCCGATTCAGTTAGTTAATACATTTTATATAATATTAGTAAATCAGAACTACAAATAATTTATAAATCTAAAACAAGATAATGCCATTCAAACTAATATTTGTGTATACTATCGAAGAAGGTTATACAGGTCGTAAATTATTTTGTCTTTCAATCCGAGAGAAATTATTGAAGTATTGAAGAACAATTTCTTTATGAAAACATTGTATTTTTAGATGAATTAATTCCGCTCAAAATTGTCGTTACTGGTCTAAAGAAAATCAAAACTTTCGATGAATTGTAGAAGAAAGGAAATGTGTGGTGTGCCGTTTCATCTTTGACCAGTAGATCAACTGAACTAAGAGTTAACTATAACTGGTATAACTGGCCCTAAGTAGTCATATTTGTGAGATTTACCTTAATAAAATAGCCTTAAGTGTTCTTGCTAAAAAAAAATAAAATACAAAAAACACCTAAGTTTCAATATCAGCAAATAACAAAAAAAACTTATACGGAAGTTAATGGTGCCGTGAGCGATGGGTCAAGATGCAAAAATACAGGTATGTATTTTACCTGACAAGAAAATAGTTTTCGCTTCCGTGTCAAGGCCAAATTACTTTTCAAAAACTATTCTTAAAATTCTCTTTAAATCAAGCAGGACTTAATCCCACAATCTAAAAATAAAAATCAAAAATTCAAAAATGTTTAGTCCATTGCACTTGGGACATACTGTATGTGCATACTCATTCATTAATGATCTATGTTAACCATAATTAGAACTTAAAATAAACACAAAACTGTACGAGCAAATAGACGCATTCCTTTCATGTTTATTTACACCACAAGTACCGCTTTTTTTCCTGTAATAATGAGTACTTAATAACTCCAGTGTTATTATCAAGAGACTAAATTAATTTCCTTTGTTCGTCGATACATGTAATTGTATAGCGCTGTTCCTGTACATTCTGATCGGACAACGCAATGTCATTTAATCCGGTACTGGTTTGAAGACGGATGGGGGTGGTCAGACAATAGTGCCAGGCCAGTGACCCCCCTCTTCAGCTACCCCTGCGCCCGCCCGACTGGTCTCTCTCACTCATTCCACAGAGACTGGTTCACACACAACACGTAGTCTCATAGAACAACACAACATTGCACCCACATTTGATGCATTCCATTCGTTTATTGTACCGTCTTTTACTGAAAACTCTATTATTCACACGATGTAAGAGTACGTTCGTTTTCTATTGTTTATGTACGCCCATACGATCTTTTTATATCTATACTTGACACTAATAAGGAAACTAACACAATAAAAGTTCACAAAAAGAAATAAGTATTCTTAACATATTAAAAGAAAACCGAAAATTGAATCTTTGTCGAGAAATATCTTAAATTAATTACATTTGCGTCTCTACATTGAGAAAAATATAGTTGTACAGACAGAGAACAAAATATTTGTAGTGAATATATAGTAGATATACCACGTGGCCCAAAAGTCGCGCAACGTCAAAATGAAATACACATGCGCCATTCTCCCCCTAATGCAAGTTTGACGGCTGGTCTGTGTGTGGTGTGAAGCAATATCTTATCGGAGTTTGTAAGTGTGTGAACGCGCTATCATGGCAACAAGCCCACATTATCGGTATACCGTAGCGCAACAGGTATTCTTGGTGTCTTCGTACTATCGTTACCATGCTGATTATGAACTCATTTTTTCTGATTTCGCGGTCAAATTCCCTGACTGTCAAGTTCCGAGGCGTGAGCCT
Organism: Melolontha melolontha; assembly: GCA_935421215.2. Lineage (NCBI taxonomy): Eukaryota > Metazoa > Arthropoda > Insecta > Coleoptera > Scarabaeidae > Melolontha > Melolontha melolontha. The sequence continues at coordinate 15,536,822 of OW285238.1, forward strand.
GTTTATCGCTTGATAAAAAGATTCGAAAAACACGGTTCTGTGGATGATTCCAAGCGTACAGGCCGGCCACGTAGTCTGAGGACAGATGATAACTTACAAACTGTAGCTCAGAGTTTTATTGAATCGCCTGCGCGATCTGTCCGAAAAACCGCAAATGTACTGGATATTTCTCGTTCTACCCTACAGCTAATAATAAAGGAACTAGGTTTGAAGGTTTACAGACCACGCCTCTTACAAGCATTGACAGAAGATGATCCGGATCGTCGGCTACAGTTCGCAGAATGGTATGTCATTCAATGTGAAGCCTTTCAAAATTTCTTCAAAACAATTTTGTGGTCGGACGAAGCTCAATTTAAATTAAATGGGCGCATCAATAGACACAATTGTGTGTACTGGTCCACTGAAAATTTGCATATCACCATTCAAGAAGAATTAAACGTGCCTGGAGTAACGGTATGGCTTGGTGTTTGCGCCTTCGGAATCGTCGGCCCCTATTTCTTCGACAATACTGTAACAGGTGTTGCATACCTCGATTTGTTGATAGAACTACGTGAAGAACTTGCCAATAACCCAGTGTTGGCTGGTCAATGTTTAACTCTTCAACAAGATGGTGCTCCAGCACATTATGCTTTAATTGTTCGCGAACTTCTCGATGAATTTTCCCCGGATGGATTGGAAGAAGCGGTCAAGTCGAATGGCCTCCGAGATCTCCGGACGTAACCCCACTAGATTTCGCTGTGTGGGGTATTTTAAAGGATAAGGTATTCCATCATCAGTTGCCGGATATTGAGACCATGAAAAATGTTATAACCGAAGAAGTCGCCAAACTCAATGATGACAAACAATTACTTCGGCGTATTTGTAACGCGGTGAAAAAGCGATGTCTGAGATGCATTGAAGAAGGTGGAGGATACTTCGAACATAAGCTGTGATCCCAAAGAGTCAGTTTTTGTTCAAACATACTTGTATTATTTTTATTATAGAAGAATAAATTTTGTATTTGTACTACACAATTTCATTTCTTTTTCTTCATTCGGTTGCGCGACTTTTGGGCCACACTGTATATACTAAAACTGCACTTTAGTATTGTGATAGATTTTACAAACGTTTGATATCTAAATTAACAGATACTTTCGAAGTTAGTATATTGTGGTAATACACAACATAATTAATAGTCAACTAGACAAATGCGAATATAAAATTGGACCATCTTAAAAGTAACATAAACAATTGTTTATTTTATGAAGGACAATGTGCAGTCGATCCTTGTCGAAGAAGATTATTCAAATCGAAATAATTAGTATTATTTGTACCTAATACGATGCTGCAATAATAAAATTATTAATTTTTCATGAATTATTAATATACATAGTATCATGTTGTACTCTGACGATTTCTACGCTGAGTAAATCAGGGGCAATATACCGCCCTGATAAGAATTTATGGATGATCGGTCTTTCCACATGAACCAGCGACACCGCTGCCGTAAGTAATCTATGACATGCGTACACTTTATATGGTGCTATGTGCCCCCACCAGCACTAGACTTGCGCCGACGAATATTCCCTTACACTAAATCTAACCAACTTACCTTCAACTTTATGGTTGCCCCGGAGATCTTATGGCTAAAGGGCTAACTCAGTTATAGAGGCGAGTTGAGGGGAGGTTCTTACATAAAAAGGGCGCCACCATGTTTTCCTTTAGCCAACAGTTCGTAACAATAACAACTAGATTTATTGATTAAGAAACCTCATTAACAGGTACAAGTAACATCCTATATGAATGAATCCAGATTCACCCTGTATATATTCAATTAAGAATTATTAAAATAAAACAAAAATTGACTTATAATAAGCACCTCTTACTAAAATTGTACACTGAGTGCTTAAGGTTGAAAACAAAAAAATATGCTATACCAGAGGGGTATATGTATGGAACAAAAAAAATACTATTCCACAGTTGGAATACCATTGATCAAAATTAATTATCGTACCTAAAACTATATGGTATTGCATCGGTATTCATTAAAGTTTCAATCAACCTTACACAGGTTCGATACACACAGTATATGCAATACGTACTTAGGTGGTACACACAAATAGAAATTAATAATTCAATAAATAATTAACTGTCAATATATTCATATAATTGGATACTCCAATCAGATAGTAACCAAAACACATACTTCAAAGCGGGACTAATAAGAAGAGAACGCCAAGAATGATTGTCCTTTAATTTAAGCAGAGTAGACGGATACGTCATTATTAAGAAAAAAAGATACTACCCCCCCCCCCCCATCGGAATATTGAAATAAAAGATTGATAATTACTCGGATATCATGATTAAAAAGCAAATGAGGAAGACACAACCAAAAATTCATTAATTAATTCGGATTAATTAAGGGTTCAGCAACGATTAAAATTATACCAAACGTTACAGCGATCTAGAGCAAATAGTTTAGGAGAGTCTTGCCTAGATGGCTCACCAAACAAAACAAATATATAAAGACTTAAATTAATTTAAAAATGGTTATACGACAAGTTAAACGATCCTAATATGTTTACAAAATTCTAATAAAAAATATAACGATGTCCTGTTTACCTAAAATTGCCCAAAAGAACGATAATGAAATGTAAATTCAAATGTACGAACGACTCGCATAATATTTCAAGATGTCTAACTTGCGCATGAGTAGATCCAATGCTCCGGATTAGATATAAACACATTAAATAAACGACTCCGGGGAAACGGTTATAGTGACATCCAAGATATTTTAACATACAAACGTTACATGAAGATATTAGAGTTTGAAATAGCCTATGATGTTCGATAATTAGCAATTAAAGTAAATAAATTATATTAAACGATAATATTGAATTTTGAAATAGCCTATGATGACTTAGAATTAGCAATTAAGTTAAATAAATTATTAAAAATGTCCAAACGGTGTATGGATCATTTTAAAAGTATAACAATGGGCTGTTCACTCAGTTTACCTAGACAACTTCAAGTAGTTGAGTGCTTGATATCAGCATGATTACACATATAGGCACAAATTTCTGTGCTACTGGTAGACTCGAACAATAATTATTTAAAAATAAAATTTACTTAAATATAGTACTATTTTTGTTAAATAAAAGATATATACAATCAGTTTAATTAGGTATCATATCATATCACGAAACATGAATCAATAAATAGATGAATTTCTAAAAATAAATGCAATTTAGCATTTCAACGTAAATAAATTAAGTTTCAAAATCCGAAATTTGTTTTATTTCAAAATAAATAACGAAAAATATAACATTAAGCTGAAGTTATTTCAAGATAATGTGTTTAATTAATACAGTTAATAATAATGTTATTAAATGTTCAAATTATAGGCTGCAACTCTAGTAAATAAACAGATCTTTAAAAGTAAATTCAATTCTAAAAAAAAAACAAATACATATCAAAATTAATCGTATTTATAATTGAATTTTACTATAAAAAATATTATATCAGATATTCAAATAATCCCTCATTTTGCTCTTGACAATAAGCTATTCGGTCGTACATGTAATGTAATTTACATGTGATATTACAGATGGTGATAATAATTTGTGGAAGTTCTTTAAGTTACGAGCTCTGTTATGCTCATGTGTGTACAAAGTCTGCTAAAGGTAACTTCACAAGAAAAACCTAGCGGGATCATATCTGGAGACCTGGGAAGCCATTGAATTCTATCAGAGATCATGAGGCGGTTAGAAAATATTTCATTTAAAAGCGATTTTACTATTCTCGTAGTGTGTGCAGGGTAATTGTCCTTAGTTATTAACGAATCACATAAGGCGACATTTACATATAAAAATGAGATTTAATATTCATTAATTCTCATTTGCAGTAAGTTCAGAATGTTAACTATATATACACAAAGTATAGAAGTGAAAAGCCATATCCGTCTTCGAGATACCGTACATTGATAAGCTCCAATAAGAGCGAAACGCGTCTGTACGTTCCGTTGATGGACGTGGCTTTTCAGCAATTCTTAATTATCCTAATTACCAGGAAGGTCGGAGTCGCGACGAGGTGTGTTCTACATACTGGTACAAACTTAGTTTGTCGGATTGTAGTTATTAACGCATCACATAAGGCGACATTTATATGTAAAAATGAGATTAATATTCATTAATTCTCATTTGCAGGAAGTTCAGAATGGACTATTTTACTACTTAAGACAATAAAGGGTATTTATTGCTGGCCGACCAATAACATTGGGCAACAAATTTTAGTTTATTTATTGTATCCTGTTTGAAAAGCGCATTTGTTTAATTAATTTTAGGGCGCTGAATACAAAAAATGAGAATAAAATTAAAAACTTGTCGCAGTTTTCAAAAACAAGTTCTTTTGTTTTATTTTTAACAAAATAATAAAAAAAATAGATACTTTTACACTAAATGCGCCGTCTTTTTCGTATTCTTTTGTGCATATCAAAATGGGTTGCATTTTTTGATACGATGACAACATATTTTTAATAAGAGTAACGTAATTGTCAGCTTTTTTTATTTCCCAAGAAATTAATGACCACGAGGCGAAAGTCATTTCAAGCATTTTTTTCAATATCTGAAGATTCTAGAATTTTCTATTCAATTCCATAATATTGGCGATAGTGGAGTTTGTTATTTGTTTGTATACAGGGGCTGTTTAGTACAAGGCAGACATGCGGTTACAGTGTTAATATATAGGGACACATGACATCACGTACCTTTAAAACTTGAACTAATATTAAAAACATAAGTTTATTTTCGATTTTAGCACACGAAAGATAGTCGATTTTATTTTAGATACCATTTTGGCTGTTGTCAAATGTAATTGGTGAGGATTAAATTAAATCCGTAAATGAAGCATTACTTATGAAATTATTATTTTCAATCGCCATTTGCATCATTTCTTCAAAAAATGCTAAGCGCTTTATGTCGCCCTTAGGAAAAATATCTTACCTTGTCGATATTTTGTGACTTTTATAGTCGCATCTTTTCAAAATATTTCGTACTGTCCGTGAACTAATACCCACTTCTTCGGATATTTGACGGGATGGACAGGAATGAGCACTGTTCATTTTTTCGACTACACTACGTAAAGATCTCTTAGCTCCCTTTCCTGATTCCTACTATTTACAACAGGTTGCTGGACAGTTACATTTATGACTTACATTACGTAGAAAATAATATATGCAATAACATAGTTAAGATGTTTAATGTGCCTCATCTGTTGAGATAAGAATTTATGTATATTGCGGCTTCACCCGAGCCACAACATTCATAATTGTTTTAGCTTGTAACACGTTAGTCTAAAATTGATTGTGATTATTTAGTAGTAATGATTCAAGTAAATACTTTTCACAAACTAAAATTGTTTTTATGAGCATTTGACTGGACGTTTAATTTTTTTTGTTTTCTACAGTTTGTTATACATCCTGTAGATTCAAACGCAAAAGCGAAACGACTGACAACCTTATTTGCAATACTACCACTAGCTTTATACCATTTAATAATTTGCACTTTCTCTTCTTTAGTCTAGAAGGTATTAACAACAATTAAAAGAGAATTGGTTTATATGTCAAAAAAGTATTATATTTTAAAATAAAATTCTTAATGAACGATATGAAATATACAGGATATTCTATAGCGAAAGTCAAGACCGACCCTCCTAGCTGGGGGTTATTACTGAGTACAACTCCTATTTTTATTTATGTGATTGTTAGCGCGAGGACATTGCAACAATGCATATTGCTATGAATAGTGGTTTTGATTTAGGTAACACCACTATTCACAACCAATCTGTCCAGCTTAGATATTCGGTCGGTTTATGTTCAAGATTACTGCTTTTCCCTCAGGGTTCCAATCGGAAAAGTGGAAAACACAATTGTATTAGTAAAATATTTGAGCGCCACTCAAAATTTATTTGAGAAAAATAGTAAAAATGTCTTTGCATTACTTATGAGCACAAAAGTAAAAGGTCAAAATTAAAATACACAATAAACTTTAAATGAAACTTTAATACAAAAATTTAAAAAAATTTAAAAAAATCTTTATAAAGTATAAAGATTAATATTGTCTCATTAAACAATATTATTAAGCTAAAAATATCGTATGGAATTGACCGATAAAAACTTCCTTTATGACAGCCGATCAAAATTAAAACTAATAAATTACAAAGATGTTTTTTAACTTCTCCCACAAGAAACAAAAATAAACAAACTTATATGACAGCCCGAAACAAACTCTAACGCATGTGCAACAACATGAAAAAATATGCCCTTGATATCCCAAGCGAACTAAAATATTAAAGTAACAGAAATTTTTTTATATTTGAAATTTTAAAAAATCTTCTTTGTCATTTATATCAAATAACTAAGATTAAAATATATATATATATCAAAATTAACACAATGGAAAGATACAAAATTCAATTCATTCAAAATAATAATAATAATAAGATATCTTTTAATATAATTTACTAAGGTAAAAAAAAAATATATTCATATATTTTCTCGAGACACATGAGTTAGAAAGCGTACAAAATTAACAAAAACGAGAACAACAACCTCGTATAAATCGGTAATGAATTCAAACACCAACCACAAATTAATCATAAATCACGAAGTTACTAAAACAAAGATAAAGATTTATCTTATTATAAACACGTCTTTCTATACCCAGAGTACACTTGTGTCTGCCTCCAGCAAAGCACGCAGGCTCCGTATAAAAAATACAGTTATAATAATCGTACACAGCAAAGCGAACGGCTTGCTCCAACTGCGCTAGTCAAATAAAAATATATTTAAGTTCAAAATAAACATACATTCATAAATAATAAAACTTTTCAAAATATTTGCGTGGAAAAGTTCATAGCAATAATTTAACGGACATCTTCCTAGAATATTTCCAGCCTTGTGTGCGTAATAATATTATACAATTGATAACACACAATATGGCAGTGTAGTTAAAGTAACAGTATTACAATTGATATAGTCAATTGTAATGCTGTAAAAAAACATTACCCTGTTAATGATAGGACTGGATACGGGAGGGATAACAGAAAATAGAAATAAAGATTATAACCTATGAGCAAGCGTCCTATCTATAGTCACCCGATGATACACGAAATCAGCTCTTCCAAGCGTGATCCGATATATCCCGCACCACATAACTCACACAACAAAGAAGCGATAAAAAATTTGATGCGTTTCCTTTTCGATAAGTATTGCAATGTATTTATTACATTGCAATACTTATCGAAAAGGAAACGCATCAAATTTTCTCTAGTCGCAAGGATGAATTAAATATTGTAATGATAAACCGTAATAATTATTGTCACCTTATAAATTTAAAAATAATGTAGTTTTTATTAGAACAGATTCCACAATGTTTAAAGTAATATTCGCAGTTAAATCAGCGGTGGTACCAGCTCTGTTGTTTTGAAAACCGCTAATGGACAATTTTATATAACCCCACAAGAAAAAATCGTTCATATCTCGCTAAATCAGGCGACCTAGCGGGACAACGAATAGCACTCCAACCGGTTATCAATCTGGCATCAAATATACTGTTTAAATATTGTCGCACAATTGCAGCATTATGAGCAGCACATTCATCTTGCTGAAATCAAACGTTATTTATGGAAATATCATATGATTTGCACACATGGTAGGATACCACTATGCAAAAGAAGTAAATCTCTTTGAGAGTTTAAATTTTCTTCAATGACAAAGGGTTCAATGATATGGTCCCCTAAAGGTCCTGTCCAAACATTAACCTTTTGAGATATTGCGTTCGTGCATTATAAATCCTGCGTTTATTTTCCTTAGATCAATACCGCACAATAGCAGAATTATGATGACCGTATAGAGGGAGAAACTGGATTCGTCGTAATAGAATATATTTTTAATAAAATTTTTGTCATTGTTACACATGGTTTATTTTGTGTTTTTATGCATTTTATTAAATGGAATTCACAATCACAATGTCCTAGTGTCTATTATTTATTTCCCTATTTAAAAGAAAGATCTTACGGGACGTAAATTTCATGACGATATTGAGTTGACATTTTGAGGGGAAAATATCAGATTCTTTTTACAAGGGTGTAGGATTATTAATTATGAGATGGGATAAAAAAATGTTAAAATACATCATGAGTTTGAATCTTTAGGCAAAAAGGAGTGGTGTACAAGGAGGTGTAGCGCTGATAAAAAAGTCAGCAACAAAATCTTATAAATGATGCCAAAAAAAGGACGAAACATACTTCTTTTGGCATTATTTAAAAGATTTTTGGAACTTTCTTGGTTTGCGGAATCCACAACTTTTATCAACTGGGCACTTTCTTGTCCACCACTCTTATTTGCTTAAAGACTCAAATGCAGAAGTATGTTTACCTTTTTTTTGTCCCATTGGGGCATTAAACTAGCCCACAACTTCTATGGGGGGGATATATTGTACTTTGACAAAGAAATGTTACTAATTTCAGAGCTATCTTAAATTCATGCATACCCATGGTCAGGGAAAAGTAAACCTAAAGCTATTCTTGGGTTTAATTTACAGATTTTGCAGGTTTCAAATAAATTGATAATACAACTAATTAATTAATTTTTATCTAACGAAAACTTAGATCGAGAGCAAAATAAAGTTAAAATTCGAAATATCTGGCTCACTTTATATGATAAAACATGAAAACAAAAAATAAAAAATCACGTGTCCACAGCCAAACGTGATAACCACTAGACCGCGCACAATTTGAAAACAACTTGAAGCGGTAGTTCCCGAAAATTGTTAAAAGATCAACTTCTAATAAAGATGTTTAAAAAGGGAAAAAGTGTCATCTGCAGCATCTAACGTAGATTGCTTTCATAAATTTGTAGCCATTTATTTAAAATAGCCAGGATTCTTTTAACTTTGGTTTAACTTTGCCTTATATTTGCACACAGCTCTTTACGCACATGCTCATTCATTACGAAAAAATATGTCGAACGTTATCGACCATGGATAATTTGAAAATCATACTGTCGTCGAGCAATATCCATTTCTCTGAAAAAAAAGTCGGGGGAGGGAGGGGGCAAAGGTCAATTTCTGCACTTTAATTGAAACATCTTTTCTATGGATTTATAATTCGTCGTATGTTGTCAACTGCTTCCTCTGTGCATTTTCTAGGTCATCTACTGCCTTCTATTCTACCAATACTGCCTGTCTCGCGAAATCAATTTATACTAAGATTTAAAGTTTTTTGAAAGTGATCATATTCTACAGCAATTTCTGGAAATTCAATTCGAAATTCTGCTAAATATTCTTCCATTGAGTAAGACCAAATCCCGTCAATCTTACGACCGTTTCGAAAATAAAACTCAATCATAAAATTTTTGTGCTCGTCAGTAAAAGGCATCGCTGTATATTAGGATAAATGCATTTTAATTAGTGAAAATTATATTGCAAAATAAGAATTACACAATCTTTATTTTTTATATGTCAAACCGAGGACGTAATGCGCTTACATCGAAGTAATTCCTATGGGATAAAGCTCCTTTCAATTTCAATTAGTTGATAGCAATATTGGCACAAAAAATATTATTCTAATTATTCAATGCATACTTATTATACATTACTGTATATTTTCCTTTACATATGCACGTTTCGTGAGAGTACTTAATATAATTACACCGTAGGGAGAAGAAATATTGAAAATACCTCTAGACGCTCATCCACTTCAATCACCTACATTCGTGTCCGTAAATAAATTATATTACTTTGACCGTCACATGCAGTAAAATGACTTATAATAAACTTGTTTTTAGACACCATTTGTGTGTGAATTTACTAATTTAGTATGTATTTATTCTCAAGCACTCTATAAGAAACAGTTTTACCAAGAATATATATTTATATACCTAAAACACGAAAGCTATAATAAATGCTGTTTCACCCGTCATGTATCTTTACAACAATCTCGTTTATAAACGAAGAAACAAATAATAAAGTGTACATATTTATATTATTGGCTCTTAATAACTGATCAGATCTAAACATACTGCTATGAATAGTGGGTTAGTAGTGAGATGTACCACTATTCACACCAACTCTGTCCAGCTTAGATACTCAATCGGTTACTTTTTATAAATGGGACTGCTTTCCTCTCCGGTTTTCCAATGGAAAACATGGAAAAATAATTGTATTAATACCACAATCAGGCGCCACACAAAATTAAATTGTGAATATTGTTAGTTTTACTGAAGTTATTGTTAAGCACACAAGTAGAAAGGTAATTAAAAAGATATACACATCTTTACTCAAATGAATCTTTAATGTATATAAAAAAATAAAAAAGAAAAAAAAAATTCTTTATAAAGTATAAAGAATTGTGCAATACAAACTTACACTTAGAGGTAAAAGAATTTGTTGAAAATGACAGCAAAACAAATCCAAACGTCTCTGATTACACCCGAACTAAATTAAAATAAATTAAAATTGCAAAGATGTTTTTTAAATTTCACCCCTAATAAACAACTTCAAAAGATAAACAACCAGAACTGACAGACCGAAGCAAATCTCTAACACATGCGCAGTCACATGTAACAAAAAATGCCCTTGACTCCAACGTGCAAAATTTAAAGTTAAAGTAAATTTTTTATATCGAAATATTAAAATACGTTCTTTGTCATTTATATATATATATATATATATATATATATATATATATATATATATATATATATATAAATGACCTTCCATCGAATGTTTGCGTGGATGTAATTGCTTTGTTAGTGATAATAAAATCAATTATAGATCTATGGCCTCTGGAGTTGTTCAATGTATACTCGTGTTGATCTTTAAGTGGGAAATATGTGTCGCTAATTTTCAACTCGTTTCTTACGCAGAAGTCGATTAAAAGCTCTCTTTTCGTTGATGGTAGCCTCGTTGAATTTTTGTTTTATAGCTGATAATATGGCATTGCCTATCCAGAGATCTCCAAATATTACGATCTTATGGGAGTTATTGATTTTGTCCATGGAGGTCTATAGATCTAGGTAGACTTTCTCTTAATCTTCCACAGGTTTAGATATATCTGGAGCATAAGTATTTATAAAGTGTATTGTAGTCTGGTTCAGTTTCAGGGAAGTTCTTAATATTCTGTCGTTGATATATTCTATATATTCGTGGCTATGCGCGTATGTTTCATGTAGTAGCATGGCAACGATTACGCTCTCTCATGCTTAGTCTTCCCGCTATAAATCAAAATGAATCTGCCAATCTTAGATGTTCTTTGTCCTTTCTGTTTCGTTTCTGAAATCCCAAAGATGTCTATTTTGTGGTTTTCCATCTCGACGAGGATTCCTTGATCTCTTCCATTCCACGATTTTTTGTTCCATCAGGCCAGTCTCATAATGTTATGTTTGGGTTTCCAAATTCGTTTTTCCCTTGTCATATCGTGGGTGGTCGTCGTGATGATCCGTCCTTCCGATGCAGTATCATTGGTTCTATGAGCTGTGTGTTTTTTGCATCAACAGGTAGCTAACTTTACCGAACTAATTCTAAGATTTATTCTTAACATTTGCATTAAAACCAAATAGAAGAACAAAGCTAAACTTACTGTGATTAGACATTTCGTAATGCACGCAACGATAGTTCTTGCAAGATATTTTAAAATAACTCCAATGAACAGTAATAGAATTATAATGATTATTTGACAGGTACTCGTAAATACCTGCAGTAAAGCGTGAAGGATCGCATTAAGGTGAAATGGTTCGCTATCGTCTAAGTACGTATTTAATAATTTAGATTAGGCAAAGCTTTCCTACATGTGTTTTTAATTACATCTTTTACTATATTTGCAAAATTTGTAATTAAATTTTAACATTTACATTTTTAGGAGTGGTACTTGAACAAAAACCGCCAAATTTTTACTTCAAATTTGACAAGCTTCATAGAGAACTAATAGTCAGAGTAAAAGTTGATAGTGGTAGTAGCATAGAGAATGATAATATTCTGTAACATTTTCCTATTTTGAATGACAAATTTACGTACTAATGTTATCCAATGTAATGCTAAACTCAAACAGAAAATTCTACGAGTTAAACCTCATGTGTGAACTTATTGTTTTACAATATTTCGAAATTTCTAAGTGCATACTATCGACGCAATGTCCTCTCAATAATTACATAACTCACATTGATCTGGTAAATTCAGTAAGTAGTATTATTCGTTATTAATATTATCGAGTCTCTAATAAACACATTCATTTAACTATAAAAGTTATAGAATTGAATTTCAAGCACACTTTTATGCTTACGCAGGCAAACGAATCTTTTACTGCTCAAGTGTTTATTGTGTATTTAGTCGATGGTTCTGCCATTACCACTACCACCATCATCACCAAATTTAATCAAAATCCTTCGCATCGCCCGGAAAGTTCATATTTATTTGCGTATACACTCCAAGAAATTACTCATTTAAATTAACAGTGGAATACAATGGAACAAATCAAGCGAGTTAAATTAATAACAGTCGAACGAACAACTTTTGAACAAATTCGTTCTAGTGCTTATATATGCTTAATTATAAATTCAGTAAAAAAAAATGAACTGAATAATATAAAAGCAAACAACGAAAGAGAATTAAATCCTGTTGTCCCTATTGCAATTTGACTTCCTCTAAATAGCTTTAAATCACAATAACCACATATATCTTGTATGTGCGAGGTAAGCGTCATATGTTCTTGACAAGATTATACATGTTCAAACGTGTTCAAAGTATTTTACGTCATAGTGTTACTATAAATAGTAAAGTTCTACGAGCAATAATTATCAATAAAGTCCGCCACTCTCGGCTCTCAAAGACGTGGGCAACCGGGAAAATCACTTACCAGAGCTTGGCGTGCTAAATTTAGGGTACGTAAATTTAAAACTTGACATTGAAGTTATCCAATGTATCAGAATGAAATAGATTTGCCTAAGCAAGTAAGTGTAAACAAGCACAGTAGGCTACCCCCCTTACATTTAGATGCAAGTAGGGATACATGTAGTGTAACTGCACATCTGTTTATTCTATTTATGTATTGAATAGCTTTCTCAACCCCTCTTATCAATCGAACCAATAGCATTGTATAAAGAGAGTATAGAGTATAACGATTACTTCCACACATAGCTTCTCAATGTCAAGAAGTGTATTTGCGTACCCTGGTATGTATGTACGAGGGGGTATTGATATATTCTTACCCTATTAATGAAACAACTTAAAGTTCTGACTTACAATATTTAATTATTCAACATAGTCTCCTCAAAAATTAATACTCTTAATATAGCGACTCTGCAACGCCTTTAACCCTTCTAAAAATGTTCATCTTGGTATGCAAACCAACCCTCCATAGCTTGTATTACCTCTTCGTTACACAAAAATTGACGTCCTCTTAAATTTTTTTCAATCGAGGGAACAGATAATTGTCTGAGGGGACTAAGTATTGGGAATAAAGCGGATGTTCCAGTAATTGGAACCCTAGATTCCGAATTGTATTCATGGTAATGCGTGATTTGTGTGCAGGAGAGAACAACACACTTTTCGCTAACATGCCATGTCTTGTTTCCTTGATTTTCTCTCCCTCAGGTTGGTTAGTAATTTAAAATAAGAATCTGCAGTGCTATTTTTTTTAGGTAATCGATCATAATTATTCCACGGATATCCCAAAAAAAAACTGAAGCAAGGCCTTAGAGAACCATGATGCTTCCATTCCATCGATTGCTGTTTCATTTCTGGGTCGTAAAAATGAACCCATGTTTCATCCGTAGTCACAAGACGGTTCAAAAAATCTGGATCTCCTTCAAAGCGGGCACAGATTGACCGTGATGCTTTCACTCTTGCTCGTTTGTGTTCGACGTTCAAATATTTAGAAATCCATTTTTTTTCATATCTAAATCGACGTGAACTATATGATAGACACGCTCATATGAAATCTTTAGTTACTCAGCTATATATTTCAGCCCAATTAGACGGTCTGATATCATGTCATGAGCTGCATCAATATTTTCGGGGTGGAACACCGAAATCGGTCATCCTGGTCGCTTCTCATCTTCAACGGAAAGTTTTCGTGTTCTGAATTACGTAATCCAATTTTTGACAGTCGCATATGATGGACATTGATCGCCAAGTATGTTAAGCATATCTTCGTAAATATCCTTACCACTTAACCTGGTCAAATACAAGTATTTAATGATGCCTCGATATTCCAATTTATCGATTTTCACATTTGCATTCGACATGCTTTCTTTCAAAATTTACTGCACTGCAATACTTCAAATTCGAGACACTTTTAAAATGTCATTATTTCTTGCCATTATTAGCGAGATTTTGTTTTGTTCAAGGAAAATGGCTTAGGCTAACCAGATATCAATACCTCCTCGTAGTACATGAATACATGAACAGCTACCATAGTGTGAAGTTGTTTATAGACTTATTTACGAATACGCATAGATATAATTCGAACCGAAAGCATTTTCCTAAATAACGCACATTTTTATTTCAGTAAAGCTAACGTACTAACGCTACTGCTTCCCTACCTAAGTGGCGATCTTTAGATATCATTCTGCACTCACACCTATTAAATTTAACCAAGGTTTAAACGGCGTTGATGGTGATTTATCTCGTTCATAGTCTACCGTACGAAAGTGGGTAAAATGGTTCCATTTAAGGCAAGAATCTATTAAAGATGATGGACGTTTCGGTCGGTCAACACTAAATAATTTAGTGTTATCCCAGTGACGATTCAATGAAGAGCATACCTTCAGAGGTTGTACCTTAACCAAAGGTGTTAAACACTTGCTTAACGCAATTTTTCTTTTTAAAATTGTCCAACTGAAGATGGTAACTTAGTTGCCGAAACACGTATTTAGTTTATTGATTTACATTGTAGTTAGGGATTTTTCTTGTTTCTGTCTGTTTTTAATATACATACATAGTCTAACCATAAAGACATGTAGTGTCATTACTTGTCTCGTAGCCCCTAGTGAACACAATTTCCACTATAGAGTGATCCGAATAGGTTAATCCTAACGCTGTGATTGTACAAAGTGGGACAAGACGCCACAAATTTTATGTCTTCTTTAGCCTCTTAAAATTACCTACCGGTCATCCGCGTTCTACACGTGCGTCAAACCTTTGGGAAGCTGTTCGTGCAAGAGTTGTTGGAAATCCACTACGATAGCAAACAATGCTGTACTGTAAACTGAACATCGCACCCAGAACAATCTCCTGTATGATTGGAGAAGGTTGAGACATAAAGAACTACAAAAGAGGCAAACACCATCTTTTAATGTGAAGACCATAAAAACCGAAAAAGCGAAATTGTTAAGTCGTTATGACAAAAGAAGCTATCGCAAAATGTTATTCCTGGACGCGCGAATCATGAAGAAAGTATAACCGACATAATGATAGGGTGTATGCTCGAAGATCCCCAGGTGACACTGGTTCAGTGCGGTCAACATTTTGCCTCAGTAATAATTTGGTCCCAAAGTTTTCGGAAGAATTTTAGATGATTTGTAGTTGTACTAAATGAAGATTGGTTGTTATCGTTGGAAGTCATATGTCACAATTAATTTGTTTTAATACAGACAGTTTAGTTTTGTGATGTAGTTCAAGAAATGTCTTATAAGCCAGATATTCGTAAAGGAATTTAAAATCTAGTTGGGCGAATGTCCAAGCTTGACATTGTTTCCATTTATCGTGAACAAGATATTTCTTTATCAAGAATTTATAAAACCATAAAGGAATATGAAGAGGGAATACCCAGCGTTAATTTGCCCAAAAGTGTTCGACCAAGAATTTTGAGCTAAGTGAGGGAACAAAGAATTTGAAACCGTTAAGGACAGAGTTGGAGATTCACAGCAAAAATAGGTCGAAAATTCGGCGTTTCAAAGACCACTGCTTTTCGAAGAATTTCCTGAAATAACGCGGTGTTTCGAAAATGAAGGAAAAAAGCAACAAAATATACCGCGGCTCAGTTAGAAAGAATATCCAGGTGTTGTCGTGCGCTAAGGCGCATCCATTTTGTCAATAAACTGATTGTAATGGATGATTAGAAATATTTCACCTTGTCCCATCCAGAGCTGAAGGGAAACGACTGTTTTTATACCGACGATATAGAAAACACACCAGACGATATCAAATTCAAAGGTAAATCCAAATTTGAACACAAAATTTTAGTGCGGTGTACTATTTCTGTGGCCCGATTTATTCCGCAGCCGTACATTGTTCGTGTTCGAGGAGAAGCCTTAACTGTACAACTTTACATTCAAAGATGCCTTTCTGAACTACTTCAGTTTTTAAATACACATCATGGCAATTACGATATCATGTTTTGACCTGATCTAGCTTCATGCCATTATGCTAGAGTTACCAGAGACTGGTATAACGCAAACAATATAAACTTTGTTCCTAAATTAGATAATTTTCTCACTGTACTTCAGGCTCGGCCAATAGAGGAATTTTGGTCAATATTGACGAGAAAAGTGTATGAGAAACTGGATGGGAAGCTGCAAATGAAGACTAATTACGACGTCGAATTTTTCAAAAAATTTGAGAAATTTATACTGCCGTTGTTCAGAGGATGGCCCACTATCAATAATTTGAAGATTAAGTATTTATTGCTATATTTATTGTTACTCGTAATTATTGCAATATATACTTTACAAAATAAAAGTTTTGAGAAAATTATCAACACCTAAAATTTTTCTAAAAATTGTATTCAAAATTGTTGTAAAGCAGCGATGCACATACCGCGGCTCGCGGGCCGCATGCGGCCCACTGTCCATATTTATGCGGCCCGCAAACGAATTTTAAAAATTGTTCGAAAAACTACAAAAGTAGGTAAAAATCCATTCAAATCAATATTTCTTAACTTTTTATTTTATTCTAACTTTTGTAATTGTTAGTAAGATATGTATCTTTAAATACCTACTACTTTCTTGTTCAGGTTTACTACGTACGACAGGTATGCTCATCGTCGTTCCAAACATATAGTTACGAGACTAGAAATCTGTCGAACCAACAAGATTACTCGAAGATTCGCGAAACACGTCGGTATTAGCCCCGAACAATGTGGTAGGTTCTCGATGTTAGGTAACTCGTATCAATACAACGCATCGCCCGCTATCGGGGCAGTTAAGTTTTAACTACGGACAAGCGAACGTTATATTGTTTGAATTGTAATGTGTGAAGAATAAATATTTCGTTGTTCGAACTTGGCATCTACCTACGTAACAATATAATATCCATTTTGATATGGATAAACCAGGCCCCAGTAAAAAAACGTAGTCGTAAGGTTGAAGATGAAAATCGAAAGTTTCAAGATATTTGTACCGAAAAATACTTTTTTATTTCATCGCATAACAAAAGTGTCTGGACTTAACGAAATTATCTGGAATTACGACTGACGGAGCACCTTCAATGGTTGGAAGTAAATCTGGGATAATAACTATGTTAAAAAAGTATTTACAAACTAAAAACATAGATACCAAGGAATTAATGCAGTTTCATTGCACTATACATCAAGAGGCCCTCTGTTCAAAATTATTGGGATTTGAAAATGTGATGAAAGTTGTAGTACCTACTGTAAACTTTATAAAATCACGAGGTCTCAATCACCGACAATTCACACAATTTCTCGAGGATATTGAAAACGAATATGGTGATCTCCTGTTTTACACTGAAGTAAGGTGGCTAAGTCGTGGGTTGTCACTAGAGCGGTTTCTTAACTTGATTGAAGAAATCAAAATATTTCTGGCGGAAAAGAAAAAGGACGTCTCCGAACTCGACAACCCTGATTGGCTGTGTGACTTAGCGTTTCTTGTAGACATCACAAATCACTTGAATGTCTTAAATACGCGACTCCAAGGCAAAGATCAATTGATTTCGCAGTTATACTCTCATGTTTCGTCCTTTCGATGCAAATTGAGTCGTCTCAGGACACAAATCAATTCAGCCAATTACAGCCATTTTCTGAACTACAAAAAAATTATGGAGAAATTCAATAAAACTGATGTCAATTTCGCTTATGTTGAAAAAATTGATATTTTAATACAAGCTTTTCATGATCGTTTTCTAGACTTCAAAAAAGTTAAACCTCTATTAGACATTTTCAGCAATCCTTTCAACATTTCACCCGAAACTGCACCGGAATCAATACAGCTGGAATTGATAGACATGCAAAATGATGATAATTTACGAAACAAGTTTAATGAAGGTAATTTACTCAACTTTTACCGTTGAGCTGACAAAACCGCTTCTAATGAGTTGCGAATAAATGCATTGAAATCGCAAGCTTATTTGGATCGACGTATATTTGTGAGCAAACGATTTCAGTGATGAAACTTAACGAAACAAAAAATCTAAACCGTCTGGCAAATGAAAATCTGGAAGCAATTTTACTTGTGGCGACAAGTAATGTGGAGCCAAATATAAACAAAATTGTTAGGTCAATGCAATGTCATGCATCAAAATAATAAAACATGAAATATTACATTGTAATGATTAGATTACATTACGATTACATAATTACAACAAACATTTTTGAATGTTCTTTTATTTTTATCATTTGTAGTAATTCATACTATTTAAAAATAAAAATATTTGTGTTAATAAGTATTCTTTGTAGTGGCCCGTCCTTGGCTTATAATTTTCCCGAGTGGCCCCTGTTCCCTATAAGTCTGTGCATCCCTGTTGTAAAATTTTTGACACACCTCTGTTTAAAGAAAAGAAATGGGTGTTTCAACAGGATTTAACACCCGATTGGCCGTCTGTTAGCCCTAACTTGAACCGTCTCGACTATCACTATTCAAATTTGGAACCTCTGAAACGAAATATTCTTGAAACTGCAACAAAAATATCACTAGTAGGAGTAAATTTATAGAAGAATGCTCGGTTGTTTGGTATTTTATGAATGCAGAAAATGAATACTTTCAAATAAATTGTATATTTTTTTGTACTTTTCAAATGTGAGGAGTCATTTTTTCTTGATATGCCACTAAAGTAGGTACCTACTAGTAGTATTTATGGTCAGACTGTGTATACTATTATATTACTTTATGTCGCATCTGTCACTGCTAATTAGTTCTATTAATATAAAATATTTGTTTTGTTATTATAAAAATAAAATACATACATTAGAGGAAGTCTAGTGTTTACTTAGGGATACGCCATTACTAAAATATATGTCAACAACAAAATTAATCGATTAGTTTATAACTAAAACTACGGGGCATGTAATTATAATTTCAATTCTCCCAACTTATTACTGTCACAGCTTAACTTCTTGTTTCTCATCTACCTCTTATACATAATTTCACATTTTGCTCTTGATACATTTGCCTGAGTTCATCGTTAAATTCCCCAATTGTCTCCGTATAATGAAACTTTAACTTAATACCGTTACATTGACAAATTAATTTTACCCTACTCAACAATATACGCATAAGTGCTGTTGATCTGATAGTCTGTTTCTGTATTCCGTTTTTTATATTACTTAAATTTAATAAATGAATTAATAGGATTTAGTAGGTTTTCATTTGTTTACTTAATTTATGTATTGTACTGTAACTTATTTTTCATAAATTAATCTGGTTTACAGGACAGTGATTAAATGGAAGAATATTTTAACACTTATTTTGGGGGAAAAAAATATATTAATAATCGACGAAGGAGATACTTGTTGAAACTTCATTATATAGATATAATAAAACACAGTTGTATAGTTTCAAAATAATATATATGCACTACATATGTTTCACCACACTGTGGCTTCATCAGGTGGATGAATATACTAATTCAAAATATCAATTAGATCTTATATATATATATCAATACAAAGTACAGAACTAATCTTATTCTAAGTATTCTTATTCTATTTATGTCTAGTTGGTCATTTAAAATTATACCTAATTTATTATATTTGTTAATTTCTAAACTTTCTAACATATTAAGTTTTTTACTTTTATCTAGAACATGCAAAGTTTTAAAATTAGTGTTGAATTTGTGATTATGTTCTAGGCAACGATTGGCAAAAGTTGAGTCTGTCTTCTTGTCTCTGTGGCTTCTTTCATGTTCTTTCATTCTAATATCAAATGTCCGTCCTGTTTGTCCGACATACACTTTTTTACAATCTTCGCATGTCAACTTGTAAACCCCTGAGTTGAATCTATTGTCCGTTTTATCTTTGTTGTTTTTTATAGCGTTTTGTAAGGAATTGTTGATTTTGAATGAAATGGTCTCTTCTTTACTTGTTTTTATTAAGTTTCCTACTTTGTTTGAAATTGTACCGATGTATGTGATAGAATTATAACTGAATGTTTTATTGTTTTTTACTGTGGGGTAAATTGAAGATATCGTTTTAGATTTCTGTAGTTTTTTTAGAATATTATTAATTAAATTTATGGTGAAACCGTTATTTAGCGCTATAACGTGTATTCTATTTAATTCTATATCGAAGTTTTCTTTACTCAACGGGACGTTAATTAGTCTGTGAAGCATTGATTGATAAGCAGATAATTTGTGTGTAATGGGGTGAAACGAATTTGCGTGTATAGTTAATGCTGTATGTGTAGGCTTGTGGTAGATAGAAAATTCATGTTTTTTAGTTGTGTGTGTTATAGTGAGGTCTAGAAAGTTTATGGATTTATTTTCTTCTATTTCAATGGTAAATTTGATGTTTGGGTGAATAGTGTTAATGTAATTATGTAGAGATTTTAATTGTCTGTCTGTACCGTTAAAAGAAACTAATATGTCATCCACATATCTTATCCAGTAAATACAATGTTTGAACAACGGGTGTTGGCTTATTATGTTTTCTAAATGATTTAAGAATATGTCAGAGAGTAACGAACTTAGGGGATTTCCCATAGCTAGTCCCTCTGTTTGTTTATAAAATTCATGTTGAAATTGACAATAGTTTTGGTTTAAACACATTTCTAGTAAATTTAAAAGTTCTATTGTAACAGTGGGATTGGTCTTGTTTTTGTTCAAATTTAAGGAGATTATGTTTATTACGTCCTGGGGTGGAATACTTGTAAATAGATTAGTGACGTCGAAAGATAACAATTTCCAATTGTTAGGTAAATCTATATTTGAGATTTTATTTATTAAATCCTGAGAATTCTTAATTGAAAAGTTGGATTTGAATTTAGTATGTTCAAGGATAAGGTTTATTAAATATTTTGACAAATTTCTACATATTACACGTTTTCAGTGTAGTAATTCTTGTTTCTATTTACCTTACTGTATTGTAGTTTAATTCAAATTTTCTATTCATTTATACAGATGTAATCACTTTAATTGTCCTTACTCATTATTAATCTAATTTTAAATTTTAACTTTAATTGTTAATCTAATTGGTAATTCAGTCTTTAATCTAATTTTAATTTTAATTGTTAATTTAATTGTTAATTCAATCTCACAAAAGCAAACACAGTTCTCATGTTCTCATTGTATTAATTCTTGTTTCTAGATACTTGAAAAAGACTGAAAAATAATAAAAGTCGAAACGTCGTAGAATAAAACATCATAATTCAATAAAAGGTCGCTAAACCAATAAAAAGTCTATTATTTTTAATATATATATATATATATATATATATATATATATATATATAGTATATTCGTGACCTTGGTATGATAAGGTAAACTTAATTAGGCGGCGATTAAAGGTCTGGTTATTACTTCAAAGTGTATATATTTAAAATAATCCTACATGTTTCGGCAATGATGCCTTTGTCAAGGATATAAAAAATAGAAATATATTTTTATATATATATATTTTTTATATCCTTGACAAAGGCATCATTGCCGAAACAGGATTATTTTAAATATATGCACTTTGAAGTAATAACCAGACCTTTAATCGCCGACTAATTAAGTTTACCTTATATATATATATATATATATATATATATATATATATATATATATATATATTGTTATAGTACAGATCTGTAACTAGTTAAAAATGATTTTGGTTGAATTTAAAAATATTATCCCGGTTTATCTCAAAATAATTTCCGCTGTTTTAGCGAAACGCTCTCCTAACGCCATCTATAGGCAAATTTACGCAACACATCAGCTCATTGATAAATTGCATTTTTAATTTAAACTGTCTTCGTGTAAAAATACTACAAATAACTAATAACCTCATAGCTATAACTATTTTTTTAGTTCCTTTTGCATTTCCTTTTTGCGTGAATTAATCCACATTCAAACATCCCGCTTTATTATGGAACGGTAGATTATTTACTTTCAAGGGATGCGATAAAATATATTAGTAAGATCATATGTTCTATGTTTATAAATAATAAAAAAAACATGAACGGTTTTTTTTTTCGTTGTTGACAGTTGATCTTTTTTGTGAAAAGAAAAGGTCGCGCTCAGCAAAGTTCAAAGCGTTTTTACTTTTTGTGCATATTTAATGCGAGTAGAAACCTGAAATTTATTACATTACAAAGACTGAATATTTGTACACCTCTTGAATAATCTATTACCTATTTTCCAAGCTCCTAATGCTATTTTTAAGCCTGGAAACTTATACCCAATAAGAATACTTATCCAAAAGCTGGAAAAGGTGTCACAATTCCTGTTCCATATTATTTCCGAGCCTATTATAAACTAGTACTACCCCTGGGACTTACTGCATACTTTCCTATTCAGTGAACCAGCCCAATACCAAGTAACGAACTCCTAAAGCATAATTTAAGAGTGGAGGAAGACCAGTGTAATATATATATATATATATATATATATATATATATATATATATATATATAACACCAACTAATACTTAATTAGTAACGATATTTTATTAATTTAAAACCCTACCATAAACTTGGGTATTGTTGCCAGTAGGTGCAATTTCTACGAATTGTACACGAGTCGAATACAACTCCAATATTTGGTCCTTCGAGAACCGGATATAAATTATACTAGTATTAACAAGTAATGGCCCCAAGCTAGAGCCTTGTGATGTCGTGTTGGATGAACACGTTAAGTGTGAAAATCATTAAAGCAGATATAACACAAGCGAGAACCTAAGTAAGAAGAAATAAGATTCAGTAAAGAAGGAGAGAAACCAAAGACATCCAATTTAGCTAGTAGTATTGAGTGATCGATGGAATCGAAAGATTTGGCGAAATCTGTATATGTATATTACATCGACTTGAAGGCGATCATCGACAGCTTTGCTAATAAATTACTTAATTCCTACCAAGTTAGTGGTGGTAGAACGCGCAACATGAATTTGTTATGTTGGTAAGGAGGCAGCAGATGATGTACTTCACATACTATTTGTTCATATATTAAAGACTCAAAAATTTTAGCAAAATTACTTAATGTCGTAACTGGTCTGTAATTGCATATACCACTACAGTTGCCACTTTTATGGACTGGCACAATCCTATATTTATACGAGTAAAGTGTATATTAATGAGTCCAGTGTACGGTGAAACAGAAAACGACCACTAAGTATTTAGTATTATATTTTATTTTTTTTATTTTTGAAATAGTCCGAAGCCGTAAACGGCATGCCTAATCCGATTCTGTTGTATGGAGCAAATATCGCAACTCAACTGATTCAAACCTTACTATTAAATGGGAGACAATATTTGATTGAGGAATGTTTCTTGACGAAACACGTGGCACATGAAAACTAACTCGAGAAAGCAAACAGGGCGAATGAATTTCGTTGCTGATAATTTTCTTTAAAAACAAAGCACTCATTTGCTCTCAACGCGCACTCAACGATTCCATGTTGTGTCGGTGCAAGACAAGATTGTAGTCAATATTACGCTCGGGAAAAGTTCCATCCAATTTGAAAGATATAAACTTTAAAAATCTCCTCTGCACTTTCTCAACCATCTGCTGTTGGATTGTATAATAAGGATACCACACAACCGATCCATATTCAAGCCTAAAACGCACATATGCGTAATATAAAGTTGTTAATGTTCTGCGGTCATCAAAATCCCTAGTGACACGTTTAATTATTTATTTAGCGTATGGCACTAAGCACACCTGTACAAGCCAAAAATATACACTAAAATGAAGAGTATACAACACAAATAAATTATTTACAAACAAACATCTAAGGATTTAATATAGTCTATTGCACTTTCCTTGTATTGACACCAAACCAAAAGTTATCTCATAATACATTGTCAACTCAGGTCAACCTTAAACAGAATCAGATCAAACAGTGGAAGGACAGCTTGCGTTGGTGGTGCAAGGTTGCTGAATGTGATGCGGAGTTGCGCGTCAAACCATATGCAATATTGTTGAGGATTATCCCCTAAGACGATTTGGAAGAAAGTTTGAATGCGACACGTTTAATAAATCCCAGTGACTTGATAGCTGATGAGGTTGATCAGATATTGCGAAAAGTTCAATTGGTTATCAAACGTGATACCCAAATCCAAACGCGTAACAGTTTCGCCATGGATGAAGTAAGTCAAGGCATTATGTTTCTTCGTATAAGATACAGAATTGCATTTGCTAATATTAAAATTGAACTTGTTTTTCATGCACCATCCAACTAACGAGTGGGGCAAAAGTCCCGCTACCATTTTGATTGCCTATAACTTTGTTGAAAGAAAAGATAAGTAAGTTTGGTTTTCATAAAAAGTTTATTTGCTCTTTACATTTTTTTTCGTTATGATTGGAAAATTATATCGGCTAAATGGTGACCACGATTCGCTATGCAACTTTCGGCTCTCTTTAAGGCATTTTTCATGACATCCTGCAACATCTAAGGCTGAATTTCTTCAATTTCTTGACGAACATTCTCTTTAAGATGTTGAATCGTTTGGGGGTTATTCACATAAACTTTTGATTTTAAAAAACCCCATAAAAAAAAGTCAGGTGCAGCTAAATCCGGAGATCTGGCTGGCCATGCTAAATCGCCATTTCGCGAAATTAGTCTTCGTGGAAAAACGTCATTCAATAATTGAATTGTTGAACGAGCTGTGTGTGCCGTGGCTCCATCCTGCTGAAACCACATTTCCTCTAGTCCTTGCTCTTCCATTTCAGGCACAAGAAAATTTCGAATCATGTCTTGGTACCGTTCAGCAGTAACAGTAACTCCAACACCTTCGTCAGTTTCAAAAAAATAGGGACCAATGATGTTTCCAGCATGAATACCACACCATATAGTTGTTTTTTGTGGATGCAATGACGTTTCATGAATTAATTGAGGATTCTGTGTCCCCCAAAACCGACTGTTCTGTTTATTGACGTGGCCACTGAGAAGAAAATGGGCTTCATCGCTCATTATCAATTTAGACGAAAAATCTTCAATTTCATCAGACAGCCTTAGGATTGCATTACTGTACTCAACTCGTTGATCATGATCTCTCAGTAGCAATTTATGAACTAATTGAATTTTGTACGGCAACATTTTCAAATCAGTTCTCAAAATTCGCCTTAAACTGCGTGCAGACATGTGTAACTGGGAACCACGTCTCCGAATTGATGTTTCTGGAGACTCTGGAACACTATCGCGCACCAGAGCCACATTTTCAGCGTTACGAGACGTCCGTTGTCTTCCAGAACGAGGCCTGTCTGCTGTCGTACCGTACTGCCGAAAATTCGCATGTAAACGATAAATTGTGGTTTTGTGAGGCACTGGACGATTAGGATATTTTTGACGCAATTTCCGCTGTGTGGAAATAATGGAACGATTATTTTCAATAAATATTGTCACTATTTCTGCTCGTTCTTGTGGCGTATATTTATCCATAATAAAATTTGGACGTCTACACAACACAATGGTTAAAGCTAAACTGAACTAAACGTCACATAACCAAGATGGCGCGCAATCAAAATGGTAGCGGGACTTTTGCCCCACCCGTTATAAAGTTCAGTGCGTTCTGCAGATAAGTGATGTCTAATTCATTTAATATGGTACGATAGATATTAAGGTCATTTGCATAGGCCAAAACTGCACAAGGTATGGAAGTTAGCAAGTCATTGATGAACATAATGAAAAGCAGTGGTCCTAGATTAGAGCCTGCGGCACACCTGAGGTGGAAATGTAAGGCTTTGACCTAAAGCCATTATAATACACGTGATTGTGCCTATCCTTAAGATAACTATGAAGTAACCTAATTAAACTAAATTAACCTAAAAAATCACATGATCAATGGTATTACAAAACTCGTGTAAAATCAGTATATATGACACCAAGTTGACCGCCCCCATCGAGCTCTTCAGCTATCTCCTGTGCAATGATAGCAAGATTGGTTGTAGTAGAACGCCCAATCATGAATCCATGTTGAGACTGTGAAATATATACTCTTATAATACTGTGCAGCAGATGTTCAAAAACTTTAGAAAAATTACTTAGAATGGCTATAGGTCTGTAATTCAGGACGTTAGCAGCAACTTTAAAGACTAGGCAAATTCTAGAAATCTTCCACACACTTGAAAACTTACAAGTACGCAAAGCCAGGTTAATAATTTTCTATAAAGATGCAGAAAAGACGCAAGCACAATCCCTGACCAAGAAGCTTTGGATATTATCGTGACCAGCAATAGTCGAATTTTTCAACTTTCCAGCGCATAGAGCGCCGTCATCAATGTCAACGTCAACAATGGCAGTTGGAGAAAGGCTACATAGCATATCAGGCAATGATGTCACAAATAATGGCGGCAGAAATACTGATGAGAATGCAGCAGAAAATGCGTTCACTATGTCCTGTGGTTTATTATAAACCGTATTGTTGAAATATACTTTACCAGGATTCCTGGAAGTACCTCGTTTCAATTGAATAAATTGCCAGAAAGTTTTAGATCTCAAATTAATATCAAAATATATAATACTAATTGCTAAATTGTAGGACACAGTTAATTAACAATGTTTATTGAACGAATTAATCTAAATTTAATTTACCTCTCAAGCGGACATGTACAGAATGAGCGTGCCATTTCAATAATTAAGTGGTGTGTTTAAAAAAAGGATTGTGTAACTACGCAACATTTACTTGTCGCCTTTTAATAAGTTAATTTTCTACCTTAAAATGTCACGTCAATATCAATAATATCGAATTTTAAAAAAGGTGCGCTTAACATAATGGATGCGTACAATAGATGATTGACTTTTTGTCTCATTAAATGTCAGGACCGCCACAACGTAGCTTTTGTCAGATTTCAAAAGGCACAAATACAAGATCCTCCTCGAAGGTCAGTTCCTATTATTTCCAACTAATAATTGACACATAAAAAGAGGACTGTGCAATATTCTCAACGTTATTGTAACGGTAACAAATGATAATATTTTTCTTTTTTTTTGATCTAGATAACAAAAATTTAGTAATAAAGTCAAGATATTCGCAACAATTCAAAATATAATTGGGCAATTTGCTCAGGATCTACTTCTTTAAGTATAATATCAGCGGAATTTTCTCTTTTGCAAATATAATCATTCTTACAAGTTGAAATATCACTGACGTGCTTGCAAAGACATCGACGGTAATGTAATTTGAAAATATATAGGTCAATCTAGTTTCCTTGTCAATATGCTGTTGCAAAAGACATAGAGCGAAGTCTTTAATTATATGTGAGGATTTATACACCATTCACTTTACTTTCTATAGTTTTTAATGAAATCTCTAGTCTTGGATGTTCGCCATTTAAGAGTTGCATCCAAAGATAAATAACATTATAAATGCATAGTTGAAGGTTATTTTCTGTAAGTCTTCTTGAATAACGTACGATATTACTTTAACAATTTAACCCTAGAATACTAAACTAGTTTTGATGTTACATGATTGCTAAACTCTCGTAGAATTTACTACGAATTAAAAAAAGCATTTTTGGGTTCTCTTTTTAATTTTATTTTACTTTATTCGTAAAAAAATTATAATAACATTCTTTTAAAGAAAAAAAAACATACATTTGAACTGCATAAACAAATTAATTAGAACAATCTAGACAACAAAATGATCGATGTTGACCACAGATGGATCGTTTGCATCTTAGACAATAGTGTGTTGTCATTTTACGAACCCGGCTTGGACAAAAACTACAAACTGTACGCCTGTTAGCAGCATGGATAGGTGGATCCGTGGGCAATTCAGTTTCCAAGATATCGCAAATATCTTGTCGGATTGGACGCCTCAAAGTTGTTATATTTTTTCTGATTTCTAACCAGGGTTTTATAAGTCCATCTTTCAAACTTAACATAAACTCTTGGCGGCTCACAGGTTTTTGATTTGCCCTATTCATATTGAAGCAATAAATGACAAAGGAATTTATGGTTGCTATATTAATCATATCGTAAAATACGCACAGAGGCCATCTTCTGGTGTTTCTTCCGCAGTTCACATTAGAACACATTTGGTCCGACGAATCAACTCCAGATTTTGTCGAGTTATAGAAATGTATAATCTCTGGCTTAGAAGTTTCAGGGTGTATACTTCCTTCTTGGTGCATTGTAGACAATAGGGTAACAATTTTCTTTTTGTTTTCTTTGAAAGAAACTAATGTTTTTTCTTTGTCGAAACAAAACATAGACGTTCCAACTTTTCTATTTCTTGAGCAAATCATTTCAGGTGGTATTTGGGGTTTATCTTTTCGTATAGTACCAACGATAGTAAGATTATATAGAGGTTTTAGAAGTTCTTCTGCAACTTGTACTGAAGTAAACCAGTTGTCCATCGTCACGTTTCTCTTACTGCCGCGGATGGTTTTTGTTAATTCTTTGACATAGTAATTGGAAAGAGGAAGTCCTCCTGTGTTTGTTCCTTTTCCCAAATATGGGCTAGCATCAATCATATACTTGGTGCTCGAGTCGCAGAGCATAACAATTTTGATCCCATATTTGGCGGGTTTATTTGGGATGTACATACGAAATGGACATCTTCCACGAAAAGCTAAAAGCTGCTCGTCAATGGTTGTGTATGAAGTTGGAGTGTAAGACGTATTGCAAATAGTGATAAATACATCCCAAATGCTACGAATGGGTGCGAAAGGATCAACTTTTTTTCTTTCAGCTCTGGTATTCTTATCATCAAAGCGCAATGAATTGATTAGAAATTGAAAACGGTCAGAACTCATTGTTGCTCTATATATAGATCCTGATAATTTGGTATCAAACATTTTTCTTACCAAAAGATGATTGTTTTTCATAACTGCTGAGAAAATCAAAAGTCCAAGAAGGGCTCGAATTTCTTCTTTAGAAGTTTGACTAATAGTGGACGTTTGTTTCGCATACTTGGCAGTTATCTTGAATATGCTGATTGTGTGTGTTACAATTTCCTGAATTATTTGATCACTAAAAAAATGTAGAAAGCATTGGGTAGGGTCAAGTAATTCTCTTGCATTATTTGCGCTTCCCGCAAAAAAATTAATTATGTTTCGTGCAGCCGTTCTTCTAGATCTTGTAGGTTGTTTGGTGTACCACCGATGTTTATTTCTACCTTTGAGAGAATTAGCTTGTAGAACAAACACTTTACTTTGAATTTGAGAAATTCTTGCTAATGGTATGTTATCATCATCTTCTTCTTCGACTTCTACATCATTATATACTGCATTTTCTTCATCATTTGCTGCAGCATCGTTTCCTTCGTTCATTTCTGTATCCTGTACTCTGTACCCGTCTTGTACTTCATCTTCGCTAATTCCTACCGAATTATTTCTATGGGTAACTTTTACTGCATTATTCAAAGTATCGCTAATAACTAGAAAATTCTCGTTGTTTTCATTGAAATCATTATCATCATCGCTAGCATCTCCTAAGCTATCATCACTATGTATTTCTTCTTGCTCTAGAACATCTTCTTCAAGATCACTAAAATCGTCTTCAAAGTCATTTTCAACTTGGTCGTCTGCATCAATCTCTCCATTCATAATCCTTTCAATTTCGTCAGAAATTTCCTTGCTTGATAATGGCTTCCTGTTAGCTGCCATTTTGCTTAGAAGAATTTGTCAACTGTTGAATAAATGAGAATAAAAAAGCAATAATTTACAAAAACACAATTTGGGTTTACCAAAACAAACCTTGCATTAATACTAATCACTCGTAAATTTAACGACGCGGTGGCTAAAAACTATATAAAAATTCGCTAATAGGACAATATGACTGCAGCACCGTAACGTTCACACTAATGTAGAAAGGTACTAAAAATAGCAATCGTCTCCCTTCACCGAAAATAGCCGAACTTAAACAATGCGTAGGGTACGTTCGTAAATTTTGCGACGGTTTAGTATTCTAAGGTGCTGCAGATATGAGAACACTATAAAGAAAGAAAAAAGAAAATTATGAACATAATAAAACAGGCTGGTTTCCATGGCGTTTTTTACTACAAGGAGGCGCATTGCATTGGGCAGGTGTAG
Source organism: Melolontha melolontha (assembly GCA_935421215.2). Lineage (NCBI taxonomy): Eukaryota > Metazoa > Arthropoda > Insecta > Coleoptera > Scarabaeidae > Melolontha > Melolontha melolontha. The sequence goes on from OW285238.1 coordinate 15,567,199, forward strand.
TTGAATGTGTGGAAACAAACTGGGGACTTAGTCCCAAAATGACTCTATGGCTACACACAAGGATAATAGACCCATGATAAGCTATGGAGCAGTCGCATGGTGGCCAAAAATTAAGCAAAAATGAGTAAAACAGCTAAATGGCGCACAAAGGCTAGCATGTCTAAGTAGCACAGGTGCCATGAGAATAACCCCTACAGCTGCATTGGAGATAATGCTAAATCTACCACCTGTAGAAATCCATATACAAGGAGAAGCAAGGACAGTAGCCCACAGGCTAAGGCAAGGGCAAACAACTAAAACTGAGTTCACGGAATTGACTAAGTTGATAGAAAAGCTTCAAGCAGATCCCATTTCAAGGAAACGGAGCGATGCCATGATTCGACAATTCAACTTTGATAAGAAAAATAAAATAGTCATTCCAGATAGGGACGAACGGAAAAAAAGCCCATGCGTCCAGGCAGAATCTGTCTAATACATTGGAGCTCTAAAACAGAAAAAAAAGTTATGGGAGCTAGAATTTATGTGCTCCAAAAAGGACAATTATCCAAGTGAATCTAAGTAGAGAAACTACTATTTCAAGCCGAAGTGACCGCATCGCAAAACTGCGTTGGAGAAATTAAGAGACAAGGTGGAATAAATCGCACCGTGGCGATTTTCTTCGTCAAGCAATGTTAAAGGCCCTGGATTCGGTACAGGTTAAATCTAAGCTTGTAATGGATTGTGTGTGCCCTAAACGGACTCAGTGATTACATTAAAGTGACATTAGCCTGGGTCCTAGGGTACAAAGGCCACAAGTCTAATGAAAAAGCGGATGAAATAGCCCGACATGTCTCGTTTACAACCTTCATAGGACCTGAGCCTTCCTTTGCCATTGCAAAAACAATTATTAAGACAGCAATGAAAAAGTGGGCTGAATAGAGTTGTAGGAAAAGGTGGAAAAATTTCCCAGGTCAAAGGGAGCTAAAGCAGTCCTTTAAAGAATATTCGCTTAAATTGACAACGGACCCATTGAATAGAGAAAGTTTAAGAGGCCTATTAATGGGACATTGTAAGTTCAACAAGTATGTGAATAATATAGGCTTGACAGAAGAAAGGGTATGTAGCTTCAGTCAAGAAGAAGGGGAAACCGCGATTCATGTACTATGTCAAAGTGAAGGTTTAACAAGAGCGTGGTTCATACAAATAGGAAATCAATATCCTAAAAGGGAACTATACAGGGTATAAAATAGACCCAGTATAGTTCTATACAGGGTCTGTCTTCTGAGATTATCCAGATTAGTTTTTCACCGCAAGAGGAAGCCATCAACGCCAATGTCAAATTGTGAAACCCTCAAAAAAACTGCGTCAGGCGATTCAAAATAAACAAGGAAGAATGTTTGTTGCCTTCTTCCAGATTTTATCTTCTTAACGAGAACATCCGTCCCGGCCCCATAATCCTCGGTTTGCAGTCGGCAATCATTTGGATGGGATATCCTGACCCATCCACCGCACAGTTCCCTCCAATTATCACCTGTTCCTTTTAATGAGAGAGACTCTACCCGAAAAACACTATAGAAGAGACGAGGAAGTGAAAAAACTGTAAGGAGATGGAAAAGCTAGCGCAAAACTAGGTATCAAAAATGCATCAATCGAGGGGGACGATTACGTGGAAAATTTTATTGTCGTACATGTAGCATACCTAAAGTTTCATTATCCAATAATAAAAACTCGATTTTTATGAATGAAACGGTCCTTAGTTTCTGAGTATGTATTATACATAAACAAGTTTTTAATTATGTGGTTCTGTACGTATAAGGGCAGTAAAGTGTTTAGCAATCTTTATATATTAGCTTTTCTGTGTTCCATATTCAATAATGTCATTTCTTTCTACTGAAGATAACAACTTAGTTGTCAAAGTACGTAACGAGGGTACGAATATCGATGTAGTAACGAGTTTTATACCTATTTAAGACCGCTAACTCATAATAGCATCTTAAAATATCAACTTAAAATACAAAATAAACTAAATACAATTTAATGGAATTTAACGTTAGTGTAACAACGCGTAAAAATTATTGGCGAATACGATCCAATGAAAATGTCACAGCAACAAAAATTAATGATTGAATAATGAAAACGTTACCGGAATTCTATTGTTTTTCACTTAATTCAACCCACGTACTTTTATTCTTTGATTACGAGTTACGGTTTTTAACGAATTACAAGGCCTCGTCCAAACGATATTGACCTTTAAGGGGAAAGCGTAAGATCGGAATGAAAGTAGTTCTTGGCTTTTGGAGAGATTTTTGGTAGAGAATTTTTCGTTAAGCAATCCACCCGTAGAGAATGTTGACTGTGGTCAGGCAATTTATAAAATTGCAAAAACATAAAAACTTAAATTGTCACAAATAAATCACAGTTAGAAAGTTTACATTAAAAAAAGATTAAAGAATGCTTTGTCATATGTCGTATATTAATCATAAACTCATTGTAATTAATTGCAATATTCTATCGCAAATGATAGAATATTTTTAAAGAAAGGACACACGATCTTTAATCCTAAACTCAATTACCATATATTGACAAGTTAATAAATATATTGCGTAGAATTACCACATTTCTAAACGCCCTAGTTGCAACATATTAAAGGGATGTATCAACATTATAACTTTTTAATGGACAAGTACTGCATATAAAAGAACCAGTTCCATGTTAATAAAGTAAAAGTTCTTTTTCCACGCTAAGTGATCATTTAAATACACCGCAATAAGCCGTGGCCTCGTGCGTTTTAGTCACGGGGTGAACTTAGCAACGGGCGCTTTAGTTATGTACTGAAGTTAGTTTTTTGATTTTTTACTTGCAAAATATCACATTAGTTATATGTGTCCCTTATCACTAATCTGTCAAAATAACTCGTCACAGCGTGACAAGAGACAAGTAATTTTGTATTATATGGGAAAAATGAACACAAACGAAAGTGGAAATGAAGAAGATGTTTTCATTGGTACTCCACCCGAAATTACTCAAGCAACAGCTAGTTTGCTGAGGAAGAAATCAAAAAGTCAGTACGAATGTGCATATAAACTTTTCCAAGATTGGCGTCAACAAAGCCAAACAAATTCATTCTCTGACAATGTGTTACATGCTTATTTTCCAAAATTTTTCGTAAAAGATGAAACCGTCCTCTTTGTGGACAATCTACTCAATGCTGCGTATGACAATTAATCTAAAAAACAATAATGATACATGCAAGTACCTCAAATTGTGTGCGTTTCTGAAGCGTAAATAAGACGGTTACAGGCCCAAAAAGTCGAAAATATTGACGCCCCAGCAAATTAGAGAATTCTTGTCATCTGCTCCAAACAAAGAACACCTATTTACAAAGGTGAAGTATAAAACCAAATTAAATAAAAATGAAAGAATTATAAATGTCTTTGGTGGGATTAATTTTTGGCTTAATGGGAGCTTGTCAGCGGGAAGAATTAATGAAAATTCGAGCCATTATTGAAGACCTCAAAACTGCCCTTTTATTTCACACTCATGATGCGAAACCAAAAACGAAACGTCTGTCACTGCTTTTGCAACGTTTGTTAAACAACAAAAATTAGTCCTAATTAAACATTCATATTTCGTTGCTTATTTTTCAGTTAAGTGTTAACTTTTTTTCTCTAAAACCTATTCGTTATATGGTTTATTGCGGATAGTGACGGTTTACTGTTCTTAGTGTTTATTTACCAGGCCGAAATGCCTCTAGATTCTATTGTTGTGGCAGAAATTGTAGCGTTGATACAAGATGGTAGAGGACAACGTGAAACCGCCAGAATCGTTGGTAGAAGCCTATGTGCTGACCAGCACTATCAGGAGAATGGTTTTATAACCAGACGACTCGGATTTGGGCGAAGAAGAGTCACGAGTCAAAAAGATGATAGGTTTTTGTTGCGGGATAGAACATCTTCTGCAATTTTGCTGCAAAATCAGCTTCAGGAGGTTAGAGGTGTTAACGTTAGTGAATGGACTGTTAGAAAAAGGCCTCGTGCTAATGAATTGTCTTGCAGAAGGATGGCTACAAGACCAACATTGAACCGCCAGCATCGAATAGCAAGATTGGATATATTGTAATATTGTCATGGAACGATGATCATTGGAGCAAGGTACTCTTCACAGATGAGTCGCATTTTGCCTCAATGCCAGACGGACATCGACGAGTATGGAGAAGACACGGAGAAAGATACGCGTCCGTTTGTATTGAAGAGAGACGTAAATTTGGTGCTGGGTCTGTTATGGTTTGGGCAGGTGTCACTTCAGAAGCACGTACAGATTTTTCATAGAGAATGGCTCACTAACAGCTCACAGATACATAACAGAAGTCCTGGAATATCATGTTATGCCTTTCATGGTCACTATGGACGAGCAAGGAATTTTCATGCATGATAATGCAAGACCACACGCTGCCAGGATTGTCAGTGAATATCTAGCCAGCATGCAGTCCAGATATGAATCCCATCGAGTATGTCTGGGATGAGTTAGGGCGATGTATCTGAAGGCATACACCTGCCCCAAGAACTGACCAGGAGATGAGAGAGTTTCTAATGCAGGAGTGGAATAACATGGATCAGAATGTAATGCTTAATTTAATTCAGAGTATGTCTCGTCGAATGCAATCAATCGTTAATGCAAGAGGTGGTAATACACGTTATTAATTATCATCAATTTTTCAATAATGTTAAGTTTTATTCATTCATTTTCTCTAATCTGCAAATAATGTTAACAATAGCGGATCTTCTTTTAAAATGTACTGTTTTTCTAGAATAAATCATAAAAAAATAAATTGTGTTGTCCGATACCATATTTAAAAGCTTCGAAAATGCAGACATAAGGTGATGCATTTTATTTTTAGAATTATTTGCAATTTCTTAAATTATTTGAAGTGACCTAAAGTGTAATATTTTTAGTGATTATTTGCAGATATTTATTCTAATTCATATTTTAATATTTACATAAGAGTAAACGACAATTAAATCTGGTTGTGAAAAAACAGAATTTATCGACACAGAAGATACGCCTAACTACTATCTAACAAAGTCTTTGTGACTCAATAAATTTTTATTATTGCTATTACAAATAAAAGTCACAAGAAAAACCGATGGAACATGTAGTGAAAAATCTCGATCATCATGATAGCCTGTCATAATATTTTGTAACCAATTTAAAATCACGATATTTTGCAATTACAACCGTGAGTCATGTTAACTTCCGCATTTCATTTGAGTCACCCTTTTCGCTAACGAATGTATGAACGATCAAGGGGGTTGGAAACAACTGTGACTATCTCTATTCCTTTTTTCTTCCTCTTTCTCTATCTCTGAGTTTCTCACTCACTTTACTCTGCCTCTCTTTCTCTCCCTCTCCATCTGTGTGCGAGTGTTTCAAGTCTATCTATGGACGCGTGTGTTAACCTTCCATGTCGCTGTTGGTGTAATGCGTTGACAGTTGGGCGCCCGGTCGACCATAATTGACGCATATTAATCGAGTCCGTTGTAACACAAAATGTTCGCCTGTTGTTGCTGTCGTAAAATACGATGAATTGTACGAAATGAAACATCAATTATCGTTCAATATATTTTTCAATTAAAACCAAACATAAATGACGAAATTTTCTTCGAAACACCCAACATGCAAAGTAAATAAAAAAGTAAAAACAATAATTAATTTCCATTATTCTCTTACTGTAATTTAAAAAAATTACAACTTAAAATTTGCAAATCTACACTTGCTCTTCAAAATAAATAGCAATCTGATTCTCCAAGTGTACGAAAATTCGAAAGAATTCCATCAGCGCAGAGAAGAAAGTTACGCTCAACATTTTCTGGGATGAAAAAGTAGTCGTTCATTGGCTTAACAGTAAACAAGAAAGTTTTTTCATGGACGGAATGAAGAAATATATTAGGCGTTTGGAGAAATGTAGCGCACTAAAGGACACACACAAACTGCGCAAATTTTAAGACAGGAAATATGTCATTAGGTTAAATATTTAATCCCTAAACTGAACTCCACAACCTTTAAACGGATAGCGATTAAAAGATTTATTTATTTCTTGATAGAGTAATTAAATAGTTATTCATGAAGTAATCGATAATTAAATAATCTTCCCTGGTAAATTTCGTTGTTGTCTTGATAAGCAATAGAACAAAATTATACAGGGTGTAAACAAAATATACTCGGTATTGTTGTATATTGCGGTCATATTCGACCAATGGGAGACGCAGATACGTTTGGCTCTGTGAGCGTGCGTGTTGGGAGTTTGGTGGTGTGGGAACATTGAGATGGGGTTTTTGTGTAGCACTTCCATTTGAAATATTAAATAAGCTGGCCGTGTTAAACATTTGAGATTATTTTGTATTTTGCGTAGTGTATCATGCAAGTTGCGAATAGAACACCTGTTGAGGTGGATATTTGGTCCAAATCTTCTTGAGTATTTAGCAACAACTTTCTGTTGGATTCAACACACACACAGTCTTCGATTTAGGCCCGCAAACATCTAACACGGACACTAAGCTACCGCTAAAGGCACTAAGCTACCGTTACCCAATCTGAAGTTAGAAAAGATCCAGAGTTAGTTCGGATAATTTCATTAACGTGCTACCGGAATTGAGTAGCTGGAGATTTTCCACGTGGTCAGATTCTTAACCTGGTGAATCGCCAGGTGCTGTATCTTGGAGCTAAACTTCGTCCTTCGAATAAGTTTTGATTTTGTTATTGTGTCGTGGGATACAATCAATTTAAAATTATCACTAACTGATATTTTAAATCTGTGAGACACATGTATCCTTGGTTGTCATCTTATATTTCGTGCAGTCTAAAGTTAATTTCTTCCCCTTTGTTACAAATGCATAATGCGTTCCTAACGTATTGATGTACTCAAATTTCTTTCTTACCCTTTTTTATATTCGAACCAGGGGATACATAGGCAATAATTAGTAATTCATCTTAACATTTTGTGATCAATATTATATATTAAATTTTTTACATTTAATAATTAATGATTAATCTTAACATTTTGTAGTCAATATCGTATACTACAATTTTTTCGTTTAATAATTAATGATTTATCTTAACATTCTGTAGTCAGTATTGTATGTAACAGTTGTCCGTCAACTTTATAAAGCCCATTTGCACTTATTTCTATAAGGTTTTGTATGTACGATCGAGGAGATCTCCGACATTTATCCGCCTATCAGGCATGTAACTGCTGCAATATTATGTACAGGTCTTTCCATATTTTTATATATTATATATCTGTCAATATTGTTGAGTTATATACATATCCTATCATATTTTTATGTATTGATTACACTGGTCAAAGTTTTTGTAACTGTTTTTGGGTAATCGCTATGTGCTTATTTCAAAAATGTATCTCATTTTTTTATATCTGATAAAGTTTTTTACACGTATATTTTGAAAAAATTATATAACACTAAATATTTAATTTAATTGAATTTAACAAACACGAATTAAAAATGTATTTAACTAAAATGAGGTTATAATGATATAATAATGCAGTGCAAAAAATTATTGTGTCAGGAAAGGTTTTTTCAAAGATTTTCGTGCGTGCTTGTCGTCTTAAACATCCCTTTTTAGGCACCAGCACTAGTCTGCCTACATATTTACGTTCCACCGGCCCTGATATCTCTCTTCCATTACACGAATGTCCTGATGAAAGCGTTCGCCTTGCTCTTCGCTAAAATCCCAACAATTAAGAAATGCTTTTAACAGACATGCGTGACCAAGAGACTGAAAGCCTTGTAACAGGTCTTCAACCACTCGTTGATACTCTTGAGTTCGGTAGTTTCCCAAAGAGTTTTGGACAATCTATTTAAATGTTAACCATGCATTTTTTTCATTACCTTCCATGTTCTGGCCAAATTTTTGATTCTTCATCAGTTCTCGGATTTGATGACCGTCAAAAATTTGGCATCACTGGTGTTTGGAAATTTTATAAATTCTTACCTCGTAAATTAGTCATACAAAAATAACAATCAGTAGTATAATCTGATATACATATATATACCCAAAGATAGGGTTATTTGTTTTTTGGTGCTCCAACGTCGCAAACCTTTTACGCATGTTTTGCAGTATATGTGAGGTGCGAATGTCTTGTCTTGATTCCGAGTTTTATTTCAAAATAGGCTAGGTACACTTCTGCTTGATTTACGATTAGCTAAAGTGATTTATCCACATATATAACAAAGCCTGTCTGGGTAATTTTTACATTTTTCTCTGTTCATTATGAAAATACAAACGTTCGCACTCAAATCAAAATACACGTACTATCGCTCGGATAGCTTAAGAACGACTGAGGGCGGTTTGTGTGCACCGAGAGAATAAAAATAATTGCACATAGCACACTGTTCGCGCCACGTTACCAGTAATTGCGAAATTTCCATCAGTTTCTGTTACTAATAAATTAATATCTTTTTACGATAGAATGGAGACTTGACCTGATCGAGCAAAATTGCACATTGTTCTGAATTCAGCATGCAAAACTGGTAATAAGTCACCTAACAAAACCATGACCTCAGAAACGTCGCAGGCCAGTGTTATTTATTAATAATTTATTTTGGAAAATATATACAGGACCGCTCCTATTATATGTATATATGGATCTTTGTTAATAACTTTTGAGGAGAAAACATTTCCAATAAATATAGTTATAATATTAATTGTCTGTGCGAGTGTTGATTTGTAGTTGTAGCTTTCTTGTGTTTTTTTGATCCTACATCTTGTGAGTACGTTATAGACTCTACGTCATCCCTCTGACGTATGAACTCTGATTACAATTCAGTAATTCACGGTGGCGCCCATTTTAATTATTATTTTGATCAATTACGTAATAACGTTTCGAGAGGAACATCACGCCATCTTTGCTGAGACTTTAGCCTAGGTACTGGCTACTTGAGTTATATTTTTATTATCAATCCTTCTACAAAGGTAAGTACTTGGAGCCGTTTATCGTAAATTTTTGGAAGTCAGTTTTGTGTGATATTTATCTTTGCTATTTCTCGTAAAAGATTCTATCAAGGGGAAGAAGGAACCGCGATTCATATGCCAATGCGAAGGTTTGACGAGAAGGCAGTTTCTATAAATGGGAGATTAAAATCATAAAGCGATACTATATTTAAAAGAACCGCTATCAAAGTTCTAAGCTTAATAGTAATCATAAAAAACAGTGCTAGAGAAAGTATTCTAATGAGACATGAGAACTTTATTGCCAAGTGAAATAATCTATCTTACATTTGCATAAAAATTATTTATACCGCATCTCTCGATTCAATTATCTTATATACAAAAAAAGGTGTAAGTATATTAATACGTATAACGCATTTGTTACAAATGAAACAGACATGCAATATACACGTCTGTAACTGTACACATGGACATACACCTCGTATTTTCCAGCATTTACTTCTGCTTAAGACACGTTTTTCTGCCATCTACTATTAGGCGTCATCAGTTAAGCTAGTGAAGTAAGTAAAGCTTAAACAAATCGCCTCATAAAGTATAGCAAATTTTGTCCTATCAGGTGGCACCATATAATCTAGTGACATCTGACGGACGAAAGAGACTATGCCGAAAGTGGCAACCCTTCCCTTGACCGGCTATGCCCATACAGAAGAGAAGAAAATACGTATATAGGTGTAAGTCCATTAACACGATGCCAGATGGCAGCAAATATACAAAAAAAGGTTTAAGTATATCAATACGTTAAGCATGTATTACACGTCTGTAACTGTACACATGGACATACACCTCGTATTTTCCAGCATTTACTTCTGCTTATGACGTATTTTCTTCTCTTCTGTACCGGCATAGCCGGTCAAGGGAAGGGTTGCCACTTTCAGCATAGTCTCTTTCGTCCGTCAGATGTCACTAGATTATATCATGCCACCTGATATGACAAAATTTGCTATACCTTATGAGGCGATTTGTTTAAGCTTTACTTACTTCACTAGCTTAACTGATGACGCCTAATAGTAGATGGCAGAAACACGTGTCTTAAGCAGAAGTAAATGCTGGAAAATACGAGGTGTATGTCCATGTGTACAGTTACAGACGTGTATATTGCATGTCTGTTTCATTTGTAACAATTATCTTATGTTTAAAAATATTAGATATTAGGTAAAACTATAATTAACAAACATGAGACTAGAAATTTATGATCTTCCCCCAAAAATTCAATCACAACAAGTATCCGCATTTCATTTTGAACTAAAATTTTACTGAAATCTGGAGGATTTTCTATTTCATCACCTAAATTCAATATCCTCATTTAATGCTGACAAAGTGAACTTTTACATTCTTTCATTCGGACAATACGCTCCGTTTCGGAGTTAATTGAAAAATTTTCATTTTTGACATGATGTTCCAAACAAAACAAAAGCTACAGTACGAATGTAATTATTGAAAATTTTCATTCGGACGCGTCTACATAAAAGATTAACTGAGACGGGCAAAATAGATAGGGTTGAGCGGATTTTCAAGTGTGATAATCTCATACCGAGGTGTCAGATCCGTTATGAATTTTCAATTTTCGGGTATCACTAAATATTTGACATATGTACATAGATACAAGTCCAACTACATATTTATGAACTTTTTGAATGGATGTATTCCACGCATCTATTTAAATATTAAAGAATTTGTACTAGCAATAAGCGATGAAATTAAATGCTAAATCTCGATAAAAAGGACACCCTCGGAGAAAAAAATATTAAATATTTTAAGAATCTAAAAATATCAATTAAGGACTCTGGCCAACAATGCTAATTTTTTAATGCTGGCTAGAATCTGATTTTGCTATTTATTCAATATCTAGGAGCAACAAGAGACCGAAGACTTTCTTAAAAAAAATCTTGAAATTACCGCAGTTGAAATAAACATCCGAAATAACATAATCCACAAATTCTGCAGTACTACTTGGAGCGCGAACACTTCCACCCTTAAAACGTCAGCTCTTAGCCTTGTTTATCGACAGCAATCCGTTGCTGATGTGCTCTCTTCATTTTCGTGGTATCTATTCTTATATTTCTATTTTGTTGAGCCAAAGTAGCTTTTATCTGACTTCTATTGCTCGCGACATTTTGGTATTGTAATGTGGTAATTTGTCCTTTCGAATTTAATATTGTTTGTGAAATTATATTAGCTCCCTTTGTCAGCAGAGACTCTTTAGCAATAATTTGTTTTTGTATTGCTCTACCCTTAACTTAAGCTTGAGGAAACTGTTTCTGAGAAGTGCTTAACAAATTTTCTTGTTACTGGCCTTGACTTTTCAAAATCATTACCTTACTTCCATTACTTACTTAATCATCGGTATCTGTAGATTTTTTCTCATTGGAGTTACGACTTTTGCGTAAAGATGTTCGATATCAAACTCAATAAGACAATTAGAAAATTAGCGTCTGTTTAAAGAGCGCTCTTCGTTCTAAGTCATATTGCACCTCCCACCATTCTCAGACAGGAAAACCTGGTTAGATAATATAATCAAATATTATTAAACTCCCACCTCCCAGTATACAGTGACCCTCCTGATGTCGGCCTGTCGCGACTGAAGTCTAGATCTCCTCCACTACTGCTAGTAGAACTTATATCAGAAAATTTCAACTCAAATAACAGATGGCGTGAGTATTGGGACGCATTGACACCCGGTCAAGCGACTCATACTACCGATCCTACCGTACCCTTACCAGGAATGAAGTCGCTACGCCACGAATTGAATATACTGAATTGAAGATACTCAATAAGATAAGGCCGTCCCACGACATCTGTGGTGACTCATTCCTAAATGAGGACTAACTGACATACCGGCTTGCGGCTAGAGAGAACTTCGCCAGACTATTCACCATATAACAGCTAAGTGCCCCCTTACAGCATATGGGGGAGAGATGAGTGATTATTTTGAAGGCACTAACTCCGTGTTGAACTGAATCACTGGCCTTGATTTTAAGTATTAAATATGTTCTTTGTAAATATATATGTAACTTTATTTCATTAAAGCCATACGCTAAATACATATTTAATTTTGTACGCTGATTTGATAAAAAAGATTTCTACTATCACGTCAACTTTTTATTCTAGACCATTGTGAGGTAAGACATTGTAAAACATATCCGCTCATATCATTTGCTTTGGTCTTGTAATGACATGACGAGAGCAGAGAAAACACGTAACTGACTGCCATTTTTGCCTTGTTCATATTTCAGGTTACAATAAAAAGAATAAAATTACATATCGACGTCTTGAATCGGCATTACTACAAATGTTCTATTCAGATGAAATACCTGTACTAGTTTTTAAAGAACTTCCTGACACTTATGGGCCTGGAGGAAATTGCAGGAATTGTTGACTATGAACATGATGTAGAATATGAAGATGGTATCTTAAACTCTATCTCAGCATCGCCGTGTTTTAATCAGAAGAAACTTACTCAGAGGGAATTTAATGGTTAATAGCAGAAAGTTATGCTCACAATTTTCTGAGATGCAAAGAAAGTCATTTATATCGAACATCTGTCGAAGGCATCAACGATTAAGTCAATAAGAAGTGCAAAACTTTACTTATCACTAAGGCATCGTATCCGTAGAGTAAGCCCGGAAAGAACGAATTTTTTCTTCCACCACGACAACGCCAGACCGAATTGCGGCAACAAAAAATACAGTCTTGATTTGGCACCTTCAGATTTCTGGTGGTTCCCAAAATTGAAGGGGGTATTGAAAGGTCAACATTCAACAGACATTGAATTTAGGATCTGCTGTTCAGAATTAGATTGATAGGAAACAAGAAAGTTTTTCGTGGAGAGAATGAAGAAATGGATTCAACGTTTGGAGAAATGTATTGGACTAAATGGTGATTGTGTGGAAAAATAATTGTGTACATTGGTAGTGCACTAAATATACTTAATTTTGAAAATGGTTCATTATTTTGTCTTTTTTTATTTTATAGAGTTAGAGACCTTATATATCAATCAGCCCTCGTATTACAGCCAACGAGGAGAGTATAGTAAATATCCGTTTTTTATGTCCTTGCGACAGTCAGCCTAATGATAAGGCACTGGATTCAAAAGAACTGGTCAGCAAGAACATCGCTAACTATTGGAGAAAATAATGTAATAAACCAGCCTTTGGTACATTAATAAAAAAATCATCTTTCCTCCTCTACACATAAAACTGAGTACTATGAAGCAATTTCTAAAAGCTCTAGATAAACAAGGCAATTGCTTTAAGTACATTTGCGAAAAATTCCCAAACTTAAATTACGAAAAAATAAATGCTGGTATTTTCGACAAACCGCAAAATTCGAACTTTAATTAAAGATTCTAATTTCACTACCTCTATGAATGATGTTGAGACTGATTCGTTGAATTCTTTTGTAGTGGTTGTACGAAAGTTTCTCGAAAAAAAAAAAAAACAGTATTATAAAAATTATGTTAAGCACTGATTTAAAATTTTTAACAACTTGCCTACAATGTGAGCATAAAACTTCATTTTCAGAATAGTCAAAATTAATGACAAATTTTCTAGAACCTAGACGATGTAAGTGACGAAGTAGACAAACGGTTTCATTTAGATATTAAAGGTATCTGGGAAGGTGGGTCACTCATATGATAGCCAACTACTGTTAGAATATTCAGAGGCTGTCAAAGTATGATACACTCCATAAAATCTTCTTAGTGAAAATTTCTTTCATAATTTACGTTCTTTGCAAATCAGTCGTTTCTAATCTGTTCCCTTTTAAAATACATAACAAAATACATTTGCTTTTCTACTTTCATTTTTGATGTACTTATGCACTGTAATGCCATAGCTTTAAAAAACGCGAAGGGTACTTACTCTAGAGTAAAAACTTGAGGTAATAGGTGAGAACCAATACGATTTCTGGCTTCTGCACATTCGAATTACTAGGAATCAAGTCTCGACTAAAAGCCAGCAAAAGTCTTGTTGACCAGTATAATAATTGAAATCCAGAAAATTACAAGAGCTTTTAAAAAAATTTAATAATTTGCAAAATTGTAATAATTTAGATTAAACACAAAGTAGTAGTAACAAAGGGACCCGCTTAATTGCATACATGACCAATACCAGGAGGGATACAAGCAAAATTCTTAGAAAAGCAGGTACCAGAGATGGTGTGTACCCACGGCGCTAACAGTCCTTTGTTGTGGTTGACCAGTTATTGAGAAACGACAAATATTTCTTAATAATGCTGGTTACATAAAACGATAAGTCATTTTACTCTGTACACAAGTGAAAAAAATTAAAATGTTACGAAATGTAGATAAAAAAAGAGATCTGTTAACAAATGAACGTGACATGGATTTGGAAACAAATACCATCGATGACCGATCATAATATGGCACAGGAAAGCAGGCTACAACAAAATTCAGGATTAACGCAGTATGAAGAACATATAAAACTAAAACAAAAAGGTATAGATTTATCATATGAAAGCATACGTGAGTATAAAAGAATCATCGGACTTCAAAAACATATACCGTAAGATCTCGTTAACGTGAAAATTCGTTTATGTGAATATCTCAGTACCGTGAACAAAAAATATTTTCTATTGCATACTCTGTAGTATGAACAACGAACATACGCGAAAACGTGAATAACGAATAGTTTTAATTTTTAAGTCATCAGGGGTTTCCCTGTCTGTATGATATGCTACAATATGTAAAAGCAGGCCACTGTATTCAGTGAATGCTCTTGTGCGGTACGTTAACTGTCGTAACATGACAAAAGTGAATGCAAAGTTTTTGTCTTTACGTGAAAAATGTAAACTAATACAAGATTATGAAAAAGGTTTGAGTGTAACGGCCATTTCAAAAAAGTATGGCGTAGCAAAATCAACAGTTTGCTCAATTAAAAATAAAAAGAAAAAATCGTCGCTGTTTTGTCTAGTACGTCAACATCTAGCAAAAAATGTACATTAAGAGAAGCGGAATATCCAAAAATAGAAAAAATTCTATACAGATGGTTTCTTAAACAGCGCCAGAGAAACATTCCGGTTACTGCTGAAATAATTCGGCAAAGGGCTTTATTTTTTTATGATAAGGTGCATCAAAGTACACATAAATTTAATGCCAGTTATGGGTGGCTCCAACGTTTTAAAAAGCGCTTCGGAATTCGTCATTTGAAAATTACCGGAGAAAAATTATCATCTCAGCCACATCTAGTAGATCCTTTTAAACAACAATTGAGACAAAAAATTGCGGAATTTGATTTAATATAAATGAACATCAACTCTATAATGCTGACGAGACTGGGTTATTTTGGAAACTGTTGCCTGATAGGACCTATGTATTGCTTGCTGAAAAAAAACGCTCCGGAATGAAAATTGCGAAACAAAGAATTACATTCGTCGGTTGTACAAATGTAGCTGGCTCGCACAAATTAAAGCCGCTCATAATTGGAAAAGCAAATCGGCCTAGATGCTTTAAAAATTTCTGCAATCCAGTTGTCTACAAGAACAACGCAAATGCATGGATGACGAAAGATATTTTTAAAGACTGGTTTTTTAACCAGTTCGTTCCTGAGGTAAGTTCAAACAAAAAAAAGATACCGTAGTTTATTTTCATAATTTTAGATTAGAGCTTTTTTACGCTGTCAAAACATCAGAGAATATGCCATCCTTCTTCTTGATAACGCTCCTTCTCATCCCTCGGAAGCAGAATTAAAAACAACTGATGGCAAAATATTTGCAATGTTCATGCCTCCTAACGTAACACCATTGATACAGCCGATGGATCAGAACATCTTACGGCTCACTAAGCTTTATTATAGGAAAAGTTTACTGGCCTCTATAATTTCCAGTAGAGAAAATATTCAGGAAGCTTTTAAAAATCTGTCGTTAAAGGATGAAGTATTGAATCTAGCCACTGCATGTGATAAATTGGAGCAATCTGTTATCGCCAAATGTTGGCATAACATACTATCAGACAGTGACAATACTGAATCTGACGAAGAAGACACTCTCCCCTTAAGTGTTTTACAACGAAAATGGAATGAAGAAACTTCCGAAATTAAAGCTGAAACAATCACTTTATTGAATAATCTTGAAAGTGAACCGACCATAGACCAATACACAAAGACTCACATTGAAGAATGGAATAAAGACAAAGTTACATATGAAAGCGAAGATGAAGATGATGAAGACGATAAATTATTAAAAAATCAAGAACTGGAAATTCTTAAAGTACCGCATTCGGATGGCGTGAAAGCATTAAATATGGCGTTAGATTGGGCGCGTACAAACAATTTGGATGCTGAAGACATTATAAACTTAAGACGATTGCAAGAGAAAGCAATTTTGCTCAGCATTTCTAGCAAACAAATTTAATCAAAAATCACTAGCTATTTTATGTAATGTTGTAGGTATATTATTAAATAAACGATATATATATATATATATATATATATATATATATATATAAATATAATATTTTCGTGACCTTGGTATGATATGGTAAATTAATCAGTCGGCGATTAAAGGTCTGGTTTACTTCAAAGTATATATATTTAAAACAACCCTACATGTTTCGGCAATGATGCCTTTATCAAGGATATAAAATATAAATGACAGAATACAAATTTGTATTCTGTCATTTATCTCACTATTACTTTCAGGTACATAATCATCACTAGATCCAGCGGAATATGGCTCGTCCTCACAGCTACTAATGTCTGACAAATTCTCTATTGCATATTCAAGCTCTCTTTCCGTTAATTTTCTTTTTCGTGCCATGGCACCTCGAAATTTATGGTATTAGACCTGTTAGTACATATCAGCACACCGACCGACTGTTCGAAAACAATGCCACTACTAACCTCCAAATAAAAATCAGCTGTCAACATATGGGGGACTATATGCAATACACATAAAATACCGGCGTGGTACACTTTTCATAAGCTAACAACGTATAATAGGACTTTCAGGAATTTTTAAGTCTTGATGGTACATATGTGTACCGATCGGGACGAAAGGGTTAACAACTCGATTACAATCTAAACTGTGGTGAAAACTAGTGTCTTGTTCATTCAATTTTTTTTCAATATAATCCATATTTAGAAACAGATAGATTTTAAATTAACATTTTTAAAAGTGTTAATTTCTATAATAGCGATTTCTTAATGTTTTTCATGATTCAATGGTATGGTAAACTCATGTACTTTTTCTCCTAGTTACGTTGAGATAGCAAGCTTGTAGATTCGCGGATTGTATTTTTATTTATTTTTTATTTTTAATTTAATTTTTTTTTATTTTAATAATTATAACAATAACTCGTTTTAAAGAACACATATAACATTAAATTGAATAGACCAGAAAAATCGAGCGTCGCAAACCATGCATTGGTCACGGATCATAACGTCTCGGTAAAAGGGTTAAAACTTATCAAAAACATCAACAACCTCAAAGATCTAGGTCCTATCTCATACAGTTGTCCTTTTTCATTCTTAGAAAAGAGGTAGAAAAGCTTGAGGGCGTTGAGAATAAAACACATGGTGTTTCCGTTTTCTTAAGAAGGATAAGTTGACGTAATTTTAGTTTGTGTGTTATGCGCGATTCCGTGTTCTTACTGTGCCCCATGTTCAACACTTTGATTAGTGGTTTTTACCTACTGATGATGACAACTTAGTTGTCGAAATACGTATTTTATTAATACCCTTTTTGAGTCAATATTTCCTATTTAATATAATTTTTATACAGACATATTATTTAGTAGCAATTTGAAGTTAAAAATTTGGCGATTATCAAAATAAATAATATGAAAAATTAGGTGTTTTATATTTTTAACTCATCTCTCAATCAAATAAATTTTATTACAATCTTTACTGTACGGCTAATATGTACAAGTACCTATAAAATCATTGATCCGAAACCAAATTATCTTACAATGAGAAATGTAACTCTATTAAAGGGAAATTACGAAATAAGAAAGAAATCGCGTTCGCACGGAAGAACTTTAAACAAACGACTTGGAAAGAATATGTAATGGCCTTTGAAAACGTAATCTATTATTGTAAAGGTAATTTATTTTAGATGTGTCAGTATTCGTGATTCATGCACTACAGAATTATAAATTATATTCTAAAATTGAATAGAAAAGAAGTAATTTTTATTTCTATCGCAAACGAATTAGAGCAGCGTAATAAAAGACTGTAACTATTTAAATACACTTTACAAATGATCTTAATGTCGCGCTATTGTGCTATAATTTCTTTGATTGATGATTTGTTTGTAATATTTATGTATTTTCTAATTACCATGAAACATGGTGGGTCCTGCCCGAACTAGAGGTATTTGAAAATAATACATAGTCAGATAAATAAGTTCTGTTACACAGAATATTAGCAATAAATAAAGGAAAGAACTTTTAGATAAAATATTCATTGAAAATTATTCAACAACTCAAACATCTCTTTCCTCTTCCAACAAGAGGTGTCATTTTAAATCGCAATATGTTTATTTAAGAAAAATTCTGAGATTAGTGACTAGTAATGTAATCGAATATCTGCCAAATGTCTGCCTAAGCTCCTCTTCTGGATGGACTATGTAATATCTCGTTTCTTTGTATTTGCCATGGAATATTTTTCAAGAAATCTATTAGTAATGGTTATCTTATGATAATAATAATATTGAATAATAAAACATTTTCATATTTAACTTGGCGGTATTTTTTTTGTATAAAGACTGTATGTGTAACTCAGTAATGTACCGTTAAAAATGAAATTTATACGCTTATTAAAGCCATTGTCCGCGTAGTTATTTACATACATTAAATTAAACGTGACAAACGCAACCTATGCAAACAATTACATAAATTTGAGCCAAAAAATACTTATTACTGTAGGGTAATGAACACCTATTTGCATTATTAATCATAAAAAATTCAAAAACTTGTCTTGTTACAAAAGCACATAATTTCAAATAAAACTAAAATAGAAAACCATGCTACACTTAGGAGTTACCTACTACCATTTGTGTTTTGTATTTTTCAATATATCATTATTAGAGTGGACCAATTCGGAGCGAAAACAGAGGCGTATTTTGTATCGGCACCAGTGTCTCTATCTTTATGTCTTGCGCTATGCACGTGGCGTTGCAAATTTGATTTTGTTAAATGGTTTATATATATAATTGATTACAATAATACTTATTACCTAGATAGTTCTGATTCAAATGATAACAAAATAATACAAATGTTTTTAAGTTTTGATACATAATATAAGACAAAATAGAAGATTCATCTTAAACAAAATAATATAAATAATGTTAATATACTACAATGATACACTATAAAGGAAATTTAAATATTTAAACCGTTACATATATTATAATGATTAGGTAACACATGTTACATAAATATTCTATAGGCTTATAATTTACTTTTATTTTTCTTAAAAAAAAATTAAATAAACAAAATAAAATAAACAGAGGATTTACTATAACAATTAATTCAAAAATAATTTATTACAATTCTTTCCACAAATTATTTTTTATGAGGGAGAGAAGGTAAATATAATAAAAATGTTAATAAACTTATTGAAAACACTAGTTTTAATTTGTTACATTTCTGTTATTGGGATTTCTTAGAAGGTGGAAGTCTATTATATTTGTATTGTTTTCTTAATTTACAGTGTCAAATCTATAATTAAATTTCAAAAGTATATGACTTTCTTACATTTACCAAAATTATAGAACTATGTAAATTTAGTTAATGTTGTATACTATTGTTAATGTTTGGTAATGTCAAAGGTTATGTGTGAAGGAAAATTTAATTGTAAATCAATAAGTTCATAATATTAATCAAGGATCAAAATTGTAGTATAAATGTCAAATATTTTGTAAAATTATGTATAACTAAAGCGACCAATGAGCTTAAAAAGAGAAAAAGCTGTTGGGTTGCCATAGTGAGTTATTGAAACAATTTGAGAGAAGAATTTTTGCACTTGAATGAATTGGATGTGTTTTTGGAAAAAACGAATTTTTAAAAAAAAAAAACAAAAAAACAAGTATGTATAATTTATATTACCAAGATCTGAACTGTTTTCATCTTATACTCCGCTATCAATTAATGAGCCACAAAAGACGTGTACCAGCTTTAGATAAATATTGGGAAACATTACAAGGCCTTTTATTACCAGGATTGTGACCGTAAATTAGAAAAGCAGAACTTAGAAATATATATAAACCATTTAACAAAATCAAATTTGCTACGCCAAGTGCATAGCGCAAGACATAAAGATAGAGACACTGGTGCCGATACAAAATACGCCTCTGCTTTCGCTCCGAATTGGTCCACTCTAATCATTATACACATGGTATCATAATGAAAATCTGTGAATATTGATAAATTCGCTGATTATTTACGAGTGGTGTATATATATATATATGGTAAACCTAATCAGTAGGCGATTAAAGGTCTGTATATTACTTCAAAATATATGTATTTAAAAAACTCTACATGTTTCGGCTGTGTACGCCTTTATCAAGAGAATACAAAATATGAACTGTAACTATTTAAATACACTTTACAAATGATCTTAATGTCGCGCTATTGTTAATGAAAATTTCGTATGATTTGCTTTGTAATTTGTAGACAGCAATGTTTGCATACCCCCTTACTTTTCAATTACATACTAACTTGATATTTGTAAATATTTCATATAAAAGCCGAAAACCTCCAATAATTTATCAAATGTTATATTTTTATTATATATATATATATATCGCCGACTTATTAAGTTTACCTTATATATATATATATATATATATATATATATATATATATATATATATATATATATATATATATATATATATATATATATGGTAAACTTAATAAGTCGGCGATTAAAGGTCTGGTTTATTACTTCAAAGTATATATATTTAAAACAACCCTACATGTTTCGGCAATGATGCCTTTGTCAAGGATATAAAAAATATAAAATAAATTTTATATTCTGTCATTTATATTTTTTATATCCTTGACAAAGGCATCATTGCCGAAACATGTAGGGTTGTTTTAAATATATATACTTTGAAGTAATAAACCAGACCTTTAATCGCCGACTTATTAAGTTTACCATATCATACCAAGGTCACGAAAATATTATATATATATATATATATATATATATATATATATATATATAATATATATATGACATCTACTTTCAATAACTCACATCTAATTTCAAAATAGGTATCTGCTTTCTAATCTGACGTTTGCTTTCATAACTGACACCTGCTTTCAAAACAGACATCTGCTTTCAGTAACTGACATTTGCTTTCACTAACTGACATCTGCTGTCAAGACTGACATGAGCTTTCAAAACTGACTTCTGCCTTCAACTTGACATCTACATTCAATAACTGACATCTGATTCATCAACACTGTTACTTTATAATGCATTTCTGAATAACTTGAACCTGGGTCTATTGTGGTCTAGTGGTAATGACGACAGCCCGGAAAGCTGTAGACTTGGGTTCGAGTCCCAACATAGACATTTTTTCAATTAAAAATTTCGTATGATTTGCTTTGTAATTTGTAGACAGCAATGTTTGCATACCCCCTTACTTTGCAATTACATACTAACTTGATATTTGTAAATATTTCATATAAAAGCCGAACCCCTCCAATAATTTATCAAATGTTATATTTAATGAACGGCTAAGAAATTATCTAATCACTTATATATATATATATATATATATATATATATATATATATATATATATATATATATATTAAAATAATAGACTTTTTCTTTGTTTAGCGACATTTAATGAATTACAATTTTTTAATACGACGTTTCGACTTTTTTATTAAGTCTTTTTCAAGTAATTAGAACTAAAAAATTAATACAAAGAAAGGTAAGAAATATACATTTGTATTAATGAATTAAAATTAAAAATAAAATAATGAAATTAAAGTAAGGAAATTAAAGGATACAAAACTCACCAATTTATTTCGTGTCAAAATACATATTTTGCGTAACATGTATGGCCAGACACGTCGAACCTTTTTATAAGGTCGACTGCCTTTCTTGTAATATTTAGTGTAACTAAATGTCTTTGTGCAGAAATGAAATTGTTTCTTTCGTTTTTAAAAATAGTTTGGTCAGAACAAGTGTTTGGGCAAAATACAGTATATTTACAATGGGAAAAAATTCTTTTTGTGTGGTTGTGGTTGTCTTCTATTGTTTAATGAGCGGATAATAAAGTTTAGACAGTCCATCAATCTCGTTTCGATCGTTGATTGTTTTGTTGTTTTTGAATATATGAACCATTTCTAAGATCTCCCTGGCCTTTGTGTTTTTTTGCTTAGTAATTATTTTTGTGTTTTCAAAATCAAAATTATGTTTTAATGTTATCTGGTGTTTTTTTAAAGCTGTCTGATTTTTTGCGTATTTGTGTCCTTTTAATCTTTCCTGTAGTAACTGATTTGTTTGGCCTATGTATACTTTGTCACAGTCTTTGCAGAGTATATTATATATTGTATGTGATTGTTTAAGTGTTCATATTGAGTCTTTTAGTTTTGTATGTAGGAATTTTAGGATTTTTCCGCTTTGATGTGCTATTTTAAAATTAAATGGTTTAAATATATTGTTTAGTTTTTCGGATAATCCAGTTATATAGGGTGTAGTGATATATGTTAGTTCATTGGTTGTTTTATTTTTATTTTGGCACTTAGTTTTGTTATATATTTTATTAAGTCTGTGTTTTATAATGTTTTGTATAAATTGTGGTGGATAATTGTTTTCTGTTAAAATTGTTTTTACTTTATTAAGCACTGTTGGTCTGAAAGCTGGATTGGTGAGATTTAAAGCTCTGTCCACTAACGCTGTTACAACATTTTTTTTGTGGGATAGGGGTTGGTTTGAATAAAAATTTACGTATCTGCCGGATGTGATAGGTTTAGTGTACCATTTTGTTTGTATGTTGTTGTTTGCTTTTATTAGTGATAAGTCTAAGTAGTTTATGGAGTTGTTTTTTTCTATTTCAATGGTAAAGTTTAAATTTGGATGGAAATTGTTGAAACTATTTTGTACATTGCTTATTTCCTTTTCTGGTAACATCATTATGCAGTTATTAAATTGGAATGCATTAAAGGTCGCTAAACAAAGAAAAAGTCTATTATTTTAATATTATGACACGGCCAATAAAATAAATAAGAAATAAATTTTAATTCTTATTAACACTATATATACATATATATATACACATATGTTTTAACTGAATTCCGGGTTTTCTTCCGGGTTTTCTTCCGCGTTTCCACTGTTTGGTCTTCGTAAAGACCAGTGGTTTCTGGTTTTTCTGGACGACGTTTCGGCAAAATCACATTTGCCATCTTCAGGTTTGCGATAACTGTCTGCTTCTGGTTACTCGTAAACTTAGTTAAACTCAGTTTACGAGTAACCAGAAGCAGACAGTTATCGCAGACTTGAAGATGGCAAATGCGATTTTGCCGAAACGTCGCCCAGAAACCAGCACCGGTCTTTACGAAGACCAAACAGTGGAAACGCGGAAGAAAACCCGGAATCCAGTTAAAACACATACTACTACCCGCGGAAACTTGAAAGAAAGCATATATATATATATATATATATATATATATATACAGTGTGTATAAGCCAAATGGAATAAATTCATTATTTCGGTTACTGTACATATTTATAAAAAATCCCGAAACATGTCATATTTAATTTATAAATTAACATTCTTCAACGTAAAAATGCGATCCCTACAGGTACAACCCCATTTTTTTAAATGGGAAGTATAGGCTTGTGATATATCGTTGTAAAGGTCTCTTTATTCTCTATTCAAAAATGTTATAATTTTCATGTTTGTTGCAACAATTAAGATAGAATAAAATAAAATCATGTTGTTATCGAAATTCGCTACAATATACTCAAAAAATAAAATTTAATGCAAAATGTAAAGAAAAATTTAAAACGCCAAAAAAAAATATGAATGTCAATGAAGTAGATGTTCAAAATGTTCACCATGAACGTCTTGGCAACATCCTAATCTTAAATAAAACTGTCTTCTAACATTATTTAACATATCAGGCGTGGTCGACCTAATCGCAAGCGTTATTCGTTCTCTTAAGTCATTTAAATCCAAAGGTTTAGTTTTGTACACAATGCTCTTCAAATATCCCCATAAAAAAAAATCAAGTAAGGTCAGATCAGGTGATCGCGCTGGCCATTCTATCGATCCTCGCCTTCCTATCCACCGATTGGGAAATATTGCATCGAGGTACTGCCGGACATTGCGTTGGTAATGTGGTGGTGCTCCATCCTGCTGAAACCATATCGTATTCATTGGAACTTGAGTGTTTCCTGGATCAGGATATAAATTTGCCAAAGTTGGAATGACATCATTTTGAAGTAGTGCCAAATAACGATCGCCATTCAAATTGCCCTCAATGAAAAAGGGACCAATGATATGGTTTCCAACAATACCTGCCCAAACATTAACTTTTACTGGGTATTGTGTGTGTTCTTCCCTCATCCAGTGAGGATTTTCCGTAGACCAGTAGCGGCAATTTTGCCGATTAGCATGACCACTAAGAGAAGAAGTGCACTCATCAGAAAACATAACGTCTTCTAAATTGATAATATTGTTATCTAGCATGTCCATCATTCGCTCACAAAAATAAGTTCTTCTATCAAAATCGTCTTCCATAAGCTCCTGAGTAGATATCATTTTATAGGGATGCATTTTATTTTCCTTTAATATGTTTACTATCGATGTATGGCTAACATTTAATGTAGTGGATGCATGTCTACTCGATGTATGTGGGTTTTCCATAAACTCAAGCATCACATCTACTTTGATTTCATCACTCAGTGCATTGGTAGCTGGTTTTTTTATCTGCCTTACATGACCAAACTCTCGAAACTGCTTCTCTATCTTACTTATTGTTCCTTGAGCTATAGGCGGTAAATCAGGAAATTTCTCATGCAATAGGCGGGTTACTTCTTGTTGTGTTCGGGTTCTATCTCCGTAACCAATCATTTGTATGACTGTTATTTTATGCATTTCCGTTAATCTAACCATTTCCCAGAATTGTATTTTACGAAATTCAAACTAAAATTATCAAACTGTCAATTTAAATGACAACTTTTAAATACAAAACAATTTACTAAGGCGTTTTAAACAAACTAATGTTGCCACGGAAACTTTTTAAAGTATTTTTAATGGATACCATCTAAAAAGCACATTGGTATGGTTTTTACTCACTTTCTTATTATGAAGACCTAAACGGGAAGTAAGTAATGCAATGATGCCTTTGATGTATGTATTAAATCTTTATAAACGCAAATGAGCATCTACTTCATTGACATTCATATTTTTTTCTGGCGTTTTAAATTTTTCTTTACATTTTGCATTAAATTTTATTTTTTGAGTATATTGTAGCGGATTTCGATAACAACGTAATTTTATTTTATTCTATCTTAATTGTTGCAACAAACATGAAAATTATAACATTTTTGAATAGAGAATAAAGAGACCTTTACAACGATATATCACAAGCCTATACTTCCCATTTAAAAAAATGGGGGTTGTACCTGTCATTCGAAGGGGGTTGAAGGTAGGGATCGCATTTTCACGTTGAAGAATGTTAATTTATAAATTAAATATGACATGTTTCGGGATTTTTTATAAATATGTACAGTAACCGAAATAATGAATTTATTCCATTTGGCTTATACACACTGTATATATATATATAGATAATTATTTCTTGACCTTTGTATGTTATAATAGATTAAATTAGTCGGCGATTTAAGGTCTGGTTTACTTTGATAAGTATATATTTAAAACAATCTTACATGTTTCGACACATAGTGTCTTTTTCGAAGAAATTAAAAATATAAATGATCATTTATATTTTTAATTTCTTTGAAAAAGACACTATATGTCTAAACATGAATGATTGGACAACACAAAGTGGTCACTGGGAGCTAAGTCTGGATTATAAGGTAATTGCAAAATTCAAGGTGTTTATAATGACTCAATATTCCCTATATTAAAATTAGAAGTATGTTTTCAAAAGCGCCTACATATTCACTTAAAGGAATTAAACAAAAAGGCAATTTAAATTTACAACGCATAATTTCTCAGTCTACTCGACCGAAAAATTGAAGAAAACCATACAGCTTGTATGTTACTTGATCAGTTTATTTACGACCTCATTATTAGTATTATTAAACATTAGTTTTCAATTTCTATTTGCGGTTTGTTGTGTACGGGTCACAAGCAAAGAAAGTGAACTATTCGTTGCGGACAATTGAATATATATATTTGAGAAAATATTTTTTCCATCTATAATTTCGAGGCAAATTCAACCACATCCATTCCGATGCAGAAAACTTTTTCGTATAAAAAATTTTTCACAACTTTTGGTGGCTTCGATTGAGCTTATTTACAAATTACTTACTGCTGTTTTTTAAATTTATATAATAAATTTACATCATTGTCAACTAGAAAAAAATAATTAAATGCAATTTATTAGAAAAACATTAGGTAATTTGTGAAGGAGAATTTATATAATGTCGTAGTTATAAGAGAATAAGTAAGTAGAAAATTTTTAAGTGAAATTTAATTTTTCACCAAAATCTTTTAATTCAATAACTTTGTTACAGAGGTGCTATCCTTAGACATACGAGGATGTATTGAAAACTTCTTAGCTTGCTATAGAAGCAAAGAAAATTTGAATATCAAAATATTTTATTATTCAACATACTTTCCTCCTAAATTAATATTAATACAGTGTGGCAGCAGTGGCTAAAGTACCAACCCAATTTCACAGTCTACTCCAATTATGAATTTTTTCGATGGCTCGTTATAAAATACCGTCTGCTGGGCTTTTGTTACTAGTTTCCGCAACCGGCTAATTTATGATGAGATTTGCCGTTCAACTTTTAAATCATCAGAACTGGAAAAATCTGTTGAAGGAGTGAATTATTCCACGTGGACCGGAAGTTTCATCGAGGACCACGCGTGAAGCGAAAACGACTGCATTGCTGTAGGTTAACTTCGAACTATATCTAGAACACGCAAGATAGTGCTGTACTAATAACGCTATTTCAACTGATTAAATATTTCTCAAAAACTTGCATTTGTGCTATAAATGGCAGCTTCTGTATCGTCACATACCTAAAAATAAAGAATCATTAATTTAACCCCTTTATTAATTCCTTTGCTCGTATAATAGATGAACATAGTGCACATTAATTTATTCTCTTTGTTTTGTCTTAGATATTTATTAATTTGTTCGATCATTTAAAAGTTTGGTATTGTTAATACCGATTTACCATTATTTTTGTGTATTTAATATTTGCATTCATGATTTAATATAAATTATATTAAAATTTGTCCTCTCAATTTAATTAAGGATAGCGTACATACGCTTAGTATTTCTTTTTCTTATAATTAGCGTTATAGGATATGTAGTAATAAGTTTACATGCATAAGTAAAGACGGCAGACTATGTGCCCCAGCAATGGCGTTGCGTGGAGAGTTTAGCAGAATAACAGTGCGCTTACTTAAAAATAAATATATCGAATCCCTATACAAAACGTTAAGAAAAAACAAATAACTTACCCAACATGTTTACATTGTTGCAAAAAAATGCGGATGGGCGCGATGAAAAAACTGCACCATAATATATGTTTCTGTATTAGTCTCGGAAAGGTTCGTACGTAGCGACGTATATATATGTTTATATACAGAGAAGGATTGTTCGACGTTGAGAGATGTTATATTTGCATAGTTAAAGCGCTCTTTGTATCTGTACAACGGATCTTCAGTATTGGTAAAAAGTTGCCCTAATTTTGTAAAATTTACATTTTTATCTAATACACTGTTAAATTTTTCACGGACACAATCACTTTTTTCATCTTCAAGGATATGCAGCACTAGTTTTACGTGGTCAATAATTGCTAATGAGTCCGATAAGGACAGCGCAGTGTTCTGTAAATTTTTTATTGCGTCCAGTATTGGAACGTAACTGTCGTAAATAATTTTTAAATTTGCTGCAACTTGAGGATTGTTAAATTGAACCTGGCTGATCCGTATTGCAACTGCTTCTTTGGCATCTAGTTGTAAAATCACTGATTTAATTTTTTCAAAATGTTTATAATAATAAAATGCTGCTTCTAACCAAGTACCCCATCGTATAAGAATTGGTTGCGGCGGCTCGGGTATATCAGGACACAGCGAATGAAATAGCCGAATCCGTTTCGGAGATTTAAGAAAAACCGCTTTCGTTTGTCCTATCAGTTGATCCACATCAGGATAAGTTGTACGTATAGTGTTTGTTACAAGGTGTAAAGCGTGAAGCAAACATGTGACATGCAGCAGGTTTGGTTGAATCGTTTTGAGTAAGTTTGCCGTGGAACACATAACCTTGGCAGCATCGGTAACTAACATTAACACTTGCTTCGGTAAAATCTCAAATTTGTGTAGTGTTTCTATTAATACATCATATATCGCTCTGGCAGTACACCCTTGCATTCGTTTACAGGTTAGTAAATAAGGAGGAGAAGGTCCTTGCGGAGTCAGCATCCGTACTAGAATGGCTAGGATGGACTGTTTTTTAATATCTGTAGTTTCGTCTATTGTTAACCACAGGAATTTTTTTTTACCGTATTTTTCGTACAATTTACAATTCTCTCACGCACTGACGGTACGTAATTCCGTAGCGTACTTCTTGCTGGTAATTTTCACGTAGGATTGTATTTCTTCCAAAACTGACGAAACATTGGGTGTTCCACTTTCTGCATTGGTATATTGGTCGCAATTAACATCATTGTTAAATCACACACAAATTTATTATATGATCTGCGTCCACTATTATTCGATTTATGTTTGTCACTATTTATATGTCTTTGGCACTGACTTGCTTTCCAAGTTAATAAAGTTGTTTCACAAACTAAACATTTCACTACGGTACCGTCATATATTAAATCGGGAAACCGATGTAAAAATTTCCGATGTTTCTACGCACTCCCGACATTTTCAACACGATTGTGTTAACAATGTATCGCTTACAACGTCTCAACGGCAACTGAATTGATCGTCGTACGCCTCTACTCGATCCCTCCACATCACGCTACTGTTCGGGCACATAGTCTGCCGTCTTCATGCATAAGGCTTAATTTCGATTGTGAATGCGTAACTGAAATGTCACGTCAACGTATACCGTTTTATTGTTTTTCTGTACACATATATACAGTCTGGTGATATACAGCACCGTGCGAGAGTTTCAGTTCTATTTACATTTAGGAATTTATTAGTAGAAAGTGTAACATTTATTTAAATTATTAGATACCTAATTAATTATATACAGGGATTCATCACCCACCCACATATTTGGAAACAATATACGTTTTTCTTTTCTACTGTAACTTTTAAATTTTCTTTTCTACGGAAATCTTCATAATAAACTTGTTTCTTTTTTTTTAATGTGGGACGTTTTCTTTTACTTCATATCATCTCCTGTATTCGGACTTATTTATTTTTCTTAGTGGATTCGTCAGCGCAAGCAACGAACGCCCTTTTTAAACTACCCTTAGTTTTTCAACGCTTCAATAAGAATCGCACGTCCATCTTCACTGAGTTCTACGCCGTTAGCACTGACTGGCTGTCTTGTTAATTTTAAGATCATCCCGCCCACGCAAGATAAATCCGAGGAGGGTTGTTGGATTGCGCCAAATTTAATTAAAGCCAGTTTTCGTGGTCTTTTGTTACTTGCACCTGATTTAAGTTACAATAAGTGTGGTTTTTCTAACTTTAGCATGCTACAAATTGTTTTTGGTATGTAAATACCTTATTGAAGGTTTCCGACTTATAGGGGAGGTTAGTTACGACTATATGCGTCCAATAAAAAGCACTTCCCAATCCTACCCCTGTAATGGGAGTACTGCTGGTTGTGTTGGTTGTCGTGATGTTGACGTTAGCCAGTGAGCGCCACTCGATTTTCTTCCAGCATCATGCACTAACGAGTCCATAGTAAGACGAAACACGTGTCTACATGTCTGAATGGCAATTTTTACAATATGTAATTTTTTGCAGAAGAAAACTATCACTCAAACCAAACCGAAGCTTGATAAATACTATTGTGACTCTGCACCATTAGAATCAATGGTAAAAAAATGGTTTACTTAATTTCGTTGTGGTAGCACAAGCACGAATAACACCAAACGTTCTGGGAGCCTAATTGAGGTCATTACACCCGAAACAATTGAAACAATCCACGATATGATGTTGGCCGATCGGAGATTCAAAGTGTGCCAGATTATAAAAGCCATATGCATATCATATGCCACATAAAAAAATTATACGCAAGATGGGCGCTGCGTTTACTCACAATTGACCACAAACGCGGTCGTGACAACTTCGAAGGGGGTTTGACGTTGTTCAACCGTGTTTCTACACCATTTCAAAACCGTGGACGAAACATGGATTCACCACAACACACCAGAGCAAGCGGCAGTCAAAATAATGGGATTTTCCAGGCGAATAAGCACCAAAGCAAGCCAAGGTGAGTCTATCTGCCGGTGAGATTATTTTGCAGGCTGCATAATCCACATTGATTACCATCAAAAAGGGAAAAACAATCAACTGCGAATATTACGGCAATTTATTTGACTGATTCAACGGCGATTTGAAGAAAAAACGACCACATTTGGTCAAGAAGCGAATGTTTCTAACAAGGCAAGGTGAACAGATGCGCGATTACCATAGTAAAGTTTCACGAATTGGTCTACGGATTGCTCCCTCATCTAAATATTCTCCGAACTTAGCCCCAAGTGACTATTTCCAAATCTAAAGAAAGTACTCTGCGGAAAGAGATTCGGCTTCGACAAGACATTATTGCAAAAATAAACGTCTATACCCTCGATAAATCCTATTATTTGGAAGGGATGAAAAATTAGAGAAACATTGGACAAAGTAACCTACTCAAAAATGAATAAGGAATTTTTACTTTTTTGTATTTTTTAGATAGTATGGGTAAATATTTGTAGTGTATTATATTAGATACATAATTGTACACAACAATTTAAAATTTTATTATTATTATTATTTTTATAAGTATATTTATTCAGAAAAATCGTTAGATTACTAAGAAATTATCAAATATGAAATAAGCAACATTTTTAACAATTGCTAAAATAAACATTTTTCTGTAACAATTAATTCTAAAATCGTGTATAATGGCCACGGACATCTCTCACAGCTGTACATCTTCGGGGCATACTCATAATGCAATTATTAATGTGTTCTTGTGACACTCTTCGCCAACACAGCGGTAAAATTTCCCGCACGTGTTGCACGTTAACTGGGGGTGGATTATGTTCGTTGAGCTGTTCTTGAAGTCTGTCCCAAATGTGCTCAATTGGATTCAAGTCGGGAGACGTTCGTGGTAAAGGTAGATGGTTAATATAGAGGTCATTTATTGCTTGCATTACAATTTGTGCACGATGAGGTCTTGCATTATCATCAATAAAAACCATGTTTTCATCCACAGCCTCACGAAAGTCGGCCATATATTGCTGAATAATATCATCTCTGTATATGTGTCCATTGACATTGTTTTCAAAGAGATGGAGGTTCGTACGTCCATTCAAACTAAGGCCCGCCCACACCATGATACCACCGCCGCCAAAAGGCACCATACTTTTGTAAACTCGCGTCTATAACGGTCTCCTCGAGTTCTCCAGACCCTTACTCTACGATTATCACTAAATAAGCAGAATCTGGATTCATCGGTGTATAAACCATGCGCCCATTGAAAATTTTCTGCTAGCCGTTTGTTAACCCAAGTTCTTCTAGCTATTTTATTGGCATTAGTTAATTTTGGGCGTCTCACAGGCCTGCAGCTATGAAGATCCACTTCCCTCAGACGGTTTCTGATGGTTTGATCCGAAACTCTAACTCCAGTGGCGGCACGTAACTGTGTTTGCAACCATACATCATTTCTAAACGGATTCATCCTTGTCTGAATTCGTATGTAGCGGTGTTGTCTCTGATTTGTTTTCCTCTCAGATCCACTACCGGGTCTTCTCCTTGCAGATCCTACCTGTTGGAATCTTATTAGAGCCCTACTAACAACACTTGGAGACACATTAAAAATTGCGGCAATTTCTGCTCCAGATTGCCCTCGCTGATGCAATAACGCAATTAAATCAAAAGTTTCTTTATTTAAATGACGTCTTGGCATCGTGAAAATGTGAAATGACGTTTAAAATGAATAATACTTGTCAAAAAATGCGATTTTTATAATTTTGTATTCTAAATTAATTAAGGTTAAAATACAAGATTCAATATTTTATCACACAGAAAAGACATTTACCAAATAAAATGTCCACAAACGACTGTGGGCCTTCTAATTTATCTATAGTTTGAGAAAATACGTTAAATTTATTCGAATTAATTAGATCTGTTAAAAAAAGATCTAATTCCCTATTCATTTTTGAGTAGTTTATATTGAGCTCATACATTTATTGTAATTAAAAAGTCACGGACATAATGATTGACCCTCGTATAAGAAGAAGGCATTTTCACTTATACCCAGAACCCAAACGATCTTTAAAATGGTTTAAGCATTAACAATTGTGAAATTTAAAAACCATAAAATTGTATCAACATACTTTGCTAGAAAATCATTTCATCATCCGCTCAAGATTTATGCTTGAAAGTAATTCTTCAACAACGAACAATCGAATAACTCAAGTATTAATTGTAGAGAAATGCAGTGATTGTTTCGTTACAGCAAATCGATCTAATATCTTACACAACGCTCTATTAAGGTGATACAACCAATGTATGTCCAAACGGATTCCCTATCAATACACATTCATTGTTATAACGACCACGATAAATCTTATATTTTAATTCGTTTCAATAAATGGTATGGCATATAACTCGGTACTGCAATTAACCGATCATATTGTTCCAGATTCGGTCGGTGAAAGTGAAAGTTGAATTGCATTCGCTTACTTTATTTTTCTACCAGAGCTGCATCATCGTTTGCGCATCCACAAAGGAGCTCTTGTTTTCAAGTATCATCGTGAAAATTGTAACCGATTTATTTTAACATTACATCACATTACAGGTCACGTTTTCCAACGTTTAATTTAAATTGGCCGAATTACTTTACCAGTTAAGAAAGATGGGTACCATCACATTTTTAAAGCAATGATGTCATTATCTTTCTTTTTTTTTGCTCAAAATACATGTAAATATATATTCATTTCAAGTAAGCATTACGAAACCACTTAATTTTGTGAGTGTCGTATACTATGCCGCGTATTAGAAACTGAATAGGATCAATTTTGTCAAAAATAAGAAGAAAATATTAGAAACAAAAATTTAATTGTTATTTCGTCTTAAATTGAAAGTTCTTCATTTGTATACAAGTGTCCTGTATCGTTCTGTTCAAATTTTAGGAGTGTAAAGTAGACTTCATTTCAAGTAACAAAAACGCAAAACTTATATATCCATTTTTATTTGTTTCAAAGTTACAGATCTATGAATGTGATTGTCAGATAATGAAAAAAATGTAATTCTAAAGTTAATAAAAACTGATTTTATTTAAAAAAGTTCAATTAATAATATTTTCGAAATGTCCACCTCCTTGTTCAATGCAGGCTTGTGCCTGTAAGCCAACAGAAGAAGTACTTATCCGAATTTCATACTTGTTTTGTCGGATTTGCCCGGCAGCCAGGTGAATACGATCCAACAACTCTTCTCTTGTGTTCGAAACTTGCGCGTGGACTAAATTTTTCATGTACCCCCATAAATAAAAATCAAGGGGATTAAGATCGGGTGATCTGGGTGGCCATGCAACAGGACCACCTCGACCAATTCATCTTGGATAATTGACGTTAACCCAATTTCGGACAGCAATTCCGAAATGTGGTGGTGCCCTATCCATGTGAAACCACATGTCTCGTCGAACATTCAGTGGGACATCCTCTAAAAGACCTGGCAGTTCGTCAATAAGAAATTGAAGGTAATTTTCCGCATTTAACCTCCCAGGAAGAACGACAGGGCCAAACAATAAGTCATCGATTAGGCCCGCCCAAATGTTAATAGAAAATTCATGTTAAAATTTAGATGGGCGTATAGCTTTGGGATATTCTGATGACCACCTATGCAGGTTTCTCAGATTTGTAACACCACTTCTCGTGAACGTAGATTCGTCCAGAGGACTGTTCTGCAGAAATTAAAATGAAGCTGTGACTGTCTTAATATCCAGGTAGAATAAACTAGACGAGCATAGTGGTCTGCCTCAAGCAAACCGTGTCCCCTGCGACAGTGATATGGATATAAGACCTCACGTTTTAAAATTCGCCAAACTATCGTTCGTGGCACTCCTAGTTGTCTAGCGATTCGACGTACACTGAGAGTTGGATCCCTTGTAACAATAGCTACCTACTGCTTCTTCCTCTAAGTCTGCTGGCAAATTTACTCCTCGGTCGAAAAGATAATCACGCAGTTTGCATTCCCGAAATTGTCTGTCTACTTCCAAAAACGTTCTGTAATGAGGATTCCGCCTATCGGGAAACCGATGTCGGTATTCAACAACTGCTTGACGTGCACTACCGTTACAGTACCCATACACAAAATGCATGTCCGCATACTCTTGAGAAGAAAATCGGTAAGGCATTTTGAATAAAGAAAGCGTGTCCATTCACTAATAAGCTATTGTATGAACTGAAACGTAATGTAATCCTTTATTAAAAAATGCAACGTTAACAGTCATGTGAACATTTGTTTATTGTATGATATTCATGGTTCAGCACTTACGAAATAAGTAAGAACCTTCTTTATCATAAATCAATTTCCAGTACTCTTTCTTGTAGATCTCCTAGAAATTACTGTATGCACTACGACACGTGTTTATTTATTTTAGGATAACATTTTATTATGCGACGTTAACAATCTCCGGCCTGTTATTGAATTGTATAACTTTTTTTAAATAAAATCAGTTTGTATTGAGGATTACATTTTTTTTTCATGATCTGACAATCACATTCATAGATCTGTAACTTTGAAACAAATAAAAATGGATAGACAAGTTTTGAGTTTCTGTTACTTGAAATGAAGTCTACTTTACACTCCTAAAATTTGAACATAACGATACGGGACACCTTGTATAAGGATACAGCCGAATCTGAACAATACGAGTAAACGTCTAGCTGAAAATCAAAAATGAAATAAAAATTTCCAATTTTTTAGGGCAAAAATGTAGTTAAAGTCGATCCATATATTTGTTTAGACTATATTTAGGTATAATTCAAGTTCATGGACCGGCAAAAGAATCGATAAAATTCCTAGACCTGTTAGACGATAACGTCTAACAATAAGTTCGCTATTCGTAATCAGCCGCACATATTGTCTTTTTATTGTGATGTTTTTTTTTTAAATTAATACTAGTCTTTGCAGTCAAATTTCTTTTAAAACAAAATTACTATGTTTATAATAAAACAATAACCGTTAATTGTTAGCTTTATGTAGTGTGTCCGTGGGATGTGTTATTATTTTAAGTTCATTTTTATGCAATTATTATTCTTTTTTTTTTCTTTAAATTTGTGGTGGTACTGACAAATACGGATCTAGGCGGAACAGAACAAAATAATTCGTCGGTAATGAAAATTGCTGATGCAATATCTGGTTCATGAACTTCTCTGCGTTGAAACCATTCAAGGCAACTCAGCGAGGAAAATCTAGTTTCGGCAACCTTTGTACGCGTTGAATATGATACGGATGAGTAAATTAGTTTTCAAAATTTGATACATTGTAGTTTGAGACACATGTACTTCCCGTGCTAGAGTTGTCGTACTTACGCCGGCTCTTCCACAATATTTAAAATATCCTCTATTACTTGTTGCACCCTGCGTGATCTTTGAATTCCACGATCTTCAAAACGTGGAATTACTTGATCCACGGCTCTCACAATTGTATCAGTCGAAGGAAAAAGTCGATTCGGGAGTCTTTTTGGAATATAGGAAAGTCAAGAATATGGGTGTTTGGGCTCCACATACTCTTAATGACAAAAACAAAGCGGATCATTTATCGAGAACGACAAGTCTTCTTTTACGATAGAGAAACTGAACAAGGTAATGAAAAATGGGCCACCTACGACAATGTTCACTGTAAAAGGCAGCAGATTAACGAAGATAAATCTCTACAACCAATCCCAAAACCCTCGAAACTCGGAGAAGTAGAGGGTTGAGGAGAGAGGAAAATGTCCGGCAAAAGTCAAAATGTCACCATCTCAAATCAAGGCCAATGGCAATTTGTTTTTGTGACATTAGGAGCTTGATCCATAAAGAGTTCATGCTACAGGGTAAGACTGTTAATAGTGCCTTCTCCCTTGATGTCCTACAGCGTTTGTGTGCCATAACTGGTCGGGTGGGACTAGAATTGGTAAAAAATGGACGGATTCTGTATCATGATAATGTCTCTACCCACACTGCGTTCGTTGCAATCGAAAAAAATAGATTCCAGTGCTCGCCCTCCCCCCTCCCTCCAGTCCGCATCTGGCTCTTACAGACTCTTTCATGTTTTCCAATATGAAAACTTCACTCAAAGACCACTGTTTTGATACGATTAAAGATATTCAAAGACACACTACGGAAGTTCTGAAGGGGTTAACTTCGCATGATTTTCGACGATGCTTCCAGCAATTGGAGAACTGTTGCAACACACTCGAAGGAGACTATTATCAAGGGATAAATGCTTAAAGCCATGTAATTTTGCTTAATAAAGTCTACAGGGAAAAATTCTAGTATACAGGAGTCCTTAAAATAAAGAAACAAGATATGATAAATCGAAAGATGTAATTATGTAGAATATAAATCCAAAATATTGTAACTCAATTATGACGTAACCCCGAAATTAAAAACACCCCGAAAATTACGTAACGTGAATCCAAAAAATTCAGAATGTGTATAAATAATTACTTATCACTAGAGCAGACCAATTTCCGTGCACGCCATGTGCGCCGATGTGAGGATGATTGTATTGCATCAGAACTAATAAAAAGCATTCAGTATGTGTTGGTACTTGCTTAGACAGTATGTAAGTGTAAGCATACGTAATAAAATGTCGTCGACCCATAGATCGAGAAAACGACCGTTGTCAGACGAAGTTTATTATGGATTTTCCGGACTTAATATACGATGGCTCAAAAATTAAATGTTTAGTGTGCAATACATATCTAATGTGTTCGTCAAAAACACATTGTAAAGAACACGTAAGCAGAACACAAAATTAATCGACAACAGTTTATACACGAACTATGTTTAACTATGATTGTGTGTACACTGCCGCTTACCTTGTTAAGTAATGATTCATTTATTTCATTTTGGAATAAATACGCGAATCAATCATTACCGAGCACGATAACGTTAGGAAGGAATTTACCATCGGTGCGTAAACAGGTTGAAAATAAAATCAAAGCCGAACTGAAAAATAAAAAACTGTGGTTATGTGTGGACGAAACAACTGACAGCAAAAAACAATCTGTAGTTAATGTGATGGCGCGTAATATGGAACCACATCAACCAACCTCTTCAATTTTATTAGCATCCAGACGACTAGAACCAAGTATTAATGTTTATGACTGATGGTGCCACAACCATGTGTTTTGTAGGCCGGTCTCTTAGAAAATAACCTTGTTACCTAACTTGTTACATATTACTTATAAACTCCATGCTCTACACCTTGTGGCAGAACAGGTTCGTAGATGTTATCCAGAGGTAGATGCTTTAATATCGAGTACAAAGGCAGTATTCCTGAAATCTCCAAAACGTATTCGGAAATTTCACGAATTGTGTCCCCATACCCCTGAGCCAACACAGCCGATTCTGACACGTTGGGGTACATGGTTACGGGCGGGGTTTTACTATCATGAACATTTTGAAAAACTTAAGGACGTGGTTTTATCATTCGATCCGAAAGAAAGTGCAGCTATCAATAC
This sequence comes from Melolontha melolontha, assembly GCA_935421215.2. Lineage (NCBI taxonomy): Eukaryota > Metazoa > Arthropoda > Insecta > Coleoptera > Scarabaeidae > Melolontha > Melolontha melolontha. The sequence goes on from OW285238.1 coordinate 15,605,240, forward strand.
AAGCCAGAAAAAATTTTAAGATGCCCAGATTAAAATGGATTTACAAAGTATTCGTGAGAATTACTTGGGACTAGAAGAAGCAATAACAAAATTAGAGAATTCATGGCTGTCGTTATAGGAATCACTGCAAATCGTTAAAGATGTTCACGCACAACTGTGTGCTGTAGAAGACGCAAAAAGTGAAAGTGTTAATTAAATTTGAAAGTGTTTTAGACAGAAATGCATATTTTGACACCTTAACACGTATTTGTGAGGGCACGTCTACAGATGCGTTAAGTTGCTTAAAAAAGTATTTTGATTATGCGAATATAACATCACTAGATGTAGAACGCTCGTTTTCCGAATATAAACATATTTTTTCCTCACGGCGGACATGTTTTTCAGAAATAACCTTAGAAACGCACCTGATGTTGAAAATATACAAGCGAGTTTCTCCAGTTTGTCAATCCTTGGAAGACGCTTAAAACGGTAAGGGTTTTTTTAAATCCTCTATCGTGCACACAATCACTGGTTTCATACATTTTCCATTTTATTTATAGGCACATACAACGCTGCTATAATATGTACTATTCTTATTTTTCGTGTGTTTATGCATATTACTTTAATAGCAGAAAACCAAATGTATATTTAATTATTTCTGATAGAATAAATGTCTACTTCTATACTTATATCGGTAACAAGCTCATGTTGCGTCCCTATTCTATCGCATATTCTAATATATTACGAATTACACTCCCATACCGGCGCTCATGGCGAGCACGGAAATTGGTCTGTTCTACTTATCACACACACATATGTTATAGCGTATGTTTACATACGCTTTTCTCGCTTATGAGAGGGAATTTTGGGAAAATATTTTGGATTTATATTCTATATTATATGTTTCTATTATTCACACGTTGTCTTTTATTTCAAGGACACCTGTATATACTTTTTAAGATTTTAGTATAAGCACTGTATGTATTCTTTTGTTGTTGTCCTATTAGGAGAATTCTTTTCTGTTGGACTATAAATCATATTAGCAGATTCTTTTTGTGTATTTAATCAATAATGGATTACTACAAAATAACGGTCAACAGCACCAAATACTTGTTTCTAAAATGCACCTTTATAAAAATCAATGTCGATGTATCCTTAAATTTTATATAAATTTTATTAAACACAACACCATAGGTTTCCTTTTAATTACTTCAACATATGATTAATTAACTTTCAGTATACATGCGTTACAAAATATTTTACGACAATTTTATGATCATTTTGCAAAACATTTAAACCTAGTTCGTGTTAGTGATACGGCTGTATATCGCTAACACTTTCTCTTCATGGTTAATGTGAATCGTTTGACTTCTAATTTCGTGTGTAACACCATTAATTCTTACATAAAAAAGAATAATAATTTAGACCTTTCTATCTTCTCATTAGACATGTATGCATTGTAAATATCTGATACTTTCTTAATAATTACGTAAGTTATATAACAAGGACCTATTTATAAACTAAAATTATAACATACGTAGTATATTAATTCATGTTTCTTTTTTCACGATTGGGTAAAGTCTATGATCTACTTGTGCATTCGCGTAAATTAACAAACAATAAATAAAATTACCACTTGCTCTCTAACCACAAATTTGCTGTTTAATGAAAGCATGGAATTAGTTCTTCTTAAAATAATATTTTCAATAAAACCATTAGTTTGAGGCAGACTTTCCCCTGCTGAGAACCAACTTTAATAATGCGTTTGTCAACCCTCACTCATCAAAATCGACAGGTTTAAACGCGTCAGTATTAAATAAGTACAGTAGTACCCCGTTGTTCGCTGACTCCGTATCCGCGGTTTCCGTCATCCGCGATTTACCTATGATGAGCAGAAAACGCGTTATATCAATAAATATAAAAGTTATAGGAGCATTTGTCGATATATCGTCGTATATATGAGTCATGCCCTGAATTCGGCGCTTTCTTATGATAAGTTAAGCAAGTTGGAACGTGCTTAAGGTGCCACTCGCTTTTACTTGTACATATAAACGCTCCTGTTAACTATGAGTTTAGTACTATTCGAATTGTCGGACAAGACAGTGCTTGCAATAGTTTTTAAATAAAGCAAGTAAATTTGAAAATCATTTCAAAATGGCTTCTAAACCAAAAAGAAAACGTGAAATGCTCACTATTAGTGAAAAAATAAAAGACATTAATATGATTGAAATAGAAAAAAAATCTATTGTAACTGTTGCTAAAATATACAATAAAAACGAATCTTCGATACGAGAAGTGTTAAAAAACAAAGATAAGATTCGAGCTAGCTTTTCTAGTGCACCCCAAACTGCAAAAGTTGCAACCACAATACGTAATAAAGTGTTACTTAAGGTAGAAAATGCCTTAAATTTATGGGTGGAAGATATGACAAGAAAACATATTCCTATCGATGGCAAAGTGCTACAACAAAAGGCGTTGGTTTTATATGAAGATATGCAGACCCAAGATATATACTGAAGAGGAAGGCAAATCATTCACAGCAAGTAGGGGGTGGCTGCATAGATTTAAAACTCGGTTTGATCTAAAAAATATAAAAATGACAGGGGAATCTGCGTCGGCTGATCATGTAGCTGCTGCCCTGTATCCAGAAAAATTTAAACAAATTATTGCAGAAAAGAATTATCATCCTAAGCAAGTTTTAACTGCGATGAGACTGGTCTTATGTGGAAAAAAATGCCTCAACGGACTTATATTCATAAGACTGCAAAGAGTGCACCAGCCTTTAAAGCAATTAAGGATAGACTTACCTTGATATTTTGTACAAATGCAGCTGGTCATATGATTAAACCCGGACTTGTTTACCGATCACAGAATCCACGTGCTCTTAAATACAAAGATAAAGCTTGCCTGCCTGTGTTTTGGCAATCAAATCGAAAGGCGTGGGTTACGGCTGTTCTATTTACACAATGGTTTCATCAATGCTTTATTACGGAAGTGAAAAGATATTTGGAAAAGGAAGAATTACCATTTAAAGTGCTGCTGATACTAGACAATGCTCCTGGGCATCCTGTGTCACTAGGCACAGAAGATAAAAATAATGTTGAAGTGCTTTTTTTACCACCTAACACGACCTCATTGCTTCAGCCCCTTGATCATGGTGTCATTAGATGCTTTAAAGCCAAATATATTCGACAGGTTTTCGAAATGCTGTATACAATGGCTAACGAATGCTCTGATATCGGGCTCATGGAATGCTGGAAGTCATTTACAATTGCTGACGCAATTCTATTTATCAAAGGAGCGATGGAGGAATTAAAGTCATAAACGATAATAGCATGTTGGAAAAATCTGTGGAATGACATCGTTCTTAGTTGTGAAGACACACATGATATTAATTCACATCTAACAACGATATTTAACATAGCGCAGAAAATAGATGGAGAAGGATTTAACGATATAACCCAAGGGGAACTCAGTGATTACATAAACGAAGAGGATCAAGTATTCACCAACGAGGAATTGGAAGACCTTGTGAAATCTTCTCCAGAAGCGAGTGACGATGAGGATGAGGATCAACAAGAACCGCCAGCATGGACGCTTGAAAAATTTTCAGCGATATTTCGAACTGCTCAAACATTAAAAGAACAGATAGTAGAATATGATCCAATAATGGAACGCAGTATAAAAATTACTCGCACTATAACAGAAGCCTTGAAACCTTTGGAGGATTTGTTTATTGAAATGAAAAGACAAAAACGACAACTACCAATAACAATGTTCTTTGAAAATGTCGACAAAACTATCGATAATGCACAGCCATCAACATCGTTTGCTTCGGATCTAAGTAAACAATCGACTGCTAACTTGACTTGGAGGAAGATGAATGAATATGTAGCTCACGATGATAAAGTTTTTCTTGTTGTATATTTTCTTGTTGTGTATGTAAATATGTACTATATGTACATATGTATGAACTTATATATTTATTAAACTTAAATTCTATTTGTGCCACAGCACAAGAATATTTATTTATTTATTGTTTATTTATTTTAAATAAATATTATATAACTTATTTTTTCTTGTTTCATTGTTTTAACTTTGTTTCATATTTCATATTGTACTCGAAAATAAAGCGTTCGCTACTATCCGCGGTTTTCAGTATCCGCGGAAGACCACAGAACCAAACCCCCGCGGATATGGGGGTACTACGGTATACCTCAGTGTTATTACAGGTGCAACATACACATTGGAATATAATACTAAACTGTTCAGCTTTGAAATGCAGGGATTGAAAGTGCATATTCACCACGTAATATTTTGAGAGCTTAAGCAAAACAAAAACGCTACGGAGGCATTTACAAATATGCAACGTTGTTGATGAGGAGTCATAAGTACGTAATTGGCTCTTGTCACACTTCATTTTAAAGATACGTCGTTAAAAGATGAACCCGAACTAGGGTACGCATCAGACTTTGATGCCGAAGTCATTGGTAACGTGCAATCCACGGTAAAATACACGAAATTAAACACATAGCAGGGTCATCGTATGGCACTATTTAAAACCGATAGGAAAGTCAAGAAGATGGGTGTTTTTCATCTCCACATACTCTTAATGACAAGAACAAAGCGGTCCATTGATCGATAACGGCAAGTATCCTTTCACGATAGAGAAGCTGCCCAGATGATGAAAAATGAGCCACAAACGATAATGTTCACTGCAAAAGAAAGCTGATAGACGAAGATAAATCTCTACAACCCAAAAAGTGAACTTCGTTGAAACAAAATATTGTTGTGTGTGATAGATAGCAAATTTACTCTAATATGTATATGATTTCACTGTTAATAAAAACAGAATCTGGGTCAATGTATCAAATAAAACGATTTATTACTGCGTAACGTTTCGAAACTGTATTTCAGAACTAATACAGTATTTACAAATTAGCCATTCAAAGTAAAATATAAAACTGTACTTACAAGAGCAAATTAACAATTCTTTAGCGGTTTTATTGAATGAAAATACGAGGGACACCTTTTATATTTTTACAATCGACCACTATATGGTACTTTTGACATATGTAATCACTATATTCTTAAAGTTTGACATTTGTCAATGAGAAATCAGCGATAGCTTAGAAATTGAGTCAGTAGTTTGTTGACAGTGACAGTCTTAAGACAGTGGGTTTGTAAAATAATGGAAATTACTCATGAAGGTTTTCGTTGCATGATTTTTTACGATTATAAAAAAGGCCTAACTTCACAGGAATGCATTATACCGCTTCGGTCAACTTTTGGTAATGAAGCACCATCAGAGAAGACAGTTTACAATTGGTTTGCAGAATTTCGTCATGGTCGTTCCTCAGCGTGTGATGAATGACGTAAAGGTTACCAAAAACTGTTATGATTGCAAAAAACATCGATGCTGTGCGGAAAATGATAGAACACGATCGACATGTGACTTACAGTGAGGTAGAGGCATCTCTTGGCATATCGCAGACTGCAATTCTTTCGATTTTACATGAACACTTATTTGTAAAAAAAATGTGTTACAGATGGATTCCACATAACTTGACCGAAGCAGAGAAAGCAGCCCGTGTCAATTAGTGTAAAGAGATGGGCAAAAAAATCGACGTAGGAACCGCAAAATCTGTATTCAAAATCGTCACAGGTGACGAAACATGAATATATGCATATGAGTCGGAAACCAAGCAACAATCTGCTGTATGGGCATTCCAAGACGAACCGAACCCCACAAAAGTTGTTTGTGCAAGGAGCACTTCCAAGAAAATGATCGCTTGTTTCTTCGGCTGTACAGGACACATCGCAACAATTCCTTTAGAGGATCGAAAAACTGTTAACGCTAAATGGTATACAGTAATTTGTTTGCCAAAAATTATAGACGAAATCAGGTAGAACAACCGAAAACGTTGCATTATTCTTCATCACGACAATGCGAGTTCCCATACAGCATGTCTAACAATTGACTATTTGAAGGAGAAAAGGGTTGAAATAATGTCTCATTGTCCATATTCGCCTGACTTGTCGCCGAATGATTTCTTTTTGTTGCCAACTGTGAAACAAAAAATGCGTGGACAGCGATTTTCAACACCTCAAGAAGCAGTCGAAGCCTTTGAAATCCATGTTTCTGAGATACAACCTTCAGACTGGAAAAAATGTTTTGAAAACTGGTAGGTACGCATGCAAAAGTGTATAGACCATAAAGGCGAATACTTTGAAAAACGATAAAGTAGTTTATTCCCAAAAATTATGTTTTCTACCCAGATTTTGTAAAAATATAAAAGGTGACCCTCGTATCAATGAATATTGATATCTTATGTTATGCAGATTTTTCCATCTGAAATTTGTGATGTTGCTTTCCCTTTCTGAACACTCTGTATCAAAAAAAATTATTTTGGCAATTCGTAAAAGTTATAGCAAGTATAAAGTAAGACACGACTTAGTAAAATAGTACCTCCACATGACATTTATTAGAGAAAATGTTAAATATTTCAACAATTATTACGGTTAGCTATAGACAATGGTATATGAGAAGCATGTCGGACTCTAAAAATGGAATAAAATATAGGATGTCTCGTTTGAAGAAATTAAGTTAGGTTCAGTACTGCTATTCTAAGACAACCTGTATAAATGAAAGTATTTTTAGGCTATGCCCCTTCTTTAAGAATTAAACATCTGTTTGAAAATTTTTTTGTCCCTTCAAACGATATCGAGATATCGACCGACACCGCACTATTGGGACACCCGGTATATATAGATATATATTATTACAAAATGAAGTTTATCCACGTTGCTGTATCAAAAAAATAATATGAGCCACACGTAAAGGTGTCAAAAATATTAATAGAGTTACAAATTTGATCCAATTATTTAAACTCAGGGGCTATAGTTCTACCTTTTAGAAATTAAATTTCTTAACTTATGCAAAAGAAAAAATAATTCCAAGCTTCGTTTAAATTTTACAAATTCGACAACTAAGTTGTTATCATCAGTAGGTATCCTACTGATGATGACAACTTAGTTGTCGAAATAAATATTTAGGATACAATTAATAATTGTGGTAAGGGGTTATATACCTTTTTTAAGTTTTTGCTATTTCTTTACAGAGAACAAAGATAATCTATTTATCAACAACAAAATCATAGCGACTCTAATATGAATATCCTAAATTTAAAAAAATATCAGTAAGCCTTTTCAAATACAGAATTTCCAATGATAATTTAACTTTTTAGTTTAATCCTAATGAAATATATTTAATTTCAAATTAAATATCAAATGTCTAGTAGTTACTTGTGCATAATTTTCTTTACATCTATCAAACAATATATTTTAATATTCATGTTTCAAACAATTCTACACTGTCTGTTCAATATATGACTGACTTATACAAAAATATGAATACTATTCAATTATATGTCATACCTATCTATGAACATACTTGACAATAGTAAATAAACTAATTCAAATTTGATCATAAGTAACAACACATTTTAAATTGATATAATGGAAATAGATCCATTATAATATATATATATGGTAGATTAGTTGGCGATTTAATGTCTAGTTTTATTTAAAACTGTCACATACTCAATACAGAAAAGATAACATCAAGAAAATTGAAACGATCTTAACAGATAACAACTATCCACAACAACTTATAGACCAAACAATAAAAAAAAAGAATCCACCAAATATACAACACTGCAGACACCAATAACAATTTAAACAATGAAACAACATATATCACAATTCCATCTGTTCCACAATCATCAGAAAAAAATTAAATTAACTTTAAAAAAATATGATATAGCTACAACATATAAGCTTAGTAATGCTAATAAACATCTATTATCAAAACTAAAACCTAAAATAGAAAAAAATCGAGAAACCAATGTCATCTATAAAATACCATGTCGCGATTGCGATAGTTACTATATAGGGCAAACTAAACAATATTTATACAAAAGAATACAAGCCCACAAATACTCTAAAACAGACAAAACTGCTTTATTTACACACAAACTACAACGTGATAACCATTTCAATTTTGAAAACATACAGATAATTGATAAAGAACAACACACAATGAAAAGGGAAATTAAAGAAATGATTAGTATTAAACAGGAAAAAAATTCAATTAACAGAAGTATGTAATATAAACAATTTAAGCAGTATATACTATAACCTAATTATGTAACTATCTGCAATTTACCATCATAATACATGTTGCTGTTATATAAATATATACCGTATGTTATTTAAATATCTGTACATTTGCTTATCATGCTGACAGTTTCATGTTTAGATCCCTGACTGGTTGTCCGAGGAGATTTTCGTTTAAGGCGAATACCGACAGCTTAACATCTTAAGACGCTCCACGGGCGGATACATAATACTAACTCATGCCTTGCCATTCCCCGTTTTTGTTGTCTAACTATTTTTAGAATACTAAGGCATGATTTATTATTATTAAACTGGAATGTATCTTTGAATAATTTTATCCATGACAACTACAAATGTATAACTATGACATTAATACACTGTCATTTATACTAAAAATTCTTTGAGAGAGGCATCATATGCCGAAACATGTAAGATTGTTTTAAATATATACATTTTTAAATAAAACCAGTCCTTAAATCGCCAACTAATTGAATCTACCATAACATACAAAGGTCACAAAATAATTATCTTTAATTAAAATAAACAAATCCAGTAATTTTTTACTCCAAACACATTGTATTTAAAACAGATCGTTATTAAGAACTGTTCTTTCTCTCCTAATAAGTTAATAACAAACAAATAGCTAGCCCGTCCATTACGAAAGGTCGGTACATGGAATGTAAAGAATCATTCCACAAGTGGAATATCAACCCACCCACGAGATCAGCATGGTCACCGGCTTTCACTTCACCATCATTGTCATTATAATAATCCTTTTGCTCTTTATATGTATGTAGATACCTGTTACGAGTTGCAGCACGAACGTTACAAAAGTCTTTGGCGCGCTTTTTTTTCTCTATCTGCCTTTCCATTCATCCTAACGAAATAAAAAGTGGAAAAAGGCGAACGGACGAATCAGGTTAAAATTCAAATCGCCTTAAAACGAAACCTAATTTGTGTAATAGGGTTACCGGCACAACACACCCTAATTCTTTCTCCTATTCGAACCCCAAAATACTAGATTTACAGATGGCAACGATCCAATGTATAAGATAGAACTCCCCTGCTGAGTGCAGGTCTAGGTTTTGCCGCCATTTCTGATGTGAACAAAGAAAACGTCTATTTCCGTTAAAAATATATTCGAATAATTCACAGCGTTAGATACAACAAACAATCTAAGGGTACAGAGAATAGCATGCATACATATTTGATATTTATATCGCAATAATTAATCCAAATACATACCCGATTATTGACATTTTATGAAACTAGATATTGTATATGCTGTGAGCAATACAATAAGAATATATAATTACTTCTTTATAAAATACGTGAATATAGGGTGTATTAAATATAGGAAGCAAAGAAAAGTAAAAGTGAATAATCATTTATTAATTTTTGAGAGGGTTTATAAGATGTGGTCATTTACTATACAATATACCGGGTGCGGCAATAGTGTGTCGGCGGAGCTTAGTATGAAAACTAATAAAGTTGTAGCAATAAAATTTTATGTACGCATGTAGTATGCTACAGTGCATTTTCTATTTTTATTTATATATTTACAGGGTGTTCAAAATTTCCGCAACCACTTTCAATTTTTTCTTTTAGATAGATTGCTATACTTTCTTGTTATTATGATGATAGCCACCCAAATTATCTTTGCAATGATATATGACAATGTGCACTTACAACTGTTAGTTTTGGTTTTATTGCAAATTTTGCTGATAGTTGCAGCGTTTAACATTTTAAGTCTTAGCCTGAAAATGGGTGCAGTGCCTCACGTGACTCTTTTGTTACCAATTTATGGACTAACACGTTATATGTTTTGAGGGTGAACAACGTAACTACATATACAGAGTGTTAAATATGTCGTGCTAAAGTTATCGAAGTTTAAAGGCTATTTTCTCTTTTTTTTTAAATTGAACCTATAATTTTTTTTATTAGTCAACTATAAAACCCTTCTCAAACTGGTGAGATGATTCGAAAAAACAGGAACTGTCATTCCTAAAAAGACATGGAAAAAACTATGATAATGAAGATGAAGGTACTCTTTTAGCTTTGGGTTCGGTTAGACAAAATCCTAGACAATCTTTAAGAAAACTAGCGGCCAATCTACATATGAGCGCATCATTTTTCTGTCGTGTTTATGCAGCAAACAAGATAAAGGCGTTGAAAACACATTTTCGGCGAACCTGGCGATGATGCTAAGCGGTTAGACTTTTGTCTATGGGTAGGCTACGGAATTGCAAGTGATCAAAATTTTCATAAAAACATTGTATTCTCTCATGAGTGTATATTTAGTACAAATGGACATGTGTGGTCTCAAAATTCTCGGTATTGCAGTGTCAAGTCCAAATTTTATTATTAACCGTAATTGGCAATATTATAAAAAAATAATAGTTAGTCTGCAATACAACTCCATTTGAGAAAGATATTGTATATCGAAACAATTGTTATGGATATTTTATCTCAATAAAGTGGAAATTAAGTAATATTGCTTTTTTATTTTTATTTCATTAATATCTCTAAATTTGATCATAGTTTCATCTTGTAGTCGTTATCATTACCAGAGATCGGACACATCGAGTTGAAATGACGTCGTCATTACGACGGACGATATAAATAGTCTAAAACATCTGTAAGTACATCACGCAGTTATTAAATGCACCATTGATCTGGCTAACGCGCACATCTGTTTTCATCGAGAATTGCGACGTTTTTTGTTGGATATTTACAGTTAAATTTCTGTTTTCATGGGCGTAGATAGAACCGTGTGAAGTTTTAATAATTTAGTCTATTTAGATTATATTTCGTAAGATAAATAAAGAGCTGTGAGTTAGTTTCTTGTTTTCATAGTTTTAACTCTTAATTACATCGTAATTTTTGTGATAGATCCTGTTTCATATCGTGTGATTGAACTACTTCTCCCAATTATTTCGACGTAAGTGTGCATTGAATTTCGTTCAGTTTCAATAACTTGCACATACATTTTTAGTTTTCATTTGTTTAGATCTAGAGCATTGTTTAAGTTACTTTTTCAGATATTATATGGAAGAACGTCGAGAACGGCATCGTAAAACAATGGCGAGTTGGATTGACGGTCATACTGATTATATGTCCATTGTCAGTAATTCCGAAATTTATTGCAAAATCTGTAAAATATCCTTAAAAATTTCCATTAAATCGCACGTACAACGTCACTTAGCACCGCAAACGCATGCACAGAAATTGTAACAGTTGGAATCTGACAATTTTATCGAAGAACTCTGTGAAACTTTTATGGCGGCTAATATTCCATTAAATAAACCTAACCATGCCACTTTGAAAATATTTCTCCAAAAATATACTGGTCAAAATGTTCCTGATGAATCCACCTTACGCAAATATTATCTTTCTAAGTGCTACACGAAATCAGTTGGACGCATTAGAAGCCATCTTTCAAATCAGTACCTATGGATAAGTGCCGGCGAAACTGTCGATATATTAGAACGCTGTGTGGTAAATGTTGTAGCTGACGTAATACATCCAACTATTCCATATAATGCATATGTAATAGCAACAAAAGTTATAAATACAGTTGATGCGGAAACAGTTGCTAAAACCATTAACGAGAATATTCAAAAAATACTTCATTCGGACGACAGGTACAAAGAAAAAGTACTTTTATTTGTAAGTGACAGTGCTGCATATATGTTAAAAACAGGCAGACTATTAAAGGTAACATGTCCTAATATGCTGTATATTACTTGTGTAGCACATTCTCTCCACAGAATCTGTGAATATATCAGAGACATCTTTCCAGAAGTCGATAGACTTGTATCCGCTTTTAAAAAAGTTTTCAGAAAAGCACCCTTGAGAGTAGCTCTTTACAGGGAAAAACTGCCATCTTTGTCACTGCCTCCCTCTACAGTAATAACTAGATGGGGGACATGGTTGGAAGCTACTAGTTTTTATGCAGAGAATTTCGATACAATTACAAAATTTCGTTGCATGTTTAAATGACGATGCTTGGAGTATTTCTGAGTGCAAAGAACTAACACAAACTAACACTAACACATTTAAAAAATCAGTTGTACTTTCTTTAGGAACACTTTGGAAATTTGCCAAAACTAATCACTTATTTTGAAAATCAAAATCTCAAATTAAATGATGGTTCAACGGCATTAGATGTGGCTATTAATAATTTGAGAAGTATTCCAAGTGACTTCGGATGTGGCCTTCGGCAAAAGTTAGACGCAATGTTTAATAGAAATCCAGATTTAATAACATTGCGGCAATTGTGTATGAGGACAATTCCACAACATCTAACTGCAAAATACGCGGAAATAAAAGAATATTTCCAGTATGCACCCATAACCAGTTGCGATGTAGAAAGGACGTTTTCTATTTACAAGGATGTATTTCATTCAAAGAGAACAAATTTTACAGAAGAGAACCTTGAGAAGGTATTGCTAGTAAATATTAATACTCCTTTACTCAACTTGAACTACAAAATGAACAAATAAAAATGTATTTCGTATTTTGTAGCCGTATATATACCCGTTTTATTATTCTAAGTATAATTATATAAATAAAATTAAAAACTTTAAAAATATAAATGATCAATAGTACGCTCGTGGGCGATGAATCAGCAACCTCTCGTGTCCGGTCTCTAATCATTACTAACCTAGAATGTATGCGTAAAATGTACATTTAATTTTCCTGTTCGAAGATCCTTTCGAAGATATAGGAATTAGATTAAGAAAAAGTTACTGTTTACATTCACAGTTTACCAATCCATTTATTACGCGAAAGAACAAGGTGAAATGCTTCTCATTTGAGTGTGAAGAAGTGACAAGTGTTGGAATTAATAAAAGTCTTGATCTAACTGATATAACAACTACAAGGATCTTCGGATACTAAATATGTTTAAGATTGATAGTAAGAGTTTGAAAGTTCTTATGTACCTTGATAAAAGAATCTTTGTATTTTTCTTCGTAAAACAAACATCTTCACAAAAAACGATGTGTATGTCATGAAAGGATAAACACAAATCAAAAAAATAAAACAGTAGCGCATATCTAAGATTTATATTATAATTTTTGACATTTGTTCCATCTGTAGTAACAGTTAACTTAACCGCTTTATACAAGCTGGCCAATATGTACCTGACTGCGCGCATTTCCGTAGGTGGCGCTGTAGTAATTGTTTAAGGCACATGTGTCAAATTTATCATGGAGCGCTACACGATTCAACAACGTGTCCGTATTGTTAAAACGTTTTATTTAAATAATGAGTCAATGATTGCAACTATACGGTATCTACGACGAATCAACAGTGTAAATGGTGTGTCCAGTAGGTAAAAACCACTAATCAAAGTGTCGCACATGCGGCACAGTAAAGCTAAACAAATATGAAAACGCACCAACTTTACACGGCGTCCACGTTACACTCACAGTGTATACGTGGACGCTGTTTTTTACCTACTGATGATGGCAACTTAATTGTCGAAAGACATATTTAGGATATGATTAGTAATTGTGGTAAGGGGTTATATACCTTTTTGGAGTTTTTACTTAACCACAGTCTCCAAAGAAAGACTTTTCAATAAATGTTATTTATTCCATCAAATGTGAACTAATAATGTGTTTGTAAAGGTCCACCATTACCACATTCCGCTTAAAAATTAGCAACCGTAGCACCTACTAAAGATTTACAATGACTATAAAATACTTTCCATATTATTATAAAAATAACCCTTTCTTGACAAAAAAATTAAAAAGTTAGTAAAAATATGAGCAAACGAAACGATAAATACGATATAACCTAAATGTCAAAATAACACAGGCCTGCATTTTTCAACACTTTGAAAGTTGATTTAAAAATTTTAACTGTTTTCTAGTAATTGGGTAGCGCTGATTTCAAATCTGCTTTTATTTTTTTTGTATCACGTAAGGTTATTTTTCAAACCAGTAAAATCAAAAAATATAGAAAAAACACGATTTATTTCATTTATAAGCTAGTTTTATATTATATTTAAAAAAATACAAAAATATACACATAGAAACTATTAGAAATAGTTATTTATTCTTTATGCTTCTTAAAAAAAAGTTTTCGTTTTTCAGAAAATCTTCATTTGGTTGTTTTTCTGTCATATTCAGCTAAAGGAAGATCTCTTCTCGATGTCCAAGTAATCGGCCATCATTTTTGTGTCCCAGCGCCCTTGGTATCTTTTTTCCATCTCTTTAATATCCTGGTGAAATCTTTCTCCTTGCTCTACAATCACGTCCCCAAGGTTTTCTGGGAAATAGTCCAAATGGGAATGTAAAAAGTGAATTTTTATGCTCATATTGCAACCAAGAATCCTGGATTTTTCCAGCATATTTTCAACGATCTCAACATAGTTTGTGTCTTTATAATTCCCTAGAAATTTATGTACAACTTCGTTAAAAGCATGCCATGCATGTTTTTCCTTATCTTCCATCACATTTTCAAATTCTTGATCTTACACCAAGCTCCTAATCTGCGGGCCTACAAAGATTCCCTCCTTTAATTTTGCCTTTGACAGAGTCGGAAATGTTTTACACAAATATTTAAAACAATTTCCTTCTTTGTTTAATGCCTTAACAAATTGTGTCATAAGTACAAGTTTTATGTGAAGCGGTGGAAGTAACACTTTTTGAGGGTCAATAAGACTTTCGCGAATTACATTTTTGGTTCCAGGTATTAAAGTCACCCTTTTTGGCCACTCTCTTTTTATCCAATGCTGTTCTCGATTTCTGCTATCCCACTCGCACACGAAACATGGAAATTTAGTATATCCAGACTGCTGACCCAAGAGAAGGCCTAAAATTTTTAAATCTCCACACACTTCCCAGTTGTGATTTTCATATTGTATTCTTAAAAGTAATTCCTGTAAATTTTCATAGTTTTCCTTTAAATGAACAGAATGGCCGACCGGAACAGAAGCAAAAACATTGCCATTATGTAAAAGAACAGCTTTAAGGTTCCTTTTTGAAAAGTCGATGAAAAGTCTCCAGTCAGAAGGTGTGTACTCAGGTGCTCCGAGGAAAGTAAGTAGATCAGCAATTGCTTGGCAGTACACGAGTGGTCCGTTTTGTGCAAAATATTTTACAAATCCAGCCTCACGATTTCTATACCAAGAGAAGGTAGTTTCTGGGGCAAGCAAATTTTTTTGTTTCAACCTAGACCCCAGTACTTCAGAAAGATCTTTTGAAAGTCCCAAATCTCTTACCAAATCATTCAGTTCGGCTTGTGAAAATAGCTGAGGTTGGTTTTGACCTGAGGTTGATGGTTCAAAATCACTATCCATCTGTACGGAGCCGGAAGTTGAAGAGGTTTCAATATCTTCTTGTAGTACTTTGGGGAGTATAGCTATAGGTACATGATCACTGTGAGGAACTGGTCTGATAGCTGATTTAATATTGTTTGGGTACAAAATATATTTCAAAGTTTTTCTATTATGCCCCTTAATATCACAAAGACAAAAGTAGCAATCTTCATGATGATTTTGCGGTTCTCTCCAAACCATCGGTATTCCAAAAGGAAGGCCTTTTCTATTCCATTTGGTCCAATGTCTTAAACCTTCTTCACATACCTTACAAACAACGTGCGGTGCCCAATCTTTATCTTGATCTCCTAATTTGATTTTGAAATAAGCATAATATGCATTTTTCACAAATTCACCAATTGGTCTCTTAAACTTTTTCAAGACGAAATATCCACAAATATAACAGAAATCATCTGGTTTGTTTTTGCAACACCGGCTAGACATATTTTTAAGCAATGTTTATTTATCAAATACCACGCACAACACTAAAGACAAATTAATTTTACTTGTTTACTGATCGACACTCAGAGCTATAATGAAGTAAATGACATTAAAATATACATTTTGTTTGGAGTGATAGACTTGAAATCCTTCTTCGCAGTACTAATAAAGTGAAAGCATAATAAATAGGGTTTAGCAGGTAAAAATTCCCGGAAATCTTGTCCAAAATTAATACATGTAATAAAAGATTTACATCAGGTAATGAGAACCTATTTAACAAATTTCTTTAAAACCACAACAAAAAATCATTTTTGGGTTAATACCTAGAATTTGAAGTAGTACATTAATTTTAAAATGTATTAAAACGCCTATTATAAGTTTTTTTTATATTTTTTTCTTTTTCTTTTGTGCAAAAAAAAATCTGTGGGTGGTAGAGACCAACTGTATTTTAATTAGTTTTAGCTATATAAAAACTGAGCTTAACAAACAAAAATCACGTCATCACAAATTTTATGCAGGCCTGTGTAATTTTTGTGAATTTCGCAAACTGTTACAATGTGCGAGTTGTTTGAAGACAGAAAAGACGAAGGCCGTATATCAAATTGGTTAACTTTAATGTCGCTAGTCTACTCACGAACGTACCAACGCAATCTACCCTAGCAATAGTAGAAGACAGACTATCCAAAGGCTCCACATTAGAAAAAAGAACATCATTAAGTATAAATGCCATCTAGGACGTTTCATCTGTATCAATGTAAATACAACATACTTTCAGGTGGAAGATAAGTTCTATCCACAAGAATTTGATATGGCAATGGGCTCTCCTCCATCACCTATACTAAGCAATATTTACAGTGCGTCCATCAAGTATGGACACAAGCCCGTAATAACGTTATTGTGCATTATTTGACAAAATGCAAAGATATGTCGATTAATGTTTTTTTATTAGCTATATTTAGATGCTAGCATTTTGTTTTTTCCGTCGACCTTGAATAAGTTATGACGTCATTGATAATTTTTTAAAATGTCAACCCAATTTTTTTATGGATTTTGAAAGCTTTTACAATTCTTTATTCGATTACGTAAAAATTTTGGTATGTTACATTAGAAAATTTTTGAGTAATCATTTTTCAACTTTCTGTCATTCCTAAAGTGACAAGGTAATTTTTTTGACAGATTGTAAATAATCCGAATCACAACATTTTTATTTAATCCTAATTGTTGGTGTAAAGTGTTTTAAATATTCATTCTCTGAGATGCATTTATCTGAACGGGAACGCATTGAGGTGCTAATGATGATAGAGTTTAGAGACAGACGTCGAAATGTTAGGGAAGTCGCGGAGTTGTTTAATGAAACGCATCCTAAACTAGACCCTATCGGTTTTTCAACTGTAAGTAATATCCGCAGTAAATTTTTGGAAGAAGGATTCGTTCGAGATAAACCAAAAAGTGGACGTCCATCAATGGCCCTAGACACACAAATTGACATTTTGTTAACAGTTCAAGAACGTCCTCACACAAGCACACGGCAACTTATTCGAAAATTTGACATGGTGTCCGTTAAGCGAGTCTCTGTGCCAAGAAAAGTTATTCTTGCTACTTGCTAAATCAATAAAAATTTACCCCCAAAATTCTTCTTAATTCCCGTAATTAAAGCCATTTCTTCTTGCTAACATGTTGATTAAGATTATAAGCCGATAAACAGTGCTTACTTTCATACGATCTTAAAAATTTAAAAAATATTCACTTTGCCCCGCTCCGAACCGCCCGGCTGCGAATCGTCTCGGCCGCGAAACGGCGCGGCTCCGAAACGGTTCGGCGCCGAAACGGCTTGGCTCCGAAACGGCTCGGCTCCGAAACGGCTCGGCTCCCAAACGTCCCGACCACGAAACGGCGGCTCCGAATCGGCGGCCCCGAAACGGCGGCGACGAAACGTTCCATCCCCATAGCAAGGGGTAGAGTTGGGAAACTTTTGCATAAATCAAAGTATCATTCCTATAAAATGAATTTAGTTCAAGAGTTGTCTGAGGACGATTTTGATCGGCGTTTGGAATATTGTGAACGGTTGGAGTAAGTTTGTGATAATGACCCTCTATTTCTCTTCAACATTTTGTTTTCTGACGAAGCTACTTTCACATTGAATGGAACTGTGAATAGACACAATTGTCGATTTTGGTCGACTGATAATCTTCATTGGATGCAAGAGACACATACCCAATACCCGCAAAAACTAAATGTTTGGGCAGGGATTATCGGCGATCGCATTGTGGGACCGTTTTTCTTTGATGGAAACTTGACTGGGGAATAATACTTGAATTTTTTGGGGAATGAATTGGTACCCATTTTAGCGGTTCTTTTTCCAAATAATTAGGATCCACATTTGCCAGATCGTAGAATTTGGTATCAACAGGATGGTGCTCCTCCGCACTATACGCTACCAGTAAAGCAATACCTTAATAATACTTTTCCTAAAAGATGGATTGGAAGAAGAGATGCAATTAAATGGCCAGCTAGATCGCCAGATTTAACCCCGTTGGACTTTTTCTTGTGGGGTTACTTAAAATCAAAAGTCTATGCGACGCCACCGAAAAATTTGGACGTTTTACGACAACGCATCATCTACGAAACCAGACTAATCACTCCCGAAATATTACAGAATGTGCGAAATGGAATTTATATTCGTTTAGGATTTTGTCAACAAAATGAAGGAAAACGTTTTGAAGCATTTGTTATAAATTTGATACTGAAAATGTCAAAAATAAAACTTAGAATTAGAACACAATTTACTCAAAAATTTTCTAATGTAACATACTAAAATTTTTACATCATCGAATAAGAATTTTAGAAGCTTTCAAAATTCATAAAAAAATGGGGTTGACATTTAAAAAAATTATCAATGACGTCATAACTTATTCAAGGTCGACGGAAAAAACAAAATGGTAACATTTAAATATAGCTAATAAAAAACATTAATCGACATATCTTTGCCTTTTGTCAAATAATGTACAATAACGTTACTACGGGCTTGTGTCCATACTTTAGTGATAAATAAATATCTCTATAGCCAAAAATGTGACTCAGATATGTAGATGACACCTTCGTCGTATGACAACATGGGGAAGAAGCGCTAAATGGACTCCTTGAACACCTCAATAACATAGAAGAATCCATTAAATTCACTATGGAAGTGGAAAAGGAAAACAAGATTTCATTCCTGGATGTCTTAGTGTGTAAAAACACAGGCGGCACAGTCACAACTTAAGTATATAGAAAGCTGACTCACACAGGTCAGTACCTTCACTATGAATCCAACCATCCCCACAATGTTAAAGTTGGAGTAGTCAGGTGCTTATAGGACAGAGCGAACATTTGCTCAGATAAAAGGGATGGAGAAGAAGAGCTGAAGAACGTAAAAAAACACATTAAAGCAAAATTGATATACAAAAAAGGCGTTGTCAAGAGCCAGGGACAATAAAGTAGTACAAGAACAACAGCAGCCCAGCATATGTACCACGATAAGTCCGTATATCAAGGGCCTATAAGAATAAATCAGAAGAATAGACAAGGAGTATTGGACCAAAACAACCATAAAGACAATAAGCACCATCAGATCCACCCTGACGAAAACAAAACCAGACAATAAAAATCAGAGAACTGAAGACTGTATATACGAAGTACCATGAGAATATGGAAAAGAATACATGGGAGAAACAAGAAGACCTCTACAAGTCAGTATCGAAGAACATCAGAAAGTGGTCCGACTGGGAGAAACCGACAAATCACGCCTAGCTCAACATGCCTGGGAAGAGGGACACAGGATTACATGGGACAATGCAATAATCCTGGGAAAGGAGGACCATCAGACCTAAAGAAAGCTGAAATAGACAACATATATGGCCATAACACCAAACGCCATAAGTATGCCGAGCTTGGAGATAAAAGATGTTTGGCTACCAATTATTCGGAAAAATATACAGAGAAACCCTACAACCACGGTGCTAGATACAGAATAGACAAGATTACCCAAGGCGCACACAATACGGCGCAGTAATGTAGAACATAAATACTACAGCTTGTAGATTAAATATAGAGGTTTTAAGAAATAATATTCTGTATCCCAAATAGCATGCTTGATTTAGTTAAAAGTTTCGAATTTCACACCTGGTTCGAATCTCACACGAGTACATTTCGCAATTAAAATTTTAGGAAAACATATACGTCAGACATGAGTCTTGCATGAACTGGCCCATCTCAGGGCTACTCTGAAGACGTAGATGGACTGCCGATACGTCGGATTATTCAAATCCTACAAACGATGGAAACAGCCCAAACTACTCAATCAGTGGCGGCTCTTTAATGAGAGCAATTGTGAGCAATTGCACCCCCTGGAATTATGAAACAAAACAAACCAAGCGGCGACTAACTGTGAAAGTATTTATTTATTGTATATATTATGTATTCATTGTTATTGACGAGGAACGTGGCACACTAACAACGTACATATACCGATCGTCGTCACAGATATACTGAGCAAAGCCCAACTCTTGCTCTGTTAAGGCATTAACATTACATTGATGGTGAGGAGAACTGTATGCCCTACTTCAATGTCGTATAATACATAGCGTTGGAGCAACTGAACCAGACTGCTCTCGGGCGTTGTTACAATGAATACGGTATCCTTTTTACAGAACAACGCGCTTTCGCGGTTAACGTATAATGAAAAAATCGCAGTAAAAAATCTTAAACGGCCGATGCCTCAATTATTTTTAGAAAATAAACAATCTGTTAAAGGTAAAGACGTTATAAGAAAATTCAAAATGAATATTTATCAGAAAAATGACTGGATTTGTGGGTGTGAAATTAAAAATACTTTGTTTTGTTTTCCGTGTCTTTTGTTTGGTGGTGAACCGTCTTGGTCAAAGAACGGAATAAGAGACTTAATTCATCTTAGTGCTAAAATTACTAAACATGAAAATTCCGAAGGGCATTTAAAAAATATATTTAGTCTAAGAATGTTAGGAAAAAATAACATTCAGAATGTTTTAGATTCATCATATAGAAAAGCAATTCAACAACACAATGAAAAGGTAACAAAAAATAGGCATGTGTTAAATTTAATAATAAATTGCATTAGATTTTGTGGCGCGTTTGAACTGGCACTTCGGGGTCATGATGAACAGCAAACGTCGAATAACAAGGGCATTTTTCGGGAATTGATAAATTTTATGGCAGAATTGGATAAATCGCTCAGAGATCACATCGAAGCAGCACCGGTTTTTAAGGGATTATCAAAAACGATACAGAATGAGCTGCTTGATGCAATGTTGAACGTGTATCATGAACAAGTTGCCAGTGAAATTAAAGCAACCGACTTCATATCTGTGATAGCTGATGAAACCACAGATGTGTCCAATCAGTTTCAGTTGGTGGTTGTTTTAAGATATATTGTGAACGCAAGACCGGTCGAAAGATTTTGGAAATTTCTGCTTAGTGGACATGATGCTATTTATCCGCCTCCATCCTTAACGAAATTAGTTTGCTTGTTGACCCAGAAAAACTGATTGCACAGAGCTATGATGGGGCAGCAGTCATGAGTGGAGGTGCTATTAACGGCGTGCAAAGACATGTCCAAGACCAGTATCCAAGGGCTAATTTTGTACATTGTTATGCACATCAGACAAATCTAATTATGTCACATGCTACATCGAGCAGTAGTAATTGCAGTGCAGAATTTTTTTGCCAATCTGACGGGATTATGTACATTTTTCTCCACTTCACCACAACGAGCTGCAAGATTGGAAGAATTCCTTCAGAGAAAAAGCTTACCTCGTTCTTCAAAAATAAGATGGAACTTCAATTCTAGGACAGTGAATACAATATATGAGCACCGAGAAGAAATAATTGAAGCTCTAGAACAAATCGAGGGAGAAGCTAGTTTACAAACTACCATTCATCAAGCTAGTGCCAATTTGCGAATTCTAGAGGAGGAAAAATTTATCTATTGGTTAACTTTCTTTCATAAAATTATGCCACATGTGGACATATTGTTTAATCTATTACAAAATGTCAATACAGATGCATTAAAAATCAAGAATAATTTAGATAATTTTGAACGCGCTATTGGAAAAATTCGAACCGAAATCGCTGACACAGATAATCAGTTGGTTAAACAAAATGACCCAGAACTGACTCTTCGACCATCAAAGCGGCGAAGAGTAACTGATGGTAGCCAAAGAAGGAGGGAAACTATTGAAGTGTGCGATATTATTTTGCTAGAAATAAAAACTAGATTTCGGTATACAGGGCACTTAATATTAGCAAACTTAATTTCTTTTAGACAGTTCTCCTCTTTTCAAAAAAAATTTCCGGAAGATTGCCTTAAAGAAGCAGTAAAATTTTATCCATGCCTCAATGAAAGCAGACTACGAACTGAATTAAGCGTTCTATATTCTAGAGATGAATTTAGGCAAAATATAGAAGTCGGTGCTGTAGGTCTGCTAGGTCTTCTGCTGGATGGATTAAGCGACACCTTTAATGAAGTTGTTACGCTTTTAAAAATTGTCATTACAATCCCAATGACAACGTCCGAAGCGGAACGCCAGTTTTCACGGTTGAAGAGAATAAAAACTTTCCTGAGAAATACAATGAGAGAAGAGAGATTAAATGCCCTTACTATGTTATCTTGTGAAAAAGAATGTATAAATGATTTCCCAAACTTTAATTAAAAAGTGATAGAACTGTTCTGCAAGTCAAAGACACGTAAAATGGACTTCGTTTATCGTCAGATGTATTAAACTGTGTAGTGTAATATTTACTATTCCCTCAAAACAAACTCTACAATGAACAGTACCTGTCTGGAACAGTACGTCGGTGAAATTTATAAGGATTGGGTAAGCGTTTTCGTATTACACTTTTTAATTTTGAAATTATGCACTCCCTATGTGAACCACGCCGAGCCGCCACTGTCCTCAATTAATCTCAATTAATTAATAAAGATTCTATCAATGACGTGAACATGAGAATCATATATTGATTTGCTAGTAATTCTAACCATTTCATCCATATTTATATAAAATATTCTAAACCAAAAAAAATAAAGCGAATGACCAGACAAGCCAATTAAAAACTTGCTCCAATCACTTAGAGACAATCCATATAAGTTACAACTTTAATATTCCATCATTAAAAGCCAAAAATCAAACATTTAGCTTATTATATTTTGAAAGTGAAACAAATTTGTTAAATTTTGACACAACACTGTTAATAATTAGAAATTTAAATTATTTTACAAACATTTAATATCGTCCAACGACTTATATTAATTAAATGTGTAAATTACAACTAAAATATTGCATCATTAAAAGCAAAACTAAACACTTAGTTTATCACGAATGTCTATCCAGTCTGTTAATGATCCGGTTTAACAAATTTAAGCTAATTCACATAACCGTATGAATAATGAACTGTTTATAATATTTAAACTATGCGACTAATTATAAATTATTTTCAGTATATATTATTCACGACGGGGGCGCAATATATTTAAAGCATCCAACTACTACACTTTTTTTGTCAATTAAGCAATAAATTTGATCTTAATTGGAATATGTTATTCAAAAAATTTAAACGGGATCACATACCTCTTAAATTATCATACCTCTTAAATTACAGCAAGAACACACCGAAGACGATTTATGAATTTTACAATAAATATGTACAGCAGACATTTGCAAAACAAAAGTCGGTTAAATTAAAATAATATATTTCATGCTTGTTGTTGTAGTACAGATTTTATTATTTTTTTCTATAATTTATCATTATTTAATTATTGTTAATTTGAACTACTCAAAAATGAATAGGGAATTAGATCTTTTTTTAACAGATCTAATTAATTCGATTAAATTTAACGTATTTTCTCAAACTATAGATAAATTAGAAGGCCCACAGTCGTTTGTGGACTTTTTATTTGGTAAATGTCTTTTCTGTGTGATAAAATATTGAATCTTGTATTTTAACCTTAAATTAATTTAGAATACAAAATTATAAAAATCGCATTTTTTGACAAGTAGTTATTATTCATTTTAAACGTCATTTCACATTTTCACGATGCCAAGACGTCATTTAAATAAAGAAACTTTTGATTTAATTGCGTTATTGCATCAGCGAGGGCAATCTGGAGCAGAAATTGCCGCAATTTTTAATGTGTCTCCAAGTGTTGTTAGTAGGGCTCTAACAAGATTCCAATAGGTAGGATCTGCAAGGAGAAGACCCGGTAGTGGATCTGAGAGAAAAACAAATCAGAGACAAGACCGCTACATACGAATTCAGACAAGGATGAATCCGTTTAGAAGTGCTGTATGGTTGCAAACACAGTTACGTGCCGCCACTGGTGTTAGATTTTCGGATCAAACCATCAGAAACCGTCTGAGGGAAATGGATCTTCATAGCTGCAGGCCTGTGAGACGCCCAAAATTAACTAATGCCAATAGAATGGCTAGAAGAACTTGGGTTAACCAACGACTAGCAGAAAATTTTCAATGGGAGCATGGTTTATACACCGATGAATCCAGATTCTGTTTATTTAGTGATAATCGTAGAGTAAGGATCTGGAGAACTCGAGGAGACCGTTATAGACGCGAGTTTACAAAAGCTGTGGTGCCTTTTGGCGGCGGTGGTATCATGGTGTGGGCGGGCCTTAGTTTGAATGGACGTACGAACCTCCATCTCTTTGTAAACAATGTCAATGGACACATATACAGAGATGACATTATTCAGCAATATGTGGCCGACTTTCGTGAGGCTGTGGATGAAAACATGGTTTTTATTGATGATAATGCAAGACCTCATCAAATTGTAATGCAAGCAATAAATGACCTCCATATTAACCATCTACCTTTACCACCAACGTCTCCCGACTTGAATCCAATTGAGCACATTTGGGACAGACTTCAAGAACAGCTCAACGAACATAATCCATCCCCAGTTAACGTGCAACACTTGCGGGAAATTTTACCGCTGTGTTGGAGAAGAGTGTCACAAGAACACATTAATAATTGCATTATGAGTATGCCCCGAAGATGTACAGCTGTGAGAGATGTCCGTGGCCATTATACACGATTTTAGAATTAATTGTTACAGAATGTTTATTTTAGCTATTGTTAAAAATGTTGCTTATTTCATTTTTGATCATTTCTTAGTAATCTAACTTTTTTCTGAATAAATATACTTGAAAATTTTAAATTGTTGTGTACAATTATGTATCTAATATAATACACTACAAATATTTACCCATACTATCTAAAAAATACAAAAAAGTAAAAATTCCTTATTCATTTTTGAGTAGTTTATTTAAAATTTTAAAAATCTTAATAATCTTGCGAAAATGACAATTAATTTATTTAATCACCATCAATTCATCAGTCATTTCACTTTCGGGTATAAGGAAGATGACCCTGGGTGATATCCAGGGTTATATTTATATATTTCCAACAATTGAAGCAGATTTTCTTCGAGTACCTCTTATCCAGCTATTAGAGACATCACGAACTTCTACTCCATCTAAATCAATGTCTGCATCTTGGTCATTTAATAAATTCTTCTACTCGTTTTTTAACGTTTAAGCAGTACCTCTTTCCAAGCAGCTGCGAAATTAAAAATTGTTGATTTTAAATTAGAAGTTCTTAAAATTTCCAAGATACTCTGACCTCTCCTCTTCTTCATCCTCCAATACCACCACTTCATTAAAGACCCTATTCCTGTATATTCCTTTTGTGGCTATAATTATGCCCTGGTAAATCTGTTGAATAATTGATGTGGCGCCTTAGTATCTTTCGTGCGTTCCCCTTTCGGGCTTCGAAAAATGTTACCTGAAATATTCCCGTTTCGGACGCCCAAACTATACAAGTGTCCCGTATCGTTATGTTCAAATTTTAGGAGTGTAAAGTAGACTTCATTTCAAGTAACAAAAACGCAAAACTTGTATATCCATTTTTATTTGTTTCGAAGTTACAGATCTATGAATGTGATTGTCAGATCATGAAAAAAAATGTTATCCTAAAGTCAATAAAAACTGACTTTCTTTAAAAAAGTTCAATTAATAATATTTTCGAAATGTCCACCTCCTTGTCGAATGAAGGCTTGTGCCCGTAAGCCAACAGAAGAAGTACTTATCCGAATTTCATACTTGTTTTGTCGCATTTGCTCGGCAGCCAGGTGAATACGATCCAACAACTCTTCTCCTGTGTTCGAAACTTGCGCGTAGACTAAATTTTTCATGTACCCCCATAACTAAAAGTCAAGAGGATTAAGATCGGGTGATCTGGGTGGCCATGCAACAGGACTACCTTGGATAATTGACGTTAACCCAATTTCGGACAGCAATTCCCAAATGTGATGGTGTCCCATCCATGTGAAACCACATGTCTCGTCGAACATTCAGTGGGACATCCTCTAAAAGACCTGGCAGTTCGCCAATAAGAAATTTAAGGTAATTGTCCGCATTTAACCTCCCAGGAAGAAGGATAAGACCAATCAACAAGTCATCGATTAGGGCCGCCCAAACGTTAATAGCACATTCATGTTGAAATTTAGATGGGCGTATAGCTTTGGGATTTTCTGATGACCACCTGTGCAGGTTTCTCAGATTGGTAACACCACTTCTCGTGAACGTAGATTCATCTGTCCAGAGGACTGTTCTGCAGAAATTAAAATGAAGCCGTGACTGTCTTAATATCCAGGTAGAATAAGCTAGACAAGCATAGTGGTCTGCCTCAAGCAAACCGTGTCCCCTGCGATAGTGATATGGATATAAGCCCTCACGTTTTAAAATTCGCCAAACTGTCATTCATGGCACTCCTAGTTGTCTAGCGATTCGATGTACACTGAGAGTTGGATCCCTTGTAACAATAGCTAATGCTTCTTCCTCTAAGTCTGCTGGCAAATTTACTCCTCGGTCGAAAAGATAATCACGCAGTCCGCATTCCCGAAATTGTCTGTGTACTTCCAGAAAATCAATTTCCAGTACTCTTTTTTGTAGATCTCCAAGAAATTACTGTATGCACTACGACACGTGTTTATTTATTTTAGGATAACATTTTATTATGCGACGTCGCAGGCCTGTTATTGAATCGTATAACTTTTTTTAAATAAAATCAGTTTGAATTGACTTTAGGATTACATTTTTTAATGATCTGAAAATCACATTCATATATCTGTAACTTTGAAACAAATAAAAATGGATATACAAGTTTTGCGTTTTTGTTACTTGTAATGAAGTCTACCTTACACTCCTAAAATTTGAACATAACGATACGGGACAGCTTGTATATCTTTTTCTTGAATCCTATTTTGAGCGTAAAATTTGCAGGTAACAGTAAACCAATAAAAGCAAATATTCCACAGTGAAATACATCAGTGAAACATGCATTGTATAATGACCGACACAAATCGCAAGGCATTAGCCTGCTTCAGAAAAAACGAGAAGATATAGACGTCCCTAGTTTATGAAAGAGTATGACATAATTGACGATGGTATGGAAGACAGGATTCTTGTATTTGCAATGGACGGAGCCAATAAAGAAATTAAACCGCTGTGCAGCTGTACGAATAAACAGTCTGCACTTCAAGAAAAAGTAAAAAATGCTCAAAATGCAACGTTGTGTCAAAATTCCAATTTAATCGGCCGACTACCTTTCGAGTTTTGTGAGCGCAACCTACGCTAGCTGAATTTATATATATATATAGAGAGAGAGAGAGAGATTATGTTGGATTGTTGCCATTGTCTGAGAGATTTTCCATTCCTCGCTCATACCAGTTCAAAGCGAAAATGCGTCATTAACCTAAACAAATGGTAGCCTGGCGGTGATAAGTCAAGACTGTATCCAGAATATGGTAACAACTATAATGCATTCAATTCTTCTTGTTTATGCAGGTTTCTTTAAGTAGTATGTGAGTAGTTGTCCTGACAAAGTACACAATTTCCGTTGTTTATCACCTTCGTTTCAGAGCTTTTACGTTTTACAACAGGTTCTGTTGACTAACCCGGGTTCAACCATTGATTTGATCTGTTAGGATTACCAAGTTTCATTGTATTTTAAAAGTCTACAGAAGAAACCTTTATATTGAAGGGTTCGCAAGAAGTTCATTGCAAATGCCCATACGCTGCTATTCCTCCTCCACGGTTAAATCGCGATGTAGTTGTCTGCATCGCCTGTTTATATTCCATAGTTTCCGAAGTCAAATTGCCACGTATAGGTATTTGGAGTTGCCTCAGCACTTTAACAAAGAACGTCTTGAACTACAATTGAGGGTGCTTTTAAGAATCAATTTGTTCATTTCTGAATTTTGTATTAATTCGCGAATAATAAATGAAGAGATTTCATATAAAACCTATTTAGTAACTATAGGAACACTATTTGTTATTTTGAATATTCGAATTATTATGAACAATTTAATCGATATCAAAGTCTACTATATACAAAACGAAAAAACTTTTACCCCATCCTAATATAATACATTTAACCAGTTTTTGAATGATTTATTATATAATTAGGTTATGTTTCGAGGCTACCACGTGTTACAACAAAAAGAACAGGAGAACAGCTTAAAGAATTCAACGTTATGAAATAAGTACCTAGATACTAAATTTGTTATCAAACTTCTAAATAATTATATAAAACGAAATAAATTTCAGCGAAAAGCTTATTACTGGAAAAATTGAAAACCTTTTCGTCGTGCGAATAAAAGTAAATTTACTTTTATAAAGGCAGCTGAATAAAAGCATTATTTACTCGAAAAGTGGTGTTCGACTTGTTTGTTTCATGCTTTATCGTTTGTGTTCGAAGAAAGTCTTGTTTCTTTTTTACACACCGATCGCGTTTTATCAGTATTAAATATCTCAAATGTATGAATACAAATATCTAAAGAATTGTGCCCATATTAATTCTGTCGAAAATTTAAAATGTTTAGGATACGGCAAATTGAAATGTTGTAGTAAATAATCTAAATAAGTACATCACAAGCTGAATCAAATAGTACAAAATTCAAATATAGCTAAGTTTTTTTCTATGCCTAGGTAAAACCAAAGAATACCTAATTTCGCTTTTAATCATAAATTTTACTTACCCAATGTCTCTCGACAAATACAGATGAGTAGATTTAACAGATAAAACTGAAATTAAGAATAATGCATATTAGTACAATGCTGGCAGGCACAATATTGTTTTACATTCTAACCCTATTTTAATCATATACACAAAAATACATAATAATTATAAATCACCATTAACTTGAAGCGTATTTTTTAAGTTACATTTTAAAAATAATTATATACTTACTAGTTTCTTTGTCAAAGTACTTTAAAATTAACTTATTAATGCACTACAAACATTTGAAAACACAACCACAAACCGTTAATGTTTAAAATAAACTAGACGCATGTACCTACTTTTTCAATACAACCAAAAAACTGCAAGTATTTCTATCCTCATAAAAACGTGAAGTTTTGCAAAAAGATATATGTATTAGGTATACAAATTGAAAAATATAGACTTCTATTTAAATACATATACAAAACCTACTCTAACGTATTTAAAAACTGCGGAAAATACATACATAATTAGTAATGTATGTAATACAAATTCTTTAAAAAAAGCCATAGCTTCTATTACTATTTACAAAATAAGTAAATACCTACTTAATTGCCTATAGTACTATATTCAGATGTCTAGAATTTTTAATTTGTTATTTGTTTGGTTTAAAAGAGAGATTATATAAATTCAAGAAATCTCTTTTGAATTAATAAATGTTTAGGCAACATAAAATACATAATTTATGGAATAGAATTCAAGACTTATATTTTGTAGATAGGCAACACAACATGCATCTTCATTTTTAATTGAAATTTAAAAAATCAAGAAAATTGCAAATACATTAAGTTTAGAGGTGATTATTAATTTCTTTAGGAATATATTGAATCGGAGTACGACGAGAAAATTAGGTGTAAAATATTTTACTTTCTATATTTTCATATAAACATTTCTTTACTAGATTTACAATTCAATTAACTGATATTTTCATTCATTTATATTTTTAAACAGTTTATAATTTTTTTAACAATCTAAACCAATTCACTATGTCTCTGTTTTGAAGAGTAATGTTTAGGAAAAGGAGATTATAATCAAGCATTAATTTTAATTAAGTTACGATTACGATACAGAATTACTTTGTTAAACAAAATTAATCAATATTAATTTTACTATATAATGAAACAGATATGCAAAATACATATCCGTCACTGTAAACATGGACAAACACCTCGTATTTTTACAGTGACGGATATGTATTTTGCATATCTGTTTCATTATATAACAACTGCGTAATACGGCAAAAACGTATTGATAAATATCCCTTTTTTGTATATTAATTTTACTATTGTATTACTATATATTACTACTAAATTTCACTCTAAAAAATATGTATATCGATGAGGTAATATAGTATCATATATAAATTATAATATAGCTGTGAAATGTTGGATAAACAGTGTCAAGTGGATGCTATTTATACTGAGTTTTCCCACGCGTTCGATGCTCTGAATCACAATATCCTATTGTCTAAACTTTCTTTTGGTTTTTCACCTCTTTTTTTAAACTTAATTACGTCGTAATTAAATGATAGCAAATGTTTTGTATTTAACAGTCGATTTAGTTCTGCCAGAATTTATTGCTACTTCTCGAATTCCTCAAGGCTCTAACTTAGGTCCACTTTTATTCATCTTTTATATAAATGGTTTACTTTGTACCAGTGGCGGCTCTTTAATGAGAGCAAGTGAGCAATTGCACCCCCTGGAATTATGAAACAAAACAAACCAAGCGGCGACTAACTGTGAAAGTATTTATTTATTATGTATTCATACTTTCATAGTTATTGACGAGGAACGTGGCACGCTACCAACGTACATACGCCAATCGTCGTCACAGATATACTGAGCAAAGCTCAACTCTTGCTCTGTTAAGGCATTAACATTACATTGATGGTGGGGAGAACTGATTTTACCGTACTTCAATGTCGTATAATACATAGCGTTGGAGCAACAGAACCAGACTGCTCTCGGGCGTTGTTACAATAATTCCGTGTCATTTTTAGAGAACAACGCGATTTCGCGTTAACGTATAATGAAAATATCGCAGTAAAAAATCTTAAACGGCCGATGCCTCAATTATGTTTAGAAAATAAACAATCTGTTAAAGGTAAAGACGTTATAAGAAAATTCAAAATGAATATATATCAGAAAAATGACTGGTGTTGTGGGTGTGAAATTAAAAATACTTTGTTTTGTTTTCCGTGTCTTTTGTTTGGTGGTGAATCGTCTTGGTCAAAGAACGGAATAAGAGACTTAATTCATCTTAGTGCTAAAATTATTAAACATGAAAATTCCGAAGGGCATTTGAAAAATATATTTAGTCTAAGAATGTTAGGAAAAAATAACATTCAGAATGTTTTAGATTCATCATATAGAAAAGCAATTCAACAACACAATGAAAAGGTAACAAAAAATAGGCATGTGTTAAATTTAATAATATTGCATTAGATTTTGTGGCGCGTTTCTACTGGCACTTCGGGGTCATGATGAACAGCAAACGTCGAATAACAAGGGCATTTTTTGGGGAATTGATAAATTTTACAGCAGAATTGGATAAATCGCTCTGAGATCACATCGAAGCAGCACCGGTTTTTAAGGGATTATCAAAAACGATACAGAATGAGCTGCTTGATGCAATGTTGAACGTGTATCATGAACAAGTTGCCAGTGAAATTAAAGCAACCGACTTCATATCTGTGATAGCTGATGAAACCACAGATGTGTCCAATCAGTTTCAGTTGGTGGTTGTTTTAAGATATATTGTGAACGCGAGACCGGTCGAAAGATTTTGGAAATTTCTTCTGCCTAGTGGACATGATGCTAATTCTTTATCTGCCTCCATCCTTAACGATATTAGTTTGCTTGTTGATGACCGAGAAAAACTGATTGCACAGAGCTATGATGGGGCAGCAGTCATGAGTGGTGTTATTAACGGCGTGCAAAGACATGTCCAAGACCAGTATCCAAGGGCTAATTTTGTACATTGTTATTCACATCAGACAAATCTAATTATGTCACATGCTACATCGAGCAGTAGTAATTGCAGAATTTTTTTGCCAATCTGACGGGATTATGTACATTTTTCACCACTTCACCACAACGAGCTGCAAGATTGGAAGAATTCCTTCAGAGAAAAAACTTACCTCGTTCTTCAAAAATAAGATGGAACTTCAATTCTAGGACAGTGAATTCAATATATGAGCACCGAAAAAAAATAATTGAAGCTCTAGAACAAATCGAGGGAGAAACTAGTTTACAAACTACCATTCATCAAGCTAGTGCCAATTTGCGAATTTTAGAGGAGGAAAATTTTATCTATTGGTTAACTTTCTTTCATAAAATTATGCCACATGTGCACATATTGTTTAATCAATTACAAAATGTCAATACAGATGCATTAAAAATCAAGAATAATTTAGATAATTTTGAACGCGCTATTGGAAAAATTCGAACCGAAATCGCTGACACAGATAATCAGTTGGTTAAACAAAATGACCCAGAACTGACTCCTCGACCATCAAAGCGGCGAAGAGTAACTGATGGTAGCCAAAGAAGGAGGGAAACTATTGAAGCGTGCGATATTATTTTGGTAGAAATAAAAACTAGATTTCGGTATACAGGGCACTTAATATTAGCAAACTTAATTTCTTTTAAACAGTTCTCCACTTTTCAAAAAAAAATTCCGGAAGATTGCCTTAAAGAAGCAGTAAAATTTTATCCATGCCTCAGTGAAAGCAGACTACGAACTAAATTAAGCGTTCTATATTCTAGAGAAGAATTTAGGCAAAATATAGAAGTCGGTGCTGTAGGTCTGCTAGGTCTTCTGCTGGATGGATTAAGCGACACCTTTAATGAAGTTGTTACGCTTTTAAAAATTGTCATTACAATCCCAATGACAACGTCCGAAGCGGAACGCCAGTTTTCACGGCTGAAGAGAATAAAAACTTTCCTGAGAAACACAATGAAAGAAGAGAGATTAAATGCCCTTACTATGTTATCTTGTGAAAAAGAATGTATAAATGATTTCCCAAACTTTAATGAAAAAGTTATAGAATAGAACTGTTCTGCAAGTCAAAGACATGTAAAATGGACTTCGTTATCGTCAGATGTAATTAAACTGTGTAGTGTAATATTTACTATTCCCTCAAAACAAACTCTACAATGAACAGTACCTGTCTGGAACAGTACGTCGGTGAAATTTATAAGGATTGGGTAAGCGTTTTTGTATTACAC
Organism: Melolontha melolontha; assembly: GCA_935421215.2. NCBI lineage: Eukaryota > Metazoa > Arthropoda > Insecta > Coleoptera > Scarabaeidae > Melolontha > Melolontha melolontha. The sequence continues at coordinate 15,638,542 of OW285238.1, forward strand.
TTTTTAATTTTGAAATTATGCACTCCCTATGTGAACCACCCCGAGCCGCCACTGCTTTGTACCAAAGCACATTCATCATAATTCTACAGCAAGATTGCACAATTTCTTTGTAATGCAAGTCGTACTTTTATTGCTGTGGGTTCGTAACACAATTCATTGTTTTATGCACGTATGTAGATAACATTATGTATACGAAATATTGCTTTAATGTTGCACTGATGTTTTTGAGAAATATTAGACAATTTTTGGAAATATCTCATCGAAACATTTCTGGAGTAATACATAGAAGCTGCAACAGAAGTAATCTTTTTAACAAACATCACTATTTTTTAAAAAGGAGTTGCAGTGTAACGTTACAAAATACGTATGTTACAACAGTGATTAGAAGACATTTTGCTCAGTGTGATGTATTTGTAATAAGGTTACGTGTTTTGTAAGTTTGTATTTACGATAGAGTGCAATGTGTATAATGTTCCAACATTATTATATCGATTTGTGTATTTCACTGGAACTAGCAATTAGCATTCTGATATGTGATCAATTATCTCAGAGTATAGGTCATTTTCAGCACTTACCGCTTGCGATTGCACTATCTTTCATGACACTATCTTTCATGATGTTTTTCTGCATTTTTTTTGTATCTATGATTTGATTTTAAACTCCAATTTCTGGGCCTTCTGTTTAAGGATAGATAAAGCCTCTTTTGAGACATTTATACGTGTAATAAAAACATAAGGTAACTGCATGTACAGGCTGGCCCAAAATGACCGAAGGGGTTTGAGTTCATTATAACTTCTTAAAGACATAATTTTTAAATTTTTTTAATTTTAAATACAGTATATTAATGGAGAATATTTTTAATTTAATTATGAAAAATTATATCTCGCAAGTGGTGGCCATTTTCTGCTTCGCATATTCGTGCTCTTTCCAAAACATTTTCCATAACCTTTCGCAAAACTTCAGGTGTTATGTTGTTGATTTCGTCGTGTATATTATTTTTTAATTGCTGTATTGTTCGAGGCTTATTAATATAGACTTTTTCTTTCAAATAACCCCAAAGGAAACAGTCTGAAGCGGTTAAATCCGGTGAACGCGGAGGCCAATTAAAATCGCTTGTACGGGAAATAATTCGTTCACCAAAGATGTCGCGTAAAAGAGCCATTGTGTCCCTCGCAGTGTGCGCTGTGGCTCCATCCTGTTGGAACCATACTTGCGGATGGTTTTCCACGGCTGGCCTTAAAAAATTTTCCAACATTCTCCGATATCTAACACCAGTGATGGAAACGGCGACACCGTGTTCATTTTCAAAAAAATATGGGCCAATTATCCTTTCCGACGAAACACCGCACCAAACGGTACACTTAAGTAGTCCATATCCTGCAGTTTTGCCTATTAACGAACCCATTTAATTGGAAATGGGCTTCGTCGCTCATAATTAAATTATGAATAAAATCATGATTTTCTTCTGCTTTTTTACGTTAATAAATTGCATAATCAAGTCGTTGCTGGTAATCTGTCGGTTTCAATTGTTGGACAAGCTGAATTTTGTATGGAAACATTCTTATTGTATGCAAAATTCTCTGCAGCGACCCTCTTGAGACGCCAAGTTGTGTCGAACGTCTCCTGGTTGATGTTTCTCCATCTTCCCGAATACTCTCCTGTACCCGTTCAATATTGTCATCCGTGTGCACCGTTCGTCGTCTGCCGGCACCAGGAAGGTTCCTTGCTGCCCCTTATTCTCGAAAATTTGCAACTAGACGGTTTATTGTTGACTCTGAGGGTCCAACCCGCACATTAAAATAACGACGATATGCACGCTGAGTCAAAACAATGGGTCGTTGATTTGAGAAATAAAGTTCAACGATTTTGCCACGTTGTTCAATTGTGTACTGTTCCATTTTAAATTCCCCAAGTCTTCTTTACAAAATACTGAAAACAAAACAAAAAAAATTATAATAAAAAAGTTATAAGGAATTAAAACCCCTTCGGTAATTTTGGGCCACCCTGTATTTATGACAGTGCCCATATTATCGGCATACATGACATTTTTGTGCATAGTAGAAGTATTATGTATCAGAGTCCTTATAGGAATATACCATAAAATTCCTCTGGGTAATTTTTCTTAGATTACAAAACTATACATGCACAACGCAATAAAATCATACAGGAGAAACACTCTTGTAACGGTAGTACAACAGATGATGCCTCAAAAGTGACAGCTTGTTTGTCACAAAGGTTAAAGATCAGGTGAGTGAACGACATTGATTATTATTAATATAAACCAGCTACCTATAATGAAGCGATGTTTATATTTACCATAAACTATCGTTTTATAAACTTTATTAATGAAAAAATGGAGTGCCGAAGATAGGAGCACCTGTATTAATATGTGGCTACATTATCGGCACCGGTGCTGAAGATGTTTATGGTTTCTTTTTGTTAGCCAGTTAGATATAATATAATTATTATAGTACCAATGTATGCAAGGTCCTAGAATATTGTCTGAACGCCATTTTAGCAAAGCTGTTATTATGGGTATAATAAGAATGCTGATAAAAGCAGCGCAATCAGTATATATATGAAAATCTTAAAAAGCTGTAGAAGCTATTGAAGCTAGAATGGCATTCAAAGCTGAAAGTAAAATATATGGTATTCCCCGAGCCACCCTCTAAGATAAGCTAAAATTTAGAAGAATAATTGAAACATTAAGCAACATTAACATGTTAAGCCGTAGTATGAGTGAAGGCACAAACAAAATGCAGTTTTCTAGAGAGATTGGCTGTGCTAACCTTTGGAAGGGCGTCGTTACTTCACATTAATTATGTGGACGGTATGCTAGGTACTTCGGCTGTCTGACAACAGGTAGCGCCGAATTTACTTCTGCGCTCTGTCTGGATAATTACGGTGATAGGGCGAGGTGGTTCTTTTCTGTGAAAGTGTCTGGAAATATCCTTTCTCCAGCAGGGGCGTACCGATGAGCTTGTAGAAAAGCGAAATACGTATCTACGTCTCTGGGGATAGGATATATTCGGACACGTTCACAGAAAATATTAATAGTGAACCTGCATTTGTGTTCTTCACACCAGATTTTTAGTAATATTTTATATTATTAAAAATACCTTTGTAAAATTTAGAACCCTAATGGACAGAAAAAGTGGACCAGAAACTGTTCTAACAAAAGACGAAGAAACATTACGTGTAAAGTGATAGTATATTATTCTATATAAATAAATTTGAATTTCCTGGAACGATAAACCAATTATTAGATAGTGTACAGATGCTAGTGAAGAACGAAGAAAGACCCAATAGTTTTACGGATGGGCGACCGGATAGAAGATGGTATCAGTGGTTCATGACACAACATCTTGAACTGACAAGAAGAGTCTGGCAAAATCTCTTCACATCTTCACGAGCAAATTTAACAGAAAATCGAACAAGGCAATGGCTTAAAGTAGTAGAAGTATATTTAAGGACCACAGACAATTTCAACATAACTTTAGATCCTAGTCGGGTATTCAACTGCGATAAAACGACATTTTTCCTCAACCCTAAAGTTGATAAAGTAGTAAAAAGAGGTGACAAAGTCTACACTTTTATAAATAATGATGACGAAAAGTGCTTAACCACACTGATGATTTGTAGTGCATTCAATTACCACCTCCTATGATAGTTTACAGCTATAAGAGAATCCCTAAAGCTGTGGTTGACAAAGTTCCTAAAACCGGGGGTATAGATCGAAGTGAAAATGGGTGGATGACGGGAGAAACATTTTTCGAATATACCGCCAATATATTTTTCCTGAAATCGGTCATGATTACTTATTTTTTTGGCGGAATTTCAAATCCCAAAATAGATGATGGAAGCATATATAATAAACAGCAAGAAATAATCACTGATGAAAGAGAGATAATAAACACATGGAAGGAATACTTTGAGGAGCTACTTTGCAGCAAAAGACACAAAAATGTGGAGACTGTTATAGAAAGTGGAAATATACCGGATAAGGATACAGAATTTACTTAATTTAAAAATGTAAAAGCTCCTGGAAATGACAAAATAGTGGCAGAAATTATTAAGAACATTGGTGAAGTAGTAACAAAGATACTTTTGGAGATCATTAATATGACGTGGAAATACGAAAATATACCAGAAGATTGGGAAGTGGCTCTAATAACACCGATATACGAAAAGGGAAATTATAGAGATTGTAATAACTACAGAGCTATAACGTTATTAAGCACAGTGGTCAAAATATATGAGCAGTTAATTAACAACAGGCTAAGACCGTTAATCGAACCATCACTATCGGAATCGCAAAGTGGATTCAGACCTGGAAGGAGCACGCAAGATCATATATTTACACTAAAACAAATAGTTAATAAAAGATTTCAACAAGAGAAAAAGGCATATTTCGCATTTATTGATTTAGAAAAAGCCTTTGATAGAATACCAAGATATGAAATATGGAAAGCTCTTGAAGAAAGGGGAGTCAACAAAAAAATAATACGAAATATCCAAAGGTTATATAAGAACAACATAATTATATAATACGGCGGAACATGAGATCTGAGGGATTTGCATCTCAAGATGGGTTAAGGCAGGTCGGAGGATTATGTCCCGTACTGTTCACTGTATTTATGGACGATGTAATAAGACAATGCTCAATGCAGACGAAAAAAATTCAAATTGGGTACAGTAATCTAAAGAGGATACAAATAGCTGAGGCAGCATTCGCAGATGACATAGAACTAATAGCTGAAAATGGAAATAACCTGCAAGAAAGTATAGATATATGGAACGAAACACTTAAGAAAAAAATAAAACAAAAGTAATGACCACAGGTGAAAAGCAACTAAATACCCAAATTGAAGGAATAACTATTCAACAAGTAAATAAGTTCCATTATTTAGGTGTCCTGATAGAAAACACTGGGAAAAATGGGTCAGAAATTAATGAAAGAATACGCAATGAATAAGAACTTCATTATGAAAAAAGAAATATCTCGAAACACCAAGATAAAAGTATTTAAAGCAGTCTAAACATACGGATGTGAATCATGGGTACTTAATAATAGACAAAAAAGCAAAACCCAGGCTGCAGAAATGAAATATCTTAGGCGTAACTAGAAAGGACAAAATCAGAAATTCACAAATACTGGAGATACAATCGATAATGGACTTTATTGAAAACAGCGGCAACTACATTGGTTGGGGCATCTACAACGAATGGGAGACACTAGACTAGTAAAGCTAATATATGAAGCCAAAGTCCAGTATAAAAGGAAAAGAGGAAGACTGCGACAAGTATGGGAGGATGTCATTGGAAATAGCATCCAGAAGAGGGGAAAGAGCTGGAAAGAAGCAAAATCACTGGCCAGTAACCGAAGATTATGGAGAAATTTTGTTCATAATTTAGATTAGACTGTACTTAACCGACACTCTTTAGGGTAAAAGAGTTTTGATATATATATATATATATATATATATATATATATATATATATATACAAAGAATTCAAATAAATTTTACCTCAAAGTAGCCCTTGGAAATTATGATTATGTCTTAGCTTGTTACTAATTTTAATAGGAATTTTGTTGGTTATGAGATGAGATATTTGATTGAAATGACAAATGTCAAAATAATAAAACGAACATTTTCAAGTGAATGAAATATATTTATTTCCAACAAACAAGCAAAATTTTATAAAAATTGTTCAAAGTGTCCACCACCTTGTTCGAAACATTTCTCACATCTTCTTCTAATGGAGGAAAAAGTGTTTTGTAGTATCGCATTGTCAATTCCATTAATTCCTTCAGCAATTCTGATTTGAAGGCCTGCAAGATCAGGTATCTGTACTTGATAAATTGAGTTCTTTAAGAATGGCCATAAAAAGAAATCACATGGGGTAATGTCGCAAGATCTTGGTGGAAATTCATGTTCAGTGTTTAAACTTATCAACCGATTTTGAAAAAATTGCTGCAGAATATTAATTGTTTCACCTGCTGTGTGTGCTCTAGCTCCGTCTTGTTGAAAGTAACCCTGTGTTATTTCTTCGTCGTCAAGCTGTTCGATAAATGGCATAATAATTTCTTGTCGATACCTTTCACTGGAAATAAATGTGAGTCCTTTTTCAAAATTGTATGACATGTGCCAATTGACACACCCACTTGTTGTGATAATGCTCGTACGGAAGTTCTTGGTGCATTATTTATAATTTCTCTTACATTATTAACTAGCTCTTCTGTACGCTTTTTCGCCCGACCTGCGCCTTCTTTCTCTTTAACGCTCCCTGTTTCTCTGAAAACCATAACGGAATGTGTCACTGTGTGCCGAAAACTGTCACAATCAAAGATGACGTTAGGGAACTCATTTCTAAATTCTTCTAAACAATCTTGAAGAGAATACTGCCATTGTCCGTCAATCTTACGTCCGTTTCGAAAATAAGATACTAGCATGAATGATTTGTGTTGTATAGTAAAAACCATGTTAAATCAATTTTAAATTACAAAGCAATTTTTTTCAACTATGCATCTGTCTAATTGACAACTAATGCAAATTTAAATTATTAATAATCATACGTTTTTAAAGGAATGGCCTACTAGAGGCAAAGCTTATTTGAACGCTTTTTATATACCATGAGCTTAATACAACGCTGTACATGCTTTAGATTAATTACAGCTAACTTTCTCTGATAACCATAGTTACGTCAGTTTCATAAACATAATTTGTGTAACTTCTGTCAGTATTAAAACGTTAAATTTGTTTGTAGAGTCTTTTAATTACTCACAATGTACACAACAGAGGAATAAATTCAATTTTATACGTGGTATTTAGAAGGATCATCGTTACGCGAAGTTGCAGCTCTGTTTAGTGTCCAGTATCCAAATAGACCTATTCCTAGTCATTCAACGATAGCAAATGCAATTAATAAATTGAAAACTTCTGGTTGTATCAATACTATCCACAATAAAAAACGATCTACAAGACCAAGAGTAATAACAGAAGATTTGGAATTAAATGTTGTGGCTTATGTGGAACACGACAAGTGCGCAACATCTAGAAAAATTGCTTCGGAAATGGGCATAAGCCATGGGACCGTTTTAAAGATTTTGAAGAAGCACAAGTATAAGTCATTTAAGTACCAAATGCATCAAGAATTAAGACCACATGATTATGAAGGACGAATACGCTTTTGCGAAAATTTATTTGACAAAATAATTACTGACAACGATTTTCTCAAAAGAATTCTCTTCACTGATGAGGCGACATTTATTAAACACGGGAAACCTAATCGCCAAAACTGTAGGTACTTGTTGAAGGAAAATTTACATTTGTACAACGTAACGAGAACGCAATATCCTGAAAAAGTAATTGTTTGGGCAGGAATCATTAATAATAGTATTATAGGCCCATGTTTTATCGATGGTAACCTAAATGTAGAAAAATATTGTCAATTACTACGGAATATAATTATTCCAGCATTAAATGATCAAAATTTAGAGCAAATCTGGTACCAATGCGATGGGGCACCGCCTCATTATTCGAGAAATGTTATCCAAATTTTAAGTGAAAGATTTCCTAATCGACGGATCGGAAGAGGGGGACCAACTAGTTGGCCACCAAGGTCTCCAGACTTAAATCCGTTGGATTTCTTTTACTGGGGAAGGGTGAAATCTTCAGTGTACAACAATGTTCCTCTAGGCAGCATTGAAGAGCTCAAAAATAGAATTCAGGGGGCTTCTCGGGAAGTTACCCCTCAACAAATAAGCAACGTTTTAAATGAATTTTATAATAGATTATCTGTTTGGCTGTTAACGGCAATATTTTTGAACATCTTGCGTAGAATTAGTAAAAGTTTTATTTTAAGTTTTTTTTGAAGAAATGTTTTATAAGATGTACTCAATGTATTATAAATTAAAACACATAATAAGTTAAACTAGCGTGTTTTTCGTATGTACAATTTTAAATTATTCACTGTGCTCAAAAAATATTTTTTCTGTAAGTAACCATAACAACATTCACTAAATTGACAATGTACGATTTTAAATTATTCAGTAACTTCGTGTAACATACCATACACCTGTAATATGCACATCTATTGAATGGTCTCCATAACAACGTCGGTTGGAGTATGTACAGCGTTATGTTAAGCTCATGGTATATATGAAGTAACTCATATGGAAAAAAGGGGAATCAAATGGTTCTGGACAAGGAAACCTGATATTCATCTTTACAAAAAAAGGTTATATTAAGACAAATTTCTGCACCCTAGCTAAATACACCTAAGGTAAAAGAGTTGTAATAGATGAAATTTAAGATTTTAGGATTTGAAATAATTATTTATTATATTTGTATTTTCTAAAAATTAAACAAGTTGTGCAAATTATACATGTTTTATTTACACTGCCTGTAGATAACAAACGTAACGTGTGTTCATTTGAAAAGTCAATCTAGGTTACTTTGAAATTTTGATAGAATAAGACGCATATATATTAATATGTGTTTGTTGTTCCGTAAACGTAAATCCAAATGACATTTGATAATGTCAATCACAAATATCAATTAGTGCATAAAATAATCGTGCGTCGATTCTGGTTTAAATAAATTGCTTCTCAGTTTTAAAATGGCTTTCACTTTAGAACATAAAATTTTTTTAGTCCAGGCTTATTTTCGAAGTGGTAATAAAATTGATGGTTTATGGGTTTATTCAGTTCAAGATTGCATGGTAGAATTTCAAGTTGAGTTCCCACATTTTGTAATATATTATATACAATTTAAGAATACTTTGTCTTACTTAGTCTCTTAAGAAAATCAGGCAGCGGAGCAGTTAAGAAACGTACACCTCAAGTTGTCAATCGTGTTGAAGAAATAATGGAAAATGAACCACAAACATCTGAGTCAAGAAATAAACCTTTCTGTTGGTACAACTCACAAGTTATTAAAAATAGATATGCAACTTTATCCATACCGTGTCACAGCAGTACAAGAATTGTTAGAAATTGATTACCCACGTAGACTACAGTTTTGTAATTGGTTTGTAAATATGAACAATCATGGAGAACTTTCGCAAAGGGTCATCTTTACTGATTCACAAAATACAAGAATTTGGAGTAGTGAAAATCCACATGTAATTAATGAAGAATCGCTACATCCAGAGAAAATTGGTGTTTGGGCAGCGATAAGCCAAAGGCGAATCATTGGACCAATATTTTTTCAGGGAACGTTAACTGCTCAAAGGTACCGTACGGAAATTTCACAACCATTTGTCAGTTGCATGATGATGAACTACAAAATGCATATTTCCAACAAGCCGGAGCACCTTGTCACTGTACTGCAGAATCTTTGGATTATTTAAGAGAATTTTTTGATGAGCGTATAATTAGTCGAAATACTGAAATTGCCTGGCCTGCACGTTCATGCGATTTAACACCTTGCGACTTCTTTTTGTGGCCTTATCTAAAAAATAACATATTTCGAACACCTATATTGAATTTGAATGATATGCTACAGAGAATCGAACAGAAATGCATGGAAATTAATAACAATCCAGTAATGTTGCAGAATATCATCAGAAATTTTGAACGGAGGATTTTAAAGTACATTGATCTTGAAGGACAACATTTTCAACATTTGTTATAGTTTTCAATAAATACCTATTATTTGTTATTTATTTGTATGTATGAAACTGTCAAAATATACGACTTCGTAGGTTAAGTAGTAAATTTTAATTTACGACATACTTCAAAATGTTCTCAGTAAATCACATGCTACTAAATTGACTTTTCAAATGAACACTTGTTACTTATGTGCATTTGTGTAAAAGGCATTTTAAGTATTTTTATTTGTGTTTCTTTGTATGCCGATAATAGGCACATTTGGTATTTTCTCTATATTTTATTAATTGTGTTTTTTTATTAATAGCAGTTGAGTGAAAATTAGCTTGAGTCAGTATCTTCAATTTTCGTTCTACACCGTGTTAAAATTTGGTAAATCTAAGGGCGCTTTTCATATTTTTTATAGAACATCAAAATTTAACTAGGCTCTTAAGGTGCCGATAATATGTGCAATTCCCATATATAAAGTTAATTAACTGTTTTTTATCACATCTCAATTTTAAAACTGCTTGTTTCCTTTACATTATATTAAACTTTGTATCTTTCTAGTCGATATTATCTACATTTCAAAACCTCTGTCTTGTTATGATTAGTTCTAAATTAGCTAAAATCAAACTTCAGAAAACTTTATGAAAAAGAATTTGAGAACCACTTCTTAATAACTCTAAAAACTTTAAACTGACAAAGAAGTATTGGGTAGTAATCACATCTTTTTTGGTGGAGGCCCCCATATTTCGCATATCGGTTAATCCAGTTGTAATTACAACTTGATTTAATACAAACTTATATTTAAACGATACCAGTTACATGTGTAAACATCAAAAATTGTAACACAGATACGTTACAGTTATTCAAAAAAATACCGTATGTCCAAAAAAAATTGATCAATACAGTCGTACTTCTGCCGCTTGACAATAACAATTCCTACATGTATAGAATTTTCAGTATGTCCGGAGGGCAAACATAATAATTTAATGGTTTATCATTTGCATTGCAGTCACCCTTTATGGAAAAAAAGCTCCGCTCTACGGTATATACGCTATATGTACGAAATTATTGTGATTCCCTAACACTTAATCACAATGACAATAGACTTGTATTTGAACAGGGGCCTATCGACGCTAGATTATGACGGGGTCGGGGTGGAGTTGGTGCAGCTGGCGCGACAGATGTACCCCGGCACCAGTCTATCACACGTGTCCATTGTAGGGGTTTTCCTCAACATATTTAATAACAGCGCATTAGCGCATATCGCTCGCTTATTATTATTTAGATATATAAGTTCCTCTATCTGCGTTTTTACAATATGTCTCTCTGACCAGAATGACATTGGCAAAAGTTCCGAAACCTGTTTTACAATAAAATAAATCAACTGGATCGTTCGTTGTGTTGTGTTCGTGATTGCGAGTCAATTGTTCGACTAAATTTAGAGAGGCTTAGTAGAAGAATACATATCTCATTAAAAATAACTCTATATATTCAGTAGAATGTCATAAGGATAGCACAACTTATTAGTAGAGACCGGACACAAGATTGAACATTTGTATTTTTAAAGTTTTTAATTTTATTTATATAATTAAACTTATAATAATAAAACGGGTATATATACGGCTACAAAATACGAAATACATTTTTATTTGTTCATTTTGTAGTTCAAGTTGAGTAAAGGAGTATTAATATTTACTCGCAATACTTTCTGAAGGTGCTCTTCTGTAAAATTTGTTCTCTTTGAATGAAATAGAAAACGTCGTTTCTACATCGCAACTGGTTATAGGTGCATACTGGAAATATTCTTTTATTTGTAAACTATCGAAATTCTCTGCATAAAAACTAGTAACTTCCAACCATGTCCCCCATCTAGTTACTACTGGAGTAGGAGGCAGTGACAAAGATGGCAGTTTTTCCCTGTAAAGAGCTACTCTCAATGGTGCTTTTCTGAAAATTTTTTAAAAGCGGATACAAGTCTATCAACTTCTGGAAAGGTGTCTCTGATTTATTCACAGATTCTATGGAGAGCATGTGCTACACAAGTAATATGCAGCATATTAGGATATGTTTCCTTTAATAGTCTGCTTGTTTTTAACATATATGCAGCACTGTCACTTGCAAATAAAAGTACTTTTTCTTTGTACCTGTCGTTCGAATAAAGTATTTTTTGAATATTCTCGTTAATCGTTTTAGCAACTGCTTCCGCATCAATTGTATTTATAACTTTTGTTGCTATTACATATGCGTTATATGGAATAGTTGGATTTAGTACACCAGCTACAACATTTACCACACAGCGTCCTAATATATCGACAGTTTCGGCGGCACTTTTCCAGAGGTTCTGATTTGAAAGAAGGCTTCTAATGCGTTCTACTCTTAGAAACATAATATTTGCGTAAGGTGGATTCATCAGGAACATTTCGACCAGTATATTTTTGGAGAAATATTTTTAAAGTGGGATTGTTAAGTTTATTTAATGGAATATTAGCCGCCATAAAAGTTTCACAGAGTTCTTCGTTAAAATTGTCAGATTCCAACGGTTCCAATTTCTGTGCATGTGTTTGCGATGCTAAGTGACGTTGTACGTGCGATTTCATGGAATTTTTTAACGATATTTTACAGATTTTGGAATAAATTTCGGAATCACTGACAATGGACATACAATCAGTATGACCGTCAATCCAACTCGCCATTGTTTTACTGAACGAAATTCAATGCACACTTACGTCGAAATAATTGGGAGAAGTAGATTCAATTAAACGATATTAAACAGGATCTATAACAAAGTTACGATGTAATTAACTGTTAAAACTATGAAAACAAGAAACTAACTCACAGTACTTTATTTATCTTACGAAATATAATCTAAATAAACTAAATTATTAAAACCCCACACGCTTCTATCTACGCTTATTAAAACAGAAATTTAACTGTAAATATCAAGCGAAAAACGTCGCAATTCTCGATGAAAACAGATGTGCACTTGCCAGATTAATAGTGCATTCAATAACTGCGTGATGCACTTACAGATGTTGTAGACATTTCAACCCGATGTGTCCAGTCTCTACTTATTATCATTATACATACATATACTTATACATGTATATATAGAAAATATATGAACAATCAATCACATTTAAGAATACTTATAGTGATCGCCATAAGTAAATGAACACCCAATAAACGTAGGTAGATTTTAATGAAGTTTGTAGGAAAGCCGTATTTTATTCGTATTAAGGAACGATGAAAATTTCAACAAGATACAACAGAAGAATAATCAAGGTACCATAGAAATAATAATAAACATGTGTTCATTTACTTATGGCGGTCAGTATATTATCACTATGTATTTGCATAGAATGTAATTAGAGATGTTTATAGACCAATTAGTATTTTGTATGGAGTTACTCCAAAAGACGGAGGTAGAAAGAAAATATAAGGAAAATATTGCGAAGTTCACGCACGAGAAGGAACGCAGGACGAAGTGGAGTAAAAAAGCGATAGAAACAATGAAAAATGTTATAAAAGAAACTACAAGAAACTATTTGACAAAGAAACATCGTTACAAAAAGAACAAATGGATGGACAACAAATGTAAAACAGAAATCTGTAAGAAAAAATAGCTCTGGCAAAGACTGTTACAAACTCAAATGCAATATGACAGAAATAACTACATACTGCAACGGAAAAAAGTTAAAAATATGTGTACAACATTGAAGAGGAGTTTTGTGCATAAAGAAGTGACAGAATTAGACCAAAATATAAGACAAAATAAATGAAAATTTTTTATAAAGACGTTAAAATATAAGATCAGGACTTTGATTGGATTGGATTGGAGGATTGGAGACAAAGAAAAGATATGCGAGAGATGGAAACAATGTTTTTAAAATTTGTAAACGCAGGAGAATAATAAGAAGAAACAAGGTGCAAACGAGGAATATCATCAAGAGGTAGCAGAGCTATAAGAGGAAGAAGAACTTAAAAAGATTCTGCAAGCTTTAAAAATAATAAAAGTTCAGGAGAAAATGGAATAATGTCCGAAAATCTGAGATGTGGGGAGAAAGCTTAAAACTAAAAATCCTTAAATTGGCCAAAGACATCTGGAAGAACGAAACGATACCAGAAAGACTTCAAGATCGCTGTGAAATTAGGAAACCTAGTTAGCTAGAATGACGTTGAAAATAAGAACATGGGCAGGAGAAACATCAGCAGAATTTCAAGTAAAAAGAAGGCTTAGACAAGAAGACACGCTGTCGACAATTTTGCAGTAAGCATCATGGGCCTTCAAATAAATCAAAAAAGAATGTTATATATATATATATATATATATATATGTATATATATATTGATATGGTTCATCTTGTTAATATAAACTGGAAGAAAAAGAATATCAATGTTAGAAATAAGCGTTAGATTAAGAATTACGAATGAAGACCATACATTTACAGTGTAAGATATTCTTTCTTCTTCTTTCTCTTTCCTTAGGACTTAGTCTTGTTTCTTCTACTATTTCAATTTTGTTCAGCCTCTTGGGAAGCAGATGTCCAGCTCTCGCACCATCTCTTGGGAGGTCGGCCTGGAGGTCTCATTGAGTTCGGTTTTTCGTTCTTTGCCCATTTTACCCATCGATCCCCGTCATTCGGTCGACGTGGTCTCGCCAGTATCTTCGTTTATTTCTCGTAAATTGCACCACGTCTTGAATTTTAAGGTCTGATATCTCTGCTTCTTACATGATCTCTCAAGCTTACTCCTCTGATATTCCTTAAGGTCCTCATCTCCGTTGCTCTCATCATGCTCTTCGTTTTTGTTGTGTCCGCTCGGGTTTCCACTGCGTATGTAATCACCGGTCTTACGGCTGGTTTATATATGCGGACTTTACTTTCGGTGGACATGTATTTATTCCTCCATATGAGGTCCCTTGGGTAGCTAGAAATTCTTGAGGCTTTATTCATTTGTGTTCTGACTTCCTGTTGTAGGTTTTTGGAGCTTGTTATCTCGACTCCCAGGTACGTGCATCGCATACATTGACGGATGGGTTTGTCATCTACAGCCAGTTTACATCTAGTGGGAACTACTGCAAGATATTAAACAAGTTAATACCGCGTATTTAATTATAAAATTTATTTGGAATATTTTTTATTATTTTTATAGATCATTTTTCTTTATCAAAATTCATTAATTTATTTATAAATCCGAAAATAATTAAATTGATTAATAATAACGGGTGTTCAGAAACATTCGAAGACAAGTGGGCTCTGAACAAAAAATCGTATATCTTTACTTAAGTATCTGATTTGTAATAATTATTAATTGTCAACTGTTGTCTGACAAAAATCAATCTATCTCAGACATGACTTCATATTTTCAAGGACTACTTTGACTTCGAATGTTTCTGAACACCCGTTATTAATATCATATGGAAATCTATTTTACCGACCGTAATATTTTTGATTTGAATTAACTTACCGCGAGAATCATCTATTTTATCTAACACACAAGACATCTAAAAGAACATAATTTCTATTTTATAATTATTATTATTTATTATAACGGCAATATTGATGAGAAGGAGGTAAAAAGAACAAATACAAAATTAAATACTTATATTAAGCCAAAATAAATTAGTATGGAGGCTGAGGAATAAAAGAACAAAAGATAATAGCGTCGCTTCGGTTGAAAAACCACGTTAAAAATTATTGTTAAACTTAAAATATCATTAAATACCTTAAAATTGATATATACTTCCATTAAAAGTTTCCAATGAATGAAAAAATTAATTTATTCTAACGATTAATTAAGATAAACAAAACAACATAACAAAAGCGTTTATAGCAACTTTTCGAAATGTCCTCCTTGCCTTTGCAATAAGCAAGGCGATTTTGAAAGCAACGCAGGGTATTCCGAATAAATTCTGGATTTATTTCATCACATGCAGTAAGTAGACGTTCTTTCAATTCATCCAAGTTACGAATTTGAAAGTTATTATAAATTTTGCTTTTTAGGTAACCCCAAAGAAAGAAATAACTTGGAGATAAATCAGCTGATCTTGGAGGCCATGGTATGGGGCCAAACTTGCCAATCCACCGTCTTTGAAATGTGTTACTTAAAAAATTCCTGACGGCGTGAGTAGAATGTGCCGGAGCCCCATCCATTTGGAACCAAAGTTGATCAACATTTAGTATCTCAATTGTTGGAATGATGTGGTTTCGAAAGAGATTTAAATATTTTTCTGCAGTGAGGTTACCGTCAATAAAAAATGGGCCAATAAGTCTATCGTTTATTATTCCAATCCAGACATTGACTTTTTGAGGGTACCGTGTTCGGGTTAGGTTTTGGGCATGAGGATTTGTACGAGACCAATACCTAATGGATTAATGAAAAGGAAATTTAGTATTTCTTAATGGATAAATATAGGATACAAAACGGAAATTCTTAGAGTTAACTTCACCATTTATTGCAAATGTAGCTTCATCAGTAAAAAATATTTTATTTAAAATTGCTTTGTTTTTATTTAACATATTAAACATTTTTTCACAAAAATCAGTTCGTTTTACTTTATCTTCCTTGAAAAGCTCCTGATGGTTTGATACCTTGTATGGCTTATATTTAAATTCTTTCAGGGTTCTGTACATCGAACTGTAAGATACTCCAAAATGTCTGGCTACATCTAAAAGCGATCCTACAGATCGTTCTTCTAGGGTGACCCAAAATGACCGAAGGGTTTTGAGTTCATTATAACTTCTTATTTAAGACATAATTATTATTTTTTTTTAATTTTAAATACAGTATATTAATAGAGAATATTTTTAATTTAATTATGAAAGATTATATCTCGCAAGTGGTGGCCATTTTCTGCTTCGCATATTCGTGCTCTTTCCAAAACATTTTCCATAACCTTTCGCAAAACGCCAGGTGTTATGCTGTTGATTTCGTCGCATATATTATTTTTTAATTGCTGTATGGTTCGAAGCTTATTAATATAGACTTTTCCTTTCAAATAAGCCCTAAGGAAACAGTCTGAAGCGGTTAAATCCGGTGAACGCGGAGGCCAATTAAAATCGCTTGTACGGGAAATAATTCGTTCACCAAAGATGTCGCGTAAAAGAGCCATTGTGTCCCTCGCAGTGTGCGCTGTGGCTCCATCCTGTTGGAACCATACTTGCGGATGGTTTTCCACGGCTGGCCTTAAAAAATTTTCCAACATTGTCCGATATCTAACACCAGTGATGGAAACGGCGACACCGTGTTCATTTTCAAAAAAATATGGGCCAATTATCCTTTCCGACGAAACACCGCACCAAACGGTACACTTAAATGGGTGTAATTCTCGTTGTTGAACTACTCTTGGATTTTCCGTAGCCCATATCCTGCAGTTTTGCCTATTAACGAACCCACTTAATTGGAAATGGGCTTCATCGCTCATAATTAAATTATGAATAAAATCATGATTTTCTTCTGCTGTTTTGACGAAAATAAATTGGATCATCAAGTCGTTGCTGGTAATCTGTCGGTTTCAATTGTTGGACAAGCTGAATTTGGTATGGAAACATTCTTATTGTATGCAAAATTCTCGGCAGCGACCCTCTTGAGAGGCCAAGTTGTGTCGAACGTCTCCTGGTTGATGTTTCTCCATCTTCCCGAATACTCTCCTGTACCCGTTCAATATTGTCATCCGTGTGCGCCGTTCGTCGTGTGCCGGCACCAGGAAGGTTCCTTACTGCCCCTTGTTCTCGAAAATTTGCAACCAGATGGTTTATTGTTGACTTTAAGGGTCCAACCCGCACATTAAAATAACGACGATATGCACGCTGAGTCAAAACAATGGATCGTTGATTTGAGAAATAAAGTTCAACGATTTTGGCACATTGTTCAATTGTGTACTGTTCCATTTTAAATTCCCCAAGTCTTCTTTACAAAATACTGAAAACAAAAAAAAATTATATTAAAGAAGTTATAAGGAATTTAAACCCCTTCGGTCATTTTGGGCCAGCCTGTACACAACAGAGGATATTCAGCTTCATGTCTTCTGTTAACACATGATTGATTTTATTATTTTTTTGTGTGAATTTAGAAGACAACCATCTTCTTTGAATCTATTATAAATATTTAAAATTGTCTTTGCACAAGGGATAGGCCTGTTAGGGATAATTAACGGCAAACATGTCTCTGACCGTCCTTAAACTGTTATTCTTCTGATACCACATTACCATTGAAACTTTTTCGTCTTTGTTATACGTCTCCATGATTTAAAGAAATTATCTATTTTTCAATAAAATATATTCAATTTAAGATTTTTGTAATGAATAAAAATTGAGGAATATGTGACATTAAAAAAAAATTATTTACTCTCCATGGCAATATATTTAAGAATTAATGTATTGTTTTTACGTAGATTTTGGTGTATAACTGATTGCCTACGCCACCATATATTTATGCCTATGTGTAATTGGAAATGCAAATAAGTCAGTCAATGCATTATACCTATGTCTAAAGACTAGAGCAGACCAATTTCCGCGCACGCCTTGTGCGCCGAGGTGAGGATGATTGTATTGCATCAGAACTAATAAAAAGCATTCAGTACGTGTTTGGTACTTGCTTAGACTGCATGTAAGTGTAAGCATACGTAATAAAATGTCGTCGACACATAAATCGAGAAAACGACCGTTGTCAGACGAAGTTAATAAGTTTATTATGGATTTCCCGGACTTAATATACGATGGCTCAAAAATTAAATATTTAGTGTGCAATACATATCTAATGTGTTGATCAAAAACACATTGTAAAGAACACGTAAGCAGTTCGAAGCATAATAATAACAAAATTAATCGACAACAGTTTATACATGAACTATGTGTAACTATGATTGTGTGTACACTTAAAACGGTAAGTGTTTTTTTAAATCCTCTGTCGTGCACACAATCACTGATTTCATACATTTTCCATTTTATTTATAGGTACATACAACGCTGCTATAATATGTACTATTCTTATTTTTCGTGTGTTTATGCATATTACTTTAATAGCAGAAAACCAAATGTATATTTAATTATTTCTGATAGAATAAATGTCTCTACTTCTATACTTATATCGGTAACAAGCCATGTTGCGTCCCTATTCTATCGCATATTCTAATATATTACTAATTACACTCCCATACCAGCGCTCATGGTGCGCACGGAAATTGGTCTGCTCTACTAATGACAAAAGAAAAATCCGGCATATATTTATATAGGTACACACCTTTTGACTAAAACTATTTCACTATCACTTGCGAAATAAAATGAAACAAATAACAATAATACAAAATAAAAACTAATGCTATAGTAAATATTACAAAAGTATTTTTAATAATATATAATATTATTAAAAATGGGGTGTGAAGAACACAATACAAGTTCATATGTATTTTTGTGTTCTTCACACCCCATTTTTAATAATATTATATATTATTAAAAATACTTTTGTATTATACAAAATTGGTAGGTTTACCTACTCAAGTATGTTTCAAATTATGTTGTAAATATTACGTCGTACAGTTCAAACAAATACCACCACAACCTAGTCTTGCATTTTATACTGCGCCTATTTTTCTAGCGACCGCCACACTTTATGTGCGACCTCTATGGATAATCTTAACATCCTGAAGAACTCGTCCGCCAAGACAGTTCCACTTCGAGATATGTTAGATTACGCCCCGTGGACACCATCTTCCCACATCACACAAAGCATTTCGTATGATGATCGCCACTGTCCCTCGTATACCTGTAACTACATATTAATTAAAAACATCGAACCATAACATTGTTTACTATACCGTATTGTTATTGTGTGTATCACATTTGTATTTGGATATGTATACTAAAACCCTCAAATAAGACATGTACGTAAGATAAAATATTTGCTTGAAAGAATAAATTGAAAGGTGCGAAATTAAAATACATTACTATTTAATTAAAATTTTCCAATTAAGCACCAAATTAATCCTTAATTACATCCAAGCTTTATTCAGCATTGTCAAGGGCAGGATCTGAATTATCAAACAGTAACAGCACAATACATCGGATATCTGTCGCAGAAACTTTTTTGCTAGAATAATTTGATCCGTCGACAAAAAGGCGGATTATTAGCAGGAGGAAGATATATCAGGGGCGTCGCATCGCTTTGAGTCGCCTATGGACGCGAACAATAACTCGTTTTACTCAAACCAATACGTACATCCTCACACATATGATGCACATGTATTGTTCGTACATATATTTATACATCGGGATTCTTTGTTCCAAATCGTACGTGACGTCATTTGAACGACAGATGGTTGTAAATTCAGCACACCCCACGACGCGTGGCTACTGCATTGACAATGGCTCTAGTTTCGCAGGGGTCTCTTTGTAAACAGTCATCGGATTGAATGGCAGCGGATTTAATTATGGCACATGTATGATTTTTAAGTAGATGCAATCATTGGTGCCCTCCCTAATAGTACAGTTGCGAAAAAATTTAGTGTTACAACACCTATTTACAAGTTCGATAAACTATAGAATCTTTAAAAATTCGGCTCGCAGGACTCAAAACTGTAAAAAAAGTATATTGAGCTCCAACTTTTTTCCGTATTCTTTTTGTTTAATGCCTTTCTCCAAAAACCTATAGCAAGATTAAAAGAGTCACTAGTTTAAAGTAAATATCAAAAAAATTCCTAATTCAGAAGGAATTTGTAAGGAAACAGTATAATAATGCAAAATTTTGTTTTCACATCTTAATCTCACCATGAATATAGAAGACTGTCACTAGACTTAAGCGATTCTAAACGTATTTTAAATTAAATTCAAGAAAGTTTTGAAATGATGACGACAATATTACGAATTAATTACATTTCCTCAATTATTCTCTGTCGTAACTCGGGGGTAGGGGTCACTCGGGAAAATTATAAGCCAAGGACGTGCCACTACACAGAATACTTATTAACACAAATATTTTTATTTTTAAATAGTATGACAAATGATAAAAATAAAAGATCATTCAAAAATGTTTGTTGTAAATTATGTAATCGTAATGTAATCTAATCATTACAATGTAATATTTCATATTTTATTATTTTGATGCATGACATTGCATTGACCTAACAATTTTGTTTATGTTTGGCTCCACATTACTTGTCGCCACACGTAAAATTGCTTCCAGATTTTCATTTGCCAGACGGTTTCGATTTTTTGTTTTGAAGTATGTCGTAAATTAAAATTTTCTACTTAACCTACGAAGTCGTATATTTTGACAGTTTCATACATATAAATAAATAACAAATAATAGGTATTTATAGAAAACTATAACAAATGTTGAAAATGTTGTCCTTCAAGATCGATTTTCTGTAGCATATCATTCAAATTCAATATAGGTGTTTGAAATATGTTATTTTTTAGATAAGGCTACAAAAAGAAGTCGCAAGGTGTTAAATCGCATGAACGTGCAGGCCAGGTAATTTCAGTATTTCGACTAATTATACGCTCATCAAAAAATTCTCTTAAATAATTCAAAGATTCTGCAGTACAGTGGCAAGGTGCTCCTTCTTGTTGGAAATATGCATTTTGAAGTTCATCATCATGCAACTGATTGACAAATGGTTATAAAATTTCCGTACGGTACCTTTGAGCAGTTAACGTTCCCTGAAAAAATATTAGTCCAATGATTCGCCTTTGGCTTATCGCTGCCCAAACACCAATTTTCTCTGGATGTAGCGATTCTTCACTAATTACATGTGGATTTTCACTACTCCAAATTCTTGTATTTTGTGAATTTAGGTATCCCGTTTTATAAAACCATGCTTCATCAGTAAAGATGACTCTTTGCGAAAGTTCTCCATTATTGTTCATATTTACAAACCAATTACAAAACTGTAGTCTACGTGGGTAATCAATTTCTACAATTCTTGTACTGCTGTGACACGATATGGATAAAGTTGCATATCTTTTTTTAATAACTTGTGAGTTGTACCAACAGAAAGGTTTATTTGTTGACTCAAATGTCGAACAGATGTTTGTGGTTCATTTTCCATTATTTCTTCAACACGATTGACAACTTGAGGTGTACGTTTCTTAACTGCTCCACTGCCTGATTTTCTTAAGAGACTACCAGTTACAGAAAAAAGTTTTAAAGTTCTATCCAAAGTATTCTTAAATTGTATATAATCTATTACAAAATGTGGAAACTCAACTTGAAATTCTACCATGCAATCTTGAACTGAATAAACCCATAAACCATCATATGTTCATCATATTTTCGAAGTGGTAATAAAATCAATTTTATTACCACTTCGAAAATAAGCCTAGACTAAAAAAATTTTATGTTCTCAAGCGAAAGCCATTTTAAAACTGAGAAGCAATTTATTTAAACCAGAATCGACGCACAATTACTTTATGCACTAACTGATATTTGTGATTGACATTATCAAATGTCATTTGGATTTACGTTTACGAAGCAACAAACACATATTAATATATTTGCGTCTTATTCTATCAAAATTTCAAAGTAACCTAGATTGACTTTTCAAATGAACACTTGTTATAGTATTTGAATAACTTAACTATTTTTGTTGTGTTCTTTTTCTTCTCTAGCCATTCGTTATTAATCCTTGAATATAAAACTACTTCTAACTCTCTTTCTATTTTAGACATCTCTTTTTTGACTGCAAATCTAGTTAGTCGTAATTTCAAATAATTTCGTTAAACCCAAATCCATTATAGAACATTTTTCCAGAAGAGCTTTGAGCATGTCACTCCCCTTGGTTTGACTTGTCAAAGAACTCATACCAATCAGTTCTTCACTCACTTCAAAATTTTGCGTTACACCTCGTAAAAATATTAAGAGTTGAGCAGTGGAACTTATATCGGTAGATTCGTCGAGTGCTATAGAAAAATACTCAAAACTTTTCGATTTCGTAGCTAATTGCTCTTCTATATTAGCTGCTAACGCATAAATATCGGCAGTGGGCCGCATGCGGCCCGCGGGCTGCGGTATGTGCATCGCTGGTTTAGTATAAACTGCAGATTTTAAATGATCTCAAAGGATTTAAATCGTGACCGTGTGGGCCATTTAATGAAGTCTCTACGACCAATACAGCGATTTGGGAAAAACGTTTCGTTTAAGAAACTTCAGACATTAAGGGCATAGTAAGAGGGTGCTCCATCTTGTTGGAACCAAACGCTTACAGGTAATTCCCCATCTTCCTCAATATTAGGAACAACCTGATGACGTAAAAGATCTAAATATCTCTATCCAGTTAGTATACCGAATGAAAAAAGGACCAATAATTATTTAATAATAATTTAGTACGGTTCCTGAAAATACCAGCCCAAACGTTTAATTTCTGCTCTTATTTAAAAATTACAAAAATTGCAAGTGTCGATTTTAGCTGTTTTGACGCTAACATCTTACGTATTTGGACCCGCTGATTAGAATTTCGCAACCGGAGATGCTATCTGAGATATTCACGAAAAAGTGTCGACAGGTCAAAATGTAATAACCTAGTTGAGTAATGTATCGTGCTACTTTTCTTAGTCAAGGTGCGGCCCCGGTCTCGTTTGTATTGTATTCAAAACATGACCTCGGTCCATCCAGTTTACATACACAAGCTCTCAATACACGTTATACGCTTTCACCAGTTGTTGATATTAAACTAAGGACACCAGTCAAAAGGAGCACACTCTAATGAGTCTAATGTATATAAGATGATCCATCAGATCAGAAGGGACAGTCACATATAGTCAGAGTCAGACAGTCGGACACAGTCAAAGACAGTCAGACATAATTAGATATACAGTATGACATAGCGAGTGTAAGATAGAAACCTCCTTTAGACTATTGTCTATTTTGTTATTATGTATATTGTTAAAGTTGTATCGTTATAAGTGTTAACTAATTATACGTTGTTATACCTACGTTACCTGTCTATCATTTAATGCTTCGACGCAGCGATGTGCCTCCTCAGGACCGGGTCACATCACAAAAGGCACTAAAAACCAAAACGCTAATTTTGAGCGAAAAACCGTTTAGACAGTCTTTTTTAGTGTCGCGAAAATTTCGCCAGAATACTACATTCAATTTCGACGCCTCTCTGTATCTTCGAAACTAGCTGCCTCTCGGCGAATTATTTTACATAACCGGACGTGTTTTAGCACGCTGAATCGACTGGTCTAAATCGGAAGGCTGTACGATGCCTGCTTCTCGAGTTATGCCAAAAAAAAAGTGTAATTTCCTAATCGAAAATCGAAATTTTGCAAAAATTCGTGATGCCGTAGCGGTCAAACTGTTAGCCCTAGTGTGGCATTCTATATACTCGCTTTAATTCTCTTGACATCAGCTTTAATTTGCCGGAAACCTCGCCCCAATCACATGAGAAATAAGGAAGTTACAGCGCTTTGAAAATTTCGCGATTTTTTTTAACCTCAGGCGATGAAATTTAAAAGTTACAAAAATGGCGGGTGTCGATTTTCGCTATTTTGACGCCAATACCTTACGTATTTGGACTCGCTGATCACGAATTTCGCACCCGGAAATCTCTATCTACTTTAGTTTTCGAGATATTCAAGAAAAAGTGCCGACAGGTCAAAGTACTAAAAACCAAAACGTTAATTTTAAGCGGAAAACCGTTCAGGCAATCTTCTTTAGCGCCCTCGAAAACTCCAGGGTGGATTTTGAATAGAAATTCGAAATTGAAAATTTATTAAAATCGCGAAAATTTCGCCAGAATACGATATTAAATTTCGATGCCTCTCTGTATCTTCGGAACTAGCTGCCTCTCAGCGACCTATCCTACATAGCCTGACGTGTTTTGGTACTCTGAATCGACTGGTCCAAACCGGAAGGCTGTACGATGCATACTTCTCGAGTTAGGCCAAAAAACCGTAAATTTCCTAATCGAAAATCGCAATTTTGCAAAAATTCGTGACGCCGTAGCGTCCAAATTTAAACAAACTATCCTTCTTAAAACTGTTTTTTTATTTCTAAAAATTTAGAATACTTGAAGGGGTATTTTAAGATTTATATATGGAACTCATTTGCAACAGCTCTAAAATGCTAAATGCAAAAGGTGCATATTAATTTCTGAAACCGCCTGGAAGATATTGACTAAAAACACCTGAAAAGTGTCCCATGTCACCCGGTTTACGGTATGTCTACTTTTGAAAAAAATGTGATTTTTCACGCACTCAGAAAGAACAAATTTCTCGTATATGGGAGGCAATTTAGTCTTGCAGTCTAAGCAACCAGACGTTTGTTACAACTGTTACAATTAACCAGTAAATATACATGACATTTATCATTTTTGTATTAAATGTATTAGAGCAAGAATTCATATCGAACCGAACTGCCTCAATAAAAAATTAATAACAAATTTCAAACATTGGACCGAAACGAAATCCCTTGGCGAAAGTGTGTGTGTGTATAGAATTAATAATTCATAATGTTTCCCTCAAAGTAACGTATACGTTTTTGATATCAGGAAGAGTTATCGGGTTGGAAAGATTATCGGTTATATAAAATAAAATTTTACAAAAAAAATAATATTATAACCTTGTTCGAGAGAGGTGTATCTAGGGTTTAAATACGAGTAATAATAATAATAATAATCTTTGTTACCCAACAGCAAGCCATTTACAGGTTAATAATTAACGATAATTATAAACAGTTGCTATCTACAATAGTATATATATATATATATATATATATATATATATATATATATATATATATTTAGTGTTTATAAGAATTTTATTTTTCTTATTTATTTTATTGGCTGTGTCTTAATATTAAAAATAATAGACTTTTTATTGGTTTAGCGACCTTTTATTGAATTTTGTTGTTTTATTCTACGACGTTTCGACTTTTATTATTATTCAGTCTTTTTCAAGTAACTAGAAACAAGAATTAATACAATGAAAACATGAGAACTGTGTTTGCTTTTGTGAGATTGAATTATCAATTAAATTAACAATTAAAATTAAACTTAGATTAAAGACTGAATTACCAATTAGATTAACAATTAAAGTTAAAATTTAAAATTAGATTAATAATGAGTAAGGACAATTAAAGTGATTACATCTGTATAAATGAATTGAAGATTTGAATTAAAATACAATACAGTAAGGTAACTAGAAACAAGAATTACTACAATGAAAACGTGAGAGCTATGTTTGCTTTTGTGAGACTGAATTAACAATTAAATTAACCATTAGAATTAAAATTGGATTAAAGACTGAATTACCAATTATATTAACAATTAAAGTTAAAATTTAAACTTAGATTAATAATGAGTGAGGAAAAATTAAAGTGCTTAAATCTGTATAAATGAATTGAAAATTTGAATTAAACTACAATTACAGAAAAAAATAAAATTACAGAAATAAACAATGAATGAACAATGAATGATAATAAAACTCACCGTTTTTTTGGTTTTCAAAAGCACGCATTCTGTGTAACATGTGTTTTGGGACATCCGAGACCTTGTTTTATAACGAACCGATCGCACTGGTTGGAATATTGTAAGTGTATGTGGCTTTGTTAAGAAGGTTTATTTCTGTTCTATTTTGGAATTTAGTAAATCGGTCAGGACCGTGTTTAGGGGTATGTAGTAAAAGTATTTACAAATGGGAAATGATAAAAAGTTTTTTTTTTTGGTTTGTGTTTGTGTGTGCGGGGGGGGGGTTGATTTTATCTATTGCTTAATGAGTGGGTAATAGAGTTTAGAAAGTCCATCAATTTCGTTTCTGTCGTTGATTGTTCTGCTGTTTTTGAAAATGTGTATCATTTCTAAGACCTCCCTAGCTTTTGTATGCTTTTTCTGTGTTATTACTTTGGTGTTATCAAAATCAAAATTATGTTTTAGTGTCAATTGGTATTTTTTTAAAGCAGTTTGATTTTTTGCGTATTTGTGACCTTTCAATCTTTCTTGTAGTAACTGTTTTGTTTGGCCTATGTATACTTTTTAATTTTATTAAGTTAATAACTCAATAAAATTTATAACACAACAAACTGCCACAACAAAACCAAAAAAAACAATGAATTAACATATATCCCCACACCCTATATAACTGGATTATCCGAAAAACTAGACAATATATTTAAACCATTTAATTTTAAAATAGCACACCAAAGCGGTAAAAACCTAAAATTCCTACACACCAAACTAAAAGACTCAACACCTACACTAAAACAATTACACAATATACAACATACCCTGCAAAGACTGTGACAAAGTATACATAGGCCAAACAAAACAGTTACTACAAGAAAGATTGAAAGGTCACAAATACGCAAAAAATCAAACTGCTTTAAAAAAACACCAATTGACACTAAAACATAATTTTGATTTTGATAACACCAAAGTAATAACACAGAAAAAGAATACAAAAGCTAGGGAGGTCTTAGAAGTGATACACATTTTCAAAAACAGCAGAACAATCAACGACAGAAACGAAATTGATGGACTTTCTAAACTCTATTACCCACTCATTAAACAATAGATAAAATCAACCCAAAACATCCCAAAACACATGTTACACAGAATGCGTGCTTTTGAAAACCAAAAAAAACGGTGAGTTTTATTATCATTCATTGTTCATTCATTGTTTATTTCTGTAATTTTCTTTCTTTCTGTAATTGTAGTTTAATTCAAATTTTCAATTCATTTATACAGATTTAACCACTTTAATTTTTCCTCACTCATTATTAATCTAAGTTTAAATTTTAACTTTAATTGTTAATATAATTGGTAATTCAGTCTTTAATCCAATTTTAATTCTAATGGTTAATTTAATTGTTAATTCAGTCTCACAAAAGCAAACACAGCTCTCACGTTTTCATTGTAGTAATTCTTGTTTCTAGTTACCTTACTGTATTGTATTTTAATTCAAATCTTCAATTCATTTATACAGATGTAATCACTTTAATTGTCCTCACTCATTATTAATCTAATTTTAAATTTTAACTTTAATTGTTAATCTAATTGGTAATTCAGTCTTTAATCTAAGATTAATTTTAATTGTTAATTTAATTGATAATTCAATCTCACAAAAGCAAACACAGTTCTCATGTTTTCATTGTATTAATTCTTGTTTCTAGTTACTTGAAAAAGACTGAATAATAATAAAAGTCGAAACGTCGTAGAATAAAACAACAATATTCAATAAAAGGTCGCTAAACCAATAAAAAGTCTATTATTTTTTATAATAAGTCGGCGATTAAAGGTCTGGTTTATTACTTCAAAGTATATATATTTAAAACAACCCTACATGTTTCCTTGCCTTTGCATCATTGCCGAAACATGTAGGGTTGTTTTAAATATATATACTTTGAAGTAATAAACCAGACCTTTAATCGCCGACTTATTAATACCATATCATACCAAGGTCACGAAAATATTATATTTATATATATATATATATATATATATATATATATATATATATGTATATATATATATATATATATATATATATATATATTGTAATGGGGCAAACTGCACCCTTATTCCAGCAACTATAATTGGAAAAACAGTATTAACAATTGTAAAACTCACAGAAGAAGGGTTAAATTGGCGGATTTAATTTGTAAAATTAGTATCGAAATGTATATAAATTAATATGACGATAACTTTGTATACTTTAAATTAACCTATTTTTATTTCTAAACTTTCTTTTCATATTACAATTTTCAATTTCATAATTCTAATCTTTAGCGCGAAATAACAGATATCTAATTTATCATCAATATTTTGTATCGATACTAGTTAGACACGCCCACTTTTTAAAATGCAATTAACCCGCGAAAATGTTATTTTCTACACACAAATACAACATAACCTTGTATTGGTAAGCATGTTCTGACAGCTTGAAAAATATTTTATAAATTTATTTATTATGACAAATTATCATATTGTTTATATTTTTCTTGTTTATGGATTCAGTAAAAGTAAAAATTCGAGGCTATTTTACGATATTAACTAGGCTTTGAAAATAAATAACCGCTATCGGCGTCTTTTCCTAAAAATCTAATAACGAATGGCCGTAATTCTGTCCAACTCCTAAGAAAATTTATATAAAAATTAAAATACCTGTGATATAATTACAAATTTATGCTGAATCGAGATATTAATAATTGGCCCATCTTTTGAAAACAAACCTGAAGACAATCGCTTGAAAACTTGTAAGATTCGAGACGAGCATCTTTTATATTGGAGTTCCGACGAGGAGGCAGAATCGAAGCCGTTTTACTCCACAAACGCCGTCATCAAAAATTGGAGGACCCGCACTTTGTATTTTCCCGATCACATCGCTTTCATTCTGGATAACTGCAGAGTTCGATGAATAACAGGTTCATTTCTATCATTATTCTACAATAAAGTCGAAAAAGTTAATATTATTTAATTAAAACAAATTATTTAATATAATAAAAACCTGAATTTTACTTTTATTCACATCTTAGACATTCACATTATAGTTATCTATTATAAATAATTTAAACATAGTAGTACTTGCCTGATTTGTTGTGTAAACTGTTGGAATTTAATATAAGATCATATATCTTAACTACACATAACCTTTTTAGTATAAAACACACGTGCATTATTTGTAGTTATTTTTATTTGTCGCTAGACACATTTATTTGTTCAAGGTACAGATTCCTTATTTATTTAAATAAATTATTTATTTTTATTACCTAACTCACTCTTTTATTTGCTAGTGTTAAGTTGTAGGAGTTATTTTATATTAGATTTATCAATTAAAACACCATATAAAAGAATAAACATTCACATTTTATCGACGAAGATCCTGAAGAGTCAAATATTTCTTATTTCTTGCTCACGACTGCTAGTTGGAATATTAAGAACATAGATAGCGTTGATCTAAGTATATTTTCATATTGAAAGGCGCCCAATTATAAATTCAAATCTATTTACTTTTGCTTTCTTAAACTTTAATTATTTATCAACATTTATCATTCATTTATTCATATTTAGATCTTCAGCGCTTCTACATTTTGACGAACCAAAGTGCTGGCATTTATATTACACCATCCACAGCTATCTGTTCATTTGGCACACGAACGTGGGGCCTTTTAACATACCAGCGCTTTATCACTTGAATATATATATATATATATATATATATATATATATATATATATATATATTTCAATTTAAAAAACTATAAAAATAAAAAACGACGAATTAGCGATACACAAAACAAAAGCAAATTCAAAATTAATACAAAATATGTTTATATAAAA
Source organism: Melolontha melolontha (assembly GCA_935421215.2). Taxonomy (NCBI): domain Eukaryota; kingdom Metazoa; phylum Arthropoda; class Insecta; order Coleoptera; family Scarabaeidae; genus Melolontha; species Melolontha melolontha. The sequence goes on from OW285238.1 coordinate 15,668,417, forward strand.
ATTGGAAGTTATGTTATGAAAACAGCTTTAACAAAGAAAAGTAAAAAGTAAAACAATTTTAACTGCAGAACGACTCCATATACAAGGTGTTGCAATTCCCCATCATGTATACCAGAGATGCCTTCTTTAAAACGTTAGATCTGGCCGTTGGCAATAAAAATGTGGCACACGAACGCGTACGGTAAGTCAGCATAAGAAAATCAACCTGAGACAGCAGACCAGATGCAGCTGTGGAGTTGTTGACTACTTTCAAAAGAAAGGTGGCACTTGCTTCTTCCCTTCTACTAGTTAGAGAACGAAAACCATCTCTATTGACCAAAGCGTTATAGTCCGTCCCACGAATTGAATAAATTCCATCGCACTTGAAGGTGAAGTATTTAAGGAAACGTTTCTAAATTCTCTCCAAAGCTGTCTGTTGGTAGACGTAGTATGGATACCACACAACTGCACCATACTATAACACACTCCTCACATAAGCAAAGAATAGACGCTTCAAAGTCAACGAATTACTGAAGTCACGACAGGAACGTATCAGGAAGCCCAAAGACCTTGAAGCAACGTTACCAACAGAAAAGATATGGACGGTACATTGAAGCGACACATCAAACAAAATCCCCAAGTCTTTAACTTCAGATCTATGAGGTCTACACTCTATTGAAAGTTATATGAATTCGCAATCCTTGAATATGTCACAATGGCACATTTGTCTATATTTAAAGAAACGTTGCTTTTATTACACCAATTGTGCACAAAGTTGAAGTTGTAATCAAGTGAACAGAGTAAATCATTAAGAAATATATTAAAAAGTAAAGGTCCCAAATTAGAAACTTGCGGTACACCGGATGTTGGATGGAAACGTCGAGAGTGGAAACCATTAAAACAGACATAGCATGCGCTAGAAGCTAAGTAAGAAGAAATGAGATTCAATAACAAAGGAGAGAAACCAAACACATCTAATTTAGATATTAGTATTGAGTCATCGATGGAATCGAAAGCTTTGGCGAAATCCGTATATATTATATCGACCTGAAGGCGATCATCGATAGCTTTGCTAATAAATTGCATTATTTCTACCAAATTATTGTTGGTAGAACGCCCAGCAACAAAACCATGTTGGTAAGGAGACAGCAGATGACGTGCCTCAGACACTATTTCTTCATATATTAACGATTCGAAAACCTTAGCTAAATTGCTTAATATTGTAACTGGTCTATAAATAGAAATATCACAGCGATTACCACTTTTATGGACTGGCACAATCCTGCCAATCTTCCAACATTCAGGAAAGGAACCAGTAGAAATAATTAAATTAAAAATTACTGCTAACGGTTCACATAAAACAGGTCCACAATCTCTAATGAAAAAACTTGGTAGACCGTCGTGACCAAACGTTTGATTAGATTTGAGCTAGCGGATGCAGTTCGAGACTGTACAACAACAACAGCAACAGAGCATATTGTTATATTATTAGTGCAAACACACGTGGGAGACAAAGCTGCAGATTGCGAACGGAAAACCGAGGAAAAAAAATCACCAAATGCATCTACTATACCCTGAGGCGTAGAAATTTCGTGATCGTTGAATACCATGCAACCAGATATCCTAGAACTGGCCTTCCTGTTATTTACGAATTTCCAGAAAGAAGCAGGGTCGTGAATTATTTGTGCTTCTACGCGGTATTGATAATCAACGTAAGCTTTTCTGATCTCGAACTTTGTCAAAGATCGCAGTCTATTAAATTCATTCCGGTGACAGGGCGACCTACACTTCTTACACTTCCTAAAATAATACACGTTCATTCGTAATAGATATTTGATATCAGGATTGTATGATGGTGGAAAACGACGACGACCAGACGTCCTAATTTTGGGAACAGAATTGTCCACTATAGAAAAGATTCCATCGTATAGCGCAGAAACAACAACGTTCACGTCCGTGGAGGACCTAATGAAAGACCAGCCAACACTAGCCAATTGTACATATAATATATATATATATATATATATATATATATATATATATATATTGTTATACTTCTAAATTGCCCCACTAAGTTGGGATGCCTAATGTTCTATGTCAAAGGACGTTAATATATAAAAATGTTTATTCTAGTTATAAATGCCCCAAAACGTTGGGCTCTAAATGTTATATTACTGAATTTCACGTTGGGCTGGCAAATGTTATTTTTCAATGAATATTAATATATACGTGAATGTTAATATACAAATGTTAATATATAAATAAATGTAAAGTGAATGTCATAAAAAGTTATCTAAAATTCAAATCGGGCTCGTTCAATACTTATCTGTTTTTTGTTATTATCGTCGGCTAGCTTCTTTTATTTCTTCAGGGTTAAGGTAGGTTCACCTCTCTCCACTTTGACTTTATTTACGTAGTTTATTTAGTTGGGAACGGAACAATATCTCAAGTATATTACAAAAAAAACCAAAGTAAAATATTGACAATTAACTTATTAAGGATAAAATATCTAGCAAAGTTTGAGAATTTATATTGACAATTTCGTGACACACATATAACAATAAGGGAGCCACACTCAACGGTTGGTATTCTTATAGTATAACAATATGGTGTAAGACAAGTGCAATTAGGTGTGGTTTTATTAAAATAGTTTATAAAAGTGACATAGAATCAAGTTTTAAAATTACAAACAGTGGATACTAATATTTAAATAAGTTGAATAAAAATTACAGTGGTATAATATCGGTGAAAGCAACGTAAATAGTTAGTTATGGAATAAACAAAGAAAGTTCTAGAAATGTACATGAGCAAGTAAAAATGGCGCGTAAAATATTGTTAAAGTTAGCAAAAACCTGAATCTTCGGATATAACCTCCGTTGCTTCCTGCGCCTGTGTTCTGCTGGTTTTCACAACGGGAAACTGGAGAATATTTCTGCTACGGTCCCTCGGGATGACTTGAACTTTTTAGAAATCTCCAAGTCCGACGGCGGCTTGATCGGATGACCGGTCTCGAGCGTTCAAAGATGTTGGTCGTTGCACGGTGAAATTTATGGCGGGTAGTTTACGTATTGAAAACTTTAAAAATTCGTAATTCTTGAACTATTTGGTCGGCAGATGTTAAACTTGGTCTACAGGTAGATCGTAGGTATGTGTAACGTTTTGTAGACTTAAAAATCTCCAGCACTTAATAATTTCGCCAATTTATTTTAATTACTTCGGAGCACAAAAAAACGTGACCTCTCACTGTAACGACTAATTACCGACCCTTACTTTTTTCACTTGTTTCTAATTGCATAACTTGCCGCAAATCGCTCCATTCTTTACTTGCATTATCTTTTTGAATATTATTCATTTAGACATTTTTACAGAGTAAAACAGTTAAAAAAATTACAATTTGATTTATAAAATAACTTTAGTTGGATATCATATGTTTATGTGTTTACAAACACTCTGTCAACATCGGTTTATTTTCGGGTTATTGCACCGTTAAAATTGTGGGCGGGGCTTAATCGTTCAAATGCATTTGAAAATAAATACGTTACATTTGTTTGAATAAAAACGCGTTAAATATTAATTTGAATTAAAAATGAATATAAACATTGTAATAAAAAAATAGAAAAATAAGTTAATTATTTCAAAGCAAATTTGTCGTCAAAATAACGTATTTATACTTTGAATCAATCTTTCCCCTTCTTGGTATTAAAGTACATAGTAGATATAAATATTATGGTTACATGTATTCTTTGTTTCTTTCAGAGAAAAAAAACCCTTCTTGCAATGCCTCAATATATATATATATATATATATATATATATATATATATATATATATATAATATTTTCGTGACCTTGGTATGATATGGTATAATAAGTCGGCGATTAAAGGTCTGGTTTATTACTTCAAAGTATATATATTTAAAACACCCTACATGTTTAGGCAATGATGCCTTTGTCAAGGAAATAAAAAATATAAATGACAGAATATAAATGTTAAATAATTGACATTTCGTGATAGTTGAATATCATGCAACCAGATATCCTAGAACTGGCCTTCCTGTTATTTAGGAATTTCCAGAAAGAAGCAGGGTCCTTATTTGACATTTATATTCTGTCATTTATATTTTTTATTTCCTTGACAAAGGCATCATTGCCGAAACATGTAGGGTTGTTTTAAATATATATACTTTGAAGTAATAAACGAGACCTTTAATCGCCGACTTATTATACCATATATATATATATATATATATATATATATATATATATATATATAATATTTTCGTGACCTTGGTATGATATGGTATAATAAGTCGGCGATTAAAGGTCTGGTTTATTACTTCAAAGTATATATATTTAAAACACCCTACATGTTTAGGCAATGATGCCTTTGTCAAGGAAATAAAAAATATAAATGACAGAATATAAATGTTAAATAATTGACATTTCGTGATAGTTGAATATCATGCAACCAGATATCCTAGAACTGGCCTTCCTGTTATTTAGGAATTTCCAGAAAGAAGCAGGGTCCTTATTTGACATTTATATTCTGCCATTTATATTTTTTATTTCCTTGACAAAGGCATCATTGCCGAAACATGTAGGGTTGTTTTAAATATATATACTTTGAAGTAATAAACGAGACCTTTAATCGCCGACTTATTATACCATATATATATATATATATATATATATATATATATATATATATATAGAAGCATAACGTGTGTTCATTTGAAAAGTCAATCTGGGTTACCTACTTTGAAATTTTGATAGAATAAGACGCATATATATTAGTATGTGTTTGTTTTTCCGTAAACGTAAATCCAAATGACATTTGATAATGTCAATCACATTTGTTATTTACTTGTATGTATGAAACTGTCAAAATATACGACTTCGTAGGTTAAGTAGTAAATTTTAATTTACGACATACTTCAAAATGTTCTCAGTAAATCACATGTTACTAGATTGACTTTTCAAATGAACACCCGTTATATATAAATAGAAGCATGTGCCAATGTTTTAGACATGTTTATTGATTACTAAACCGAAATCAGTTTATTTTTATCAAGTAAAAATCTTTCAAAATTTAGTAACAAAATATGTATTACCAAGATATGCGCAAATCTGTACATAACTATACCCACAATTTATAAGCTTTATATACAAGTGTCCCGTATTGTTATGTTCAAATTTTAGGAGTGTAAAGTAGACTTCATTTCAAGTAACAAAAACGCAAAACTTGTATATCCATTTTTATTTGTTTTAAAGTTACAGATCTATGAATGTGATTATCAGATCATGAAAAAAATGTAATCCTGAAGTCATTACAAACTGATTTTATTTAAAAAAAAGTTAGACGATTCAATAACAGGCCTGTGATTGTTAACGTCGCATAATAAAATGTTATCCTAAAATAAATAAACACGTGTCGTAGTGCATACAGTAATTTCTTGGATATCTACAAAAAAGAGTACTGGAAATTGATTTATGATAAAGAAGGTTCTTACTTATTTCGTGCTGAAGTGCTGAACCATGAATATCATACAATATACAAATATTCAGATGACTGTTAACGTTGCATTTTTTAATAAAGGATTACATTACGTTTCAGTTCATACAACAGCTTATTAGTGAGTGGACACGTTTTCTTTATTCAAAATGCCTTACCGATTTTCTTCTAAGAGTATGCGGACATGCATTTTGTGTATGGCTACTGTAACGGCAGTGCACGTCAAGCAGTTATTGAATACCGACAGCGGTTTCCCGATTGGCGCATTCCTCATTACAGAACGTTTCTGGAAGTACACAGACAATTTCGGGAATGCGGACTGCGTGATTATCTTTTCGACCGAGGAGTAAATTTGCCAGCAGACTTAGAGGAAGAAGCAGTAGGTAGCTATTGTTACAAGGGATCCAACTCTCAGTGTACGTCGAATCGCTAGACAACTAGAAGTGCCACGAACGACAGTTTGGCGAATTTTAAAACGTGAGGACTTATATCCATACCACTATCCTAGAGGACACGGTTTGCTTGAGGCAGACCACTATGCTCGTCTAGTTTATTCTACCTGGATATTAAGACAGTCACGGCTTCATTTTAATTCCTGTAGAACAGTCCTCTGGACAGATGAATCTATCTTCACGAGAAGTGGTGTTACAAATCTGAGAAACCTGCACAGGTGGTCATCAGAAAATCTCATAGCTATACGCCCATCTAAATTTCAACATGAATTTTCTATTAACGTTTGGGCGGCCCTAATCGATGACTTATTGATTGGTCCTGTCGTTCTTCCTGGGAGGTTAAATGCGAACAATTACCTTCAATCTCTTATTGACGAACTGCCAGGTCATTTATAGGATGTCCCACTGAATGTTCGACGAGACATGTGGTTTCACATGGATGGGGCACCACCACATTTCCGAATTGATGTCCGAAATTTGGTTAACGTCAATTATCCAAAATGGATTGGTCGAGGTGGTCCTGTTGCATGGCTACCCAGATCACCCGATCTTAATCCCCTTGACTTTTATTTATGGGGGTACATGAAAAATTTAGTCTACGCGCAAGTTTCGAACACAAGAGAAGAGTTGTTGGATCGTATTCACCTGGCTGCCGAGCAAATGCGACAAAACAAGTATGAAATTCGGATAAGTACTTCTTCTGTTGGCTTACGGGCACAAGCCTTCATTCGACAAGGAGGTGGACATTTCGAAAATATTATTAATTGAACTTTTTTAAATCAATTCAGTTTGTATTGACTTTAGGATTACATTTTTTTTCATGATCTGACAATCACATTCATAGATCTGTAACTTTGAACAAATAAAAATGGATATACAAGTTTTGCGTTTTTGTTACTTGAAATGAAGTCTACTTTACACTCTTAAAATTTGAATATTTGAATATATATTAAATATTTGTCCCAAGTAGAAAGAAACGTATCACAATCTAAAGTTGCTTTTGGAGAAAATTAAATATCATGACCAGGAATGCTAACTATGTGGGGATTTAAAAGTGCTATCTATGTATGTTGATTGGCGAACAGGGTGGGTAAGTTTTATAAGTTCGAAGACTTCAAAGGAACTTTCAAATATCCGTAACAAGCGTTTATTCAGCATAAATTACAGTACTGAACGCCATATGAGTTTAAGAAGAACATATTGTCGTGGATTTTTCCCCGAAGAATTATTTTGAACTAACAGTGTATTTATGACATTTATTTAAAATGTACTTTTATTTTATATTGTATTACATTTAAAAGTTTATATTTTTGAATTATTGTAATGACCGGGACTCTATAGTTATTTTGTATAGGATGTAGTCCGTCTTGCCGTCTTATTTTGTAGCTTTGTCGTACGATGTCCGATCCTTTCCGACATATGGTAGATAGAGGTATCAAGTCTGTTGAATTGTACGTTTGGGATAAAAAACTTCATTTTTTACTTCAAGTATATTTGATTTAAAGTCGGGTTATTTGTTTTAGAGTGTTTTATGTGTATTTAAATTTCAAATACGTTTTTTACGAGTGGTGGTGATCTCGTATTTATATTAATTAAGTAATTACACTTGATATCTCTCGTTGTAGTTTTTTCAGTAGAAAAAAAGTGTTGCGTACGTGAGTACTTTTTTATGTTTGATTTATATAAATTTTATTTCGATATAATTGGATGATATTTGTGCTTATTTGTAATTTTGATTTATTTCTATATTAGCTTATAATATAGATAGCTAAGAAAATTACCATATTTTTTGAATGAGGGAGTTTTTTTTGTCAAGATATTCTTGAACGTTTTATTCAGGATTTTGGAGGGGAGATTTTTTTGTACTTATGTTAAGTTCGCACGAGTAAAGTAAATTACGAGGTTACGTTTAGTCTATTGACGTTTGAAGTTAGGGGTTATAATTTAGAGTTTGAATTTGAGAATTTTCTTAACAATCTATTAGTTTTATGTTTGCTCGCGGGTCACAGGAGGCTTTTCTCTGTGTGCGTGTTATTTATCACACAGACCTTTTCCTCCAAGCTACTGTTAATCATGCTTTAGCTCCCTTTTCATTTTGAAAAGGGTTTTTCTTTTTTTTCTTTTTTAATAAAACTAGTTAAGTATAAATGTGTTTTTTCTTTGACCTTATTTTAATGCTACTTTGAATTTTTATTTTTCTCACTTCCTTGCTCATGCGAGAGCAAGCCCTGAAGAAAGAAGTTTCTTGCTAGAAGATTTTACGATTGAACTAGTCCGGACATTTGCTGTGAGCTGATGTAATAAGTAAAGGCACAGTACACAGCAATATGTACGAGATATAAAACCAATATAATTGTCTAAATAACGGGTGTAGTATTTGTGCCATAATGTGACAGTGTGTAACAGTCTAAATCATATTTGAAATCACATACAACATACTTAGTCAATCAATCACCTATTACAATTTGTACCCCAGCGAACAAATTCAAATTTGTAAACTAGTGTTATCAATATTATCATACACATTATTTCCTCTTTTGAAATAAAGAGAGTCCTTTAAATTAAAATGAATTGAAACAAATCATATTTTATTTTACAAAAGGATTTAGAGAGTTTTTCAATATCGTAATGTCTGTATTTACAAAGTTCGGAATATTCCCTGGTCATTTGAGAAGCTTATAGTCTAGACAATTATCAACCCTTTCAGACCTAATGGATCGTATATACTTTACTGTGAAAAGGGATATCTAACAAAACCAATTAATTGAGATATTGTCATTATCTCTCTCCTAATCGTATTATAAAATGAATAATTTACAAATTAGATCCCGAACGGATAATTCTACTACCTCTTCGGTTATTGTTTATAGTTTGCGAGAGTAATGGAGAGGGGTTTTCCTTTTTCTTATTTTATGGTAAAAAATATTATAAAGTATTTGTCTTTTCGGGTTCTTATATAAAACTAACGGTAATTTTAGACACACACTATATTAATAATAAAAAACGAATAACAATATAAAACTAATTACTAACAATAAGCACATTTATTTATATTTATGTAAGTTTACTCGACGATAATTCGGTAGTGACTGTATGAGACTTGAATTTTGTTGTGGTCGGAGTTGCCTCCATTTCCACTCCATTGTTTCGTATTTCCCAGGGTTGTGACGTGTTTGTGTTTGATTAATAAATAATCGTGTGTTGTGTGTTTTTGTGCGGTCCTGTGTTGCGTATGTGTAGTCTGTGTGTTTGTCGCTTTTTGCGTTTAAGTCACTGGTCATCGGTTTTTTGCGTTTCAGTCATGTGTGTGTTTAATGTTTGTTGTTGTAGAGTGTGATTATTTTCTGTGTTTGCGTTACGAAGTATTGTATCTGTTCTATTGTTGCGTTTGTGGAGTGTAGTGTTATTAGCATATTGCCTAAGGCAAGTGCTAGTTCGTCAGTTGTGTTAGGTGTTGTGTTTCTTTGTTTTTGTGTCCATGGGTTCGTTGTTGGGGGTGGTGCTGGTATGTATTCGGGTTTGGGTGTGGTTTTGTTTACAGGGTTGTTTGGATTGTTAGGACAGTTAAGGAAAGTGGATAAGTGAGGACCACCGCAGTTTGCACACTTTGGTGGGGTTGTTTTGGGTTTTGTACATAGGTGTTGAGTGTTCGTCTCCGCATTTCATGCATTTGTAGTGTATGTTAGTGTAGTTTTTTCGGTGGTGTCCAAATGTCTAACATTTGTGGCATTGTATTATGTCTGTCCGTTTGTTTAGTGGTTCGATTTTAATTGTGAGTCCGCAGCAGTCGTGTATGTTGTAAATTGATTTGTATTGTCTCGTCAGTTCTATTAGTACAAGTGGTGCAGGAATACCGTGTTTGCCGTTCATTCTTTTGATTTTTAGTGTCGGGTAGCCTTGGTCAGTCAAGTCGTTTGAAATTTCTGTGTCTGTGATGAAGGTAGGAATGCCTCGCATAACTACCTTTAGTGTTTTTTCGCTTCGTAATTGAAACGTGTAAAATTGAATGTGTTCTGTGTTGAGTATGTGTTTAAGTGTGCGGTAGTCTTCGTCAGTTTTCGGTTCGATGTGAATGCCAGGTTTCACAAGTTTGTTTTGTACTGTGTTAATGTTATGTGTTTTAAGTATTTGTCGTATATATGCCCATTTGTCTTTGTCTGTTATTATGATTGGTGCGATTTTGTGTGTTTTGCGCGTTTCGGTGTTTGTGTTTTGTGTGGTGTTTGTTTTGTCACTTACCCTGGGTGTGCTGTTTGATGTTGACGGTTGTGGGGTGAATTTGGTTGCTTCTTCTTCTTCCATTTTTTCCTCGGTTTTGGTTTCGAGGGCGTCGTAGGAATTTTTTGTTTCGATTGGAGGCGCTGTGTGGTCGGTTTTCTGTCTTTTTGTTGTTTTTTTCGGGTGTCTGAATGCGTCGTTTTCGATTTTTGGTTCCGGTTGGCTCTTCTTCGATTTTACGGGAGGCTTTTCTTTTTCTTGTTTTTCTGTGGGGTTGCTTGTTAATTCAATTTGAATCTTCGGTTCTTCTGGGTTAACCATTAATATATCCCCTGATTTTTGTAATAGTTGCTGGATATCTTCTTCTTCGTTGAGTATGTCGATTAGATTTTTAAAATCTTCAAGTATCTTGGGTGAACATTTGTCCAAGTATTCGGGTTTTATCATCAGGTTGGTTATTGTTCTCGTTTGTCCGGGCATTGCTTCCGGCGTCGCTTGACGATGTATCGTCGTCTGTGCTCTCAACTGCGATGCTGCTGTAACAGAGATCGCGGGTATTGACTGCTTTCTCGACGGCATATAAATCTCTGTAGAATTCTTTTCTCGAGCGTTCTATTCTCGTTCTTTCCCTTTCTATATCAATCGAGAACACGCCGGAGGTGTGTTACGTGATGTATCGTTTGATGAGTCATCACAATATATTTCATTTTTTAACATAATACTCATTCAGTTCTATACACTTTAAAAATTTTTTGAGGCCTGTAGAAAGTCTTTTCTTTCGGAAGCTCGTAAAAATAGGCATTTTATTGCGACTATCACTTTCTCACTACAAGTGTTGCCTGCCCTGTCTCATCATACTGAATATACAAGATCACACACTAAGAAACACAAGACTTTTCGGTTTTCTCGATGGAATATAAATACTAATCCCGATTGTACTTTTGTGACTTGTGACGAACATGGATAACCCCTTTTTGCTACGTAGGATTCTGAATATCTTCCCTCATAGCCAAGATCAACCGTCACTTATCACTAGAGACCGGACGCTTCAGGCCGAAATTACGATGAACCATATATACAGTCTATAACATCGCTAAGTACAACATGCAGTTATTGAATAGCATTATTCATTCGCTTAACTGTACACCTTTTTTTTGTCGTTGAATTGTGACGCAGTTAGTACAATTTTTCAGTGAAATTCCTTTCTTCATGAGCGTAGATAGAAGCGGGAGGAGTTCTTATAATTTGTTTTATTTATTAGTTTATATTTCGTAAGATAAATAAAGTACGGTAAGTTAGTTTATTTTTTTCATTATTTTAACTGCATACTTCGTAATTAACAGTTAAACATAGAACATTGTTTAAGTTATTTTTTCAGATATGATATGGAACAACGTCAAGGATGGCATCGTGAAACAATGGCGAGTTGGATTTAGGGTCATACTGATTGTATGTCCATTGCCAGTGATTCCGAAGTTATTGAAAAGTCTGTAAAATATCGTTAAAAAATTCCAAGAAATTGCACGTAAAACGTCACTTAGCATCAGAAACACATACGCAGAAATTAGAGCCGTTGGAATCGGACAATTGTAACGAAGAACTCTGTGAAACTTTAATGGCGGCAAATATTCCATTAAATAAACTTAATAATCCCACCTTCAAAATATTTCTCCAAAAATATACTGATCAAAATGTTTCTGTTGAATCCACCTTACGCAAATACCTTTTATGTTTCAAAGTGCTACACGAAAGCAGTAGAACGCATTAGAAGCAATCTTTCAAATCAGTACCTATGGATAAGTGCCGACAAAACTGTCGATATTTCAGGACGCTGTGTGATAAATGTAGTAGCTGGTTACTACATCCAACTAGTCCATATAACGCATATATAATAGCAACAAAAGTTGATGTGGAAACAGTAGCTGAAACCATTTACGAGAATAGTTAATTGACGAAGGAGATACTTGTTGAAACTTCATTATAACGCTAAGAAATAAGTAATTAAACTTCTAGTTTCAAAAATTCTTTTTTCTATTTTGCGTTCGAAATGAACTCATTATGAAACACAAAACAGTATCGAAATGAGCTTCATTTCGATACGCTTTTTTTCATTTTTCAATGTTGGCGTTGTTCGAATACAGAAATAAATATCATTGCTGTCATATGATTTTAAGAATTTATGTACATTTGACAGATATGATATATGTTCGTATTTTACACAAACAACGTATGTTGTACACAATTGACAACAACATATATATGTTTCTATGTCACTCATGTTTATATTTTTAAATGAAATATCAAGTAATGTTAACGAAAATTAATAAATAATATGTAATATAATATACTTCGCAGATAGCAAGATTTAAATTTGAAAATGTCAAGTATCAATGTGACCAACTGCATGCTTTATATAAAAATTAAACTCTGAACTTTCAAATTAAATAATTCCAATTTAAGCAATTTATTAATGTAAAAAACGCAAAATAGAAAAAATAGTATAAAAAACTCGTTTCATAAGGCCTTTTGCCGCACTCGCTCTTTAGAAAACTCGCCGCAAGCGGCTAGTTTTCTGAACTGATCTCGTGCGGCAAAATGGTGCCTTATGAAACTCGTTTTTTAATATACTATTTTCTATTTTGCGTTCGAAATGAACTCATTATGAAACCCAAAACAGTATCGAAATGAGCTCTATTTCGATACACTTTTTTTCATTTTTCAATGTTGGCGTTGTTCGAATACAGAAATAAATATCATTGCTGTCATGTGATTTTAAGAATTCATGTACATTTGACAGATATGATATATGTTCGTATTTTACACAAACAACGTATGTTGTACACAATTGACAACAACATATATATGTTTCTATGTCACTCATGTTTATATTTTTAAATGAAATATCAAGTAATGTTAACGAAAATTAATAAATAATATGTAATATAATATACTTCGCAGATAGCAAGATTTAAATTTGAAAATGTCAAGTATCAATGTGACCAACTGCATGCTTTATATAAAAATTAAACTCTGAACTTTCAAATTAAATAATTCCAATTTAAGCAATTTATTAATGTAAAAAACGCAAAATAGAAAAAATAGTATAAAAACTCGTTTCATAAGGCCTTTTGCCGCATTCGCTATTTAGAAAACTCGCCGCAAGCGGCTCGTTTTCTAAACTGATCTCGTGCGGCAAAATGGTGCCTTATGAAACTCGTTTTTTAATATACTATTTTCTATTTTGCGTTCGAAATGAACTCATTATGAAACCCAAAACAGTATCGAAATGAGCTTCATTTCGATACGCTTTTTTTCATTTTTCAATGTTGGCGTTGTTCGAATACAGAAATAAATATCATTGCTGTCATTTGATTTTAAGAATTTATGTACATTTGACAGATATGATATATGTCCCTATTTTACACAAACAACGTATATTGTATACAATTGACAACAACATATATATGTTTCTATGTCACTCATGTTTATATTTTTAAATGAAATATCAAGTAATGTTAACGAAAATTAATAAAGAATATGTAATATAATATACTTCGCGGATAGCAAGATTTAAATTTGACAATGTTAAGTATCAATGTGACCAACTGCATGCTTTATATAAAAATTAAACTCTGAACTTTCAACTTAAACAATTCCAATTTAAGCAATTTATTAATGTAAAAAACGCAAAATAGAAAAAATAGTATAAAAAACTCGTTTCATAAGGCCTTTTGCCGCACTCGCTCTTTAGAAAACTCGCCGCTATCGCGGCTCGTTTTCTAAACTGATTTCGTGCGGCAAAATTGTGCCTTATGAAACTTGTTTTTTAATATACTATTATTGTAAATCACTACAATATTGTTTCGCCATACAATCAGTATTCATCCACCTGATGAAGCCATTGTATGGCTAGTTAAATAATAGTTAAAATTTCGTTAAATGTTTAAATGACGATGTTCGAAGTATTTCTGAGTGCAAGGAACTAATACAAATTCCAAATTTAAAAAATAAGTTGTACTTTCTTCAGGAACACTTTGGAAATTTGCCAAAACTAGTCACTTATTTTGAAAATCAAAATCTCAAATTAAATGATGGATTAACCATATTAGATGTGGATATTAATAATTTGAAAAATATTCCAAGTGACTTAGGATGTGGCCTTCGGCAAAAGTTAGACGCAGTTTTTAATAGTAATCCAGATTTAATAATATTGCGGCAATTGTGTATAGGGACAATGCCGTAAAATCTAACTGCTAAATACGCTGAAATAAAAGAATATTTTTGGTATGCACCTGTAACCAGTTGCGATGTAGAAAGGACGTTTTCTATCTACAAGGATGTATTTCATTCAAAAAGAACAAATTTTACAGAAGAGAACATTGAGAAAGTATTGCTAGTTAATATTAATACTACATTATTCTACTTGAACTACAAAATGAACAAATAAAAATATATTTAGTATTTTATAGATCACCACCCGTTTGTTTTCCAATTATATAAATAAAATTAAAAACTCTTGAAAAATACAAATTTTCAATAGTATAGCAAACGCCAATTAAGTTGACGCGTGGAGGGGTAAGTTCGCGCAGGATTAGATGTAGTGGGGAGATTTGTATTTGGTTTTACATCAAATGTCAGATAATTCTAACCTCTGAGCGTGTATCACTTTGTGATCCCCTAGCAAAGACATTATGTTCCGTCAAACGTCAATGACAAATGTATTCTGACAATTACTTGAGTAGTGGGGGTGGACGTTTTTAAAAACGGCTTCTGCGCACCCCCTCGCGCCAACTTAATTGGCGTTTGCTATACGTGCGTTGGCGATGAGTCATGGGCCTCTCGTGTCCGGTCCCTAGTTATGATGTAAACCAAAACAAAAGTGACTCTATTTGTTGAACAAAAGAGTTTTGTTACATCACGATAATGTGCCTTCTCATTCGACCGCTGTTGCCACAACAAATTCGTCGAATTTCGTTATGAATTGCTGCCTCATCGCCCACATTCGCCAAATCTGGCTTGCAGTGATTTTTTTTATTTCAAAATTTTAAAAAATGGCTCGGTGGCAAGAGATTTCGGATAAATGAAGAAGTTATTTCCGAGACAAATGCATATTTTACATAGTTGCCGAAAGATTACTTTTTGGACGGTTTGGAAAAATTGGAAACTCTCTGGGTTGAGTGTGCAGACTTACAAGCGATCTATGACGAAAAATAAAATATATTTTTTACCCTAAAATAAGTATTTCATTGAAAAGTTACTCTCCCATCAACTCACCCTCATAGATATTAGACAAAGTAAACTGCTACATAAAGTAATTATGTAAATACTTGAATAAAAACAGATTATGAGCCAATTCAGTGGTAAAATACAATTCGCAAATGTTCAATTTTCTAAGTTGATAAGTAATCCCAGCGGCTTTATCTGGAACGTGGACGGTAGATCCTATGACTCATACGTGCTATTCAGCGTGGGAACAACGTAACGTAACTAGGGTCAGTTATTGCGATGGAAAATTCGGTAAATTGATTTTGTGTGAGACTTTTGCTCCGATGAATCGACCCCTTGGTATAATTTTTTGTCGTCCCCTCGTTGTGTATGCCACTATCGAAGAAACTAGAGTATCAAGAAACGAACACGAATCAAAGATACAGGCGTGGGTTTATACCGGGAAATACACTTCAACGGAATCAATCAATACTTTCTGCTGTAAATATTGCGTTAGTAATGGGTATTACCAGGAATACTCACCGTCATGCAATCATATTCAATCTGAAGTAACTATGCCCGATTTAGATAGACAACTCCTATCTTATATCTTACATATTGCTATGAATTGTGATTTTAAAATTTGCTTATTCACAATTCACGACAAATCTATCCAGCTTGGATACTCAGTCGGTTTATTTCCAAAATGGGACTGCTTTTCTCTCAGGGTTTCAATCGGAAAAGTGGAAAATTATTGAATTAGTACAATAGTTTTTATATGGACGCCACTCAAAATACGTTTGAGAAAAATTATGATATCTTTAAGTTACTTATGAACTCGAAAAGAAAAAGGTCAATTTAATGATAAACACAATAAAATTTAAATGAAACTTTAATACATAAATAAAAAAAAAAGAAAAAAATCTTTATAAAGTATAAAGATTAATATTGCCTCATTTAACAATATTATAAAGGTAAAAATAACGCATGGAAATAACAGCTGAATGCTATCAAAACCTTTGTGACAGCCGATCAAAATTAAAAATAATAAATTACAAAGAAATTTTTTAATTTCTCCCAAGAGAAACAAAATCAAAATAAACAAGCTATTTGACAGACCGAAACAAACTCTAACGCATGTGCAACCACATGTAACAAAAAATGCCCTTGATATACCAACGTACTAAATTTTACAATTACAGAATTTTTTTACTAGAAATTTAAAAAATTCTTCTTTGTTATTTATATCAAATAAGTAAGACTAAATCAATACGATAATAATAATACAAATAGAAAATACAGTATTTAACTCTTTTAAATATAATAAGATATATTTTAATAATATATTACTTACGTAAAAAATATATTCAAGACACATGAGTAAGAAAGTATAAAATATAACAATTACGAGATAAACAAACTCGTTAAATAGCGGTAATGAAATTAACACAGGACCAACAACAATTAAATCAAAAATAACCCGAAGTTACTTAATAAAAAGATAAAGATTAATCTTTTTATCAACACGACTTTCTTGTTTCACCTAACACTTGTGTCTGAGGATACAGCAAGCACGCAGGCTCAGCATAAAAAAATACAGTTTTAGAATCGTCCACAGCAGAACAAACGGCATGCTCAAACTGCGCAAGTCAAATATATATTTAAGTTCAAAATAAATGTGCATTCATAAAATAATTAAATTTTTATAATATTTATGGGGAAAAGTCCACAGCACTATGTATATGTCGGCGTCAATTAGCGAAATCCGCCATCCCCTGAAATGACTAGGCATTTCACGTATTGCCGGCAAATATTGTAACTATTTGTCATTACGGTGTTTGACTAACGCTTTTAGTCATTCCGGGTATTGCCTGAAAATTTTTACCGAAATGGCGTAACTGGACTAACGACTCGTGGTTACCCTATTTGCCTAATTTCGTCGATCAGTGAAGTTAATACAGTGTTGCGTTATTCTATGAACATGGAGGAAAATCAGAAATGAAAACAAAATATTAATATCTTTGTTTGCATAATATTAGTTATTGGCGCAAGTTGCACTCTTGTGATTCCTGGAATTACACGGAATTTTTCTTTAAAACAAACACATCTATTCGACATGCATTGTTTTTTTGATAGTTTGCAAGAACATTTAAAATATCCTTGCGTTTGTGAGAGTGACTGCACACATTCGCATACTGATAAAAAACATTTCGGAGACAGCATCTACTTGAAGGAAATTTTCACCAGCTTATATTATTTCTTCTATTTCTATTTGTTCGTCATCATTTAAACGGCAACTTCACAATCAAATTGTTCTGGCACATTTTATGTTTCATTGCCCTGCTTTTCCACGAAATTTCTTAAATCATCCTCTTTTTCGATCGGATCCAACAAATCTTTAGGAATATTTGTATCAGTAAACCCAACTTTGGGGTTCACTCCGAGTAAAGCCTTATACGATATACGTCCTATGACTTTATGGCAAGAAATATTCTTTTGAAATTGAACAAAAAAATAACCCAGTGACTAATTTTTTGATTGGTGATCGTACATCCATGCTCTCAGCATATTGTCCACATCTCGATTGCTCCTTTCAATGCTTCCCTGTGACTGCGGGTGTCTTGGTCGACCATGAAGTATTTTGAGTGAAAGCCACATTGTAACTAATTCAGAAATTACAAATACAGTAAATTCACGGCCGTTGTCACTCTGAAGTATGCTAAGTGCCCCAATTTCCAAAAATATAAGGTGTCCCAACAGGAACTTGCCGATTTAAATTCCAAATAACATGCGTAGTATTTAGAAATTCAACGATTTATTAACATAAACATAAAATAGAAACCCTAAAATTATATGTGGAACAAGATATCGGATAAATGTCCACCGTGACTTGTATTGCACACAGCGATTCTTTTTTTAAAATTTTCAATGACTTTATCACACATATGCAAGTTAATCTCGCCAATAGCCGCACGAATGTTATTTTTTAATTCATCAATTGTCTGTGGATTATTTGTGTAGACTTGATCCTTAAGGAAACCCCAAAGGAAAAAGTCCAGCGGTGTTATGTCGCAGGATCTTACAAGCCAATCCACGTCACCATTACGAGAAATCACACGGCGAGGGAATTTCTCCTGCAGTAAATTTAGAGTTTCCCTGTGGCCCCATCTTGTTGAAAGTAAAGATTGTTGAGGTCCATATCTTCCAAACGAGGCCATAGAAAGTTATTCAACATCTGTCGATACCGCTCCCCATTTACAGTTTCTGCTTCTCCATTCTCATTTTCAAAAAAGTAAGGTCCAAGAACACCATTGGCCGAGAAACCGCACCATACAGTGACACGTAGTGGGTGCATAGGTTTTTCAATAATCTCTCGAGGATTTTCACGCCCCAAAATGCGGCAGTTTTGTTTATTTATTTTGTTTATGTGAAAATGGGCTTCGTCACTGAATATGATTCGCTTACAGAATTCGTCATCAAAATCAGTTTGCTCCTAAATCCAATTGGCAAAGATACGGCGGTGGTGATGGTCCCTGGGCTTCAATTCTTGTGTTAACTTGATTTTGTATGCGTGTAGCCGAAGGTCTTTTGTTAAAATTCGTTGCAGAGATGATCTTGAGATGGCCAATTGCAGTGACCGATGACGAATTGAAGTTTTTGGACTTTCGGTAACACTTTCATTCACCATAGCGATATTTTCAACTGACCGAACGTTACGAGGACGTAGTGGTGTCTTTACATCGAGAACAGAACCAGTTCGCTCAAATTTTGCCATAAATTTCTAATTGCCGTATTGCTGGGAATGTGATTCTGATGAAAAACAACGCGTAGTCGACGAATTGTGTTCGTAATGGAACGACCATTTTCATAATAAATTTGAACAATTTGGATACGTTCTTCAGTCGTGAAACGTTGCATGATGACTTTTACAAGTTTATAGATGACATATACCAAATATTAGGTTGCTAAGTTACCTTATTTGAAAATAATGTGAAATTTAAATCCCCAAGTTCCTGTTGGGACACCTTTTATTTTAAGGAGTTCCTTTGCAACTTTTTTTGCAGTTTTATTTTTAAGAGGACGTAAAAATAAAAATTCTGTCAAGAGATCTTGATAATTGAGGAAATGCAAAACATTGATTTGAGGTTATGTATAAAAAGTTGAGACATTTATTTTACCTCTTTTAATTCTGCTCTATTCCAAGGCCTTTTCTTATTTTCATTTGAATAATATTCATCTAGTTTTTATAAACATATCTGAATGCTGAATTTTTATTTTCTTCTAAAAACTGAATAAATGTAAATAACTTTACACTCCCGCACATCAATTACATCGATTGACTAAATTTAGGCAAACAGTGTAACCACGAATCGTTGGGCCAGTCTAAAATTTTTCAGCAGTACAGGGAATGACTAAAAGCGTTAGTCAAACACCGTAACGACGAATAGTTACATTATTTGCCGGCAATACATGAAATGCCTAGTTATTTCAGGGAATGGCGGATTTCGCTAATTGACGCCGACATATATACTTATAAGAAGCTTTAGTGGCATTAGATCTTAAACATTTACAAAAGCTTCGAAAACATAATAATAAACAAAAGTGTATCTGTCGAAAATGTTTTTTTTTGTTCATTCTGTTTCTATTTACATACGTGTTCCAATTTACAGTGTACAATACTCAACGTCTATTAACAAAATTTTAAAACCAACATCAAAACCCAAGTCAATATTTTAGAGAAAATCATTTAACATCATATCATAATTTGATACTTTAGCTATAATGCTACATATTGACTGCTAAAATCACACAAGTCCTATCCTTTTTCACTGCAAAATTACATGTCGAATTATACAATGGGCGCAGATATAACTTAAATCGACGACTTACGCGTTGTTTCTGCGCTCATTGAACGATTTGTCACTAGAGCGCGCTACTGATTCAATTCTGGTTGTTTGGTTATCATTTATGTTGTTACCTGTTTATGTCCAGAGCTAACAGTCTTGTGGTGTTTTAAAGTGAGTAATTTTATAGCCTTTTAAACATGTCAGGTGATAGTGATTTAGACGCAGTGGCCGAAATAAAGGGAAAGAAACGAAAAAGAAATCCTGAGAAACACAAACGACACATAATTCGACAGTCTAAAGTAAAGGGATTTCTATACAAGTGTCCCGTATCGTTATGTTCAAATTTTAGGAGTATAAAGAAGACTTCATTTCAAGTAACAAAAACGCAAAACTTGTATATCCATTTTTATTTGTTTCAAAGTTAGAGATTTATGAATGTGATTGTCAGGTAATGAAAAAAAATGTAATTCTAAAGTCAATAAAAACTGATTTTACTTAAAAAAGTTCAATTAATAATATTTTCGAAATGTCCATCTCCTTGTTGAATGCAGGCTTGTGCCCGTAAGCCAACAAAAGAAGTACTTATCCGAATTTCATACTTGTTTTGTCGGATTTGCTCGGCAGCCAGGTGTATACGATCCAACAACTCTTCTCTTGTGTTCGAAACTTGCGCGTAGACTAAATTTTTCATGTACCCCCATAAATAAAAGTCAAGGGGATTAAGATCGGGTGATCTGGGTGGCCATGCAACAGGACCACCTCGATTAATCCATTTTGGATAATTGACGTTAACCAAATTTCGGACAGCAATTCCGAAATGTGGTGGAGCCCCATCCATGTGAAACCACATGTCTCGTCGAACATTCAGTGGGACATAATCTAAAATATCTGGCAGTTCGTCAATAAGAAATTGAAGGTAATTGTCCGTATTTAACCTCCCAAGAAGAACGACAGGACCAATCAACAAGTCATCATTAGGGCCGCCCAAACGTTAATAGAAAATTCATGTTGAAATTTAGATGGGCGTATTGCTTTGGGATTTTCTGATGACCACCTGTGCAGGTTTTTCAGATTTGTAACACCACTTCTCGTGAAAGTAGATTCATCTGTCCAGAGGACTGTTCTGCAGAAATTAAAATGAAACCGTGACTGTCTTAATATCCAGGTAGAATAAACTAGACGAGCATAGTGGTCTGCCTCATGCAAACCGTATCCCTGCGATAGTGATATGGATATAAGCCCTCACGTTTTAAAATTCGCTAAACTGTCGTTCGTGTCACTCCTAGTTATCTAGCGATTCGACGTACACTGAGAGTTGGATCCCTTGTAACAATCGCTACCTACTGCTTCTTCCTCTAAGTCTGCTGGCAAATTTACTCCTCGGTCGAAAAGATAATCACGCAGTCCGCATTCCCGAAATTGTCTGTGTACTTCCAGAATCGTTCTGTAATGAGGAATGAGCCAATCGGGAAACCGCTGTCGGTATTCAATAACTGCTTGACGTGCACTGCCGTTACAGTAGCCATACACAAAATGCATGTCCGCATACTCTTGAGAAGAAAATCGGTAAGGCATTTTGAATAAAGAAATCGTGTCCACTCACTAATAAGCTGTTGTATGAACTGAAACGTAATGTAATCCTTTATTAAAAAATGTAACGTTAACTGAATATCATCTGAATATTTTTATATTGTATAATATTCATGGTTCAGCACTTACGAAATAAGTAAGAACATTCTTTATCATAAATCAATTTCCAGTACTCTTTTTTGTAGATCTCCAAGGAATTACTGTATGCACTACGACACGTGTTTATTTATTTTAGGATAACATTTTATTATGCGACGTTAACAATCACAGGCCTGTTATTGAATCGTATAACTTTTTTTAAATAAAATCAGTTTGTATTGACTTACATTTTTTTTCATGATCTGACAATCACATTCATAGATCTGTAACTTTGAAACAAATAAAAATGGATATACAAGTTTTACGTTTTTGTTACTTGAATTGAAGTCTAGTTTACACTCCTAAAATTTAAACATAACGATACGGGAAAGGAAAGAATATTGAATCGCGTAAAACTGGTCCAGACTGTAATTGTCTGATGAAGTGTTTCGATAAATTTGGGCCAGAAGACAGACGAAATGGATTAATACTTACTAACAGCTTCAATACTAAAAATGAGCAAGATATTTTCTTGCAACAACTTATTGAAAAAAGCCAAGTAATAACACACAAACCTAGAAAAGACAAGTCTTTCTTTGGAGACTGTGGTTAAGTAAAAACTTAAAAAAAGGTATATGACCCCTTATCACAATTATTAATCGTATCCTAAATACGCATTACGACAACTAAGTTGTCATCATCAGTAGGTAAAACCACTAATCAAGGTGTCGCACATGGGACACAGTAAAGCTAGCACAACTGCTTACGCAACAACTTTACACAGCGTCCACGTATACACTCTCAGTCAGTGTATACGTGGACGCTGTGTAAAGTTGTTGCGTAAGCAGTTGTGCTAGCTTTACTGTGCCCCATGTGCGACACCTTGATTAGTGGTTTTGCCTACTGATGATGACAACTTAGTTGTTGTCGAAATACGTATTTAGGATACGATTAATAATTGTGGTAAGGGCTTATATACCTTTCATTAAGTTTCTAGAAAAGACAATCCAAATAGAAGAAGTAGTAGTTTCAAGTATTTTGTTTTGAAAGATTCTATTAAAATAAAACTGTGCAAAGTGCAATTTATATCTTTACATGGCGTTACAGAAGGTCGAATCTGACCTTTGTGTGATCCTCTGTTAGCAGGACAAATCTTACATGATAAAAGAGGAACAAATTCAAAAGTTAGTAAAAGAAATAACAATAATATTTATTTTTTACTGAAGTATTTGTTTCATCATCTGGTGATATATGTCGAAAAGTTCACACACACATTGAAGCCGTTCCGCGAAGAAGTACACATTATTCAGAAAAAAAAAACGAAAATTTGGAAGCTAGGCTAGACGTCAAATTAATGCATTCTATGTTTATTAAAGAAAATCCTAACATACTAATAAAGTATGAGTTTTACTTAAAATATTTTAAAGAAAACTTCTGTTTACGATTTGGGCGGCCTCAGGTGGACACCTGTATCAAATGCGAAGAGTTATCAATCAAAATTAAAAGTCCCTCTCTAGGAGAAGCAGCCAATCATACAGCAGTTGCCGAAGAAATTGTACACAAAAGACGCGCAAAAATGCAGCAAATTAGTGATATTTGCAAAAAGGAAGACGACATTATAGGCATATGGGTATAGACACCGGGTATAGACAATATTACATCAGAAACATTAAAGCAAATTGCTGACCAAATTGCAAAACCACTCACTCACATAATTAATAACTGCCTCGAGAATGGAATGTTCCCCGCGGAACTAAAGATAACCGTTGTGAGGCCACTTTATAAAGAAGGAAGCAGATCACAAATAAATAACTATAGACCTATATCACTTATCTCTAGTGTTGCAAAGATACTGGAAAAAGTAATAACAATACGGCTAGTTAACTTCTTTGAAAAATATCATGTGCTTTCGGATAATCAATTTGGCTTCCGCCGGGCGAAATCCACACAGGATGCAATAGAATACCTAACTTCGAGATTATATAAAGCAATTGACGAAACTTGTCCCTGTGTATGTGTTTTCGTAGACTTGGCGAAAGCATTTGATGCGGTATGCCATGCAAAGTTGCTGCAGAAGTTAGAAAAGAATGGTATAAGAGGAATAGCTCATACATTACTAAAAAGTTACTTGACTGGTAGAAAGCAACTTACGAAAATGGGCGATAAACTTAGTGATGTGGAGGACATGGTATGTGGTGTTCCACAGGGGACTGTCTTGGGTCCTGTATTGTTTGCTTTATATATTAATGACTTACTACTCACGGACATTGATGGTGACATAATAAGTTACGCAGACGACACTGCAGTAATTTTTACGGCCGATAGCTGGAAAAGCTAAAAAATAAAGTGCAAGAAAATATGAAGAAGATTAAGAGGCATTTGGATTATAACTTACTTACAATGAATACATCTAAAACAAAATATATGTCATACACCTCATATGAAGCAAATCTGCCTTGCATGGGATCACTCATTATTGACGAAGGAATCAGTATTGATGAAGTAGAATACACAAAATATCTTGGAATAAAAATTGATAGGCATTTACGATGGAATATACATATACAAAACATTGTCAAAAAAATCAGAGGTTTGTTATATAAATTCAAATATCTAAGAGAGTTGTTAAGTCAACAACAGATGAAAACATTATATTTTGCTTTAGTACAATCACATATACAATATGGCATTGTTGGATGGGGTGGTGTAGCAGATTTCCACTTAAAGAGTTTAGAAGTTATTCAAAAATACATATTGAAAATTATGATGAGAAAAGAGCGAACTTACCCCAGTGACATCCTTTTCAGTGAGGCTGGCGTAATGGATGCCCGACAGATATACTGCCTGGAAACACTGTTATACCTCAAAAGTAGGAAAATTAGAATACCATTACTCAACCATCATTATAGTACAAGAAATAAGCTTGCCATTACAGCAAAACCTCGACAGTTAAAATCAATTGGCCAAAAAAGTTTCACCTACCTCTCACTGAGGCTATATGATCAAATTCCTGGGGAGCTTAAACATATCCCATTCTCATACGTCTGGAAAAAGAGAATTAAAATATGGATTTTTAGTAAGCAAAGAAAATTTTACCACGACATTATAACCGGAAAGGATACTTACCTGCCAATGTAAATAAAAGAACTTGTTATAGCCTCTATACCAATTATTATGACAATATAACCGAAAGAGACACTTACACTTGTAATTGTGCACACGAGCATTGAAATAATATAATTAGATACTCATAACAAAATACTTGTATTTTCATGAGTTATTCTCCTTTTGTTTATTTTCATGTATATTGTTTAACTGTCTGCATTCTGGATTGAAATTATGTCTATTATTATATTTATTGTTTGTAATTTGTACATATATATGAGTTTTTGAAATAAACATATATTATTATTATTATTATATGTTTGGACTTTATGCAAAACATGCCTATGTCTAACATTCCAGTCCAAGATGTCTTTTATTTAAGACAGCTCTGGTTGTATTGTTTTGGTATACACAATTTAAAAACTGACAATACTAAATTATACCTATACCGTGAAGATGAAGCGAATGAAGTGTGCTCGATGCTAAAAAAGTTCATTGATACTTCAGTCAGTAACACTGTTCATAAGTTATACCTTTTTTCTGATGGTTGCTTTGGGTAAAACAAAAACAATACATTGATGCGCTTTTGTTTTGCTCCTGTGGATGCTGGCCAATTTGATAAAATTGTGCACTATTTTCCCATAAGAGGGCATTCTTTTCTTCCGAATGATCTCAGTTTTGGTACCGTTAAAAGGAAGCTAAAGAAATATGACCGTATAGATATAATAAAACACAGTTGTATAGTTTCAAAATAATATATATAATGTTAACACACTACATATGTTTCACCACACTGTGGCTTCATCAGGTGGATGAAAATACTAATTCAAAATATCAATTAGATCTTATATATATCAATACAAAGTACAGAACTAATATCATTCTAAGAGGGGGTGGACATGTATGAGTTTTAAGTTTAGTAGGGGGGAGTTATTTATGTCTAGTTGGTCATTTAAAATTATACCTAATTTATTATATTTGTTAATTTCTAAACTTTCTAACATATTAAGTTTTTCACTTTTATCTAGAACATGCAAAGTTTTAAAATTAGTGTTGAATTTGTGATTATGTTCTAGGCAATGATTAGCGAAAGTTGAGCCTGTCTTCTTGTCTCTGTGGCTTCTTTCATGTTCTTTCATTCTAATATCAAATGTCCGTCCTGTCTGTCCGACATACTGTCTGTACTTTGTATTGATATATATAAGATCTAATTGATATTTTGAATTAGTATTTTCATCCACCTGATGAAGCCACAGTGTGGTGAAACATATGTAGTGTGTTAACATTATATATATTATTTAGAAACTATACAACTGTGTTTTATTATATCTATATAATGAAGTTTCAACAAGTATCTCCTTCGTCGATTATTAAATATGACCGTACTTATTTTTTTAATAACAAATAATGACATTCTCGGCAAATGCTTCTTTTCGAATGAGACTTGGTTCCACGTTTCAGCATATTTAAACAAGCAAAATATGAGAATTTGGTCTGCAGAAAACCCTCATGAATTTGAGGAAACTACACTACATCTACAAAAAATAGTCGTCTGGTCAGCAGTTTCGAGAAGACGACGCTTATTAATGAACTTCAAGATGATATTTAAATAATCCTAAATATTACCTACCTCCGGTTTATTTGAAATAATGACTGGGAAGTTATAACTACAAAATTTAAAGATTAATTGCACAAATTCTGGTGAGAAATAGTTATTTATAGCAACTCTAATATCGTCATTTACAAATTAGCGCTAATACATATCCGAAAATTTCACTCTTGTGTATTCTATTTGTTTGCATTATTCTATATGTTAATAATATTGACGCACTTGGTCCAGTATAAATATCGCCTTTAGTTTGTGATAATACGCTTCCAACACGTGATAAACGAAGTGCATTTGAGATGAACTTGTTGTAATTAATACATTTATGTTTAATGTAACCACCTAAATAGTCTAGTAAATAAGACCTTAAATGAAGGTTTCAAACAATGAGTAACGAAGTTATTTAACATTTCATTATGTAAATATTTGGAAATGATATTTACCATACCAATAATAATGAAGGTTTGATAAAAATTACTCTATTAACAGTTCAATAATGTCTGTTAAAAGCAATTATTAGATCAAGATTAAATGTATTAAATTTAGAAATAATGTTTTCCAATCGCCAAAAAATTGATAATTATGAGACTTTATCGAAAACTTTATTTATACGAGGGACAAGCTGAAATTATTGAAAATAAAAAGCACGGTTAATATTTTCTAGGTTTCATTGCATTATACATCAAGAGGCCCTTTGTTCAAAATTATTGGGATTTTAAAAATGTGATGAAAGTTGTAGTACCTACTGTAAACTTTATTAAATCACGAGGTCTCAATCACCGACAATTCACACAATTTCTCGAGGATATTGATGGCGAATATGGTGATCTCCTGTTTTACACTGAAGTAAGGTGGCTAAGTCGTGAATTGTCACTAGAGCGGTTTCTTAACTTGATTGAAGAAATCAAAATATTTCTGGCGGAAAAGAAAAAGGACGTCTCCGAACTCGACAACCCTGATTGGCTGTGTGACTTAGCGTTTCTTGTAGACATCACAAAAATCACTTGAATGTCTTAAATACGCGACTCCAAGGCAAAGATCAATTGATTTCGCAGTTATACTCTCATGTTTCGTCCTTTCAATGCACATTGAGTCTTTTCAGTACACAAATCAATTTATTTATCAATTTACATATCAAATTATGGAGAAATTCAATAAAACTGATGTCAATTTCGCTTATGTTGAAAAAATTGATGTTTTAATACAAGGTTTTCATGATAGTTTTCTAGACTTCAAAAAAGTTAAACCTCTATTAGACATTTTCAGCAATCCTTTCAACATTTCACCCGAAAATGCACCGGAATCGATACAGCTGGAATTGATAGACATGCAAAATGATAATAATTTACGAAACAAGTTTAATGAAGGTAATTTACTCAACTTTTACCGTTGTGTTGACAAAACCGCTTTTAAGAGTTGCGAATAAATGCATTGAAATGCGCAAGCTTATTTGGATCGACGTATATTTGTGAGCAAACGTTTTCAGTGATGAAACTTAACAAAACAAAAAATCGAAACCGTCTGGTAAATTAAAATCTGGAAGCAATTTTACGTGTGGCGACAAGTAATGTGGAGCCAAATATAAACAAAATTGTTAGGTCAATGCAATGTCATCCATCAAAATAATAAAACATGAAATATTACATTGTAATGATTAGATTACATTACGATTACATAATTAGAACAAATATTTTTGAATGTTCTTTTATTTTTATCATTTGTAGTAATTCATACTATTTAAATAAGTATTCTTTGTAGTGGCCCGTCCTTGGCTTATAATTTTCCCGAGTGGCTCCTGTTCCCTATAAGTCTACTAAGTAACTATTATAACAGAGTATTTATGTCTAACTTTTATAAATAAGCTTGGTTAGCCGACTCTTGTGTGTTAGTTATATAAGTATATCCGATACACCTCGGGTTGTGAAGTGTGCGATACTATATTCTCTATCATTGTACTCTCTCAGTAAGAAAAGTAATTTTGCATCGGTTATTCCTCTGCCTGCTCTGAACCTCTATCGTCTTCGTCTAATCTCCTGTTCAACTTTTGGTTCTAGTCTTTCCATTTAACTCTTCAATTTCCCCGCTGTACTTAGTAAATATAACCCCAGTAATTTTCGCATTTCTTGGGGTCACCTTTCGGAAGAAGTGGAAGGATTATTAGCAATTTCCAAACGTCAGATACCTCATTATCTCCAGATATTTTATTGAGTAATTCTAGTAAGATACTTTTCCGGTACTTCACATATATTTTAGGGAGGTTATTCGATCACGCTCTGAAGTCTTGCCCGCTCTGATTGTCTTTGTAGCTTTTTCTAGCTCTTCCATTATTCAAAGATTCAATATTTTCTTTCACATTATCTATGTCCGTGATTGTTTCATCAAATTTAATATTGTTTTTGTCTTTTTCAACATCTAATGGCTCTTTAAAATACACTTGCCAACTTTTGATTAGTTTCTTATTCACAATTAGCAGTTAATCTTTATTTCTGATCTAAATACTCTGTTTTGTGCTATTTTTTGAGCTGCTTGTTGAGACTATAAACCAATTTCTAGTTTCCCTTGAAGTTATCTTTCATTTTTTGACCAAATTTCTTCTTTTCGCTCTTGATTATTTTCTGTTTAGCTAATATCTAATATTTTTGTATTCCTCAAGGATCACGATTTTATAATTACATTCGATTTGATTATTTTGATTGATTTAATTTTAAATTGCATTTAGTATATTGTAAAATTAAATTTTGAAAATGTTTGTGTTTGTTACACGGGCGCATGTGCCCATATATTCGTATAACTAAAACGTCTGATTCCATTAGTCAAATAATTCCGGAGTCCCTAATGGAGATTAATCAAAAATGAATATTATCGATGTAGAGAAGCATCAAAAACGAGCATTAAAAATCAAATCAAATTAAAATGACGACACGATAGCGAATGTCGGCGAAATGGATTTGAATCCGTTTAATTACAGTTCATATAAGTTGATTGCATTATTCATGCTTTCTGTCTGAATGGTTGGAAACCGATAAAGGCCGGCGCACATATATTCATTGCAAGCGAACTTTTCGGCGGCGTCAGCACCGGCATCAATCGATTCGTATGATTCGAAATGCATTTCTGAGTTGAATGGGAAAATGCAACCGGTACAAAGTAGCAACCAACTGTTTAACGCCATATCGATCATCCTTCCAACACCAAGTACCTCCGCTCATGCATATTTCGTTACGTTTCGTTCATCTTTACGCACTGCGTATTCCAAAAGAGGGGGTACAATTATTATTGATGTCTTTTGCTCGATTTAAAGCTTCCTAAATAGTTAATTAAAAAGGTGGAATAATAAAGAAGAAAAGATTCTTTAATGAAAACAAATATTTTACAGTCTAACCATAAATACTGTCAGTATTTTAAAAGCATATAAAAAAAAACGAACTAACTTACGAACTTACTGTAAATGAGAACTAATGAGTATTAAAGCTCAGTTTACATGGCGAATAATGTGTTGCGTTAATTTCTACATTTCGACAAACTAAGTTTGTACCAGTATGCAGAACGCTACACGTCGCGACGCCACCTTCCTGGTTGATAATGAAAAATTCGTGAAAAGTCACATCTATTCCGAAATGCATGGATGCATTTCGCTTTTATTAGAGCTTGTCAACACATAGTATCCTGGAGACAGACATGACTTCCACTACTATACTTCGCGTATATACAGGGTTACCGCTGACTAGCACCCAAGCTATACGAATCTGAAGAATACGTATAAATATCTACCTGAAAATCAAAAAAAAATTCCGAGATAGATTTGATTATTCACGAATTTTTGATTACCGTTTCTGCATACTGGTACTAACTTAGTTTGTCGAAATGTAGAAATTAACGCAGCACGTTAGGCGACATTTACATATAAAGTGAGATTTAATACTCATTAGTTCTCATTTGCAATAAATTTAATATATTAACTATACAGGATGTTTCATAGCTCCGTATTTCTTCTCCTACGTCTTTGTCGTTCGAGCTAATGTAATGCGGTTTGCACAGAATTATATAAAGTACCTTCTGCATCTTCTAAAAATACTTTTCTTTATACAGGCTGGTCAAGCAAAAAGCTATACACTAAAGTTGCACTTTTTTCAATAGCATTCCCTGTATTTTATTGCATATTTGAATTTGCCTTGAAAAGACAGAGAAAATAATGAAACAGAAATAAGAAAAACACCCTAACCACAATATATATATAAATAAATACTATATACGTATTTCGGCAACTAGGTTGCCATCTTCAGTAGAATAGCCTTAAAAACTGGAAAAAAAGTTAAACGTAGCGTTTTTCTATCTTCTAAGGTTTACCTTAGCCAAAAACGCAACGTTTGACATTTTTTTTTCAGTTTTTAAGACTATTCTACAGAAGATGGCAACTTAGTTGCCGAAATACGTATATAGTATTTATTTATATATTGTGGTTAGGGTGTTTTTCTTATTTCTGTTTCAGATTTCAAGCCACAGTCTCCATTCATGAACTGAAGTTTGATTTGCTTTCGCACCCACTATATTTCGCCAATTTGGTTGTCTTGGACTATCCACCTATTTCCAAAGCTTAAAACTTTTTTGAGTGAACAAAGGTTTTCAATGGACGAGGGAGTCAAAGCCGCCGTAAACGCCTATTTTTCTGGACTTGAAGAAAACACCTTCCGCGATGGGATAAAAGCATTGGAACATAGTAGGAAAAAGTGTATTGAACATTTGGGGGATTCCATTGAAAAATAAAAATATTTTTGTACACACAAAATCGTTATTTTATTGATAGGCTGCATTATTATCACGCCGCCCTCGTATATACAAACTTTATACATTATCCTGTAATTGTACTTTTCTTGTTGGTTAATAAAGAATGTTATTATTATAAGAATCATCGCACATATTTGGCCTATCTTAGTTTGTGAAATTCTGGTTATAGGTAATATTTGGTCAAAAATACAAATAAAATTACTACTTTTCTTGAATATTTAAAGACATACCTATTATCAATTGTTTTACCTTTTTTGGTTTGTTGGTTTCGTTTGAAACACATAATCTAATTTACGTAATTAAAAGAGGACCTCAAAAAAATTTACATGCGTTAGTACCAAAAAGCAAATATTTGCTAAACATATGTAAATTTGAAAATAATAAAATAAAATAAAACAATAACTTTGTTATACCACTTTATTCACATGTAATAGTGACCGCGGTTTCGACATACAATGTCATTATCAAACTGCAAAAGTTACAGGCCTACATAGATCTTATAAATGACACAAAAATATATGGGGGTGGTTTATGATGTTATTTAACATTACTACTATATACTTAACTATTATATACAACATTGGAAAAGAGGTGTATATATAAGATCCAACTGGTCGTTCAAAACAATATCTATTGTATTGTTTCGGCTTTTAAAAATTTCTAGTGACTCTAAAAGATTTAATTTACGACCTTTCTCGGTCAAATGCAATATTTTATGATGACCAAAT
This sequence comes from Melolontha melolontha, assembly GCA_935421215.2. Lineage (NCBI taxonomy): Eukaryota > Metazoa > Arthropoda > Insecta > Coleoptera > Scarabaeidae > Melolontha > Melolontha melolontha. Next base: position 15,700,521 of record OW285238.1, read on the forward strand.
GTATGCCTTTCTGTAATAAGATGGTTTGCAAATGTTAAATCTGTCTTCTTTAGTTTATATGACCTCATGTGTTCTTTTACCCGTATAATAAAACTTCGACCAGTCTGACCTATATATACACTTTTACAATCATTACAATATAATTTGTACACTCCTGATTTATTATTGATATCTGTTTTAGGTTTTGCGTTAAAAATGATATTACTTGGTTTTACATATGGTTTGTAAGCTATACTAACATTACTATTATTTTTTGAAATTATATTTCCAATTTGCTCGCTTATTTTACCGAAGTAAGTTAACGAGACAAATTGTTTCAAATTAGCACTATCTTTAGGATATACTAAACTAAGGGCCGCTTGTAACTGTTTTTTCTTTAGTATACTGTCAATTACGCTACTTTTATAACTATTGTTTACCGCTATTTGTTTTATAGTATTGATTTCACGAACAAAAGATTCATTAGACAAAGGAATATTTAATGGTCTATGTATAATAGAATTAAAAAATGAATGTTTGTGTGTCTTAGGGTGTAGTGAATCTTTGGGAAAAGAACACATGAGGTCATATAAACTAAAGAAGACAGATTCAACATTCGCAAACCATCTTATTACAGAACGGCATACATTTGGTCATCATAAAATATTGCATTTGGCCGAGAAAGGTCGTAAATTAAATCTTTTAGAGTCACTTGAAATTTTTAAAAGCGGCAACAACACAATAGATATTATTCTTAACGACCAGTTGGATCTTATATATACACCTCTTTTCCAATGTTGTATATAATAGTTAAGTATATAGTAGTAATTTAAAATAACATCATAAACCACCCCCATATATTTTTGTGTCATTTATAAGATCTATGTAGGCCTGTAACTTTTGCAGTTTGATAATGACATTGTATGTCGAAACCGCGGTCACTATTACATGTGAATAAAGTGGTATAACAAAGTTATTGTTTTATTTTATTTTATTATTTTCAAAATGAATTACCACAAAGTTACGGCTACCAGTATTAATATGTAAATTTTATTAATATGATTTGTATTGTCTTGTATTGTATTGTAATTGACGATAACTCATATAAAAACAGAAAGTAAACTTACCATTAAAAGTATATCAGCATATTCATAGATAAATCTCGAATTATATGGAAAATGCATATGTATTTGTTGTTAAAAGGTATATCATATCAACAAAATTATAAGTTTTCTGGGTTTATTTAAGTTTTTTTTTTTAATACAATAAGGCAATTAAAAATAGCATAGTTAGCATAATTTTACTCCTTGAAGCATATTTCATGTAATACTGCATATTTTTGCATATTTTCTTCAAATTACAAATTTCCTACTTAAAATTCCAGTAGAAGGCAAGTTTAAAAACAACAATTCAGAAATCACTGGCCATGGGAAATACTAGGTTTCCAAATGTTCTGGGAAAGCCAGTTAAAACACTTTGCGACATTTTGTGACCTACAAAATTATATGCTTCTACATAAAATACAATGTTTTAGAATACTTATATGACTTATACCAGGTGTATCTAGAACTCAACAACACAAAACCGCAATAAAAGGAATAAAGTGATTGTAAGAAGGGTACAATACGGTTAGGTATAAACTGATACATACGTAAATGGATTTAAAAACTATACAAATAAAAAATAAATATGTTATCGAACGTTATATTTTCTTAACTAAAATCATATTATTATTAAAGTTGTATTATTATTGGAGATACAACTGGTATTAATACATGAAATATCTTTTATATTTCGAGAATTGAGAACAGAAACTAAAATTAATCATCATACATGGCTTTATTGTTCTCCAAAATATTCTCCATTAAGATCAAACACTTTTGCATGCGCTCAAACCAATTTTCGAAGCACCTTTTTCACTCTGATTGGGGTACCTCAAAAACATGCATTTTGAAAGCATCATCCGCTTCTTCAGACGTCGAAAAATGTTAACCTCACAATTTATTTTTGATTTGCAGGAATTGAAAGAAGTCATTGGGTTCCAAATCAGGGCTGTACGATGGATGACCCATCCATCCACTTTTTCAGTTGTCGAAAACTCTCTTGTTTGAGCCGATGTGTGAGAGCTCGCATTGTCCTGATGAAGAATGATCCGTCTTCGGCGGTTGGTTTCCCTTATATTTCCGAATATTTCCGGCAAGCAAATGCTTGTGTACCATTCAGAATTGACAGTCCGACGTTGCGCTAATGGTACAGTTGCCACATATCCGGTTTCTCCGAATAAGCAAGCGGCCATTTGCTTCGAAGTGCTTCGTATGCGAACAACTTTTGCTGGATTTGGCTCACCTCGAAAAATCCATACCGATTACTATGTCATAGACGTGTTTTAAAGCATCCCGTTCGTATTTTTTTAGGATTTCTTTCTAACAATCGACACGAGCCTTTTTTGGGCGATTATCTAATTATGTGGGATCCAACGCGATTAATTTTTTTTGACGGCCAAATGTTCATGCAAAATTGAATGTATTGGTCCCACTAATGCCCAAGAATACTTCTAACGGGTGTTCAGAAACATTCGAAGTCAAAGTAGGCCTTGAAAATATGAAGTCATGTCTGAGATAGATTGATACATTTACTTAATACAATTTTATAGGTTATCAAATTAGTATCTTCGATATTAGATTCTGACTTAAGTAAAGATATACGATTTTTTGTTCAGAGCCCACTTGTCTTCGAATGTTTTTTCTGAACACCCGTTATCTCGCGATAAGTCACATGACGATCTTGCAATATCAGTTCACGCACAGCAGCAACGTTTTTTTGGAACAACAACCGATTTTGGACGACCTTCACGAAATTCGTCAGTGAACGCATTGAATTCTGTATACCCCCGATATACGCTGGTTTTTTATGGTGATTCATATGTGATGTCCCCTGGCCGTAATTACGGTTACATCTCTGAGGTTGTAAAATACACTCGGAAACAACATAAAAGCAAAATTTAATAAACACTTAAAAATGACATTACATATTACGATGTTCACGTATACAAGATTAATTAAATTAGATTTATAAGACTACCTTGTTCTCTTCTGTCCTCAGTTTATATATCATGTCCTAACCTACTTACTTACTTAATGTTATATTAACCTAGTTACTCAATTAAACAAGAATGCGAAATATTCGACAATTAATTAAGACGTGTTTCGTCAAATAAGTGTTATTTTGAATATGTAAAATGGGTGTCCTTTAGTTACTACATATCGTCAAATCGAATTAAATTCATCGATGCACTGTTGTTGTAATAATCCACGTCGAAATTTGTAAAAAATAGTCGCACGGAAATATTCACGAGTTAATTCCATTTTTAGGTCAAGATGAATTTTTTAAGTCACTGCAAACAACACAAATAGCACCCTGTAGTTCAAAAGGCTTTGAGTAACTATTCTGTCAAAGAGGTCTAACTTTGCAATAGAGACATCGGTTGTCAGATGGCAGCACTAGGATCGCCTATTCCCGAAATATAGAAGGTATCCCTCCTAAAATTTCCGAAGAAATCAGAAATCAAATTCCTCTTGTGAATGAATTAATTTATAAAAAAAAAATTATTTTAAAAGTGCCATTGCGGGTTCAGTTGTACTTACAAAGAATCATTTTCCAGTTTACAATTATCTTCACAACCAGTAATCACTAGCTGAGGAACATGACTAAATGCCACAATTTCTTTTCAAAAAATTATCGAAATATTAAAAATTTCATTTTGGAATTCAATGATGATTCAGATGGTATAAAAAAAGCAAAATAGTCTTTAAAATAATAATGAAATGTCAAATCAATTAGCATATGTTGCAACAAATCTTTCTGTAGTGGCAAAAACAATTTTGAAATTAGAAACAAGAGAAGTGCTTTTGACTGAATATGTAAATTCAATAAACAAATACTATACCGTCAACAAGACCTGGAAAAACAATTTTTTAAAAGCTAATTTCAGTATTAAGGAAAAATCAAGGATTTAAAATTCTTTCAAAAGTTTCTGATATAGAGGAAATTGTAGATGACATTAAATTAGAGCCTTACATTGTAAGCGATTTAGAAAATGCTCCAATTACTTCCGCCGATGTTGGACCTACTTTTTCCACATTCAAACACTGGCTAGACGACAGAAGACGTTTGTTTAAAATACAAATTTAGAAAAGCATCTAATTGTAATTTTTTTAATACTACCTAATTGTAATAACTGAATAGATCATACATCATGAGACATAAGTAAATAGATGTACTTGTTGTTAGATATTATTAATTAGTAATAGTTACTAATTAATTTGTAATTATATATTCTTGAATAGCATTTATAATGTCTAAGGATATTTTAAGGTTTTATAAACATATTGTTAATAATGTCATACAAATATTATGTAAATAACACATGTCACATAAGTTCTGAGAAAATTTTTTAACTTTTATAATTTAAACTCAAAATTAAACTCAACAAAGGATTATAACTAGAGCAGACCAATTTCCGTGCGCGCCATGAGCGTCGGTATGGGAGTGTAATTCGTAATATATTAGAATATGCGATAGAATAGGGACGCAACATGAGCTTGTTACCGATATAAATATAGAAGTAGAGACATTTATTCTATCAGAAATAATTAAATATACATTTGGTTTTCTGCTATTAAAGTAATATGCATAAACACACGAAAAATAAGAATAGTACATATTATAGCAGCGTTGTATGTACATATAAATAAAATGGAAAATGTATGAAATCAGTGATTGTGTGCACGACAGAGGATTTAAAAAAACACTAACCGTTATAAGCGTCTTCCAAGGATTGACAAACTGGAGAAACTCGATTGTATATTTTCAACATCAGGTTTCTGAAAAACATGTCCGCCGTGAGGGAAAATGTGTTTATATTCGGAAAACGAGCGTTCTACATCTAGTGATGTTATATTCGCATAATCAAAATACTTTTTAAGCATGCTCCAATCTCTACACCTTGTGGCAGAACAGGGTCGTTGATGTTATCTAGAGGTAGATGCTTTAATATCGAGTACAAAAGCAGTATTCCTGAAATCTCCAAAACGTATTCGGAAATTTCACGAATTGTGTCCCCATACCCCTGAGCCACCACAGCCGATTCTGACACGTTGGGGTACATGTTTATGGGCAGGGTTTTACTATCATAAACATTTTGAAAAAATAAAGGACGTGGTTTTATCATTCCATCCGAAAGAAAGTGCAGCTATCAATACAAGCCAGAAAAAATTTCAAGATGCCCAGATTAAAATGGATTTACAAAGTATTCGTGAGAATTACTTGGGACTAGAAGAAGCAATAACAAAATTAGAAAATTCGTCGCTGTCGTTACAGGAATCACTGCAAATCGTTAAAGATGTTCACGCACAACTGTGTGCTGTAGAATACGCAAAGACGCAAAAAGTGAAAGTGTTCTAATTAAATTTGAAAGTGTTTTAGACAGAAATGCAGATTTTGACACCTTAACACGTATTTGTGAGAGCACGTCTACAGATACGTTAAGTTGCTCAAAAAAAAGTATTTTGATTATGCGAATATAACATCACTAGATGTAGAACGCTCGTTTTCCGAATATAAACATTTCTTTTCCTCAAGGCAGACATGTTTTTCAGAAATATCCCTAGAAACGCACCTGATGTTGAAAATATACAACCAAGTTCCTCCAATTTGTCAATCCTTGGAAGACGTTTAAAACGGTAAGTGTGTTTTTAAATCCTCTGTCGTGCACACAATCACTGATTTCATACATTTTCCATTTTATTTATAGGTACATACAACGCTGCTATAATATGTACTATTCTTATTTTTCGTGTGTTTATGCATATTACTTTAATAGCAGAAAACCAAATGTATATTTAATTATTTCTGATAGAATAAATGTCTCTACTTCTATACTTATATCGGTAACAAGCTCATGTTGCGTCCCTATTCTATCGCATATTCTAATATATTACGAATTACACTCCCATACCGGCGCTCATGGCGCGCACGGAAATTGGTCTGCTCTAATTATAACACCAATTATTAAACCTTAGACTTTAACACTTAAATATTATATTGCCGCTAAAGGCCCTCTATCTTCAATTATATAAAGTTTTCTTCTTACATCTCGCATTAATGTTTGAACGGCTTCGAAATCAAATTTTGTAATTTTGTTTTTGGAATATCCTCTGGCGCAAGTGTTGCTCATTTCAAGCTTCCCAACCATTGTCATATACCTTTTTAGTCAATAAGGCCCAAAAAGTTTCAATTGGCCTTGCCTGCGAGACATTTGGAGGATTGTTGATTCTAGCAACATATGGTATTCCTTGAGCTTCTAACCAGTTTAGAGTGCTTCTAGCATAATACACCGATGCAAGGTCAGGCCAAAACATGTAATTATCATTAATGTGATTTGCATTAATGAAATTTATTAGTTTTGTCAGACAGTTCTGGATATATAATTCAGCGTCCACTGTTTGCCCTCTTACACAGCCTACACAAGGTCTAGACATCCCCAATTCAGATATGGCACACCAGGCCAAAACTTTATCAAAAAATTTTACTTTTTCTTTAAATTTTATATTATCAGGGGTATTTTCAATATTATCTGTATAGAAACCTGTATTTACAGAAAGCTCCGCATGACTAAATGTAAAATATTTCTAGTCGTCCATGATTATTGTATGTATACTTCGTAAAGCTCAACAACAACGAAGAATTTTGGCCAATTGTGTGGCGGTATATTTGGGACATTTCTTACGTTTTCTATACTTTAAACCATTTCGTGCTAAATATCGAGAAATTGTAGAGTTTGAAACGTTAAAACGGTAAGAAAGTTTACGGGTATACACCCAATGCTATTTTCGGCACGTTCAAATAATCTATTGACTTAAACTCCAGTTAACTTGCGTGGACTGCCTATTTTTGGGAGGTTGATGTGTGGTAATACTTGTTCGCATTCTAAAATTTTAAAACATATAGTGCTTCTTGATATGTTTTGATATCACTGAAATGTTAACTATATCTTGTTTGGGCAGCTGTCCAACCAGGTTATAAATGGACCTGTGAATATTTAGTTTGCACACCATTATAAAACTGACAGACAACTAATGTGAAATGTCAAATAAATGAATAAGACACCGACCAACAAATTTCTTCATGGACTACTTAGATCTATACTTTTACTATATTAAAGAGAGCATTAATATTTTACCAAAACTTATGTAACAGGTGTTATAACAGACCTTAAATGTAAAATAAAGTTTCGTTTCATAGAATCGGATTTAGTTTTTGTTAGAATGTTATATAAAATTTAGCATATTGATTCATATTTTTCTATATTAGATCATATTTGTCAGTATTTTGTGCATATTTTTGTCAAAATATGAGCATATTTTGCTATTTTTACATGCATATAATCCGAGCTTTTTTCATAATTACATATTCGATTTTAAACAAATCATATGTTTATCAGAAAAGGTGAAAAAATAACCTTTCTAAAATAAACACAATCTGCTGAAGTGCTATGTAAGCTGATAAACGTGAGTTATATGTCTTTTAATTCTCTTACCCTAAAAGGATTCTATTGTAATTGCTTTTAGATTTTTGTTTGCTCTCAAATTACATTTCTAACTTCAGTGATGTCAGTTAAACACAGATTGATACCAAATATAGTAAACTGTATAGAATCTTAATTAAGCCGCGCTAAACTGTAACAAGTAACGTGCTCTCCCTAATTTAATTAACACATTCATCTGACGCAAATTACTTTTCCACTATATATTACTATTGAAACTGCACTTCTATAGTATTATCTGAACAGAAAGATACAAAGAAGGTGTAACAATATTGAACTAATTGAAAATGAATAAGATACTGGTAAGTAGTTCTTCTATTTTATTTATATTTTTAACACCTTCATATGAAATAAAATTTGTTTATATTCATTTATTGCATTACTAAATTATATATTTTTTCTTTTTATTTAATAATTTAGAAGTCGTCAGAAAAAATAATTAGCATTGTATGACTTACTTAAATAAAATTTACATATTTTTACAATTCGTCATATTAGGTTATTGTTATAATTAGAGAACGGACGCGCTTACCACCCAGTGCAGTACTGGCGAAAGGCTGTATTTCTAAAATATTTAATTTTATTTATATAATTGGAAAACGAACGGGTGGTGATCTATAAAATTACGAAATACATATTTATTTGTTGAAAAGTTGTATTTATAAAGTTTTTAATTTTATTTATATAATTGGAAAACAAACGGGTGGTGATCTATAAAATTACGAAATACATATGTATTTGTTGAAAAGTTGTATTTTTAAAGTTTTTAATTTTATTTCTATAATTGGAACATTTTTATTTGTTCATTTTGTCGTTCAAGTTGAGTAAAGGAGTATTAATATTGACTAGCAATAGTTCCTCAAGGTTTTCTTCTGTCAATTTTGTTCTCTTTGAATTAAGTACATTCTTATGAATAGAAAACGTCCTTTCTACATCTCAACTGGTTATAGGTGCATACTGGAAATATTCTTTTATTTCTTCATATTTAGCCGTTAGATTTTGTGGAATTGTCTCCATACATAATTGCTGCAATGTAATTAAATCTGGATTTCTATTAAGAATTGCTTCAAACTTTTGCCGAAGGCCACATCCGAAGTCACTTGGAATACTTTTCAAATTATTAACAGCCACATCTAATGTGGTTAATCCGTCATTTAATTTGAGATTTAGATTTTCAAAATAAGTGATTAGTTTTGACAATTTTCCAAAGTGTTCGTGAAGAAAGTACAACTGATTTTTTAAATTTGGGATTTGTGTGAGCTCCTTGCACTCACCAATACTTCTAGCATCCTCCTTTAGCAGTGTTACGAAATGTTTTAGACTATCGAAATTCTCAGCATAATAACTAGTAGCTTCCAGCCATGTTCCCCATCTAGTTATTACTGGAGTGGGAGGCAGTGACAGAGATGGAAATTTTTCCCTGAAAAGAGCTACTCTCAATGGTGCTTTTCTGAAAACTTTTTTAAAAGCTGATACAAGTCTGTCAACTTCCGGAAAAGTGTCTCTGATATATTCACAGATTCTGCGGAGAGCATGTGCTACACAAGTAATATGCAGTATATTAGGATATGTTTTCTTCAATAGTCTGCCTGTTTTTAACATATACGCAGCACTATCACTGACAAATAAAAGTATTTTTTCTTTGTACGTGGCATCCGAATGAAGCATTTTTTGCATATTCTCCTTAATGGTTTCAGCAACTGTTTCCGCATCAACTCTATTTATAACACTTGTTGCTATTACATATGAGTTATAGGGAATAGTTGGGTGTAGTACACCAGCTACAACATTTACCACACAGCGTCCTAACATATCCACCGTTTCGTCGGCGCTTATCCATATGTATTGATTTAAAAGATGGCTTCTAATGCGTTCTACTGTTCTCGTCTAGCACCTAGAAACATAATATTTGCGTAAAGTTGATTCATCAGAAACAATTCGACCAGTATATTTTTGCAGAAATATTTTTAAAGTGGGATTGCTAAGTTTATTTAATGGAATATTAGCCGCCATAAAAGTTTTACAGAGTTCAGATGTGTTTGCGATCCAAAGTGACGAATTTTTGACGATATTTTACGGATTTTGTAATAAATTTCGGAATCATTGACAATGGACATACAATCAGTATGACCGTCAATCCAACTCGACATTGTTTTACAATGCCGTTCTCGACATTCTCCATATCATGTCTGAAAAAGTAACTTAAACAATGCTCTAGATCTAAATAAATGAAAACTAAAAATGTGTGCGTAAGTTATTGAAACTGAACGAAATTCAATGCACACTCTTACGTCGAAATAATTGGTAGAAATAGATTCAATCAAACGATATTAAACAGGATCTATCACAAAAATTACGATGTAATTAACAGTTAAAACTATGAAAACAAGAAACTTACTCACAGCACTTTATTTATCTTACGAAATATAAACTAATAAATAAAATACATTATAAAAACCCCGCTTCTATCTACGCTCATGAAAACACTTCAAAAAACACTATATTCTTCGAATACAATAGCTGGCTTGTCCATTGTTATCGCGGCGAGACCAGGTGTCCGAGTAAGTCAAACAAATACTTCATTGAATTACGCCGGGATGTACTGAGCGACGTTATACACAATTCCAATTGCCGATTGGGTTTTATGGAAATTGCGTCCGTTCTCTAGTTATAATAAATATATTTAAATAAAAAGTAAATATTATCGGGATTAAATAAAACAAATTTTAATGGATTTCACTATTTCTAACATAACAAAGTAACGATCATTTCACTCACACAAGAACTTCGACATATAAGTAACATGAATATAACATTTCTTTACATAAATATACCATAACAAACACATGTTTTGGATAGTTAATGTATATGAACGAAAACTTTTACATAAATATTCAACTACGGTTTATACAATACAGTTCGTAAAGTGATAAAACTAAAAGTTTACATTATGTTAAAGAGAGGTAGACAGCACTTTGGAAAAATAAAATATGTAACAGTCTGAATGGTCAGATAAATAAATTAAGTAACGGCGAATTATTAACTTCTAATTGATCATTGAGGTTATATCGGTTTTCTTTAATTTACTAATTTCAAGTGACTCGAATAAATTAAGCTTTTTACCCTTATTCTCTACGTGTAATATTTTAAATTCTTTGTTAAAGTTATGGTTTACTGAATTAATATGAGACGCATATGAAGAGTAACTTTTATTATTTCTAAAGAAAGAAAAATGTTCCTCGATGCGTTTTTCAAACGATCTGCCTGTCTGTCCAATATACATCATGGGGCAACTATCGCAAGTTAACTTATAGACCCCTGACTTTTTATTGGTATTTGTTGAATCCTTGTTGGTTTTTATAAATTTTGATAAATTGTTGCTAGTTATACGCTGTATTAATGTCTAATGTACTTAAATATTTACTAATTTTTATGCTTGAAGATCCTATTAAAGTAATCATTTTAAATTTTTGGATATTATTATTAAATATCAAAAGTTTACTCAATATTAAATAATAATGTTTAATGTTCCATTATGAAACAGACATGTAAATAATTTACACATCTGTAAACATGGACAATACACCTCGTATTTTCGGCATTAACTTCTGCTTAAGACATATGTTTCTGCCATCTAAAGGCGTCGTCAGCTAAGCTAGTGAAGCAATGTATACAAATGATACAAATCTTTATAAATAGATCTGTATCTGTATATAACATTAAGCCGCAATTCCTATTAGATAAAGCTAATTTCATCTTGTAAGGTGGCACTTATTAATAAGTGACAAGGTCCCTTTTCCGGCAAAGATTCTTTCGTCCGTTAGATGTCACTTATTAATAAGTGCCACCTTACAAGATGAAATTAGCTTTATCTAATAGGGATTGCGGCTTAATGTTATATACAGATACAGATCTATTTATAAAGATTTGTATCATTTGTATACATTGCTTCACTAGCTTAGCTGACGACGCCTTTAGATGGCAGAAACATATGTCTTAAGCAGAAGTTAATGCCGAAAATACGAGGTGTATTGTCCATGTTTACAGATGTGTAAATTATTTACATGTCTGTTTCATAATGAAACAAAAGCATTATACGTGCATTAACGTATAGAAATCTTTAAAACCTTTTTGTAAATAATGTTTAATGTTCAACTCCGAAAGATCGCAAGATAGAAGACTGTGACCAGGTTCGGGATAACTATGCGCGATTTTCTCAAATCGACTAGCTTCTACAAAAGGATGCCTATAAATAGTAGATTAAAGCATTCTTTTTATTGAGCACTCCGCAATTAACGAAAATCTCGAGACTTTTGTTAATAATTTTATCGAAATAATGGTTAAAAAGCTAATCGTTTTGAGTTTTCCGTGCCGTAATCTCATCATACGTATAAAAGTGGGTCATTCCAATTTTTGATGAATGTATGAAAGAATTATACATCCAAAGTTGTCTTAAATAAAAAGCGTCACTAGATTGCACTTTTGGTATAGGAGCGTTTTGATTATTAGCAAAACGCTGGTATACCAAAAGTGCAATCTAGTTCGGACACGTTCACAAAAAATATTAATAGTGAACCTGTATTTGTGTTCTTCACACCAGATTTTTAATAATATTTTATATTATTAAAAATACCTTTGTATTATACAAAAATTTAATTTGTCGTTTCCCTCTGTATTGTTCTCTTTTAATATTTCACATTTGTTACTTTCATTACTTTTCGTATGAGTTTTTATTGCTTTTATTTCTACCTTTAACTATTCAATCTCCCTCCTTAGTTCAGTTGTAAGTTTTCTAGTAGATCGGAGAATATTTGTTCAAATTCAGTCAAGGACAGCGTAATTTGGCATTTGTGCTCTTGTATTGATTTTCCTCTTGTATTTGTCATGTTGGATATTATTCAAAAATCAGGCTTTTTTAAACACAGAATTTAAAGAGTAACAGAAAGCACGTCTTAACTCTACGCACACTCAATGAACTATGGGACAATATGGAATGTAATAAATAGAGAAATGGTAAATAATAAACGTGATGCGAATTGGTCCAATGATTCGCCTTTGGCTTATCGCTGCCCAAACACCAATTTTCTCTGGATGTAGCGATTCTTCATTAATTACATGTGGATTTTCACTACTCCAAATTCTTGTATTTTGTGAATTTAGGTACCCCGTTTTATAAAACCATGCTTCATCAGTAAAGATGACTCTTTGCGAAAGTTCTCCATTATGGTTCATATTTACAAACCCATTACAAAACTGTAATCTACGTGGGTAATCAATTTCTAACAATTCTTGTACTGCTGTGACACGGTATGGATAAAGTTGCATATCATTTTTTAATAACTTGTGAGTTGTACCAACAGAAAGATTTATTTGTTGACTTAAATGTCGAACAGATGTTTGTGGTTCATTTTCCATTATTTCTTCAACACGATTGACAACTTGAGGTGTACGTTTCTTAACTGCTCCGCTGCCTGATTTTCTTAAGAGACTACCAGTTTCAGAAAAAAGTTTTAAAGTTCTATCCAAAGTATTCTTAAATTGTATATAATCTATTACAAAATGTGGAAACTCAACTTGAAATAAATAAACCCATAAACCATCAATTTTATTACCACTTCGAAAATAAGCCTGGACTAAAAAAATTTTATGTTCTAAAGTGAAAGCCATTTTAAAACTGAGAAGCAATTTATTTAAACCAGAATCGACGCACGATTATTTTATGCACTAACTGATATTTGTGATTGACATTATCAAATGTCATTTGGATTTACGTTTACGGAACAACAAACACATACTAATATATTTGCGTCTTATTCAATCAATATTTCAAAGTAACCTAGATTGAATTTTCAAATGAACACTTGTTATAGTGGAACCTATAACGCAGATTTTCAATAGATGTTTGTGCAGTGGCATATTCCCTGATCAGTTGAAAGTAGCCAAAGTGCTTCCTATATATAAGGGGGGTACGGATGATAAAACAAATTTCCGACAAAATCTAAATACTGCCAATCATGTCAAAAATTTTAGAAACCATCATCAAGAAAAGATTACTCAATTATTTTGAGACATACAGACTCTTAAATGATAGCCAACATGGCTACTTAAAAGGCAGATCTACTAGCACAGCAAATTTCTGAGGTTTTGGACTATATTGCAGATGCTTTCGATCGCAAGGAAGTGGTGATTCTTGGTTGTTGCGATCTGAGTAAGGCCTTTGACTCCATGGACCATACAATACTTTTACAGAAACTGCACAGATAGGCTGTGCGAGGACGAGCAAATGAACTTATTTCCTCTTACTTAACGAATAGAAAGCAAGTAGTTTACTGGACTAATAAATATTTGAATACATTATCGACAAATCGAGAGGTCAATATTATGGTCCTCTGCTTTTTCTAATTTGCGTGAATGATCTGCCTTACAATATATCATCAGAGAAAATTACCCAGTTTGCGGATGATATATATTTTGGTTCGAGCCCAGGAAATGGGAGGAGGGAGTATAAATTTGGAACAGGCGTTACAAATGGTTTGGCGGCAACCCCCTGAAACTAAATCAAAATAAAACACAGCAGTTAGGACTTACCACAAAAAGGATCTCGAGTGAGAACAAAGAGAGTATCAAATTTCTGGGGCTACAACTCACCAGTGACATGAGGTGGGATTTCCATGTGGAAGATTTGTGTCACCACCTTGCTGCAGCTGTTTATTCTATTCATAGGATAAAACAGGTAGCAACATACGAAGCAGCTAGAACGGCATACTTTTCCAATTTTCAGAGTAGAGCTACATATGGTATCCTAATGTGGGTGCATCAGGTGCAGCTGAGTCGGTGTTTAAAATACAAAAAAAGTGCCATTAGGGCTCTTGGTAGTGTGTCCAGCAAAACTAATTGTAGGCAACTGTTTAAAACTCATAAAATACTTACTTTGCCGTCCTTGTATGTACTTACCTGTCTTGAATATGTCCACAATACACCCCAAAAGTCCCCCCTAAATAGTAATCTCCACAAATACGTCACCAAGAATCGAAATAACATAGTGATACCTTACCATCGGTTACAGAAAAGTCAAATGAGTACAAATTACCTAGCCTTAAAAAATTACAATAAAATTCCCAATGGAATGAAAGGCCTGGACCGTGGAAAATTTAAAATCAAAGCCAAAAACATATTACTAAAGGAGTGTTTTTACTCGATAAGTTATATTTTTAATCATCAATGTTAATGTTTTTTTTTCTTTTATTGTTATTTTATACTGAATATTTCAATATGACGTATGTATATATACATCAATAAATATTATTGTTATAAATGGAGCGACATGAAATAATAGGAATAGTCGCATTAGATTTTTTATAATGTCGGTATTTTCTTAATGTATAAAATTAGTGCAATGTGGTTATATATTATTAAACATTTTGTCACATTTATAATTACTCAAAATTAAATTAAAGTAAGGCTTACTGTTATTATTCCTTTGGATGGTGAGTAAAGTGACGCTCGCCAAATATTAATATAATTTACATATACTATTTGGGGGATCACGGAGCGAAGAAGGTTGAGAATCACTGGCCTAGACAAACGACAGGTATACGACATGGCATTATTGTGTCTGACTTGCGTACATGTGATAATTTGGATGAATATATATTTTTCTTATAAATGGAATTTCTGTAAAATACTGCTCTATTCAATCCAATTCCATTCAATCAGATTGCCTGTCCGAATATTAATATGTCACAACACAATAGAAGCATTCAATTTAAAAGCAATACTTTACAGAAACTTTATTTGTGAGAAGGAATATATATTTGTTTGGATTGTTGCATGTACAACGGATGGCATACATAGTGTAGTCAACATTCTCAACACAATCGCAACATAGTTCTGCTATTGTACGATATAAGTCAAAATAATCATCAATATCCTTACAATACCGCAACGAGCGGTTTATCTACTAGGTGCTCTTTGCTCTTTACCTTATTATACTCGTTTTATATCTCGTAATAGCATTTTTACATTTTCAATATCAATTACAAGCATAATTCTTTTTTCAGATCTTTATGCTGGCCGCTCTACTGTTAATAGGCTTTGTCAATTCTTCGCCAGTACCTAATGAAGTTGGGTTGGAAGCTGCCGACGCAATTATAGACCCAGTTTTCGATGAAACTGAACACGAACGTGAAAAGCGTGACACCAGACGTTCGTTTAGAAGGTTTGGGGCGCCTGTCTTCGTTGCCGGTATTGGAAAATAATCAAATAATCAAATATGTGATATAAATTATTTATTATATTATTTACAAATACATAAAGATTAAATAAATATTGTTGTATCTTGATGCTATGATTAAGTTTAAATAGTTTATAAAGTGAAATGAATACATAAATATAAGAATTATGTTTTATAAAAAAACTTCGAAAACCAAAAAGCATTAAAACCAAAATAAATTGATGTACTGTCAGTGAACAAAAGTTTTTTTAAGTGTGAACCAAGAACAATAATTTATTTCTATAATTCTAATAGACATAATACTCCATCTGGACATATTTTAAATACGGTATCCGCCAGAATAAACAGTACCGAAGCTTAGGGTGTATTTGAGTTGCTTACATAATATGCATTTGTCATTAGTTGACATATCAATGTTACGCTGCAGTTGAATTTTAATTGAAGACGGTTCTAACAACGGCAGAAAAAATGTTTTTGGTAGAACATTATTTTCGCTCATACGAATGAAGGTTCAAGCTTACAGCAGGTGTCAGTAAGATATCGACAACAGTTTGATGAAGTAGCCCTCAGTAAAAAATTTCGTCGCACTGGTAGTGTATTGTGTCAACGTAGAGGTTCTTCAAGTCGTCGAAAAACAGCGTGTACCAACGAAAACGCAGGACGTGTTTTAGACCAACTTATGCATTCACCGCAATGAAGGCTTGTAGAACTGCATGTAAATACAAAGGTATTTTTAATAATATAAAATATTACTAAAAATCGGGTGTGAAGAACACAAATGCAGGTTCGCTATTAATATTTTCTGTGAACGTGTCCGAATATATCCTATCCCCAGAGACGTAGATACGTATTTCGCTTTTCTACAAGCTCATCGGTACGCCCCTGCTGGAGAAAGGATATTTCCAGACACATTCACAGAAAAGAACCACCTCGCCCTATCACCGTAATTATCCAGACCGAGCGCAGAAGTAAATTCGGCGGTATCTGTTGTCAGACAGCCGAAGTACCTCGCATACCGTCCACATAATTAATGTGAAGTAACGACGCCCTTCCAAAGGTTAGCACAGCCTATCTCTCTAGAAAACTGCATTTTGTTTGTGCCTTCACTCATACTACGGCTTAACCGCATGTGTAATGTATCAGAATAATTGAAACATACATGAGTAGGTAAACCCCACCAGTTTTGTATAATACAAAGGTATTTTTAATAATATAAAATATTACTAAAAATCTGGTGTGAAAAACACAAATGCAGGTTCACTATTAATATTTTCTGTGAATGTGTCCGAATATATCCTATCCCCAGAGACGTAGATACGTATTTCGCTTTTCTACAAGCTCATCGGTACGCCCCTGCTGGAGAAAGGATATTTCCAGGCACATTCACAGAAAAGAACCACCTCGCCCTATCACCGTAATTATCCAGACCGAGCGCAGAAGTAAATTCGGCGGTACCTGTTGTCAGACAGCCGAAGTACCTCGCATACCGTCCACATAATTAATGTGAAGTAACGACGCCCTTCCAAAGGTTAGCACAGCCTATCTCTCTAGAAAACTGCATTTTGTTTGTGCCTTCACTCATACTACGGCTTAACCGCATGTGTAATGTATCAGAATAATTGAAACATACATGAGTAGGTAAACCCCACCAGTTTTGTATAATACAAAGGTATTTTTAATAATATAAAATATTACTAAAAATCTGGTGTGAAGAACACAAATGCAGGTTCACTATTAATATTTTCTGTGAACGTGTGCGAATATATCCTATCCCCAGAGACGTAGATACGTATTTCGCTTTTCTACAAGCTCATCGGTACGCCCCTGCTGGAGAAAGGATATTTCCAGACACATTCACAGAAAAGAACCACCTCGCCCTATCACCGTAATTATCCAGACCGAGCGCAGAAGTAATCTGAGACTTATCTACGTCTCTGGGGATAGGATATATTCGGACACGTTCACAGAAAATATTAATAGTGAACCTGCATTTGTGTTCTTCACACCAGATTTTTAGTAATATTTTATATTATTAAAAATACCTTTGTATTATACAAAACTGGTGGGGTTTACCTACTCATGTATGTTTCAATTATTCTGATACACTGCATGTAAACTCAACATCAGTGAAACATCTACACATCGGCTGTTCAAATCAGTTGGTATAGCTTGTTTCACCCTTAGAAAAAAGTACGGACCATATAGAAAACATGTGCTCTGTTACCTATTCATAAGTAACTAACTTCATTTTCGTTGTCGCCTTAATAAATTGATGTCAATAAATAATAATAATATATTTATTTGTTCAAAATTATACAAGTGTATAGAACTCGTCAAGTATATGTATACAAGTACATGTAAATATTTAAAAACAAAATAAAACGTAACACAGACACCATTTTTTTGAATAAAATTCATCCAAAGAATAAAAAGATTCTATATATAAAAAATTTTAGAAGAAATGTTTTCTTGAAGCACTTTTCCCTGCTCAAGTCCTTAATCTACTTTGGGATATGATTATAAATATTTAAGACCTGACTAGTTGTGTTCTTTTGCACCCTGGTCAGAGTTGTTTGTGGCACCGCAAAATAGACACTTTCCGTCCCGCGAGTACTGTACTTATGATTTAAGACATACCTGCCAAACGCACTGCTCATACCCCTTCTCGCACACAAAGTACACTCCAGAATGTAGAGACTGGTAAGCGTATGTATGTTTCTTGTTCCAAATATTTCTCGGCACGAGTCAGTAAGTCCCAATTTAAAAACTGCACGAAGAGATTTCTTCTGCAGAATAAAAAGTCTCCCCCCATCCACACGGTTCCCCCAGAAGACTAAACCATATCGCAACCGCGATTCTACGTAAGCTCGATACGCACACAAACTGGCTTCACTGTTTACTGAGCCGGCGATAATCCCCAGGGCATAGTGAAATGGAGAAATCCTCCGAAATATATAGTGTATATGGGACAATTCAGTTGTGAATCGATCCTTATGCCGAGAAACATTACTTCGGACGACGAGGCTAGTACACCGTCTCCAAAGTCCACAACTAGATCCTCCTGCTGAGAAACAGCGAAATGGATGATTTGGGTCTTGCCTACATTCAATTTAAGTTCGTTCGCTTTGAACCATGCGCTCACAGAGGACAATGCCTGTGCAATGGTTTCCCTCAAGACCGCAAATAAGGCCATAGGATAATTAAATACTAATGGTAACCCATTTATGTAAATTAAAAATAAAAGAGGCCCCAGCACGGATCCCTGTGGTTCCTTCCCCATTCACTGCCACGACACTTTGTCTTCTGTTTTCTAGATAGGATTTAATAAGGCTCCAATAATTTCCCTAAATCCCAAGTTCTCCAATCTCTCCAAAAGGATTTTGTGATTAACGCTATCAAAAGCCTTGGACAAGTCCATAAAAATTCCTGCTACTTGCTCTTTGTTCGACCAGGCATCAAGTATTTCACAAATCACCTGAAATACGGCTAAACATGTCGATTTTCCTGTTTGTTAACCATTCTATCTATCTGTGATAAGTTTATCTTTGTCAAGAAACCCATTCATTCTTCTATATTTCAGTTTTTCAAACACCTTGGCCACGTTAGAAATTAGTGCTATAGGTCTATAATTTGTGATGTCATGAACATCACCTTTCTTGTACACCGGACACACAACAGCCGTCTTCAAAACATCCGGAAAGGTGGACGTCTCGAAACATCTATTGACAATATGACACAGTGGGTTAGCCAGATGCTCTGCGACGGCCTTAAGTACGGGAACGAATATTTCGTCCTGCCCCGCAGACATGGTGTTCTTCAGTTCCATTATGGTGTTGAAGACCTCTGACGGTGTCGTCGGTTTCATAAAACATGTCTCCTTACAGGACATTTCTTCAAAATGTGCTGGCTGTCTATCATCAATATTAGCAACTATACCCAGGAAATATCTGTTGGTATAATCCAAGAGCTCTTTTTGGTCTGTTATTCCAGCAACTTTAACAGTAGACAGAAAATTCCGTTGCTCCTTCTTTCTCCCTGCCATGTTATTCACCAATGCCCATGTTGCCTTACTTTTATTATCCGATAACAGAATGTAATTGGAATTATATGTCGTTTTAGCCTTCTTGATTTCACTTTTTACATAATCTGCGTAATTTTTCTAGAGTTCTTTAGGTAACCTGTTTTCGATATAACCCTCGTATAATTGCCTTTTAATTCCACACTTTTTCCTGAGTTCGTCAGTTAGCCATGGATTCGTTTTTCTTCTTGTTTGTTTGAACGTAGATGGGCAGATTTCCATGACAATATCCAAAAGCGCACTACATACACTTTCGTAACAATCTTCTAAGTTTTCTATCGTTAAGTAATCAATCCAATTTACACTACTAACTTTTTCCGCAATTAAATTTAACTTATATCCTGACCCTTATGATCCGGCCACGTCATAATGCCCATAGCCCTTAGAATTGGTGATAATATTATCTGGCAGAGTTTCAGACCTACTTGTGATTCTTGTCGGTTCAGAGACAGTAGTCGTCAAATCGAAAGAAGGCAAAATATCCGAAAAATTCCCGACATCTGGATCATCAGCGTCCAAGAATCTCAGATTAAAGTCACCAGTAATAACTAATGTATATAATGGTATCCATATTTGGAAATTATGAATTCCAATATTTCTTCAAAGGTATGTCTAAATATATCCATATTCTCCTTCGGTGGTCTATATATATTTACAATAATTAATTTTAATGTATGTGATAGTACCAAGCTACACTCAAGCGTCATGTCTATGCTTTTATTTTCTAAGTATTCCACTGCGTCAAATTCCACAGTCTCTCTAACAAAAATACAAGACCCGCCATGCTGTCGTGTTGGTCTACAGTATTTTGAGATGAGCAAATAGCCATCCAGCATCATTCACCGCTCGTCCCCAGGTTCAAGCCAGTGTTCAGTTAAGGCTAGGACATGAACAGGATATACCAAACCATCCAAATATACACTTGTAATGTCACTTTTATTTCTAAGACTCTGTATGTTGTTATGCTAGCCAAATAACCAAATAACCTTGTTTTAATTTTTGACAAACTTACCTTTCATCAAATATTTACAATAAAATGCTGGAATATTTTAAACTATTTTTGCATTTTTTTTAGGTTCTTAGCGATTCCTTTCTTCAGAAGAAGGAAGCTTATTGAAAAATTACTTTAGTTTTTAATTTAATGGATTTAAGTAAATCATCATTTAATGAGCATAAATAAAATTATAATCCAATTTATTATGTATAGAATAAACAATTTTGAAGTTTAATTAGGTTTATAATTTTTATTTTCGGTACTGTTTACTCTGACGGGTACTATACTTAAATTTCAAATTTGTGTTTATTTATTTATTTATACACAACAAGAATACAAAATTCCAAAAAGCACATTTTTAAAAATAAAATGAAATATACACCTTTAATATAATAAAATAATAAAAAATACAAAAATCAAATAAAACTTATATAGATTCCGGTATAACAAGTACAATATAAAGAAAGACACACTGTGCATAATTACATTAAGGAAACTGTAGAGCTTTCAAGACAGATATAAAGATCGGATCTGAAGCATTGAAAAGGTCAATACCAGACAAAAGATTTAGCTCTGATGACACGCGATCCATATGATTGTGTTTAGCATATTCAGTTTGATAAAAACGAGAATTGAACGTTTTATCTCAGCGAGCATGAAATGGAGGGGCATGGAACGACGATAAAGAACGAAGATCAGAGCACTCTAAGTTATTGCGGAAAAGTCTGATTAGAATAATATTAACCATTTGACGTTGGACTCGCTCGAACCGATTTATATGAGTTGCATGATAGAAAGACCAAATCACACAACAATAGACTGGCGTTATAAATAACTACAATAAAGATAATTTTCGTAAAGTTTTTGCAAACAAGTTTGATAAAGCCACATACCTATAGGGACCAGGTTAGTAACATGATATATCCTTTCAAATCTACTGTTCTTAAGCTTGTAATTAAAGAAGTATTTTTCCTTCTTGAAAAAGTAATAATATGGCATTTGTTAAAATTAAACAACATATTATTGACTGAACACCATTCCGCAAGCAGTTAAATATCCTACTGAAACGATGCCCCATCAGAGCAAGCATCCACACATCAAAATACTTTTAAATTATCTGTGTATGCTAGATACCTAAAAAAGGTAAAGTTTTTGTACAAGTCTTTTGTAAAAAGTAGGAATAAAATTAGTGCTAAATGTGAGGCACACCGAAAGTAACTACTATTGGTTTCGACGTTACCAACGACATTTTAGACAACCTGAGATCTAAAAATAATTATGATGTAATCCATGAAATCAAGTTACCACCAATCCTATAAAGGTCAAGTTAGTCAAGGCAACAATTGATGATAAACACGGTCGAACACTTTAGAAAAATTCACATATATGCCATCCACTTGAGAACGAATTGCGTTGCTAATAAAACGGAAGAATTTTAAAAAATTCGTTTGAGTACTATTGCCAGATACGAAGCACTATGTTAGTTTAAATTCATCATTTCGCAAAAGCTGGCAGAGATGATGTTCAAAAACTTTAGACATATTTGGTAGCAACGAAATAGGACGATAATTGTTATCAAGAAATATGCGTCCTGATTTGAAAGTTGGTTAAATGTAAGCTTTCTTCCATTGATTTTGAAAACATCCTAAGTTTATAGAAAGTTGTTTATTTTGTGTTTTTAATAAGACATGAACAACTATGGACAAAGGTCTTTCCATGTTATTTCGTTTGCGCTGCAGACTGCTACTAAAATTCTCGCTCGCTAATTCTTTATTATCATGTACAATCATAATTGAAGCGTTGAATGGATAAAGGTGTTATGTCACAATTTTCTATATTTTTACTTTTTGCATATTTCCCCTCATTGTTTAAATATTTTGTTACTTTATTACCCGAAAATACTGCCTTATACAGAAGTAAATCTTGATAAAGGTGTTATGGTAATATAACACCTTTATCAATTCCATAGTACTCTAAAACGTCTTCTAATTTGGATACATAACACCTTTAAGGCTTCTGTCATAAATTTGAGGTTATACTACTTTAATTAGTATAAGTTCTATTGTGGGAATGTTTAGTTTCTAGTTTCTTTATATTTAACCGACAAAGTCTTCACGGGGAAAACGGCTAGTCCAACTAGAAATTGAAAAGTCCATGGCTAACGGAAAAGGTATCTATGCATAATATAAGTAGATATTTATGTATTTTAAACATCACGAATCTGTACCGACAAAGGTTAAGTTCGAGGTTTTAGATTATTTATATTACAGTTCGCACCTTTTTAAATACATGGACACTGACTTTGCGAATGCTAGTGTTATGCTTCATCTGCCTAGGTTGTTGATTACTTGGTCTATATATTTACAGATAGCAGTGATTCCAGCGATGAATATGTGCCAAATGAGGAAGGTGATAGGGAATGGGATTCAGAAGATGCCTTGCATGAAGAGGAAGTAAATAATAACCATACGTCTCAAAAAAAGAGGGGGGCGAGAAAAGTATCTGATATAGATGATTCCAGAAATTTGTATGTGCCTGAAGAAAGACTGAAGGAAGCGGATATTATTAAGCACGTTATTGGAGAAGACTGCAATATTTTCATAGAAAAAAAGGAGAGAGTTAAGAGGAAAATATTTGAAATAAAAGAAAAGACTTCTAGGAAAAGAGAAAGAGCACCACAGAATTGGAAAAGGAAAAAAGCTGCTAAAGCAAGAGAACAGGGAAAAGGCAATTTGTCACAAACTGGAAAGATAGTAGCACCTAAACAAATAAAGCATGGTACATTATGTAAAGAAAACTGCCGCCTTAAGTGTACCGAAAAAATCAAGCTTGAAGACAGGAAACGTATTTGATAAAATCATTATTCTTTAGACGTGAACGCAAAGAATGCTTTATTATTCAAAAGTATTACAATTTCACCTATAGGAAGACACAGAACAAATGCTAAAAAAATGAAGCAGCACACTTTTCATTATTCCATTACTTACAATAAAAAGGTTGAATCGGTATGTAAAGAGGCACTTTGCTCTATCTATCAATTTAGCAGAAAGAAATTGAAGTAATTAAAAAAAAACTGAAAGGTGGACAGCGTGCTCCATCGCCTGATTTACGAGGACGCCACCTTCACAGACCGCATAAACTACATAGCGATGTAGTAAATTGTATTATTGAACACATAAATAAATTTCCAACGGAGGCATCACATTATTCTAGAAACCACAATCCATCATGTACCAACATTACTTACAAGAGTGCGAAGTAGAACAACGTCCTGAGATATTAATATGTAAGCAAAGTTCTTACCGCAAGATATTTGTAACCAGATTTAACTTAAGTTTTGGGCACCCTAAAAGTGACACTTGCGACGCTGGACAACAAACTGACGAACGAAAAGCGACCAAAAATTTGCAGGAGAAAATTCAAATGCGTGTTCTATAACTATGTACCTACAGCAAACTATGCCCTTACCAAAATTAACAACATCAAAAGCGTTTTATCTCCGGCAAATGTGGTTCTATAATTTCGGAATCCATACTATTACAACACCTGGAAATCAAGCATATTTTTTTCAACTGGACAGAGGACTTGCAGAATTTGCGCAACTATTGAGAGATATGCATGGTAACAAAATTAGACATCTTTTAATATGGTCTGACTCGTGTGCTGGTCAAAATAAAAATTTCAATGTAATATCGCTATACCAGTTTTTTATTTTAAAAGGATGGTTCGAATTACTTGACCACAAATTTCCAGAAGTAGGTCATTCGTATCTTGATTCAGACAGAGATTTCGGGAGAATTGAACAACAAATTAAAGTAGTAGAAAATATTTACGTACCAAACCAATACAGACAAATAATACTTAATGCAAGTCCAAAAAACACTGTCGTTACAGATATGAAAAACTATTTTTATAAGGCTCAAACCTTCACCTAACTAACAAGAAAAAAAAATACACTTAACCAAAAAATTCACTTTAGAGATAATGTTAAGTGGATTCGAGTTAACGAATTCGGAAGTTACCATTACAAAGAATCTTTAAATGAAGAAGAACCTTTTATGGAAGTTAACTTACCCAAAACTGGAAGCAGGACTGTGACAGAAGTTACTATGAATAGAATTGACGAAAAAAGAGGTAGTTTATCACATGCCAAAATACAAAAATTGCAAGATTAATTAAAATTTGTTAAAGAAGAATATCGCTGGTTTTACGAAAAAATTTTTACCAAAACAAACAAACTAATCTAAAGGCAAGAAAAGAAAGACTCTGAAAATTTAGTATATTATTTGAAAACAAAATATGATTACTATTATTAAAGTATTTTATTAGTTAAATGTATTTCTTTATACATATTGGTGTGGATTTTTCCCCATAAATATTTTTAAAATATTTGACTTGCGCAGTTGGAGCAAGCCGTTTGTTCTGCTATGGACGATTTTTAATACTCCATTTTTTTATGCGGAGCCTGCGTGCTTGCTGTATTCCTCAGAGACAAGTGTAATGTGAGTTAAGAAAGACGTGTTTATAAAATGATTATTCTGTATCTTTTTATTAAGTAACATCGGGTTATTTTTGATTTAATTGATTACCTATTTAACGAGGTTGTTTATCTCGTAATTGTTATATTTTTACACTTTCTTACTCATGTGTCTTGAATATATTTTTTACGTAAGTATGGCAAACGCTAATTAAGTTGGCACGAGGAGGGGGTGCGCAGAAGCCGTTTTTAAAAACGTCCACCCCCACTACTCAAGTAATTGTCAGAATACATTTGTCATTGACGTTTGACGGAACATAATGTCTTTGCTAGGGGATCATAAAGTGATACACGCTCAGAGGTTAGAATTATCTGACATTTGATGTAAAACCAAATACAAATCTCCCCACTACTTCTAATCCTGCGCGAACTTACCCCTCCTCGCGCCAACATAATTAGCGTTAATATATTATTAAAAGATATCTTATTATTAGAGAACGGACACGCTTACCACCCAGTGCAGTACTGGCGAAAGGCTGTATTTCTAAAATATTTAATTTTATTTATATAATTGGAAAACGAACGGGTGGTGATCTATAAAATTACGAAATACATATTTATTTGTTGAAAAGTTGTATTTATAAAGTTTTTAATTTTATTTATATATGTAATTGGAAAACAAACGGGTGGTGATGTATAAAAGTACGAAATACATATTGCAGTGAATTGTGATGTTGGTAGCTTATTTAACTTAGATTCACAATACACAGCAGCTTTGCCGGACTAACTCAGTAGGGTTGCCTTCCTGGAGCTCTTCAATCTACAGAGTTTATCCTCATGGATACGTGGAATAAAATAAAAACAATAGGAATTAGGTAAATAAACAAAAATTTTCCCCGTAAATTCTTTTACTCAAAAAAAATAAAAAGAAAAAAAAATCGACTTTATAAAGTATAACGTCGAACTGAAACATATACAATGAAACAGAAGGTGAGAAAAACTTTGATACTAAATGAAAGCAAAAGCGAAAAAAACTCACCAAAATGACCGCGAGCAAAACTCAAATTCAATATTTAGAACAACTGTCAGACTTTTAAATTACGTTAACCCAAATATTTCAAACGTTAAAACAGAAAATTATCTGTAATGCGCACGCAGCTACATTTAATTCATGCGTACATTGAACATGAAACAAGTACAAGTTTCCCACCAAATTCTAAACCTTCTAGAATATTACTTAAAAAAAAACTTCAAAAGAAAATCTGGCAATTTTCTTAATATTCAGATGATTACAACAATTTTATAAACCTAAAATTACTGAATTTACTGAGCTCTTCAATATAATTAAACTATTTCTAAAGACATAAATATATTAAGAGAAATATACGTACATTAATTAATGTAATTATCACTTCACTAAAATGAGAGATTTATTTCATTACAAATTACAAGTTTAAAGACTTGTAATAACTCGAGAATTAGTCTAAATACATCAATATCACCACACAAAAAACACAAACCGAATTTATCCAAAATCTTACTGAACAAAAGAAGTTTATTCAGTAATAAAAAAAACTTCGACCTGTACAACTGCAAGTAAATTTCTAAAAGCATCAGTATCCCGGAAACAGCATGATAGCCCTACCTAACATAAAATAAATCAAAAAAGCTACAATATACAAATACTATAACTTCCAAAATAGCGGGAACTGCAAACATCCGACCGTCACGAACGATCTACAATCGTGGACAAAAAACACACATTATAATAAATTTTTACATAAAATATAAAATCTTTATAATTATCTCTCTGTAATAAAATGTACATAAATGTACATTATAGTCTTTTATAGTTTCTTTTAATTTCTTTCTTCGGGGAAAAATCCATTGCATAATGTATTTGTTGAAAAGTTGTATTTTTAAAGTTTTTAATTTTATTTCTATAATTGGAACATTTTTATTTGTTCATTTTGTCGTTAAAGTTGAGTAAAGGAGTATTAATATTGACTAGCAATAGTTTCTCAAGGTTTTCTTCTGTCAATTTTGTTCTCTTTGAATTAAGTACATCCTTATAAATAGAAAACGTCCTTTCTACATCGCAATTGGTTATAGGTGCATACTGGAAATATTCTTTTATTTCTTCATATTTAGCCGTTAGGTTTTGTGGAATTGTCTCCATACATAATTGCTGCAATGTAATTAAATCTGGATTTCTATTAAGAATTGCTTCAAACTTTTGCCCTTACATCCGAAGTCACTTGGAATACTTTTCAAATTATTAACAGCCACATCTAATGTGGTTAATCCGTCATTTAATTTGAGATTTCGATTTTCAGAATAAGTGATTAGTTTTGGCAATTTTCCCAAAGTGTTCGTGAAGAAAGTATGTACAACTGATTTTTTATATTTGGGATTTGTGTGAGCTCCTTGCACTCACCAATACTTCTAGCATCCTCCTTTAGCAGTGTTACGAAATGTTTTAGACTATCGAAATTCTCAGCATAATAACTAGTAGCTTCCAGCCATGTTCCCCATCTAGTTATTACTGGAGTGGGAGGCAGTGACAGAGATGGAAATTTTTCCCTGAAAAGAGCTACTCTCAATGGTGCTTTTCTGAAAACTTTTTTAAAAGCTGATACAAGTCTATCAACTTCCGGAAAAGTGTCTCTGATATATTCACAGATTCTGTGGAGAGCATGTGCTATACAAGTAATATGCAGCATATTAGGATATGTTTTCTTCAATAGTCTGCCTGTTTTTAACATATAGGTACGCAGCACTATCACTGACAAATAAAAGTATTTTTTCTTTGCACGTGGCGTCCGAATGAAGCATTTTTTGCATATTCTCCTTAATGGTTTCACTAACTGTTTCCCCATCAACTCTATTTATAACACTTGTTGCTATTACATATGAGTTATAGGGAATAGTTGGATGTAGTACACCAGCTACAACATTTACCATACAGCGTCCTAACATATCCACCGTTTCGTCGGCGCTTATCCATATGTATTGATTTAAAAGATGGCTTCTAATGCGTTCTACTGTTCTCGTATAGCACCTAGAAACATGTTCATCAGGAACATTTCGACCAGTATATTTTTGGAGAAATATTTTTGAAGTGGGATTGCTAAGTTTATTTAATGGAATATTAGCCGCCAAAAGTTTTACAGAGTTCAGATGTGTTTGCGATTCTAAGTGACGAATTTTTGACGATATTTTACGGATTTTGTAATAAATTTCGGAATCACTGACAATGGACATACAATCAGTATGACCGTCAATCCAACTCGCCATTGTTTTACAATGCCGTTCTCGACATTCTTCCATATCATGTCTGAAAAAGTAACTTAAACAATGCTCTAGATCTAAATAAATGAAAACTAAAAATGTGTGCGTAAGTTATTGAAACTGAACGAAATTCAATGCACACTCTTACGTCGAAATAATTGGTAGAAATATATTCAATCAAACGATATTAAACAGGATCTATCACAAAAATTACGATGTAATTAACAGTTAAAACTATGAAAACAAGAAACTTACTCACAGCACTTTATTTATCTTACAAAATATAAACTAATAAATAAAATACATTATAAAAACCACGCTTCTATCTACGCTCATGAAAACACTTTAAAAAGCACTATATTCTCAGAATACAATAACTGGCTTGTCCATTGTTATCGCGGCGAGACCAGGTGTCCGAGTAAGTCAAACAAATACTTCATTGAATTACGCAGGGATGTACTGAGCGACGTTATACACAATTCCAATTGCCGATTGCGTTTTATGGAAATTGCGTCCATTCTCTACTTATTATATTTAAAAGAGTTAAATACTGTATTTTTCTATATTATCATTATTATCGTATTGAGATTTTAGTCTTAGTTATTTGATATAGATAACAAAGAAGGTTTTTAACATTTCTAGTAAAAAAAAATCTGTTAATGTAAAATTTAGTACGTTTGTATATCAAGGGCATTTTTTTGTTACATGTGGGTGCACGTGCGTTTGCTTCGGTCTATCAAATAGTTTATTTTTATTTTGTTCTCTAGGGAGAAATTAAAAAGTTTCTTTGTAATTTATTATTTTTAATTTTGATCGGCTGTCACAAAGGTTTTTGATCGCATGCTGCGGTCATTTCCATGCGTTATTTTTACCTTTATAATATTGTTTAATGAGGCAATATTAATCTTTATACTTTATAAAGATTTTTTTTCTTTTTTTTTATTTTTGTATTAAAGTTTCATTTAAATTTTATTGTATTTATTATTATTTAACCTTATTTCAAGAAGTTTACAAGTAACTTAAAGAAATATAATTATAACATTTGTCAATACTCTTTTACTGGCGCATTATAAATTTTGTATAAGAGACAACCACTCTTCCGATTGGAACCCTGAGAGGAAAGCAGTCCCATTTTTTGAAATTAAACCGACTGAGTATCCTAGTTGGATATATTTGTCGTGAATTGTGAATAAGCAAATTTCAAGATCACAATTCATAGCAATATGTATTTGTATGGCACCTTTATCAGAAAATATCTCCAATTTGTTTTAAAACTAATTTTGGTACAGGTGTTATGTACACAAAATATCAAAATAATATTGTCCAGAAAGCATTTTATAGGAAAATTAGTCAGTGGATATAAAAAAACTATTTCAAAGTTAAATTCCTAGTGCACTTTTGTATGCCTTTGTCTGTTTATATGAAAGTTCCAACAAAAAGACTTTAAGTTGCTTTTTCTTCAAACTATATTTTTATGACATAACACCTTTATCCACTCAACGCTTCAATTATAATTTTTGCTTGCATATGTTTGTATTTTGGAGTTCCTTATTGTTGTTATGTATGTTGTTTTCGATTTTGGCAATTATATTAGCATAAATAAGTAAAAGAAACATATACCTCACAATGATACATATGAATCGCTAAAAATATTGAATGGTTTGTATTTATATAATACGTCCATAAAAATTTAATATAACATCTCTACATGCCTCTAGTGGTTTTAGGCTTCGAATTCTTTCACACTTTTTACAATTCCATTTTTTTCTGTTCCTAGTTTCCCTTCTCCAGGCCATTGCTCCAACCTCCTGCAAATTCTTCTAACCTCTTCCAACCACTTCTTTCTGTGGCGTCTTTTTTTGTCTTACTTCCTTCTCCTCTCAATAGAACTTTCTTTACCAATGTATTTTCCGATATCCTGACTATAGTCCAAATAACTTTTGCGTTCTCATTATTTCGATAATACTGGATTTTTTAGTAGTTCTGCTTATTCTTTACGTTTCTTTTGTGTTCTTCAAATACTTTTTTTTTCACGATTGAGCTTTTTTGTTTATTGACAATAACTGTTGTCAAGGCGGTAGGTTAAATTTAGTATTTGCTAGGCCCAACTCATGGGCAAGCACTTCATTTACCAACATCTAAACGGTAAGTAAAATTAATATAAAATATGTGTCTGTAAATAACGCAAATTTTTTATTGAATATTGATTCATTACAAGTTTATTCCATCTGCATTAATTCTATAAATTCTTTCTATAAATTCAGCTATAATTATGATGTCATATAATCATATAAACACATAATTTGATGTATACAAAGTGCGATTAAGAAATCTAAAAACTAAAAGTGATTTCATGAATATCTCCTATACACACAAAGCATTTAGGCAGATGTGATCCACTAATCAATATATTTTTTTATCTCAATCTTTAGGTATAATACAAAACGTTATTTTAATCGTAGAAAAAAGAAATGCAACATTCTTTCTTGATGTAGTTAAGTATAACAAATGTTCATTTGAAAAGTCAATCTAGGTTACTTTGATATTTTGATAGAACAAGACGCAAATATATTAATATGTGTTTGTTGTTCCGTAAACGTAAATCTAAATGACATTTGATAATGTGAATCACAAATATCAGTTAGTGCATAAAATAATTGTGCGTCGATTCTGGTTTAAATAAATTGCTTCTCAGTTTTAAAATGGCTTTCACTTTAGAACATAAAATTTTTTTTGTCCATGCTTATTTTCGAAGTGGTAATAAAATTGATGGTTTATGGGTTTATTCAGTTCAAGATTGCATGGTGGAATTTCAAGTTGAGTTTCCACATTTTGTAATAGATTATATACAATTTAAGAATAATTTGGATAGAACTTTAAAACTTTTTTCTGAAACTGGTAGTCTCTTAAGAAAATCAGGCAGCGAAGCAGTTAAGAAACGTACACCTCAAGTTGTCAATCGTGTTGGAGAAATAATGGAAAATGAACCACAAACATCTGTTCGACATTTGAGTCAATAAATAAACCTTTCTGTTGGTACAACTCACAAGTTATTAAAAAAAGATATGCAACTTTATCCATACCGTGTCACAGCAGTACAAGAATTGTTAGAAATTGATTACCCACGTAGACTACAGTTTTGTAATTGGTTTGTAAATATGAACAGTAATGGAGAACTTTCGCAAAGAGTCATCTTTACCGATCTTTACTGATGAAGCATGGTTTTATAAAACGGGATACCTAAATTTACAAAATACAAGAATTTGTAGTAGTGAAAATCCACATGTAATTAATGAAGAATCGCTACATCCAGAGAAAATTGGTGTTTGGGCAGCGATAAGCCAAAGGCGAATCATTGGACCAATATTTTTTCAGGGAACGTTAAATGCTCAAAGGTACCGTACGGAAATTTTACAACAATTTTTCAATCAGTTGCATGATGATGAACTTCAAAATGCATATTTCCAACAAGACGAAGCACCTTGTCACTGTACTGCAGAATCTTTGTATTATTTAAGAGAATTTTTTGTTGAGCGTATAATTAGTCGAAATACTGAAATTGCCTGGCCTGCACGTTCATGCGATTTAACACCTTGCGACTTCTTTTTGTGGCCTTATCTAAAAAATAACATATTTCGAACACCTATATTGAATTTGAATGATATGCTACAGAGAATCGAACAGAAATGCATGGAAATTAATAACAATCCAGTAATGTTGCAGAATATCATCAGAAATTTTGAACGGAGGATTTTAAGGTGCATTGATCTTGAAGGACAACATTTTCAACATTTGTTATAGTTTTCAATAAATACCTATTATTTGTTATTTATTTGTATGTATGAAACTGTCAAAATATACGACTTCGTAGGTTAAGTAGTAAATTTTAATTTACGACATACTTCAAAATGTTCTCAGTAAATCACATGCTACTAGATTGACTTTTCAAATGAACACTTGTTATAGCAATCTGTTAAAAAAACAAAAAATAAAGAGCTGGTAAACATGTATTAAAAGCATTTCATTTTTTCTATACAACAAGAAAATAACAAATTTGAAGCACAATTGCACAAAAACCCGTTACATACATAGAATGTTCATTCAATTTCTAACGGGTGTTCAGAAACATTCGAAGTCAAGTGGGCTCTGAACAAAAAATCGTATATCTTTACTTAAGTATCTGATTTGTAATAATTATTAAATGTCAACTGTTGTCTGTCAAAATCAATCTATCTCAGACATGACTTCATATTTTCAAGGACTACTTTGACTTCGAATGTTTCTGAACACCCGTTACAAGCAAATCTTCATATCTTCATTATCCTCACGACACTTATGCAACCAGTTTAACACATTTGTAATAGAATAAAAGTCCCCAACTTCAAATAAATATGTTTGAGGTGTCGTGAAAATTTTATAAGAAGACTTAAAGTTGGATAACTTCCTTTTGTGAATAAAATCAGACATTTTATTATTATTTTTATTGTAATTGTCGTATTTATTATTTATCGTAGTAAATTAATAGAATAATAAAATATGACATACGGAGTTTAAAACAAGAAAAGTTGTCTACAAACACTGCATGCAAATTGGGTTGCATAAGTATCATTTTACTATATGAGTACTTGCATCCACATACAAAAAGGAACAAATAAATATGTGTTGAACGAGTGGAGTGAAGGAGAGAATTGTTTATCTGGTAGTCTAACTTTGATTAATACATATTTATTAATATTTTTATTTTATTTATGATATGATAATGCAAAATTAATAGAATCATTACTGGTGGTTCTACAAATTATGCATTATTCACGTTTAAAGTTGCAAGTTTTCAAATGAAAAAAGTGCAGAATAAACTTTCAAAGTAAAGCAGTGAAATCATCTGAGTTTAAATTGACGTGGACCAGGTTCGTTTCTATCTTAAAAAAAGTCAAGTATTTTAGTACGAAAAGATCAAGTATGTACTTATAAAACTTGTTGTTTATTGAATATTTATCTTAACTAGTATGTCGAACGTGACGTAATAATAATTGTATCTTGTCAAGGGTGTCAAGAAATAAACACGCAATTTTTGACAGCGGTAAATCTGTTCACTATGTTAATTGGATATTTACATGCATGACTTTGTTAAAGCATAATGATTACTCGCAAAATATAAATTCCTATTATTGTATATACCATTTTATCAGAATTTTTTCAAAAGGATGATATAAATTAAGACGTTTTTCACTCCATGGCTGGCCACCGTTCAACAAGATAATGTTTCATATCTCGGTATCTTCTTGTAGTGTTCGACGATAAGACACAGTATGTTAAACATACAGTAGGGACAGCTGCCGTCGGTACCTTTGATGACTTTATAATCAAAATGGTGGACGAATTGGCGGTCCATCCTATTTATAATACCAGATGTCGCTATCTAAACACCGGTGAAAATGATCATATTTTTTATTTATACTGTCGTGAGCAAAAAAAAACAGGACACTGTTTCTGCGTGCGTTTAAATTGTGACTACTTACGAGGGTGGATCAATAAATACCCGTGTTAGGAAAGAAGACGCAAGTTTTTCACATAGTTTTTATTTATTTTTCAACGTAATCACCTTTTAGTACAATACACTTTTCCCAACGTTTCTGCCATTTCTTTAACCCCTCCAAAAAATACGATTTGTCAAACTCTGCAAAATACGCTTCTGTCTCGACGATAACCTCCTCGTTTGAGCTGAATCTTTTTCCCCCGAGCCACGTTTTCATGTTGGGGAACAGAAAGAAGTCGCAGGGAGCCAAGTCAGGCGAGTACGGTGGGTGCGGCAGCAATTCGTAGTGCAGTTCATGCAACTTTGCCGCGACAATTCTGGATGAATGTGCTGGTGCATTATCGTGGTGAAACAGCACTTTTTTCTTAGCCAAATGGGGCCGTGCCTCCTTCAATTTTATATCGAATCGGTCCAAAAATTCACTGTAGTACTGCTCCGTGACCGTTCTTCCTTTCTGCAAAAAGTCCATGAGGATTATTCCGTTGGAATCCCAAAAAATCGTGGCCATGACCTTTCCGGCCGATGGGACCGTCTTTGCCTTCTTCGGAGCAGATTCACCCCGAAAAATCCATTGTTTTGACTGTCGCTTGGACTCTGGCGTATAATAATGGATCCAGGTTTCATCAACGGTGACAACTCGACGCAAAAACTCCTGCGAATTTCTCTTAAAGAGGTCCAAACACTGCTTCGACATTGACAACCGTATCCGCTTGTTGTCCACCGTAAACAATCGCGGCACCCATCGGGCCGACACCTTTCTCACCGATAACTTATCATGTAAAATATTAATTGCCGTTCCGTACGACACGCCTGCGGCCTCTGCTACTTCGCGCACTTTCGTTCGGCGATCAGCGAGAATCATGTCGTGGACCTTTTCAACGATTTCCTCGGTAACCACGTCTGCCGGGCGGCCTGGGCGCTCCTCATCAAAAACAGATGTACGACCACGCTTAAATTCGTTGAACCAATATCTTACGGTTGTCATAGATGGTGAAGGGTCCCCATAGACAGCATCCAACTTCGCTTTTATTTCTTCGCATGTTTTTCCATCCAAAAATAAAAAGCGAATTACGGATCGATATTGCTCTTTTTCCATTTTATCGAGAAACACGAAACACGTGTGATACAACTGGCTGCCAAATAAAAACTAACCTATGAATCAGTCTGAAATTTATTATGGTGTTGTCTGACAGATGGTAGTACACGAGGGTAACGCCAACTTCCCTCAACAGCGCCACCTGTCAGTAACGCGCCAAGTATCTTCGGCGCCGTCGTGCGAAATTCTAATTACATACATTTTAGATTTTATTTTTTATACGTATCATCGAGAACGTTTCATAATCTAGAAAAACCGTCTTACATTTTTTTTTGTATCTAACATAATAACAGCACCGTTCGTGGTCCACTCTACTGATAACTGATCTTATTGCGACAGTTTTGCTATTAATTTTTTTGGTGTTTTCCATTTGATGTCGAATATCTTCAATGCAGTTAGCAGTTCTTTTTTTAGGTGCTCCGCTGCCTGATATACGAAATCTGTCAACACAACCATGAATTTGACTAGCCAGTCAAATTACGTGTTTGCAAGATTAGAAAACTGTTATCGAAAATCCTGTATACATTGATTAATTGCATCATTTAGTAATCTACCAGCTTTAAAATAAATTTCAACAATAAAACTTTGTGTTATATTTCTAACATGATAACAAATAATCTAATTGATAAGACAACTTTTCAATAAATTAACTTAACTATGACAGTTGTCAAAATTTGACTGTTGAAATACTTTACTGTTCCACAGTGTTCCGAAATTTATATTGAAATCACAGGCTACTCTAAATGAAAATTTAAGTGATAGCATGGTACAATCGTAGATGATCGCCCACCATGTTGTTGCCTTACGGTTTGTAGATGACAATTGCTAAATATTGGCACCCTGTATTTCATAGAAGACAAATGGCGCGCAATTCAATTCCCATAGTTCCAAACGAGATACTCTTTATACGTGTATAGTAAATACGTTAAAATATAAATCCTAACAAAATATTTGTTTTCCAATATTTAAAAGCGTACGTGAATAATTCTATTGATATTTCAATGCAGAGATTTGCATCAATTGCATATACCAAATTTATATTCATTTATAATATGAAAGGAACGTAAGATACATTTCTTATTGTCTATATTAGAAAGAACATTTGTCTTTCTTCTGCATATACAGGGTGGGTCGTGAGGAATCGACCAAACACAAGGAGTGTATTCTACTGGTGAAAGTAATGTAAGAAAACTCAAATGTTGTTATCCGATTTTTATTTGTTTTCGAGTTATAGCGTAATTAAAAATGTAGATTTAGTATACCATGTTTATGTATGTATTCGTAAAAACAGTGAAACCCCGGTAGCAATTCATTATAGGGAAGTCTTCCTAGCTGAAGCGCTACCTGTTCGTGGTTTTCCGAACTAGCGGTAGTGACATTGAAAGCAGTCGAGAAATAGTGTAGAGTGGTTTGTATGCCTAATGCGTCTAATGTCACTACCTCTAGCTCATCGTTGATATAGTGAGGGCGCTGCCATCATAAAAAATGTTCCCTGTACCTTGGAGTAAATTATAACATTGTGTTCGGGTATTGTGATATTGACTTGACGTTTGTACGACTATAGTGTAACTAACTAAAATGCCACACACTTATTCTAATTTAGAATATGCTAATATGGTGTTTGTTTATGAATTTTGTGATGGGAATGCTACAGCTGCTGCTAATGTATATCGACAACGGTTTCCACATCACAGACATCCTAATAAAACTGTATTTATTAGTGTATGTATTCAACACATTGTGCGCGACCGGAAAGCTTCCCAGTGTAAACATAATATCTGAACGAGGCAGTCGACAACAATTACAAGAAGTAGAAGATATTCTGGATGTAGTAGAAGAAGACGCAACTACCAGCTCACGGAGAATTAGTTTTCAATTGGGCATTCCACAAACAAGGGTGATAAAAACATTCCACGAGCATGGCTTACGTCCGTACCATGTACAAAGAGTACAGCACCTAGAACGAGATGATAATCGTAGACGTATGGAATTTTGTCGATGGATAAATGATAATCCTCGTTTTGTATCGCGTATACTGTTTACGGATGAAGCGACATTCACCCGTGACGGTATTAATAATTGTCATAACCAGCATGTATGGTCAGACGAAAATCCACACGCAACAGTCGAAAGTAACTTTCAACATACATTTTCGGTAAACGTGTGGTGTGGTATGATCGATGGTTTTTTAATTGGTCCTTACATTTTTGAGAATCGCCTCACGGGAGACACCTATTTACATTTTATAGAAAATGAACTGCACGGACTGCTAGAGGATGTTCCCATAAACATCAGAATCCAAATCTTCTACCAGCACGATGGAGCGCCTGCACATTACGCTCGTGCAGTCAGGCAACATTTGGCTGAAAGGTTTCCAGGGAGTTGGATTGGACGTGGTAGTCACATTGGTTGGCCTCCTAGGTCTCCAGACCTCACGCCACTCGATTATTGTTTATGGGGCTGGTTAAAAAATGAAGTGTATCAAGTAAAAGTGGACACTCGTGATGCACTAATTCAACGGATTATGAATGCTGCTGACAATATCAAACATCAACCTGACGCAATGAGGAACGCAACCAGCGCCCTTGGTAGACGATGTAAAAAATGTTTTGAAATGAATGGCGGTATTTTTAAAATATATTATAAAGAACGATAATACCAATAAAATACAAAAACTTCAATGTATGAAATTTTGTTTATTTTTAATTACGCTATAACTCGAAAACAAATAAAAATCGGATAGCAACATTTGAGTTTTTTTACATTACTTTCACCTGTAGAATACACTCCTACAGTTTGGTCGATTCCTCACGACTCACCCTGTATATAGAAGGTGCTAGATAATATTGAGAAATATTTGTTCTCCATTTTATTGCGATCAACATTAACTAAAGCGTACGTGTGTCAGTGTTTTTGTTGACTTTTACATTTATAAAAGCATGACCAACGAAGCAAAGGTCAAATAAAAACCATGACATCAACTAGTGATTTGTTGTTGTAACATTATCAATAAGACGATTCGTTTATTGGTCCATATTTTTAATACGCAATAAATAAAAAATTGTAAATACGTACATGTGAACTATTTAATTATTTATTAGTACAATCATATCATAACAATGCAAATTAAATAATAATCGTTCTCTAAATATTTATTAGAAATTCTGGTTTGGTTGACCATCTTGTATGAGATAATTCTGGATATAAAAATTAGGCATAATGATTTGTTAAATATAAATAAATATAAAACACACGATGAAGTTTCGCTGCTAAAGATAAAATATTCCTGCTACTGCGGAAGAAACCATTTTTAAGATTGTTTTATAACCTTAAGCTCTTCTTATTTACTTAAATATAAGGTTCTTTTTGAAAAAAAATACTTGTATTTGTCTTATTTTTAAGAGCATTGATATCCACTGAACCAAATAAATTACATTTTCCATAAAAGTACGTCACTTACTAGTGAATAACTAACTGATTGAGGAGCTACGTGGGAAAACTTCATTAATATCTTCAATATAACATAATACAACATTTAAGTTTCAAAAAAGATACAGTGTGACCACGGATTAGGTGCAAACTTGTATGTACAACAGAAGACGGTGATAAATTGTTTCAAACTATTTTACGTTTTATGTAACCCCCACATACTTCCACACACTTTTCGACTCTATACCTAAATTCTCCGTAAATACTCCTAAATGTTCATATATAAATCTCATTCTAATCAGGATTGATTGAATACGGGTCATCATAATAATTTAAAATCATAAATTTTTCCATTTTTATCGGGAGCAACAGTAGGCGAAATTCCTTTAGTTGTTGCATTATATTGATTCTTAACTGTCAATTTACTCGCTAAAAAAATGTGACTTTGTAGCCCAAGCTACATCACCGCCATCTACAGCATAAGGTACGTAATGACGTTTATTTGCAACGACACCATTAGCATTTTTTTAATTGCAATCTATGATAACCAATTTTTGGCATAAAACTCCAGGGGTCAGACATTTTGTCAATTCCTGGTCATCCGCAAATATTACGTTGATATTTACTTGTATTAGATGCTGGTAAATCTCTGCTACTATTACTAACGAGCACTAAATACATATTCACATGTCTCGGAATGCCTAGATTCATTCTTAATTGAGCAGCATCAAAATTGTTAGAGCCATAAAATTTGCGTAAAAATATTTCGCCGTTGAAGTCATTAACACCGGTAGGCTTCATTGGTGATGACCCCTCACTGTTATATGATTCATGACAACTACATGCTTTTTTATTTAAGCCAATTCCAGTACAGTCAATAGAAACATGTTGGGATGTAGCTGTACCTGTCAACGTAGTACTAAAATCAAACACAGTACGCAATCCTTGACGCACTATTGTGACATTAGCATTTAAAACTTTCACAGTACCATTTAAAATTTTGAACTCTGAAAGATCAATATAAAAACTCAACATATCTCCTGGTAAACAACTAAAGGGTGTACATAATTGCAAGAGATCTCCATTATCAATGGAATTAACAACCTGTTTTTGTTCTAATTGTTGAAAAGCATAACCGTAAGTATAGAAAATCAGTGACTTTGTAAAACGAAGTATAACATCTTGCATATATTACTACTAATATTTAGTAGCAGTTTGCAAATTACCGACAGCATTACTAATCCCACCACCACCACTAGAACCTGAGGTACCGGGGTTTAGCATCTTCAACCATATGCATGCTTTCATCGAAAATATTACCGATGTCTTGTAGAATATCTAAAGGTTCTTCTCTTGATGCTTCTTCACCTTCAAAATCGCCAAAATCGTCACTTGAAGTACCTGCTACTGGTGGTCTTCTTATTTGATTTGGTGTAGCTCAACTTTGTCCAAGTTCAATTGGTGGTACTCCTGTAGTTCTATTTCCTTGCGAACGTAACCAATCATGCCAATTTCCAGTAAAACCTCATTGACAGGCTGTCTGATAATCACGGCCAAGTTGTTGTTGTCTATCAGAATATTGACGTTGTCCTCTAGTTAAGTCCCAAGTAGCTTTCCCGTATTTTATGTTTCTGGGCATTGAGTAGGTACACTTGGCCAAATTGTTCTTCAAATAAATATTTACCAGTAAGTCCGAGAAAACCAAATAATGAATGAGAATTTTTATTTATTAAAAAATCTGTTAAAAAGTCACTTGCAAAATGTGTGCTATCGTGTATATTGTTTTTCTCATACTCGAACAAGTGTTCATTTGAAAAGTCAATCTAGTAGCATGTGATTTACTGAGAACATTTTGAAGTATGTCGTAAATTAAAATTTACTACTTAACCTACGAAGTCGTATATTTTAACAGTTTCATACATACAAATAAATAACAAATAATAGGTATTTATTGAAAACTGTAACAAATGTTGAAAATGTTGTCCTTCATGATCAATACACTTTAAAATCCTCCATTCAAAATTTCTGATGATATTCTGCAACATTACTGGATTGTTATTAATTTCCATGCATTTCTGTTCGATTCTCTGTAGCATATCATTCAAATTCAATATAGGTGTTCGAAGTATGTTATTTTTTAGATAAGGCCACAAAAAGAAATCGCAAGGTGTTAAATCGCATGAACGTGCAAGCTAAGCAATTTCAGTATTTCGACTAATTATACGCTCATCAAAAAATTCTCTTAAATAATCCAAAGATTCTGCAGTACAGTGACAAGGTGCTCCGTCTTGTTGGAAATATGCATTTTGAAGTTAATCATCATGCAACTGATTGACAAATGGTTGTAAAATTTCCGCACGGTACCTTAGAGCAGTTAACGT
Source organism: Melolontha melolontha (assembly GCA_935421215.2). Lineage (NCBI taxonomy): Eukaryota > Metazoa > Arthropoda > Insecta > Coleoptera > Scarabaeidae > Melolontha > Melolontha melolontha. The sequence continues at coordinate 15,741,618 of OW285238.1, forward strand.
TCCCTGAAAAAATATTGGTCCAATGATTCGCCTTTGGCTTATCGCTGCCCAAACACCAATTTTCTCAGGATGTAGCGATTCTTCATTAATTACATGTGGATTTTCACTACTCCAAATTCTTGTATTTTGTGAATTTAGGTATCCCGTTTTATAAAACCATGCTTTATCAGTAAAGATGACTCTTTGCGAAAGTTCTCCATTATTGTTCATATTTACTAACCAATTACAAAACTGTAGTCTACGTGGGTAATCAATTTCTAACAATTCTTGTACTGCTGTTACACGGTATGGTTAAGTTGCATATCTTTTTTTAATAACTTGTGAGGTGTACCAACAGAAAGGTTTATTTGTTGACTCAAATGTCGAACAGATGTTTGTGGTTCATTTTCCATTATTTCTTCAACACGATTGACAACTTGAGGTGTACGTTTCTTAACTGCTCCGCTGAATATTTTTCATATTTCTTTTTTTTCTTGCAGCTCCTTCGTTCCATCAAATTTTCGGGCTTGCTTTATTGTTTTTTATTGAGAATACTTCCCTATCTGCTTGTCCTATACTTTCTATAGTGTTGTTCTACATTTCTGGGAAAGTTCAGTATCCTTTGTTGACTCATTAAGTCATTAATATAACTGTTCATCTAACCATTTCTGATATCAGTTCTTTTATACAGTTTGGTCATAAAGTTTGTAACCAAGCTTATAACCGCATTATTTTACATTTTTAGGAAAAACGCTCGGACAGGTAAATTTTCTTTTTTAAAACGCCATCTTTTGACATTCAATTTTTTTCTATGACGTCATTGGTTTTCGAGTTGATGACGTTATCAACACTTTCTTTAAATGGCAACCATATTATTTTTTTCTCGTTTTTGGTAGATCTTTATATCCACCAAATTGTGATATAAAACAATTGGTATGTTGCATCACAATTTTTTTGAAAAAATTATATAAATTTAGAAAAAAATACGAAAAATTTATTTTTGTACAAAATTAAAATTAAATTAAAAAAAAATCTGAACTTAAATTTATTGTAACAGTTAACGTAAATTTTCAAAATGGACCCCACCAACCAACTGACACTGTCCCAGCCGAGTGTAAACACTTCGTATACTCGCCTCAATTATGTCTGGGGATATTTGTGTAAGTTCTACGCGAATTCGTTCTTTTAAATCTTCTAAATTGTTTCGATTTCAAATAACCCCACAAAAAAAAGTCTAACGGAGTCAGGTCAGGAGAACGAGGTGGCCATTCTATGGCGCCTCTCCGTCCAATCCATTTATTGGGAAATATTTCGTCAAGATAGTGGCGCACCTTCATAATGGGGAGGCGCCCCATCTTGTTGAAACCAAATATTTGGATGGGGTACCATCCTCGTGATTTGGGAAAATAACAGCGAGCGCTGGTACCAGTTCAAATCTTAAAAATTCTAAATATTGCACAGCAGTCAAATTTCCTTAAAAAAAATATGGTCCTAAAATGTGTCGTCCAATCATTCCAACCCATACGTTAACTTTTCCTCTGCGCTGAGTATGACACGCTTGAGTCCAATGCGGATTGTTCTGCGACCAATATCTGCAATTATGGCGGTGAACAGATCCATTTAGACAGAACGTAGCTTCATCTGAGAAGACGATGTTTTCCAAGAAATTTGGATTTTGGCACAACGTAACATTACGTCTTCACAGAACTGCAGTCGACGATCTTCGTCATCCTCGTGTAATTCCTGTACAAATTGAACTTTGAACCTGATTGGCTAATGCAAGTTGTCCGGTGGAAACGTGATGCCTTTCTTCTGCTTCTAGAAGCACATTTAATTTCACATCTTCTCCTACTTGAGGTCTACTTTACCATGGTCGATCTTTTACGGATCCAGTTTCGGTAAACTTTCCAACTAGTTTTGTCACCGTAGACCTGGTAATTGGAGGTCTATCAGAGTGTTCATGGTTAAACAATTCGCATGCTTCTGCATGCGTTCATTGTCTGTCCCCATATCCAACCATAATTAAAATTTCGATTCTTTCTCGCTCAGATAAATGTGCCATTTTTTATATTAGCGCACATGAACAATTTTTACGCAATATCTCAAAAATTTAACGTCAAAAATAGAAGTAAATAATTCAACAATGTTGTCGCTATAGAAACAATTTCAAACTAAAATTTTTGTACATAAATTGTATAAAAAGAAGCAAGAATGTCATAAAGAAATATCTTGCAAAAAAGTGCGTGTTTTTGTTTTTGTAAATTTTTTGCATAGTAACATGAGTACATGTGCTTTTGACGATCCAGTTTGTTCAAGAAGAATATTTAAGTCCTCACACAAGACAGAAGTGTGAAAAGAACTTACTTACATATTTCAGTAAATTTTGTAAGCTTAATTAGTTTTTGAAATCTTCAATTTTTGGGCGATAATTTTAACTAAGAAATGGTCTGCCACATCATGTCAATTTTTTAAATAAATTAAACTTCTTTAGCCCTTTTTTGTGAAACTATTTAATGTTAAATAAGATTTTTTAATAAGTAATTGGCCGATTGGGAGGACGAATTTCTTTTGACCTGGAGCGAATAACGCAGATTGCTATTGATCGCAAAGCATTTACACTCGGCTGGGACAGTGTCAGTTGGTTGGTGGGGTACATTTTGAAAATTTACGTTAACTGTTACAATAAATTTAAGTTCAGATTTTTTTTTAATTTAATTTTAATTTTGTACAAAAATAAAATTTTCGTATTTTTTTCTAAATTTATATCATTTTTTCCAAAAACTTGTGATGCAACATACCAATTGTTTTATATCACTATTTGGTAGATATAAAGATCTACCAAAAACGAGAAAAAAATAATATGGTTGCCATTTAAAGAAAGTGTTGATAACGTCATCACTCTAAAACCAATGACGTCATAGAAAAAAATTGTATGTCAAAAGATGGTGTTTTAAAAAAGAAAATTTACCTGTCCAAGCGTTTTTCCAAAAAATGTAAAATAATGCGGTTATAAGCTTGGTTCCAAACTTTATGACCACACTGTATATTCGTCCCATAAACTGACCAGAATATCTCACTCTTCTGTTATCTCGTATCCATCCTCTTCTTTCTCTTTATTGCTTTGGCTGCTTTGTAAAAGGAAATGGGAAGATAATCATAGCCTCGATAATATGCCGGCCAGAAATTAGCTTAGTTCTTGTGTGTATCCTTACATCAGCGACTGGCAAAATTGTCTATTGTCTAACAATAACGTAATTAATAATTAAGCAAAAATTGTATCTTCATTAAATGTGCAAAGAATTCTTTAGTATTTTTAAAAGTATTTTGTTCACAAATATCAATTAGATCGCTTACTTCGTTTCCTCCATTTTGATCCATATTGTCCTCCAATTTCATTCTTTTCCTGCTCGGCCATTAAACTCTCCGAACATAATAAGCTCTCGATTATTTTCTATCACTGATAATTAAGTGGAGCATTTTATAGAATTGGTCTTTTCTTCTGTTAGGATACTGAAGTTGAGTTTCATACAGTTTTAGTGTCTTAGTCAGTTTTAGTAGTTTCTCAGTTCATTATTGATACGGTCCTACGGTCCTCTACTAACTCTTCCTACGATTTTCTGCTTTACATACGTTCTTATGTTCTTTTGTTTCTATTAACACCACTAGTTCAGTCCTTAGTTTTCCGAAATCCTCAATTATTTCCTGGAGTGTCCGATTACAACTTTGATTTAAACGTACTAAAATTCATAGTCCTTTTTTTGGAGCAGTTGTCGTTTCGTATAAATCCGTCCTTAGTTCCGAAAGGCTATTCATAAGCTTTTTTGTATGTGAAGCTTTCTACGGACGATGGAGAGTAAACCCATCAACCCAACCCTCCTCCTTTATTCGGGCTTGGGACCGGCAGCGACCGCGGTGAGTTACTAAATTCACCCACTGAGTGTCGCCGGCGGAGTTAGAAGACAAAAGTAATGTGGAAATCTATTTCAATAAATGCATTATTATGTTAGGGACGGTTTCATTAAAGAAATATCCAAAATGTTTTAAGTATTTCATTTATTTTGTGCTTAATAGGGAATTAATAGAACAGCAAACATCTGTAATAAAAACTAAAATCATTATTAACATGTCTAGCATAATAGATGCACGTGTTATCTGAAACTACTATTAATTAGCACATATACGCACGCATTTACAATAGTATCTCTACATTCTAGAATCATTAATGTAAACAATATATAACTGTGTTTAACACAGAAATATGTAGTGTAAAAATAACAATTTGTGCACAATAATTGCAAATTATTCTATGCTTTATAATCTATAATTTTATAGACTGTTGTAAAACTTACCCCGGAGCATTTTATAATAAAATTAACAATTTACAAGATAACTTTATATACAAAGTGTAGACTTCATTTCAAGTAACAAAAGCGCAAAACTTGTATATCCCTTTTTAATTGTTTCAAAGTTACAGATCTATGAATGTGATTGTCAGATCATGAAAAAAAATGTAATCCTAAAGTCAATAAAAACTGATTTTAATTAAAAAAGTTTAATTAATAATATTTTCGAAATGTCCACCTCCTCGCTAAATGCAGGCTTGTGCCCGTAAGCCAACAGAAGAAGTACTTACCCGAATTTCATACTTGTTTTGTCGGATTTGGTCGGCAGCCAGGTGAATACGATCCAGCATCTCTTCTCTTGTGTTCGAAACTTGCGCGTAGACTAAATTTTTCATGTATCCCCATAAATAAAAGTCAAGAGGATTAAGATCGGGTGATCTGGGTGGCCATGCAACAGGACCACCTCGACCAATCCATCGTGGATAATTGACGTTAACCCAATTTAGGACAGCAATTCCGAAATGTGGTGGTGCTCCATCCATGTGAAGTCACATGTCTCGTCGAACATTCAATGGGGCATCCTATAGCAGACCTGGCAGTTCGTCAATAAGAAATTGAAGGTAATTGTCCACATTTAACCTGCCAGGAAGAACGACAGAACCGATCAACAAGTCATCGATTAGAGCCGCCCAAACGTTAATAGAAAATTCATGTTGAAATTTAGATGGGCGCATAGCTTTGGAATTTCCTGATGACCACCTGTGCAGGTTTCTCAGATTTATAACACCACTTCTCGTGAAAGTAGATTCATCTGTCCAGAGGACTGTTCTGCAGAAATTAAAATGAAGCCGTGACTGACTTAATATCCAGGTAGAATACACTAGACGAGCATAGTGGTCTGCCTCAAGCAAACCGTGCCCCTGCGATAGTGATATGGATATAAGCTTCACGTTTTAAAATTCGCCAAACTGTCGTTCGTCGCACTCCTAGTTGTCTAGCGATTCGACGTACACTGAGAGTTGGATACCTTGTAACAATAGCTACTGCTTATTCCTCTAAGTCTGCTGGCAAATTTAGTCCTCGGTCGAAAAGATTATCACGCAGTCCGCATTCCCGAAATTGTCTGTGTACTTCCAGAAACGTTCTGTAATGAGGAATGCGCCTATCAGGAAACCGATGTCGGTATTCAATAACTGCTTGACGTGCACTGCCGTTACAGTAGCCATACACAAAATGCATGTCCACATACTCTTGAGAAGAAAATCGGTAAAGCATTTTGAATAAAGAAAACGTGTCCACTCACTAATAAGCTGTTGTATGAACTGAAACGTAATGTAATCCTTTATTAAAAAATGCAACGTTAACCGTCATCTAAATATTTATTTATTATATGATATTCATTGTTCAGCACTTACGAAATAAGTAAGAACCTTCTTTATCATAAATCAATTTCCAGTACTTTTTTTTGTAGATCTCCAAGAAATTACTGTATGCACTACAACACGTGTTTATTTATTTTAGGATAACATTTTATTATGCGACGTTAACAATCACAGGCCTGTTATTAAATCGTATAACTTTTTTTAAATAAAATCAGTTTGTATTGTCTTTAAGATTAGATTCTTTTTTCATGATTTGACAATCACATTCATAGATCTGTAACTTTGAAACAAATAAAAATGGATATACAAGTTTTGCATTTTTGTTACCTGAAATGAAGTCTACTTTACACTCCTAAAATTTGAACATAACGATACGGGACACTTGTATATTAAACTAAATTAACATAAATAGAAAGATACATGAAACAGATATATTGCAGTAAATTAAATGAAACATATTTATTACGGAAGAATTACGTGAGTTTAACATTCATAAACCGAAAAATATTCTTATGGAGTATACGTATAGTGTGTATGAAATGCTAGGAAATACGTTCAGTCAGGATATCGTATGTGTACTAAATTAACGTGAAATAGACAATCGGTTTTATATTAAATATACTAAACTTATGCAAATGAATATTATATGATTTTATTTAGTATAATGGTAGAAGTATAATGTTATGTTTACGAGATGGATGGCTATTGACTACTTAGTCATAACTAAACACACAAAAAAGAGATATTTATCAATACGTTTTGCACGTATTTCGCGGTTGTTATATAATGAAACAGATATGCAAAATACATATCCGTAACTGTAAACATGGACAAACACCTCGTATTTTTAGCATTTACTTCTGTTCAATACATATGTTTCAGCCATCTAGGCCTCATCGGTTGAACTAGTGAAGCAATGTATATACAAATTAATACAGATCTGTTAAACAACGGATCTGTATCTGTATCTTCATTTACGCTAAAATCGTCTCCAAGCCATAACCAGTTTCGTTCTATTAGGCGACACCAATTTAATCAGTGACATCTGATAGCTTGGAGACGATTTTAGCGTAAATGTAGATACAGATACAGATCCGTTGTTTAACAGATCTGTATTAATTTGTATATACATTGCTTCACTAGTTCAACCGATGAGGCCTAGATGGCTGAAACATATGTATTGAACAGAAGTAAATGCTAAAAATACGAGGTGTTTGTCCATATTTACAGTTACGGATATGTATTTTGCATATCTGTTTCATTATATAACAACCGCGTAATACGTGCAAAACGTATTGATAAATATCCCTTTTTTGTATATTTACCGCCATCTGGCGCGTGTTCATGGACAGCACCAATATACGTATTTTTCCCCTTTTTCGTAATAGCCTTGCTATTCGAGCGGAAGGTCGCCTTTTCTGGCCTAGTCGCTTTCTTCCGTCAAATGTCACTGGTTAAATTGGTGTCGCCTGATAGAACGAAACTGGTTATGGCTTGGAGACGATTTTAGCGTAAATGTAGATACAGATCCGTTGTTTAACAGATCTGTATTAATTTGTATATACATTGCTTCACTAGTTCAACCGATGAGGCCTAGATGGCTGAAACATATGTATTGAACAGAAGTAAATGCTAAAAATACGAGGTGTTTGTCCATGTTTACAGTTACGTATATGTATTTTGCATATCTGTTTCATTATATAATAACTAAACACAATTGATAATTAACACAGTAATCTTTAATGAATATGAAGTAAGTACAAATCATGTGTGTTCTATGTTAGCGTCTCTTATTGTAACTTTGTGTGTGTCGGTGTATGTGTGTGTGTGTGTCGGTGTAAGTGTGTTATTCACATATGAATTATGTACCATATTCTTCATATAACATTGTAAAAATACTTGTCTCTGGGTTTGTTTGAATAAAACTAACGGTAAATAAAAACACATATATTAATAATAAATATACACTAAAAACACTTAAGAACTAATGACAGTATTTATTTCACATTTATATATCAATGTTCTAACACGAAGGCCGGTGCTTCAATGAATCTGTTTCCTACTTCCCGGCTGCTTATATAGGGTTGGAGATTTCCTTCTAGTGTTTTCGCGAGGTATACTACGGCGTGTTGGGCTGTGACGTATCCTCGGATGATTCACATCACATTGCCCTCTTCTTAAAGAAAAAAGTTTAATCCTGAAACATGTCATTTTTTGGTTTCCTCAAGCGATGACGAAATTTACAGGTAGGCTCATTGTTCCAGTGCGACTTCATATGGAAGTAGCAGTCTACGGTCTTGTCTGGTCTAGACGGAAGGGAATGTTCAGGCCGGTAGTTGCAGAGCAGAATTTCCATACCAGTATGTTCGAATAACACTTCTAACATGCTTCTTACAATTCTCCAGACAATCCAAATCACAACCCAATTTTGGTACTGCTAATTTCAACATGTCGTATTGCAACATTTGTTTACGCAAATATTGTTGAAATAAGGTATCTCCAAATATTAATCTTTAATTATATGCAGACCACATATGACGCCATCTATATGTAAACAGTGGAAACGGTGAAAATAAATGTGATAAACTTAGAGCAAATGATACACATTTATTTTTTGTTATGTGACTGACTTTATTTCTTACAGTGAACATACAGTAAGTAGTTGTTACTGTATGTTCACTGTTACATCTCCCCGAGAGATATCTCGCACTCGATAACCGAGGTTGGGAAGAGAGCCACGAAGAAAACTAATACGCAAGCTTTTTTTGCCGATATATGAACGTAAGCAGATGCACTTACAGGTAGGTTCACAATAAATAGAACAGAATAAAATAGAGAAAGACGCTAATTTGCGTCAAAATAATGAAGTGTCTACGAACACGTAGCAATCCTTAATTGCTGTAAGCATCTTAGGATAGACGAACCTGGGTTTTCTACGACACTTTCAACGACAGTGGTACGTTTTTGGCTGACCTAACGGTACGAGTTCGAACTAGGAATTTTACATCAGTAACTTGGCCATTTATCTCAAATTTTGCAATTAGCTTTATAATGGTTTTGCGAGAAGGTGATTTATACCGATCAAAAACACCACGAATTCTATGAACTTTCTTGCCGAAATTTTACCATGTCTATAATGAATCTTCACTATTTCTATAGGTTGTTGGAGCGTGTATCGTTCATTTTCTTAAATCGTATAGTTTTTACTAACAAATGTCAAAAATACAAGGCTTGCTATTCAACAGATTAAAAATGCCGCGAAATTTAAAATGGTTTACTGAAAAACTATATATTTACAAATATTCGTATGTATTTCTTTAATTTTTGTTTTAGTTATAATTATCCTTTCATTTAATATTTTTTTTATTCATATGTACGTATATTCGTTAGTTTGTCCTGTTATTGATTTATCCATTGGACAATAAAGTTAATATTATTATTATTACTAGACCTGTGTTGTGTCTGCACGTTATATTAGCGAAATATGTAACATTACTTCATCTTAGGCAATAATAAATTAGGTAAATACGTATTTAAACTAAACCTACTGCATAAATGCTATTACAACAAGCGAAACAATTATAATTTGTAATAAATATAAGTTTACTTAGCTAATTAACGTTGATGCTAGAAATTATTCAAATTATAAAGCTTCTCAAATATTAACTAAATGCGTCAGTAAAACAGTAAAAAGAAGGGCACTATCTACGTCATAATTGATGTAAACTTATAAAAATAGGTAAACTCAGCGATGATTTGCTTAACTAAATAACTTCGGATTGTAGCGATGCTAAAATGTATAATTTAATATCCAATTTACCTTCGGCTCTCCATATTACTCAACTGTATTCATTGAAAATGCATTTTAACATACTAATTTGATATTGGAAGTCTTTCCAAGAATACATATTTTCTTCTATTTTTAATAATTAATAAGAAAATTAGTTACCTATTACCGCAACGATTTAGAATTTGGTCAGTTAGTTTTGTAGGTTTGCTTAATAATTAATAATACTTTGAAGAATAAACTTGAATACAGACTAGCGTAAATATTATAAAAATTAATATTAAATGAAAATTAAAACTTTATAAATTAAGTCTACGTCAATATCAACCTTATGTATCTCTGTAATTGTGGAATTTAATATTTAAAACTGTCTATTTTTATATATCGGGTGTCTTGTTATTGTTTGAAACTGATAGTATGTGTCAAATTTTGGTTAAGTTTGAACCGATGCACTTGGGTCGACCGCATCAATTAACATTAGGTAATCACTAGAGACCGGACACGAGAGGTTGATGACTCATCGCCGCCCACGAGCGTACTATTAAACATTTGTATTTTTAAAGTTTTTAATTTTATTTACATAATTATACTTATAATAATAAAACGGGTATGTATACGGCTACAAAATACGAAATACATTTTTATTTGTTCATTTTGTAGTTCAAATTGAGTAAAGGAGTATTAATATTTACTAGCAATACTTTCTCAAGGTCCTCTTCTGTAAAATTTGTTCTCTTTGAATGAAATACATCCTTGTAAATAGAAAACGTCCTTTCTACATCGCAACTGGTTATAGGTGCATACTGGAAATATTCTTTTATTTCCGCGTATTTTGCAGTTAGATGTTGTAGCATTGTCCCCATATCCAATTGCCGCAATGTTATTTATTAAATCTGGATTTCTATTAAACACTGCGTCTAACTTATGCCGAAGGCTACATCCGAAGTCACTTGGAATACTTTTCAAATTATTAATAGCCACATCTAATGTCGTTAAACCATCATTTAATTTGAGATTTCGATTTTCAAAATAAGTGATTAGTTTTGTCAAATTTCCAAAGTGTTCCTGAAAAAAGTACAACTGATTTTTTAAATGTGGAATTTGTGTTAGTTCCTTGCACTCAGAAATATTCCGAACATCGTCATTTAAACATGCAACGAAATTTTGTAAACTATCGAAATTTTCTGCATAAAAACTAGTAGCTTCCAACCATGTCCCCCATTTAGTTATTACTGGAGAGGGAGGCAGTGACAAAGATGTCAGTTTTTTCCTGTAAAGAGCTACTCGCAATGGTGCTTTTCTGAAAACTTTTTTAAAAGCGGATACAAGTCTATCAACTTCTGGAAAGATGTCTCTGATATATTCCCAGATTCTGTGGAGACCATGTGCTACACAAGCAATATGCAGCATATTAGGATGTTTCCTTTAATAGTCTGCCTGTTTTTAATATTTATGCAGCACTGTCACTTACAAATAAAAGCATTTTTTCTTTGAACCTGTCGTCCGAATGAAGAATATTTTGAATATTCTCGTTAATGGTTTTAGCAACTGTTCCCGCATTAACTGTATTTATAACTTTTGTTGCTATTCCATATGCGTTATATGGAATAGTTTGATGTAGTACACCAGCTACAACATTTACCACCACACAGCGTCCTAATATATCGACAGTTTCATCGGGACTTATCCATAGGTACTGATTTGAAAGATGGCTTCTAATGGGTTCTACTGCTTTCGTGGAGCAGTTAGAAACATAATATTTGCGTAAGGTGGATTCATCAGGAACATTTCGACTAGTATATTTTTGAAGAAATATTTTTAAAGTGGGATTGTTAAGTTTATTTAAAGGAATATTAGCCGCCATAAAATTGTCAGATTCCAACGGATCCAATTTCTGTGCATGTGTTTGCGTTGCAAAGTGACGTTGTACGTGCGATTTCATGGAATTTTTTAACGATATTTTACAGATTTTGCAATAAATTTCGGAATCACTGACAATGGACATACAATCAGTATAACCGTCAATCCAACTGCCATTTTTTTACGATGCCGTTCTCGACGTTCTTCTTCCATATCATATCTGAAAAAGTAACTTAAACAATACTCTAGATCTAAATAAATGAAAACTAAAAATGTATGCGTAAGTTATTGAAACTGAACGAAATTCAATGCGCACTTACGTCGAAATAATTGGGAGAAGTAGATTCAATCAAACGATATTAAACAGGATCTATCACAAAAATTACGATGTAATTAACAGTTAAAACTATGAAAACAAGAAACTAACTCACAGCACTTTATTTATCTTACTAAATATAAACTAATAATTAAAATAAATTATAAAAACCCCGCTTCTATCTACGCTCATGAAAACAGAAATTTAACTGTAGCAAAAAACGTCGCAATTGTCAATGAAAACAGATGTGCGCGCTATCCAGATGAATAGTGCATTCAATAACTGCGTGATGTACTTACAGATGTTGTAGACTATTTATATCGTCCGTCGTAATGACGACGTCATTTCAACCCGATATTTCCAGTCTCTAGTAATCACTTTTGATTTTAAATATAAAAATTGTTTGATAAAATTATTTTTGATTTGATCAATTTCTTTTCGAAATGTTTATTGCCAATATTTGCTAATTGCAATTATTGGAGTTGTTCCTCAAATTCTTGCAAAATTACTCAATATCTTTTCGCATTGATTGTATCATGGAAAAATGCAGGCCCTACTATTCTACAAAGTAATATTGCTACCCCCCAAATGCCAACTTTATGAGGTGTAGGTCTGTTTCCACAAATGTATGAGGGCTTTACGTTGCACATGTCCTATGATTCTGTTAATTTACATAACCTGATAAATGGAAACAATAGAACCTCATCAGCAAAGAGCGGACTGAAGCGATTGAATGACCAATTGCCCCGATAAAACGTTGTGGCGGGTCAGGTATAGTATGCATGTTATAACAGCTCCACTATTTGCTTGCTCGATTGCATTCATCGAGCAGGTGTTTTTATTTCCTTCGTTATGAATAGTACATTGTGTGTATTCCTTCATAAATTAAATTTAACAGTGGCATGTAAGACGGAATATACATTTATATATTATTTCGTTAGATTCGTTGAAATAATCGCTTAAAAAATTATATCCGATAATTTCCAAAGTGTTTCTCGTGTTTACATGCTGTTATATATGCATATACATATATGTATTTATTGTTCTTGAGATAGTATATTTTCTATTCTCTTCTAGAACGGATTGTTTCTGGTTTCGTTTCTTTCAGTGTTATTTGGTTTAAAAAATCAATTTTATACGGCTATATTGTATATTTATCTTATAATTTTTTATAAATATTAAGTTTAATTTACTACCTTATTTTTCCAGTAGTTTTCGTTTCTTCTTTTTAGTCCATTTCTTTCTGTTCTTAGTATTTCTCTTTATTTTCATTAACTATGGAGAAGTATCGTAAGGCAACCATGGTAAGATGGATTAAAGGCCATACAGATTGGTTGCATATTCGTAATGATACCCAGATACAATATGATCAAATATTTCTACCCTCTAGAAGGCCATGAAATTTTTCTTCTTTAAACTTAAGTTGGCAGTATAAGTTTAAAATGTTTAAGTGTAGGTCATGCAGATTAGGTTATACCGTTGACAGATTAGTGTCAATAAACCAAAACAGTACCCATAATGACAGATGTATTTTATTTGTCACTGTCAACGGTATAACCTAATCTGCATGACCTACACTTAAACATTTTAAACTTATACTGCCAACTTAAGTTTAAAGAAGAAAAATTTCATGGCCTTCTAGAGGGTAGAAATATTTGATCATATTGTATATTGCAGTGCCTGTTCATTAAGTTTAAGGCGTCCACAAATGTGTAATGTGCAGAGACATGTTTCTTCGAAAATTCATCTAGATAACATATGTCCATTTGCACCTGACACTTTTAACGAAGAACTGTGTGAAGCTTCTTGGTGACCAATATCCCATTCAAAAAGCTTAACAATCTAGTCCTCAAGAGGTTTCTTACAAAATATACTGATCGTCATATACCAGATCAATTTACTTTACGTAAATACCACTTTACCAAAATATTGTTTGAGAACCATTGAAAAAATATGAACCAACTTATCTGGTCATTATCTTTGGATAAATGCAGACGAAACAACGAATGTAATGGGACGATATGTGTTAAATGTAGTTGTTGGTATTCTTCATCCGACAACTTCATACCAACCACACTTAATTGCAACTAAAATATTGGCAGTCGTAAATGGTGAAACAGTTCCAGAAGTAATTAATCAATATATTCATAATATTCTGTCATCGGATAACAACTATAAATACAAGATGCTATTATTTTTGACTGATGCGGCAGCTTATGTGTTAAAAACAAGAAAGTTGTTAAAGCAATCTTATCCCAATAGCTAACTAGAACACATACGCTTGGTAAAAATAACAAATGATAGTAAACATCTCATGAATGGAACAAAATAGAGACATAATTGTATACACGAAAGCACTTTAGAATCCCATGAAGATTTCAGCTATGTAAAAACATACAGGGTATTTCATTAAAAAAACTCAAATTGATTACAGTTTCCAAAATAACACGAGCAATATGTAGATTAGAAATATGTTCTTAGAATAGCTTGCTTAAAACCATAAAACTTTTGTTTGAAAAATTTTTCGAAAATTTCGATAGTTTCAAAAATATTTAAGTGTTCCGGAACATTTGAATAAGCCTGTATATTTTAAGCAGTTGACTTATAATCAATTTATAGAAACTTATCCAGGAGAATAAATTGAATTGAATATCGTTGTTTTTCACAACTCAGTGTTAGAATAATCAGATGGTTTTTAAATGCTGTTGTGAACATTCACTTAAGAACCTGAAAAAGCAGCTACATTTCTAACGAAAACTTTTTGACTTGTGTTTAAATAATTATTCTTAAAAGGATGTTCAGGCAACACTAAGGTGTTTTGACACACAAGTCACTGTACGAAATTGAGACTTTCTCCATTTCTCATAAAATTTTAAATGAAAAATACCGAACTGAGTGTCAAAGCATTTTGGTTCTGTACTAGAATCGCTGAACGGATTCAGTAATAAAAGTGCGTGATCACCTCGTGAGCAAGACAAAAATGCATTCTATTGGTCGGCGGCCAAGACCGTTTACATTAGGCGATTCGGCAAACTAAATTGTTTGTCACAGTATCACAGATCAATCACAGATGGCAGATTTTTATTTATTTTTACGTTTCTGTTTGCGTTAATTCTGTTTTGTTTGCATTTATTCTGTTTTCTTTTGGATATTTTGATCAGTATTTTTAAATACGCACGTAAGTAACTAGTAAACCGAAATGTAACGAATTATAAGTCATTCTATCTTCTAGGTTAGAATTCGACAGGAATTCAAATATTACTTCAATTTCTTTGTTTCGAGCTAAGTTATACGTGTTAAGCTATGGAATATTCACCTCCAAGAAAGAGGCCAGCAAAACACTTCTCAGTAGAAGAAAAAAACGTGGTTTCGAATATATTTAAAACCAGTCTTGACCAGCCAGGTACATCAAAAGTTGATAGTGTTGAAACGACTGCAAAAGCGGCAGGTAGCCATTATTTTTGTTATAAGAAATTATAACAAACTGATAATATTTTTATCATATTTATAGGGATTACCACTCGCGGTGTTTATAATATATTGAAAGAACATAACACTGAGCAACAATTTAATCCACCAAAAAAATATCAGTGGAAAAGCGGTGTTTTGGGTACTGTTGATGAAGAAACGAAAAACAGAATTCGTAGAATTGTTCATTCATTCTATTTTAAAAACGAACCACCAAGTGTGCAAAAAATTCTCGCAGCTGTAAATGAAACAGAAGATCTGCCTAATTTTAAAATATCGACATTCAGGATGATCTTAAAGGAACTAAATTTTCGGTAAACTATCTAATGCCGTGTTTACACGATCAAATAAATTCATGAAATTTTTGACCTTGAATTTATCGGAGCGTGTAAACACTAAAATTGTCGTGAAGTTTTTCTTGTCAAATAATTCATGAATAAATTGTCGGATTAGAACTCGCTCTAATTTTTCGTCAAGTTTCTAGGGAATTATGGTTACATTTGAGTTTAAAATGTATTGCCAACATTCCCATTGAGTTGTAAATACACGTATATGTACATCATTGTATACAACGCTACACGTTGTCTTATTTTTGCTTTTTTTGTAATTTTCATATATCAATAATTAATAATACGTTGAACCTAACCTTCAAATGAACGAATGAAAACAAAAGAAATTGGGCACAGTTGCTGGAAAACAAATGTCACTATTTGATGGTTGGTCATCATGATTATTGTGAATAAAATATTGGAAGAACTTTTGCGTTTACACGGTCCAATAAATTGATAAATAAATTCAGGAATTTCTTCATGAAGAAATTCGTCAATTTATTCATGAATTTATTTGACCGTGTAAACACGGCATAAGTTCTGTAACCTTTACTACATAAATATTATTTATATTAGGTATTACGTGTTTCATAGTAGTTGATGTTATATTTCTAGGTATGAAAAGAGAAAGCGCAATAGCATCTTGAAAGAAAAAGAAATTATTGCTTGGAGAAGAAGAAACCTATGCCAAATTATTCAATTTCGTATAGAAGGAAGGCCTATATATTATTTAGATGAAACATGGGTGAATGCTGGGCATACTGTAAGCAAAGTATAGACTGATAAATCTGTTCTGACTGCAAGGCAAGCATTCATAGAAGGGTTGTCTACAGGCCTTAAAAACCCCTCCGGAAAAGGAAAACGTATATATTTATACTTATAAAATGTAAAAGTTCTCATCAATAATAAAAATATTTCATTTATTTAACGTACTTGAATTTGTACAATATGAAACAAACATGTAAATAATTTACATATCTGTAACTATGCACATGGACAATACACCTCGTATTTTCAGCATTTACTTCTGCTTAATACATATGTTTCTGCCATCTAGGCGTCCTCAGTTAAGCTAGTGAAGCAATGTATACAAATTAATACAAACCTGTTATAAACAACTGGTTTGTATCTGTATTTAAAATTACTAAAATAGCCCACATAGATCAAGCAAGTTCCGTCCTATAAGAAGACAACTATTTAATAATTGACATCTTACGGGCGAAAGAGACTTTGTCCGGAGGGCTACCTATCGTTCGAACAGCTAAGCTGCTACGGGAAACGATAAAATACGTATGTAGATGTAGTCCATTAACAACCAGCCAGATGGCGGTAAATATACAGAAAGGTTTTGTTTAAGTATGACAATACGTTAAGCACGTATAAAGCATTTGTACGTAAGATGTCAATTATTAAATAGTTGTCTTCTTATAGGACGGAACTTGCTTGATCTATGTGGGCTATTTCAGTAAATTTAAATACAGATACAAACCAGTTGTTTATAACAGGTTTGTATTAATTTGTATACATTGCTTCACTAGCTTAACTGAGGACGCCTAGATGGCAGAAACATATGTATTAAGCAGAAGTAAATGCTGAAAATACGAGGTGTATCGTCCATGTGCATAGTTACAGATATGTAAATTATTTACATGTTTGTTTCATATTGTACAAATGCTTTATACGTGCTTAACGTATTGTCATACTTAAACAAAACCTTTTTGTATACTTGAATTTGTTTTATGATTATAGCCACTTTGAGTGTTCATATGTTTTTATCGTTTTTAAACAACTGAGAAAAATTATTTAAAATAACACAGTTTTTTCATCTGCAAAATAGTGTATTCGTTCATATTGGGGATTACTACGTGTTAATTTATAGAGACAATACAATTGTAAAACGTTTTTATAGAAAACATTTGAATATGCACAATTTCTTATGTCAAATACTACGGCGATAACTATTTTACCGACATTGATCCTTGAATGATTCCATGTGCCTGTGTGCATACGGTTTCAGCGATTTGAGTATAATTCATTATTTCTGTAATATGATTTCAATGCTTCAAATACCTGCGTCAGCAACTCTTCAACCTCTTCAAAGGCAACTATTGCCAACTCGACAACATGCTTATGGCATTAATTAACTATTAGGCTTATTTAATAATAACATCTGAACTAGCTAAACGAAGCGTCAAGTATTACAAATAATCACAGAAAAGATTGTAAGCTAAGTTCTTAAATAATTTTTTATCTCCACAAAACTACTATAACAAATCCTTCAATAAAATAACCTTGGGCAAATCACATGATTATCATACTATTAGCATTAGATTTTAGATTATAATTGTTACAAATTATTCCATAATAAATGATTCAATATTTATACTATGTTAGACGCATTGAAAATATTTCGATTCTTATATATCATCCGATTTTTCTATCTATACGAGGGCGACACTGAAAATTTTTAGAAAATCAAACAAGGATTAATTCTTTTCAAAAAATTATTGTGTTGTTTTTCAAAATATTCCCCTTTAACATCAATACATTTTTGCATTCGATGAAATCAGTCCTTAAAGCAATGATGCCACTCTTCCCGAGACACTTCAGAAACCAGATATTTATAATGTTCCACTGCTTCAGCTGGTGACTTCAAAATGATCCCTTTAATTTTTGGAAACAAAAAGAAATCACGAGGTGCTAGGTCAGGGCTATATGGTGGAGAGTTCATGGTGCTGACGTTTAGGGCATTCAGATACTCAGTTGTTAGTTTTTGTTTATACAACCATACATTGCCATCGACAACAAAGTTTTCTCACGTCTAACTGTTGACGTTAAATGTTTTAGATTTGACTTCTACCAATACCCAATGTGGCCCGAATAAATGCATATAATGTCTGTCGACTTTCCTCCAGCATTGCTCGAACAGCGGAAATATTCTCATCAGTAACAGCAGTTCCGGACGCCCTTTACGAAATTCATCACTAAGAAAAAACCTTGAATTGAATCTCTTTGAATTCGTTATACCAATTATAAATTGTTGCTTTAAATGGGGCTTCTTCGCCAAATGCATTTCTACGCCTATTTTTCACATTATTTAAGCATTAATGACGATTTAAATCCATAAAGAATCATAGTTGGAAATATTCTCAAGTCAAATTATTTTTTGGATGAACAGATGAACACAAATCTTAAAATTATGATAATTAACGAACTACTAGAGCAAATCAAACAAACACAAGGCAATCAACTCGGAAAATCAAAAAATAATTGTTAAATAAATACAAATTTCATTTGTTTTTAGAAAATGGCCAATCCAGATTTTTTTAGTGCTCCCCTCGTATTATCTGAGTTTTTAAATACCGCTCCTTTAAGTTTGCAAGAGAATTATGATACTCACTTAATTTTTTTATATTAGCATTAACATAATAATATATGTACATATAAATAAATTAGGATAATAAAGCGATATTAAGGACAAGATTAAGACATACAATATTTCTAGAGAATATATGGTACTTAGCATTATTTAAATATTAAAGTGTATACATATGCCTCACGGCAATAAGATAATAATGTTTTAAATCCATAGACTCAAAGTTCTTGTAAATAAATATTTTTAAGTCTACCTATTTGCAACCTCTTCATTTGATTAGTCTCCACAAGTTTTGAATTTCGAATGAGTACATTAAGAGTTTGCAACTAAAATTTCGTTCACAACCTAGTCATAAATACTGTCAGTATTTTAATGCCACATAACAAAATAATAGCTCATAGTATAAAACTAAAGTGCATATATTCGAAAGGTATAGAAAATCAGCTTTCAAACGATGTATAATTTATTGGAAGTGCGTCCACGCAGAATTGCAAACGATCAGGTCATCCGTCTATCGATATACATACTGTTTCTAACGATACCATTGTTGGAGCTTCTGGAATATTTCGATTTTGAGGCTCTAAATTCGGATAAGGTTTGTTACAGGTCTTACAAGTTGTTTCTTACAAACATTCCATAATCGATAGTTGAGAAGATACAGATTAAGACTACCAAACTGGCAATCAGAAGCTTCAATAACTCACGTATGGGTGGTTATCGTTTTGTGAGCGAGTGCTGGATCCTTCTTCCTCTTCCGAATCTGTGTGTTGGACGTCAGTAAGTTCAGGCACTTGAACACACTGTTCTTTGTATGACCCCGAATAGATCTTTCAGTTTCACTCTGTTGGTCTTGTGTCCTCCATGGAAGCCACTATCCTTCTCAGGGGAAATTTTAGTACCATCGTAGGATCCAATGTTTCTGAGTCACTATAGTTATTTACAAGTACCTATTACATGAAGGCTAGTTTCCTCTTGTCTTCCACATCTTCTACATCAGGACTCTCTAACGAAGCCCATGCTGTACAGATGCTTTCTTAAGGGACAACGTCCGGTTATTAAACCGGTAATAATTTTGCTGAATCCTATTGAAACTCCTTTTCTTCACTTTACACAAGGAAGCTATCAGAGGCTTCACTACAGTTTCCAACAGTTTCTTAGTACACCTGGGTAAATGTTTTCACTCCAATCTCACAAAAATCAATAGGAGAAAACACGTTCGTCGTATCAAACCATTACTGAAGACGAATGGTCGCCATACAGGACCGTTGTTACAATCCTCCGGCCTTCTACAAAACTTCGAGTATACGCCCCATCAACCTGTCGATTAAATTTTTCCTCAATAATAATGATTGATATTGGACGGGTGTTGCAATCTTCCCGCCTTCTAGGAAACTTCGGGTATATGTATGTACTATCATCCTGTCGATTAAACTTTTTCTCAATAGTAGTAATTTTTTTGCCTTAACAACTTAACAACTTCTTCGGTCTTTCGGTTCTTATAATGTTCAAGGTGTTCAAGGTATTACAAGATAGTGTTTGCTCTTTATGGCTAAATCTTCCGCAATTATACGATAGACTATTCTATGGAAACAAACAGAAACCATTAGATGGCAGTTCTCGACTATACAGCGAATTTCAATCTTTTAGGCATTCAGATACTCAATTGTTAGAGCAGTAATGTGAGCCCGAGCACTTTCGTGATGCAAAATTATCCTTCCTCTTCGAAGATCCTTCAGCGTAATAGTGAAAACGAGCATCTTCTTGTTTTGGCTTTTTTCCCGAATAACTTTTGTTGAAGTCGACCCATTTTCAAATATCCAAATTGCCGATTGGTGTTTTTTCTCATATTCATAGTAATATGCACAAATTTCATTATCTGCAATAATGTTGCATACTAGATAAGACGACCTTTTGGCAAATCGATATAGTATAGATTTACATCATTCTTTTTAACTGAAATCAAATTGTGGGAAATCCAACGCGAGCATAGATAACTTACGTTGCCCAAAATGTTTGTGTTAATTGCCTTCACATCAATCTTGAGAATTGTTTGAACACTACTTAAAGCAAAATGCCAATTCTCTTTATCATCTCCCGAATAGCAGTCGTTTTTTACATAGGAAATGACATTATGAGTCGACCACATTAAAATTCGTTGTACCACCGACATGACTTGATCTACTCAAAACATTCCTTACAGCTTAAACCACGTTTGTTATTGTAAAAATTCACTTTTTGATAATTCTCTTTGTTCAGTTCCATAATTTATTATGCAAGTGACTACTTTAAACCGTTGTAGTTTTTTTTTTTTTAACTATCACTGTTATTAATTTTGCGAATAACCAGGTTTTCATGTGTTAACCAAAGTATGTTCCTCGTATTATCTGATGGTCCAAATAATATAGGAAGTAATAGATCAAAAGAATCTGTATATCTAAATACGAAGACATGACAATATTATAAATGTTAATTTGGAATTTACTCAGTACCACATTCGTTCTTTAAAATCAATTGAAAATATTACAAATTAATCGCAAAATCTAAAACTAAATTAACTATTAAAATATTAAAATAATGCTAACACTTTAGTGAATTAACATAACAAGTATTCATTTCGAAAGTCAATCTAGTAGCATGTGATTTACTGAGAAAATTTTGAAGTATGTCGTAAATTAAAATTTACTGCTTAACCTACGAAGTCGTATATTTTGACAGTTTCATACATACAAATAAATAACAAATAATTGGTATTTATTTAAAACTATAACAAATGTTGAAAATGTTGTCCTTCAAGATCAATGCACTTTAAAATCCTCCGTTCAAAATTTCTGATGATATTCTGCAACATTACTTGTTATTAATTTCCATGCATTTCTGTTCGATTCTCTGTAGCATATCATTCAAATTCAATATAGGTGTTCGAAATATGTTATTTTTTAGATAAGGCCACAAAAAGAAGTTTCAAGGTGTTAAATCGCATGAACGTGCAGGCCAAGCAATTTCAGTATTTCGACTAATTATACGCTCATCAAAAAATTCTCTTAAATAATCCAAAGATTCTGCAGTACAGTGACAAGGTGCTCCGTCTTGTTGGAAATATGCATTTTGAAGTTCATCATCATGCAACTGATTGACAAATGGTTGTAAAATTTTCGTACGGTACCTTTGAGCATTTAACGTTCCCTGAAAAAATATTGGTCTAATGATTCGCCTTTGGCTTATCGCTGCCCAAACATCAATTTTCTCTGGATGTAGCGATTCTTCATTAATTACATGTGGATTTTCACTACTCCAAATTCTTGTATTTTGTGAATTTAGGTATCCCGTTTTATAAAACCATGCTTCATTAGTAAAGATGACTCTTTGCGAAAGTTCTCCATTATTGTTCATATTTACAAACCAATTACAAAACTGTAGTCTACGTGGGTAATCAATTTCTAACAATTCTTGTACTGCTGTGACACGGTATGGATAAAGTTGCATATCTTTTTTTAATAACTTGTGAGTTGTACCAACAGAAAGGTTTATTTGTTGACTCAAATGTCGAACAGATGTTTGTGGTTCATTTTCCATTATTTCTTCAACACGATTGACAACTTGAGGTGTACGTTTCTTAATTGCTCCGCTGCCTGATTTTCTTAAGAGACTATCGTTTCAGAAAAAAGTTTTAAAGTTATATCCAAAGTATTCTTAAATTGTATATAATCTATTACAAAATGTCGAAACGCAACTTAAAATTCTACCATGCAATCTTGAACTGAATAAACCCATAAACCATCAATTTTATTACCATTTCAAAAATAAGCCAGGACTAAAAAAATTTTATGTTCTAAAGTGAAAGCCATTTTAAAACTGAGAAGCAATTTATTTAAACCAGAATCGACGCACGATTATTTTATGCACTAACTGATATTTGTGATTGACATTATCAAATGTCATTTGGATTTACGTTTACGGAACAACAAACACATAACGGGTGTTCATTTGAAAAGTAAATCTAGTAGCATGTGATTTACTGAGAGCATTTTGAAGTATGTCGTAAATTAAAATTTACTACTTAACCTACGAAGTCGTATATTTTGACAGTTTCATACAAATAAATAACAAATGTGATTTTATCAAATGTCATTTGGATTTACGTTTACGGAACAACAGTATATATGCGTCTTATTCTATCAAAATTTCAAAGTAACCTAGATTGACTTTTCAAATGAACACACGTTACTAATATATTTGCGTCTTATTCTATCAAAATTTCAATGTAACCTAGATTGACTTTTCAAATGAACACACGTTACTAATATATTTGCGTCTTATTCTATCAAAATTTCAAAGTAACCTAGATTGACTTTTCAAATGAACACTTGTTACATATTCTGCCGAAAATCTTTTCTTATTGTTAATTTGCACATATTACATTAATATTCTATATCCTGGTGAAATAAAAATTGAATTTACGAATATTTTTCTGTTTGCTAGGAACGTGTTGTCTAATGTTACATACGAATATAATACAACACAGTAGAGGCTTATGACAATGTTGAGTGGTAAGGTTAATCTCCCCTCCCGAACCCCATTTAAAAGAAAGGTTTTAATCAGCTTTGTTCATTAAGTAACTTATTGCTTATTACCAATAAAAAAAATCCATAGAAAAATTATTTTAATATAGCCAAATTGAAAAATCAACTGATATTAAAAAATGCATTAAGCAGTTATTAAATGAAAGTGACTTACCAGGGAGCTCAGGGAGCAGCTAGTTTTATATTTCTCTATGAATTGCACATATTCAGTCTTTAAATAAGACATACTGCTTTCAAAGAAGGCGCATAGAAAAAGATACTTCAATGTTTAGTTCAAAATTAAAAAATACTAAAGAGCTCTTACAATTGTTATGTTAGTTAAGAATAGTAAAATTATCGGAATAGGCCAGAAAGTTCAGAATTGATATAAAATCACTTTTGATGTTTTGCCAAAGCAAGTAAATATTTGTAACTCTAAAGGCAATGAAGCTGAATTATGGCACAGAAGAATGGAGTATATTGGTCTGCATTATTTACATAAAATGGCTTTACAAAACGCAGTTAAAGTAGAAACAAAGAAAATTAAAAATTTAAAATTTTCCTTCGAGTGAATACGAAGAAAATTTATTTTTTAAAAGGTTATTAATTCTATTCAGTTCGGCAACACAAAATAACGCACAGTCATACAAAGGAAATAGTTGACAACTGAAAACAGGAAGTCACGAGAGTACAAAGTAAAATCCGCAAACGAGCTCGTCAACACTGAGTGCAGGTCAGATCGTACTAAGTCAGTAAAAAGTTCATAAAATTGTCGGTCCCCTGATTTAATTCCGAGTTATTTAATACTTGGTTCGAATGCATTAAAATAAACCGATTTTTAGGAAGTTTCTAACATGGGCGTACAAAACCAGCTAACGGCGTTTAATGTTTAATATGTGTAATTCTAATTAGAAGTACGTATCGACGGCGTTTGTTAATTAATAAATTAATACAGACTTTTCGAATAATGCGTTGGGGCTCTGGCTCAGTGGACCTGTAAGAGGAGCCGCTACAGACTAGTATTTGCAAGAAATAAGTGCTTAATTTAGGAAAATTTCCATGAAATATTTGCACTTCATTAAATATCCGATATACTATATACACAAAATACTGGGACATATAAATGTATTCTTTTAAAAGACTATAATACATACTTCACAAAGAAGAAACAGTTATAGTTACAAAGCTAATATTCCGTACAAACATTTACTCTATTGTTAATATTTTATACTAGAAGAACAACAAGAAGAAATTAAAAAACGGGTTTTCGTTATAACGGTTATATCTACTTAACTATACAAAACAAATAAGTTTTATAGCAAAGTTTTCGATACAGTTTAGGCAATAATATTGACTATTTAAGAGTATCGATATAAAAACAAGTTAATTAACAGACTATGTGTTTATACAGAAATCACTTAAGTCTTGCTACAGGTACCTGCGCATCTCATAAATTCAATATATTTCACAAATACTACACACTATACTAATCTAATTAACAATGTAATGTGAACTGAATACTAACAACACATCCAGATATACATAGATATATATATAAGGTCAAATCTTCCTCCATCTCACATATTATATAATATACAATTCTGATACACTTCTATTAACAATTATGAATATTCAACAAACATTAGCGGTAAGAAATTTGTTTATTGTTAATCTTAGTTTACAAGTAAACATATCAATTCATGGAAATTGTATTATTACAGCTTACACTTGCGGTGATCCTACTAACGAACTTCGCAGCATCCTTTCCAATTGATAAAGATATAGGGAAACCGGAAATATCGCCGGTGAAATTGGCGAAAAATACACAAGATACAATCAAGGTAACAACGGTTAAAGTAGACGAATCGAATAGCAGAGAAAAACGTGAGGCTCGTCGATATGACTACAATAGAAAGAAGTTCTTGGCATCAGCGGCATTTGCTGCATTAGGTTAGTGACTTTTTTGTTGTAAATATGTATGTACAATATTTAGATATTTATTTATGTAATATATTTATTATGTGTAATATTTAAGTTGATCTGTAAATTGTACAAATTTTATATAAATATACAACGTTTTACTTGTTTATTTATCTTTTCTTTGATTTGTTTATAAATTAAGAGTAGTAAACTTAAGTATGTTTTTGAAAAGTGCTTCCAGAATCAATTTAAGAAGAATTAATTCAATCAAGAGGTACGGTTACGTATTAGAGAAAAGCCTATCACGCGATTTATGAAAATTTAACTCGGCTTATTAAAATAAAATATGCCTAAACGTGTTCTTAGATTACAGATTCCTCTATAATTTAACACTTTTTATTTTATAAATAATATTTATCCTTCTTAATATTCTACTTTTTATAAGGAACCTGATGGTAAGAGAAGGCGGGGTAGACCGAGGAGAGGATGGCGAGAGGTGGTTATGGAGGATGTACAGCGTGGCCCAAAATGACCGAAGGGGTTTTAATTCCTTATAACTTTTTTATTATATTTTTTTTTGTTTTTTTGTTTTCAGTATTTTGTAAAGAAGACTTGGGGAATTTAAAATGGAACAGTACACAATTGAACAACGTGCCGAAATCGTTGAACTTTACTTCTCAAATCAACGATCCATTGTTTTGACTCAGCGTGCATATCGTCGTTATTTTAATGTGCGGGTTGGACCCTCAGAGTCAACAATAAACCGTCTGGTTGCAAATTTTCGAGAACAAGGGGCAGTAAGGAACCTTCCTGGTGCCGGCAGACGATGAACGGTGCACACGGATGACAATATTGAACGGGTACAGGAGAGTATTCGGGAAGATGGAGAAACATCAACCAGGAGACGTTCGACACAACTTGACCTCTCAAGAGGGTCGCTGCAGAGAATTTTGCATACAATAAGAATGTTTCCATACAAAATTCAGCTTGTCCAACAATTGAAACCGACAGACTACCAGCAACGACTTGATTATGCAATTTATTTTCGTCAAAAAGCAGAAGAAAATCATGATTTTATTCATAATTTAATTATGAGCGACGAAGCCCATTTCCAATTAAATGGGTTCGTTAATAGGCAAAACTGCAGGATATGGGCTACGGAAAATCCAAGAGTAGTTCAACAACGAGAATTACACCCACTTAAGTGTACCGTTTGGTGCGGTGTTTCGTCGGAAAGGATAATTGGCCCATATTTTTTTGAAAATGAACACGGTGTCGCCGTTCCCATCACTGGTGTTAGATATCGGACAATGTTGGAAAATTTTTTAAGGCCAGCCGTGGAAAACCATCCGCAAGTATGGTTCCAACAGGATGGAGCCACAGCACACACTGCGAGGGACACAATGGCTCTTTTACGCGACATCTTTGGTGAACGAATTATTTCCCGTACAAGCGATTTTAATTGGCCTCCGCGTTCACCGGATTTAACCGCTTCAGACTGTTTCCTTTGGGGTTTATTTGAAAGGAAAAGTCTATATTAATAAGCCTCGAACCATACAGCAATTAAAAAATAATATACGCGACGAAATCAACAACATAACACCTGAAGTTTTGCGAAAGGTTATGGAAAGAGCACGAATATGCGAAGCAGAAAATGGTCACCACTTGCGAGATATAATTTTTCATAATTAAATTAAAAATATTCTCCATTAATATACTGTAATTAAAATTTAAAAAAAATTAATAATTAAGTCTTAAATAAGAAGTTATAATGAACTCAAACCCCTTCGGTCATTTTGGGCCAGCCTGTAGAAAGGAAGGCACGATTCCGAAAGTGGTCCAGGTGGACCCCCAGGGGTCCACGGGAGACTCGACGGGGGTCTACTCAAGAATTGGAGATTGTTGGCAAGGGATAGGAAGAAATAGAATAACCTGACCAAGCAATGGGCCTGAGAGGTCTGTAAACGCTTATATATATATATATATATATATATATATATATATATATATATTTCGTCGAATGTTTTCGCGGTCGTTTGTTGAAGCGTTGTTCTTCGGGATATTTCGCCGCGTTTGGATGATTTCGTCCTGAGAAGGACAACTTTCTTCCTGACGTTTCGGTGACATCACTTTCACCTTTTTCTAGAGGATCTTCTCGTTGCGATGGTACTCTTGAAGTTACCATCGCAACGAGAAGATCCTCTAGAAAAAGGTGAAAGTGATGTCACCGAAACGTCAGGAAGAAAGTTGTCCTTCTCAAGACGAAATCATCCAAACGCGGCGAAGTATCCCGAAGAACAACGCTTCATATATATATATATATATATATATATATATATATATATTATAAAGAACCCTCCCTGTCGTCCAAGTAGTAATAATTAATAATAATAATTAGATAATAAATGAAAATAAAATGAATATAATAGAACAATATACGAGAAGCGTATATTTGTGTATTTAAATTTTATGCAAACCGCTCTAACAATATAATTCGTAGAAAAAGTAAACATTCTAATACGTATAACTCAGGCTTCGTGTATAAACTAATATTATTTATTTTAGAGCTCCGGACTAACATGAGAGTGCTCCGTCTTCTACAAGGTGGGTTCTCGTGTCGTATGTTACATACAGTCTTATTCTTTCTTTGTACTTACCAGTATTTCTGAATGATATCTCAGTTGTACTGAAAAAGGTATTTAATTTGCTTAGTTGATGTCAAACAGAGTGTTGTTCGGGGAAAAAATCAAACAAGACGCTGTTAAATTAAATTAGGGTTTAATAAAAGTAACTATCAGAATTCACAACAAACAATTAAATGCACACACATAAAAAAATAAAATATGAAGCAATATTATACAATAACTTTATATACATAATCTTAATTTCCATATACCGGTTATACCAGTGTTGATAAGCACAAGTAAGTTATGTCAAAAATATGAGTACTGAGGTTACGTCAACACGTCTTACATCTAGATGTTTTTATGGTTATACCAATATTGAATAAGCAACCTTTGTTTACAATATAATAATTTAATAAGGATAACTTTATTATTTTGTAATTTGTTTTGTGAATTAAAGGACTTTATTTTGAAATTGTTTTATAAATGCTTTAAGAGCAGAGTTTAAAATTCAATTTTATTTAGGACCTGGATTCGAGTTATTAGAAATGCCTTAAGTTACTTATTAAGGAGCACATAATCATATTCTGTCGTCGGTGAAATTTTGATAAATATCCTAGGGTCCTATGTAGCGCAGAGGATAGAGCGTTAGTCTAGAGAACTAAAGGTCCTGGGTTCGAGTGCCACCTTAGGACGAAATTTTTAAAATAAAAATTTCGTAAAATTAGCGTTGTAATTGTAGATAGCAATATTTACATTTCACATTACTTCGCGAAATAACATCTAATTTAAAATAGTTAATACAGCCGAATTTCCAAGATTTCAAATTATATATATTAATTGTACGGCTAAGAAATTTATTAAATTATACCGGGAGATCCAAAATGTTTGTCGTAAAAAATAGTGTTTTCCGCATGGACGATATCAAAAGTGTATTCCAATTTAGCGCCTGAATATAGCCACATTGAAATTTCCGTTATTTTAGTTGCGATTCTGTCATTGACGTTCGTTATTATTGCTTTTTAATATATTGAAACTTCGTTCATCTCAAATCTCTCTTCCTTTCATTATAATAATTATAAGTATACAACAAATACAACAAAAGTCTTTGAAGGCTATAAAAAAATCGGTTTGCATTATAGGATGTAAGTAAATATGTATGAAATATTTCTCGAAGTTATATAGTTCATTGATTTGTATGTTTTAGATTAATTTAACAATGCCTTATACTGTGGACCACGATAAGTTCATTTTAGAATCCTATTTTCGCAACGGAGAAAAAAATGAAGAAGGCACGTGGGTTTATTCTGTGAGTTTGTGTCTTCAGGAATTTCTAGTCAAGTTTGCGGATGAGGAATTTGACAATGACACAGTAACCAGGCATAACCATAAACTATATAAAATCAGCATAAATAGCACAAAATAATA
Organism: Melolontha melolontha; assembly: GCA_935421215.2. Classification (NCBI taxonomy): domain Eukaryota; kingdom Metazoa; phylum Arthropoda; class Insecta; order Coleoptera; family Scarabaeidae; genus Melolontha; species Melolontha melolontha. Next base: position 15,770,989 of record OW285238.1, read on the forward strand.
AAAGCAAGTCATTGCACACGATAAAATACGATATTTTTCACAACTTATGTGGCGCCACTGAAAAAGTTTGTAACACCATTGAAAAAAAGTGGCACATCTATACTTGATGTCATTTTTCATACGAGCAGCCATGACAGTCTTTTTGGATCTCTCTGTATATATATAGTAGATTTAATTAGTAAATTTAATTAGTTGGCGATTTAAGGTCTGGTTTTACTTAAAAATGCATATATTTAAAACAATCTTACATGTTTCGGCAAGTGATGCCTTTCTCAAAGAATTTAAAATATATATATATATATATATATATATATATATATATATATATTATATTTTAAATTTGGTATTAAATTTTATTCGTTGGTTAAATGCGAATCACTGTTTCAAATGAACATAACCTTATTTTTAAAAGATTATATTTTGTGTGTGTTTGATAACTTGAATTTGATAATGATTAATTTATCGGTTTGTATTTTACAAATATATGTAAATAATTAGGATTTTTTTGTATTTTTTCATTTTATTCAGTGGCTCCATCGTTTATCGAAACGCTAAACTGCAAAAAACATAGTTATTCTACAAATTTCACACGATTACAAACACTGAATTGTTTTTACTAACACTACAAGGAAACTAAACATTTGCAGAGTGAAAAAATGGTAATTTTTTAATCCATGCATGAAATGAAATTCACTGCATTACTTGAAATATTTAGGTATTTACTCGTTCTAGGATAATTATAATTTTATCTTTGGTTATGTTTGGAACAGCGCATTTTGAAATAAAAATTGGAAAAATAGACTCATATAAATATATGTCTCTCAATCTAGTTTTGATAATATATTTTTGTAGTTCTGATAATTGCGGCATTTTAAAAAATAAATTGACTACGGATTTGTCAAATGCGACATTGTCATCAAAATGACTGATGAAAATTTGATTTGCACATTACAAAATTTTAAATTTTTGACATTCACGTCAAAATCGAGTGTCTGAGTTTTCAAGTGCTGCGACTACTGGTTACTTATTATTGATTATTTGGATTATTGGTTACTTTTAAATGTCAGCAGAAATAGATGAACCAAAACACAACGTGTTTCGAAAAGAACTTCATCTCAGTAAGCATTGAGTTAACTAATACTTGCAAATTATTATAAGCCGCTTGTCTTTTATTTATAACTAACTATTTATCTAATATTATTTTGACATTTGTTATTTTGAATTTGTCGTTTTGACATTTGTCATTTTGTGACTAGCAATATAATTTTTCTTACGAATATTTATTTTTACTTAATAAACAATACCACTCATAATGTACACATTGCAATAAAGTATGTTTATTGTTAAAATATATATCCAAGGTGCACAATTTCTTAACGGAGAATGGCAATATTCCTACGCGGAATGTAAGCGACAGTTTCACTTGCAATCTTGTAAAAGGGTTGTGGATTACCTTGGTTGTTTGATTAATATCCCATCTTGAAAGCTTTCTTATTAAATAAATTAATAATCCAATTGTACTTGTTATTAATTTCATCAACATATCTTTCGATGATAAATTTTGACAGCGACAGGTAGATAACCTTCATACCATTTAATCTATATCCGCATTTCAAGAATGCAGAGCATTTGGTGTTATCGTGTTTATTTTCTATAGTGGTCATATTACAGCAGTGCCTATGAACTTTAACGACCATCTTTCTACAAACTTTCCAAACCCATATACATAGATTATACATGTAGCGTAAGAAATAAAATGATAAACACGACCATTTTTCGTTTTATTTTACCTTTGGTATGTTTTTTAAATAAATTATTTTTTCTTCTTCTTTGTGTTGAATATTATTATTATTAAATTAAAGGAGTTAGTTATTATATTAATTCAATAATGTAGAGAATATTCTTAATTTTGTATCACTTGGTATGCAGACTTCAGCAACCCATAATACAGCAAGCTGATATATTTTGGGTTATCGTTCGTATATTTATACTGACATTTAAAAGGCCACTAATTGTCAGAGAGCGGACTCGAGCTATTAATGATTCATAGGCCATAGGCGTCTGCCTTGTATTCGCAATAGTTTTGTTTCTGTAAGCGATCCGTAAGTTTCGAACAATTTGAAACGTGTGGGCACCTACATAAGTGGCACATGCCTACATATGCAGTTAATATGTATCTATCAATGTACAACAGAGCAAATGTAATAAACGGTTTGGTAACCGGCAGCAACTACTGCTGAAACAAAAGTAATGCTGACAAGCGAATTGCGTAGGTATCGAATTTTGAATAAAAATAATTTACAAAGAACAAAACTCAAAACTACGTATTTCCTGTGAAACATTGAAAGTGTAAAACATTACCATGAAAAACTAAAATTTGTTCAAGGTGTTCCTGTGTTAAATTAGTTCTCTTAGATGTTAAAACGCCTTTAAAAATAAAAAATCTCCGTTCCACATCACAACTGGTGATGGGTGCGTGATTAAAATGTTGCAAAAGTACACAATACTTCGAATGTATAGATTTTTCAATTGGCTCTGTGCAGAATTGATATAATATATTAAAATCTGGATTTTTGCTAAATCCAGACTGCATCAACTCTTTGTCTCAGCTTTGAGAAATATCTTTTTAAGTGATGAAAATAACTTATCAACATTTGGAAAATGACCCCTGATGTAGATGTATTCACATACTCTGTGTAGTGCATGTGCTGTACAGGTAACGTGTAGCATATTGGGATAAGATTGCTTTAATAATTTCTCTGTTTTTAACATATAAGCTGCCGCATCAGTCAAAAATAATAGCATCTTGTCTTTATAGTTGTTATCCGATGACAGAATATTATGAATACATTGATCAATTACTTCTTCAACTGCTTCAGCATTTGCGACTGGCAATACTTTACAACACATTTAACACATATCGTCCCTTTACATCCGTTGTTTCGTCTGCACTTATCCAAAGATAATGACCAGATAGATTGGTTCGTATTTTTTCAATGGTTCTCAAATAACATTTTGGTAAGTGGTATTTACGCAAACCACGATCTTTCCGCAAAATCTTCCATAAAGTGGATGGACACATATCCAATTCCTGTGCACGATGGCGGATAGACTTATTCGGGTCTTCCTCTACGCTACGCTCTACAGCAGCAATGACATCTTCTGTACGCACTGTACGACGTCTCTGTGGATGCGTATTAATCATTTAGAGTAAACGTGGTGCGAAAACGTTCCATAGTTAATCGAATTAATTGCTCTGATGGACGATTATGTTGACCGTAAAATGGACGTAGTGCGCGGATACGTATCTCGAACAGAATCATTATTTTCAAAATAAATTTGCACAATTTGGAAGCGTTGTTCAGGCGTCAGTCTATTCATGTTGAAATGCCAAACCAAACTAAACATAAATCACTTGAGAGCTGACAAAATGGCCGCTAGTTAAAAAAGTGTTGCCGACTTAAAGTTCTATACCTCTATAAAAAACACCTGTTAAATGAGAATAGAAAATATACTATCTCAAGAACAATAAATACATATATGTATATGCATGTATAACAGCATGTAAACACGAGAATAGACTTTGGAAATTAGCGGATATAACTTTTTTAATTGATTATTTCAAGAAGTCTAACGAAATAATATGTAAATACATATTCCGTCTTACACGCCACTGTTTAATTTAATTTATGAAGGAATACACACAATGTACTATTCATAACGATGGAAATAAAACACCTGATCGAGGAAGGCAATCGAGCAAGCAAATAGTGGATAGCACGCATACAATACCTGAGACCGCCACGTTTTATCGGGGCAATTGGTCATTCAATTGCTTCAGTCCGCTCTCTGCTAATAGTGCAAGCACAATCAATTAATCACCTTGAATTGAATATACAAAGTGTGTATAAATTGGAGTGCTAACTACACGTGACGATGTTCTTCGTTAATTTCGGAGTCTAAAATCCTAAAACCAAAATTTTGTACCATGCTTCAAACCTCCGCACGAGATTTCCAAAGTTCGGACTTTCAGTGTTTAAATAAGCGTTATTAATCAATTCTTGGTGAGATACGATGAGAAATACGATGAGAAAGAGAGATACGGTGAGAAAGAGATACGATTTAGAGTAAAGAATTTTTTTTCATTAATTATCATTATTATTAAGTATTATTTCTATTTTCTCCCAAGTCGCTTTGTCACCTATTACCGGGAGCACTAAAATTAATAACAATAATTATAATAACTTTGATAGTGCTAGTCAAAGTAGCAAACAAAACGTATCATGAAGCCTGAGGTAAGATGTACCAGTGGCGGCTCGGGGTGGTTCAAAATTGAAAAGTGTAATACGAAAACGCTTACCCAATCCTTATAAATTTCACCGACGTACTGTTCCAGACAAGTACTGTTCATTGTAGAGTTTGTTTTGAGGGAATAGTAAATATTACACTACACAGTTTAATTACATCTGACGATAAACGAAGTCCATTTTACGTGTCTTTGACTTGCAGAACAGTTCTATCACTTTTTCATTAAAGTTTGGGAAATCATTTATACATTCTTTTTCACAAGATAACATAGTAAGGGCATTTAATCTCTCTTCTTTCATTGTATTTCTCAGGAAAGTTTTTATTCTCTTCAACCGTGAAAACTGGCGTTCCGCTTCCGACGTTGTCATTGCGATTGTAATGACAATTTTTAAAAGCGTAACAACTTCATTAAAGGTGTCGCTTAATCCATCCAGCAGAAGACCTAGCAGACCTACAGCACCGACTTCTATATTTTGCCTAAATTCTTCTCTAGAATATAGAACGCTTAATTCAGTTCGTAGTCTGCTTTCATTGAGGCATGGATAAAATTTTACTGCTTCTTTAAGGCAATCTTCCGGAATTTTTTTTTGGAAAGAGAACTGTTTAAAAGAAATTAAGTTTGCTAATATTAAGTGCCCTGTATACCGAAATATAGTTTTTATTTCTAGCAAAATAATATTGCACACTTCAATAGTTTCCCTCCTTCTTTGGCTACCATCAGTTACTCTTCGCCGCTTTGATGGTCGAGGAGTTAGTTCTGGGTCATTTTGTTTAACCAACTGATTATCTGTGTCAGCGATTTCGGTTCGAATTTTTCCAATAGCGCGTTGAAAATTATCTAAATTATTCTTGATTTTTAATGCATCTGTATTGACATTTTGTAATTGATTAAACAATATGTCCACATGTGGCATAATTTTATGAAAGAAAGTTAACCAATAGATAAAATTTTCCTCCTCTAAAATTCGCAAATTGGCACCAGCTTGATGAATGGTAGTTTGTAAACTAGCTTCACCCTCGATTTGTTCTAGAGCTTTAATTATTTCTTCTCTGTGCTCATATATTGTATTCACTGTTCTAGAATTGAAGTTCCATCTTATTTTTGAAGAACGAAGTAAGCTTTTTCTCTGAAGGAATTCTTCCAATCTTGCAGCTCGTTGTGGTGAAGTGGAGAAAAATTTACATAATCCCGTCAGATTGGCAAAAAAAAATCTGCAATTACTACTGCTCGATGTAGCATGTGACATAATTAGATTTGTTTGATGTGCATAGCAATGTACAAAATTAGCCCTTGGATACTGGTCTTGGACATGTCTTTGCACGCCGTTAATAGCACCACTCATGACTGCTGCCCCATCATAGCTCTGTGCAATCAGTTTTTCTGAATCATCAACAAGCAAACTAATTTCGTTAAGGATGGAGACAGATAAAGAATTAGCATCATGTCTACTAGGCAAAAGAAATTTCCAAAATCTTTCGACCGGTCTCGCGTTCACAATATATCTAAAACAACCACCAACTGAAACTGATCGGACACATCTGTGGTTTCATCAGCTATCACAGATATGAAGTCGGTTGCTTTAATTTCACTGGCAACTTGTTCATGATACACGTTCAACATTGCATCAAGCAGCTCATTCTGTATCGTTTTTGATAATCCCTTAAAAACCGGTGCTGCTTCGATGTGATCTCTGAGCGATTTATCCAATTCTGCCGTAAAATTTATCAATTACCGAAAAATGCCCTTGTTATTCGCCGTTTGCTGTTCATCGTGACCCCGAAGTGCCAGTTCAAACGCGCCACAAAATCTAATGCAATTGATTATTAAATTTAACACATGCCTATTTTTTGTTACCTTTTCATTGTGTTGTTGAATTGCTTTTCTATATGATGAATCTAAAACATTCTGAATTTTTTCCTAACATTCTTAGACTAAATATATTTTTCAAATGCCCTTCGGAATTTTCATGTTTAATAATTTTAGCACTAAGATGAATTAAGTCTCTTATTCCGTTCTTTGACCAAGACGGTTCACCACCAAACAAAAGACACGGAAAACAAAACAAAGTATTTTTAATTTCACACCCACAAATCCAGTAATTTTTCTGATAAATATCCATTTTGAATTTTCTTATAACGTCTTTACCTTTAACAGATTGTTTATTTTCTAAACATAATTGAGGCATCGGCCTTTTAAGATTTTTTACTTCGATTTTTTCATCATACGTTAACCGCGAAAACGCGTTGTTCTCTAAAGCAGCGACGGAATTTATTTTACAACGGCCGTGAGCAGACTGGACCACTTGCTCAAACGCTATGTATTATACGACATTGAAGTAGCGCAAAATACAGTTCTCCCCACCTTCAATGTAATGTTAATGGCTTAACGGAGCAACAGTTGGGCTTTGCTCATTATATCTGTGCCGACGATCGGTGCATGTACATTGTTAGCGTGCCACGTTCCTCGTCAATAACTATGAATACATAATATATATAATAAATAAATACTTTCACAGTTAGTCGCCGCTTGGTTTGTTTTGTTTCATAATTCTAGGGGGTGCAATTGCTCACTTGCTCTCATTAAAGAGCCGCCACTGAGATGTACACAATATTCTTGATGACGATCGCGAACGCTTAAACTAAAAAAAATAAAAAGCTAGTTTACATTATAAAATCAATATTACTACTAATCAATAAACAATTATTTAAAACAATCAGAAATTAAACCAACTTCATCATATATAACACACCACTCTATTAATTAACAAGGTAATGCGAACTAAATATTGACAACATGTACATATATATATATATATATATATAACACGAGATTCTTTAAAACTGCATACACGATTTTACCACTAATTATGAAGACACTACAAGCATTAGCGGTAAGACCTTCATACTGTTATATATACTGTGTATTTTTGTTTAAAAAAAATATATATTTTAACAATATAGCTTATATTTCTGGCGATACTGTTAGTAAATCTTACAGTATCTCTTCCTGTTCCTGAAGATATAGTAAAATCCGAAACATCAACAGTAAAATTGGCGAATAATACAGCAGGCACTGATGTAACAACAGTTAAAGTGGATGATTTAAAAAGCAGAGACAAGCGGGAGGCTCGCCGATATGACTACGATAGAAGAAAGTTCTTGGCATCTGCATTATTTGGTGCATTGCATTAGGTTAGTCACATTTTTACTATAAATATGTACAATATTTTAATATTTACTTAATATATTTATTAAAATAAATAAATATAACAAAAATAGTATGTGTTAATATCTGTAAATTGTAGTATATTTTATACAAATAAAATGTTATATTAATCGTATCGTTATGTTCAAATTTTATTAGTGTAAAGTAGACTTCATTTCAAGTAACAAAAACGCAAAACTTGTATATCCATTTTTATTTGTTTCAAAGTTACAGATCTATGAATGTGATTGTCAGATCATGAAAAAAATGTAATCCTAAAGTCAATACAAACTGATTTTATTTAAAAAAAGTTACACGATTCAATATCAGGCCTGTGATTGTTAACGTCGCATAATAAAATGTTATCCTTAAATAAATAAACACGTATCGTAGTGCATACAGTAATTTCTTGGAGATCTACAAAAAAGAGTACTGAAAATTGATTTATGATAAAGATGGTTCTTACTTATTTCGTAAGTGCTGATCCATGAATATCATACAATAAACAAATGTTCAGATGACTGTTAACGTTGCATTTTTTAATAAAGGATTACGTTACGTTTCAGTTCATACAACAACTTATTAGTAAGTGGACACGTTTTCTTTATTCAAAATGCCTTACCGATTTTCTTCTCAAGAGTATGCGGACATGCATTTAGTGTATGGCTACTGTAACGGCAGTGCACGTCAAGCAGTTATTGAATACCGACAGCGGTTTCCCGATAGGCGCATTCCTCATTACAGAACGTTTCTGGAAGTACACAGACAATTTCGGAAATGCGGACTGCGTGATTATCTTTTCGACCGAGGAGTAAATTTGCCAGCAGACTTAGAGGAAGAAGCAGTAGCTATTGTTACAAGGGATCCAACTCTCAGTGTACGTCGAATCGCTAGACAACTAGGAGTGCCACGAACGACAGTTTGGCGAATTTTAAAACGTGGGGGCTTATATCCATATCACTATCGCAGGGGACACGGTTTGCTTGAGGCAGACCACTATGCTCGTCTAGGGATATTAAGACAGTCACGGCTTCATTTTAATTACTGCAGAACAGTCCTCTGGACAGATGAATCTACGTTCACGAGAAGTGGTGTTACAAATCTGAGAAACCTGCACAGGTGGTCATCAGAAAATCCCAAAGCTATACGTCCATCTAAATTTCAACATGAATTTTCTATTAACGTTTGGGCGGCCCTAATCGATGACTTGTTGGTTGGTCATGTCGTTCTTCCTGGGAGGTTAAATGCGGACAATTACCTTCAATTTCTTATTGATGAACTGAGAGGATGTCCCACTGAATGTTCGACGAGGACATGCACCACCACATTTCGGAATTGCTGTCCGAAATTGGGTTAACGTCAATTATCCAATGGATTGGTCGAGGTGGTCCTGTTGCATGACCACCCAGATCACCCGATCTTAATCCCCTTGACTTTTGTTTATGGGGGCACATGAAAAATTTAGTCTACGCGCAAGTTTCGAGATTATAAGTCGATCTTATAATCTCTGCTTAGAGCATTCTTCAAGAGTATCTGTATGAGTGAACTGAACCAATCATCCAAATCGTGAAATATTCTTGTTGTTTATAGTGTTGACACTAATAATATTCATTCTCGATAAACATTGTGAAAACTTTTCACAACACGACACTTCAGATTTTCTTGCCTAATTTTGTGATATAAAACTAGCTTATTATTCCGAATAAATGGAAATAATACGCCATACTAACAACAATATTTATTACAGGTACAATATATACATAGAAAAATATATTTACAATCATTGTAAAAAGGTATATAAATAGAATCTCTTGCATCTTAAGAGGCAAATCGCGATATTTCTTGAAAAAATAATCCCATTTTCGTAATGTATCCTGGGGGTATAAACATTCTTCCTAACTTCACACATCATTGATTTACATACCATTGTAAGCTGGTCCGCCGCCACCCTCAGGTACTACCCAGTTGATATTTTGACTAGGGTCCTTAATATCACAAGTTTTGCAATGAATACAGTTTTGAGCATTGATTTGTAAACGTTGACCATGTCCTGATTCTAATGGTACGAACTCGTAAACTCCTGAAATTATAACGAAATGTGAGAAGATATATACCAGAACAAAAACAAAAATATGTATACAAAAAGTCTGATGTTTACACCGCATAAAAGTCTCATGTTCAAAAACTGATCGTTTCATTATGACTCCTAAGAGTTTGAAACTAGTTATAAGTAGTAACAAATAGTGGTATAAAAAAGTATTTGCGTATTTAATCAATATGGATTACCACGAAGTATAACTCGGTTAATATCTGATGACACGTGCGGTGTTAACAATTTTAAGACCAAAAAGGAGAACGCAGCATGAAAGATAGACATATTTTAGCCACACCTCGCGCATCCTCGGTGCCTTCAGATATTAACCGAGCTTTAACGGTCAACAGTATCAAATACTTTAAATCGTACATCCTTATCACTGAATATACGGTTTCTTCCATAACCAGATTTATTTCGCTAAGTCTCTTCATATTTAAATTTGTTTATTAGTTTTTAATTTGTAGAATGTGTCCTATCAAACATTCTACGAGCCAGTGCCCAAAAGTTCTCGAAATGTAGCGAAAAATGAAATTACATAATATCCGCATTTCATTCATGTCCGTTACTTTCAAACTATTCCCCTTGGGAGTGCAAACACTGCTACCAACGCTTCTGCCACGAAAGGGAATGCATTCTGGAAGTCCTGTTTTGTAAAGGTGAACTTTCACTTAAATTCACTTAAATTGCATACAATTGTATTTGACGTAAACAATAACCACTGTAAGATTTTGACAGATTACTTTATTGGGAATTAATATTACCATTGGTGGCGCCACGATCGTTGACAAGATGGCGTCAAATGGAGGTATACCTTTATAGTTTTGTATATAGCGCATCGTGTTAACAAGTGTTTTCTAAGTTGGTTCGGGGTTTTATTTTATGTTGATTCTAATTTCTTCATCAAGAAACATATTTTTTTAAAGGTCTACTTCATCTGCGTACTCAAACATATAAGAATATTGTACTGATATAGGTCTTTCACGATAATAGACCAGACACGTGATAAACAGTTACTTCGGAACAAGTAACATTCAAATTACAATAATACCTAATAATCCTAGTATTTCTCTCTATTAAGTGAATATATTATGTTACCGTAACTGGGCATGGTTGCCGGCTTGAATTCCGTCAAATGTCATTCAAATAAGTTGTTTACATTTTCATATTTAGAAGTTCCTACCTATTTCATTTTATTTATAAATCGATATTATATATAAGATCAGTTATTTTCGCAACTAAATCATTCCTAGACCGTTAGGAAAACAAGCGAAAAAAATCATTCGATCATTAATATTTCGAAATAGAACGCGATAATAGTTAAGGGGCCATTACTCCCGCTCTCTGCTTGTGTCAAAAATGGGGGTTAAACTATCTAGTCCAAAGCGAAAACGGACTAAAGCCTGTCATAGATATTGATGATTTTAACCAATATGCAATTAGAAACACAGTTTATGACATGTATAAAAACAGTAAGTTTAAAGTAATTTAGTACTTATATTTATAAATTAAATATTTCAATTAATTACAGAACAGCATATTACGATTTCATCTTTGAATATCCTCAACGAAAAGGAACTTTTTTCTGGTGGTAATACATCTTTATGGAAAATATTACATGGAATAGGTTTTCATTACAAGATGGATGATCTAAAACGAGCATTAATGGAATTCCCACGTATTATATTAAAACGTGTTACGTTCTTGCAACAATATGTTCATATGAAACATGAGCATTTATGTGAGTTTGGTTTCTTCGATTAAACCTAGGTTTTCCAAGATGGAACTATTTGCAAATCTTTACAAAATGAGTCAATATAAATAGTCAAAGCTACAAAAGAGGGTGGTAAAAGGTACAATCTATTACTAACAGAATATTATTAGTACGTAAAGTGTATTTATCTTAACTGAATTGATTCGGCTTTTACTTGATGTAGATCCATAATTTAAAATAGAAATAAAACTATGGTTCAAATCTTCACTTTTTAATATTTAATCATAACACGACAATTGTTTCACCAGCACTGTGGCTTTCTCAGGTACTTACGGCTAAAGAGCACGTTACAAGCAAAGCCACTGTGCTGGCAAAACAATTGTCGTGTTACGATTAAATATTAAAAAGTGAAGATTTGAACCGTAGTTTTATTTCAATTTTGTATTTATCTTGTTATAGGTACATTGTATTACATGCATGTAATTCTAATGGATTTATTCCTGAAGCTGAATTAATATTTACAACAAATAGACAGCATCTGGGCCACCACGGTGACAGGAACAGGAACAATTTCTTATACTGGTTTGAACATCAACTTCTTGTGAATTTAGAAGAACCCTCCACAATTGCTTTAAATAATGCGTTATCATAGTACTATTAAAAATAAAAGTGATATTCAATAAAAAATTCATTGGGTTTTCAAAGGCAAGACATATTACCATTTATAATCAATGAAAGTAATTCTGTTTCTGAAGACAGCATAAATGTTTAATAAAATTAGTATTTCATATTAATATTGTTTTTTTTTTATTTATATCATATGTTTATCACAATGTTACAAGCCCTTTAATCTCTATGTATTTTGATTTTCTGTTTATTATTTTTGTATATGTAGTCCAAAATAAATAAATTCACATATACATTTTTATTTTGTTTGTATTTTTTTGTATATATAATAACATAAAGCATATTATAAGTTGTATATATTTTAAAATGACATAAACCTAACCTCGTATATTATTTACTAACAACAGCTGACTCAAAGCAATGTAGATTTGTCAACCCTGTTTTGTAACTATTTATCACGTGTCTCGCCTGTTATCGTGAAAGACCTATATTAAAAACATTTATTAAATACTTGAACCGGCACTTTCTTGAACAAATTTATTCAAGCAAATTAAATTTTTTTAAATACTATTGCAAAGAGAAAAAGTGCAGAAGAAAGTACAGAAAGGCATAACTCAAAAACAATTTAGGAAAAAAAAATCACAAATCTAGATAAAAATTACATAAAACAGCGTTTGCATTCAACATTATTTCCTAAAATGAATATTAATTGCAATAAATTGCCCTCTCCATACTTTTAACTGACACTGTATATTAGATATATAAAGTACCTTTTAAATTGAGCGCCTTTTTTTAAAATCAAATAAAACCCATAATTTGCATTGATTTTCGAAAACTTCTATTAGTAATTGTAGTATCAGTTGTGACATTTATACACGAAAAATAATATTTGACAAGTGGCCACCTCTTGTTGCTTCACAGCTGTCCACTCTTTTCTTAAAATTTTCTATTACATTTCGACATAATTGCGGTTCTATTTCACCAATGACACAATCATTTCATCCTTTTTAGGTAACACCAAAAAAAATAGTCCAACGGTGTTAGATCACATGCTCTTGGTGGCCAATTAACATAACCATTTCTTGAAATAATTTTTCCAGGAAATTTTTGTCTTAATAAAGCAATTGTTTTATTAGCAAAATAGGGTGTTGCACCGTCCTGTTGAAACCGTCCTTCTACTTTCTTCACCATTTACGGTAAATGTAGTAAAAATTATTTTATTTAAAATTTCTTCGTTTTCATTTAGCAAATTAAACATTATACTGTCGTGAGCAAAAAAAAAACGGGACAGTGTCAAAATCGTTATGTCAATTTCCTTTATTTTTTAGCATTGTAATTTTGACGATATTGGATTCACTTTCACGTCAAATTATATATCATAGTTGCTAATTCAAAATTGAAAATGCCGTATCTTTCGAAAACTAATAAAGCCAGACTTGTTACTAGTTTGAAAAATGGGAAATCATTAAGAAGTATATCGGTTCAATTTAATATTGGTAAAAGTTCAGCCGCAAGAATATATAAAAAAAAATAATTTCCGCACGTAACAAAATTTTGAATACGCAGGAAGACGAAACATTAGTTACTGAGATTAGGCACAACCCTTTCAAAACATTCATGGAAGCTATAAGAACAACACAATTTCCTGTCTTATCTTGTAACACAATGGTTACAAGAGAATGAAATTTAAACTTGAGATATCCAGCCCTACAGTCCTTATCTAAATTCTATTGAAAATGTATGGGGATTAATAAGATAGAGCTTCTACCCAGGAAGAATTTTGGGAGATTGTTCAAAATGCTATCAAATTTCTATAAATGTTGTACAAAATATTGTCGCTTCAATGTCTACAAGATTAGATGCAGTTAATAATAACGGTGGAATGACGAAATACTAATTATTTTAATGTAATAATTATTTTAATTTAATAAATAATCTTTCTCTATCGTTTTTAGTAATTTTTATTTACATTTACTTTAAAAATGTTTAATAAATGTCAATAAGACACACATTTTTGACAATTCCCGACTTACTATTATGAGTAAAGATAGCCACTTAAGTAGTCACAATTTAAACCCACGCAGAAACAGTGTCCCGTTTTTTTTGCTCACGACAGTATCACAAAAATCAGTTCGTTTTACTTTATCTTCCTCGAAACGCTCTTGATAGTTTGATACCTTGTATGGCTTATATTTAAATTCTTTCAGGATTCTGTACACCGAACTGTACGATACTCCAAAATGCCTGCTACATCTAAAAGCGGTCCTACAGACCGTTCTTCTGCATAACACAGCTTCATGTCTTCTGTTAACAAGTGATTGATTTTATTTTTTTTGGTGGGAATTTAGAAGACAACCATCTTCTTTAAATTTGTTAAAAATATTTAAAATTGTCTTTGCACAACATGTCTCTGACCGGCCTTAAACTGTTATTCTTCTGGTACCAAATTACCATTGAAACTTGTTCGTCTTTGCTATACGTATTCACGATTTAAATAAATTCAATCAAATGTATTTAATTTAAGATTCTTGTAATGAATAAAAATTGAGAAATGTGTCATTAAAAATTTTTATTTTCTCTCAATGGCAATCTATTTAAGGATTAATCTATTGTTTGTACGTACATTCTGGTGTATAACTGGTTGCCTACTATATGCCACCATACATCTATGCCTATGTGTAAGGGTAAATGAAAAAAAGTCAGTGCATTATATCCATGTGTAATGACTAGAGCAGACCAATTTCCGTGCGCCGATGTGAGGATGATTGTATTGCATCAGAACTAATAAAAAGCATTCAGTATGTGTTTGGTACTTGCTTAGACTGCATGTAAGTGTAAGCATTCGTAATAAAATGTCGTCGACACATAAATCGAGAAAACGACCGTTTTCAGACGAAGTGAATAACATTATTATGGATTTCCCGGACTTAATATACGATGGCTCAAAAATTAAATGTTTAGTGTGCAATACATATCTAATGTGTTGGTCAAAAACACATTGTAAAGAACACGTAAGCAGTTCGAAGCACAATAATATCAAAATTAATCGACAACAGTTTATACATGAACTATGTGTAACTATGATTGTGTGTACACTGCCGTTTACCTTGTTAAGTAATGATTCATTTACTTCATTTTGGAATAAATACGCGAATCAAACATTACCGAGCACGACAACGTTACGAAGGAATTTACCATCGGTGCGTAACCAGGTTGAAAATAAAATCAAAGCCGAACTGTAAAATAAGGAACTGTGGTTATGTGTGGACCAAACAACTGACAGCAAAAAACAATCTGTAGTTAATGTGATGGCGCGTAATATGGTACCACATCAACCAACGTCTTCAATTTTATTAGTATCCAGACGACTAGAACAATGTAATGTCGAAAAAATTTCAGAGGTGCTATTAGATACTTTGGAAAAATTTAAACTTTCGAAAGACCAAGTATTAATGTTTATGACCGATGGTGCCGCAACCATGTGTTCTGTAGGCCGGTCTCTTAGAAAATATTGTCCTAACTTGTTACATATTTCTTGTAAACTCCATGCTCTATACCTTGTGGCAGAACAGGTTCGTAGATGTTATCCAGAGGAAGATGCTTTAATATCAAGTACAAAGGCAGTATTCCTGAAATCTCCAAAACATACTCCTGAGCCACCACAGCCGATTCTGACACGTTGGGGTACATGGTTACGGGCGGGGTTTTACTATCATGAACATTTTGAAAAAATTAAGCATACAATACAAGCCAGAAAAAATTTCAAGATGCCCAGATTAAAATGGATTTACAAAGTATTCGTGAGAATTACTTGGGACTAGAAGAAGCAATAACAAAATTAGAAAATTCGTCGCTGTCGTTAGAGGAATCACTGCAAATCGTTAAAGATGTTCACGCACAACTGTGTGCTGTAGAAGACGCAAAAAGTGAAAGTGTTCTAATTAAATTTGAAAGTGTTTCAAACAGAAATGCAGATTTTGACACCTTAACACGTATTTGTGAGGGCACGTCTACAGATGCGTTAAGTTGCTTAAAAAAATATTTTGATTATGCGAATATAACATCACTAGATGTAGAACGCTCGTTTTCCGAATATAAACATATTTTTTCCTCACGGCGGACATGTTTTTCAGAAATAACCTTAGAAAGGCACCTGATGTTGAAAACATACAATCGAGTTTTTCCAGTTTGTCAATCCTTGGAAGACGCTTAAAACGGTAAGTGTTTTTTAAATCCTCTGTCGTGCACACAATCACTGATTTCATACATTTTCCATTTTATTTATAGGTACATACAACGCTGCTATAATATGTACTATTCTTATTTTTCGTGTGTTTATGCATATTACTTTAATAGCAGAAAACCAAATGTATATTTAATTATTTCTGATAGAATAAATGTCTCTACTTCTATACTTATATCGGTAACAAGCTCATGTTGCGTCCCTATTCTATCACATATTCTAATATATTACGAATTACACTCCCATACCGGCGCTCATGGCGCGCACGGAAATTGGTCTGCTCTAGTAATGACAAAAGAAAAACCTGGTATATTAAATATAAAGATTAAAGCATGTTACTAAAAAAACCCTCTAATAAAAATAAATTGTAGTAGAAAAATAGTTACCAGCAGGACAAAATCTAGCCTCTGGCCCATCGAATACAGCCAAATTTTGTTTAACAGGTACCGTGTCATCTTTCAATGTTAAATGCGCAGGTTGATCACCCTCGTGGTTAGTTCCTGTTAAGGCTACGGACGATAATAAATCGAAAGTTATTTTGCTATCTGGTTTGGGATAGTCAATCGGTGTGCACTCCTTTGCTGGTTTCAATTTCGCATAATCAGCCCCTAAAAAAATAGGATTAAAAAGATATTATTTTTGTTTGGTTTGCTTTTAAAAATAAGAAAATCTCTTCGTACCATGTTTGCATAAATAATTTTTCTCCGTGCAAATAGAAGATAATTCAACGGAACGTAATTAATTTCGGACTCGAACTTTGTCTACTCATGTTTTTTAAACTAAACAAAAAATTATAGACAAAGCCAGAGAAATAACTTTTATGATTAGATTACATTTTCCTTTAAAAAAAATTGTAGTTAATAACTATTTTAATGAAAACTTAATACACTTCATTTGACGGATTTTACGATTCACGTCATCAATTTTTATTCGTGTGAATCAAATCGGTACACTTAATTCAAAATAAGTATTATGTAAACTACTTAATAAAATATAAGAAACTATTCAAACTATATAAAAAAATAAAGCGATGTGGATATTCTTCTAAATTTAATATTTTTACCAGATATTTTGTTACCTTCTAATTACGAGAAATATGTTTCGACCACTCGGAAAATCAGATACAGAATATGAGGTTATGTATATCAGTAAGTATGTAATTTTGACATTCGACATAATTTTTAGACAGTGATCTACATACAGCATGTTATCTAATTAGAAAATTTCCGGGTTTAATTTGTCAGAATTATACACATTAAAAACAACAAAGATAAAATAGACAAAGAATCAAACTCTGGTGTATATAAGTTAACATGCGAAGATTGTAATAAGGTATACATAGGACAAACGGGGAGGACATTCAAAATTAGGATGAAAGAACACGAGAGAAGCCATAAAGAAAAGAAAACAGAATTCAACTTTCGCAAGTCATTGTATAGATATCAATCATAGATTTAATATAGATTTCAAAATTTTACACATTCAAGAAAAAAGTAAAAAACTTAACCTGTTAGAAAACTTAGAAATTAATAGATACAATAGTTTAGGATTAGCTTTAAATGACCAACTAGATTTAAACAACTCCCCTCTATTAAATTTAAGATTGTAAAAATTTTTCCACCACCATTTCCCCAATAATTTTCACATAAATATTCAAACTTGTATTGTACATATTCAGTATTTCATCCACCTGATGAAGCCATTGTATGGCGAAACGATATTGTAGTGGTATTTACAATAAAAGAATTTTTGAAACTAGAAGGTTAATTACTTATTTCTTAGCGTTAGAATTATACACAATAGAATTAGTAAATGATAGCAAAAAGTATGAAATATCAATAATCACGCTACATAACCTAACAATAAAAAATACGGTTGATAAAGCAACCACGACAAACTACTTCTATGTGTCTCTCTCCTACGTGTTAAACGTATATTTTGCCGCATGTCTGTGATAGAAATACGTACGGTAAATTTTCTTCTCTGTTTAATATTCGAACGAAACAAAGATGTATTACAGGTATACGAGGGCCACTGCTAAAATTCGTGGAAAATTGTGATTACGCCATGTAATTAATCACTTTACTTTATCTCAAAATACCCTCTCCCCTTTAAGATGTATACACTGCTGCATCCTATAAAACCTATCTTAAACCAATCTTCAAAACACTTTTACCATTCTGAGCGAGGTATCTCCAAAACCAGTGATTTAAATTCTTCAACAACCTCTTCAAGCGATGAAAACCACTTTCCAGGAATTTTATTTTTGATGTTTCAGAATAAGAAATCATTAGGCGCTAAATCGATGTTTCTGTTGGTCAGAAACTCGACAGTTTGTCGTGCTGCGTGAGCGCTTGCATTGTCATGATGAACAATGATTCGTCGGTTTATGTTGTTTCTTCTGACTTCATCGATAACTTCCGGCAAACAAATTAACGTATACCAGTCAGGATTAACTGTTCGTCGATCCTCTAATGCAACAGTTGTAACATGACCCGTTTTTTCCGAAGAAACAAGCAATCATTCTTTTCGAAACGCTTCGTGACCGCACCACTTTTGTTGGTTTAGGTTCAGTTTGGAACACCCATACAGTCAATTGCTGTTTAGTTTGAGGCTCATATGAATATATCCAGGATTCGTCACCTGTACGTTCCGTTGATGGACGTGGCTTTTCAGCAATTTTTAATTATCCTAATTACCAGGAAGGTCGGAGTCGCGACGAGGTGTGTTCTACATACTGGTACAAACTTAGTTTGTCGGATTGTAGTTATTAACGCATCACATAAGGCGACATTTACATGTAAAAATGAGATTTAATATTCATTAATTCTCATTTGCAGTAAGTTCAGAATGTTACAATGTTATATACAGAATTTGAACGCCCACAATCAAATTTTTTTAACATTTCCTTGCACCACTTGACACGTGCCTGTTTTTACTCGTCTTTTAAATTTTGAGGGATCCAACGATTGGAAAGCTTCCTGACATGTAAATGATCGTACAAAATCGTATGTATTTGTTTCGCTGCAATGCCTAAAAACGCCTCTATCTCACTGTATGTCACATGTCGATCTGAGAAAATCATTTCTCGCACAGCACCGATATTTTTCGCAACAACAGAGGTGCATGGACGCCCTTCACGAAGATCGTCAGCAAACGTTGGTCGTCCACGCTTGAATTCTGCGAACCATTTGTAAACCATAGTTTTGGATGGTGCTTCATTCCCAAATACCGAACTAAGCTTTTCCACACATTGCTTTGGTGTCAAACCCTATTGAAATTCGTAAAAAAATCATTGTTTCTTCCTCCTGGTTTGAAGGAAGTTCGGTATGTATAGACCGAAGTATGTGTTGAAATAATACAATATTTTTTATATAACACTAATATATTTACAAGTTTAATCTTGGAGTTCCGTTAAATAAATGCAGTATCTGGTCTTAATACTAAAGACCGAGAGAAACTGGCTAATAAATAATATTGCTCCTATTTAGATCACTGAGATCTTAGTAGGAACTGTTAATTAGATCACTGAGACCTAAGCTTTAACTCGAAGAGATCGTACTTGGAACTGTAGTGAGCTCTAAGAGATCTTGTTTGGAACTGTTTCTTCATTCCCTTATTTTTCGGCAGGAAAGTTTTGTCCCCGCCAGTCAAAGAGAGGGAGAAAACAATGAATAGAGTATACGGAAATTTCCATAACATTATTTTTACCTTTCCAAGAAAAGTATATACTGTAGTTTCCAACGTCATAAATGTATTAAATAAACAATATACGCCGGAAACCCTTAATTATAGAAAATAAAATACCTCTTAAAGTAATAAATATACAATGCACAATACTTCGCAATACTAATACTTCGCAGAATCGCATCGAACCCAATTATTTCACCTATTATAATAACATATAACAGGAAATATGTACAATAAAACTTATTCTATTATATTTATGCTTATTCAAATACATTATTTACATAATGGATGGATTAACCAGAGGGTTGTGCCTGTAATAAAATAAATAGTTTTTATGACTATGACAATGAAGAAATGTAATACCTGACCAGGCCTAAGGTAAGTAACAATATTAAATATATCTGAACTCCAAGACCTTTTCTATATACAATATATAATATTTACAATTTAAAACTAGGATTAAATATATTAACATAAATATACCTACATCTAAATAAAACTAAAAATACAAAATTAAATCTATTTTGCCCGAACAATCATCACTCGAAAATCACGATTTAAAATTTCCATTTTTGACACACACTATTACTTTATTAAATTCTGTTGAGACAAAACTCTTCGGTTTTAAATCAACCTGTCAACTGAATTATAGGTTAAAAATGTCAAATTTTACGAATATAATTGTGGAATGCTGGCATTTCAAGGAGTACTTGATTCCACGAATTTTAGCAGTATCCCTCGTATAGCATGACTTGATTCAGTGAATAATGACATGAATCTCAAGATTGATAAAATGCACTGTACATGATAATATCGGATTACGAATGGATTAACTGTCAAGCGAGCTGTCAGACTGCAGTCACTCTTTGACTTTTATCCAGTAAATTCTAGAATATCATCATGAATAGACTCACACTTAAACAACGCTACCAATTTATCCAAATTTACGACCTGACAATTTTTATGGCACACATAATCGTACATCTGAGCAAGCCAGCCGTCAAACTCTGGATAGGTTACATACCACACATTCTCTAAATGATGCAATAACACCAACATGTCGAAGGAATCTGCGTACTGAAGAGAATATAGTTGCTATAAACGAAAGTGTGGAAGTTGATCGAAATTTATTCATTCATCAGTCGCAGGACCTAGGGCTCTGTCCAGCCACTTCGTGGAAAATTTTGCGTAAAGATCTTTTGCGTATAAGATCCACCTGGCACAGGAATTAATCCCACAAAACAATCATATGCGACGTTCCTTCGCAGATTGAGTGCTAGAGTAATTGGAAACTAACACATTGTTTTATAGCAAAATTGCTGCATATGGAGTAAGACCAATCGACATGAGATTCCGCGGACTCGATTACATCCAAAAAATGAACAATTTAGTGCGGTTTACAAATAGGCATCATCGGACCTAATTTCTTCAAAAATGAGAAATGGAAACGAAGCTTGCGGTCAATGGGGATCCTTACAGTACCGTAATGACTTTTTGTTTAAAAATATAGTTGACATTGATCCGGACGCAATGTGGTTTCAACGAGATGGCGCTACGTGCTATACGGCGACCGCAACCGTGGACTTTGATGCAAAATTTGATGTTAAGTCGATTTCAGTTATATCAATTAAAATGTATTTACAGTTCATGTATAGCTTCATATTTCTATTCCTTTTACACTTCATAAAACTTACCTCCATGGCTAAACGTCCATGGTTCTCGTCCGCCAATTAGTATTGTAAAGCCACTGTACATTACGCCGCCATATAACCCCAAAGGAGTATGAAAACTCGGTCTACAATTTCTAACAGCCTTCAATTCTTTCCAGATCCAACTTTTTTCAATTTTATCTGTATAGGATTTTGGTTCATAGCCTTCCGTAGATTGTTTCTCGCTGTTTATTGCTTCATACGCACTTTCCGCTGCTAACATACCGCTTTTCATAGCATTATGAGTACCCTTGATTTTAGGAACGTTTAAAAATCCAGCAGCATCACCGACCAGACATCCTCCGGGGAACGTCAATTTCGGTAAGCTTTGGAAGCCACCTTCACAAAGAGCTCTTGCACCATAGGCAATTCGATTTCCTCCTTCAAATGTTGGTTTTACCGCGGGGTGCGTTTTAAATCTTTGGAATTCCCGAAATGGACTTATGTACGGGTTCTTATAGTCCAATCCAATAACAAAACCAACTGCTATAAGAGGGGTTGGTTCATTTAAATGATATAGGAAAGATCCTCCGTATGTGTTCTTGTCTAGAGGCCATCCTATAGTATGTTCCACCAATCCAGGCTGGTGTTTAGAAGGATCGATTTCCCAAACCTCCTTTAATCCTATTAAATTAAATTAAATTAATATTTATCTTTGCAATATTATATTATATTTTACCTATTCCATAGCTTTGTGGTTCTGACTTCTCTCTTAAATTGAATTTATTTATAATTTGCTTACTTAAATGTCCATGGCAACCTTCAGAAAATATCGTGCATTTTGCGTGCAATTCCATACCCCGTTCAAATGTATCCTTTGGACTACCGTCTTTGGCAATACCTACATCGTTTGTTGCCACTCCTTTAACGCTTCCATCTGGATGATAAAGAATTTCAGAAGCAGCATAACCCGGATATACTTCAACTCCTAATGCATCCGCCTGTTCACCTAGCCATTTCACCAAATGTCCTAATCTAACAACATAGTTACCATGATTATTCATAGGCAAACCTAAAATATTTAATAACAAACGCTTTACTTGAATACCTTATTGCGCGATATTACAATTTACCTGGTAATATCGGAATAGATATTCTTCCCGTTTTAGTTAATAGCCCAAATTTGTCTTTTTGTACTGGTGTGTTAAGAGGAGCACCTTTCTCTTGCCAATCCGGTATCAGTTCGTTTAATGCAGTGGTTTCAATACACGCTCCCGATAAAATATGTCCACCTACTTCTGCTGCCTTTTCTACAACGCAAACCCTGAGTTCTTTGCCGTCCTTTTCTGCTAATTGCTTGGCTCGAATAGCAGCAGACATACCAGCAGGTCCGCCACCGATAATTAAAAGATCGGTTTGATCTTCGAATCTCTCCATTTTCACGTCTGCAGTAAAATAAATTCCAAATAAATGTCTAACTCCACCAAGTAATAAAGTTTTGAAATACCTTTCCATCTTGGATCTTTATCTCTTGGGTATATGGTATAATGTGTAGTTATCTTAGGAAATGCTTGATCCGAGAAACATCTAGATAAGGTTTGCGCTCGCTGTACTACAAATATAGATATTTATAATATTTTTTTGGTACAAACATACCCACATGAGTCCTCTTTCATATTTCAAGACACTTAGTTTTTTAATAATAACTTTTATCTACTGACAGTTTTGTATTTTCGAGAGCATAACAAATATAGTACATAAAGCATCGATAACAGTGTCGTATATAACGATATTTACCACATAATTTTATCGAATTTTTCTTCAATAATAATAATTCTAAAAAAAAATCAAATCAAACTTATATAGATTCCTATATAACAAGCGCAATATAATGAAATTCAGGAGTTGAAAGCTCTGCAGAAGCTTTTTGAACACCGTTCCGTAAGCAAATCAATATCCTTCTGAAACGATAGCCCATCAGGTCAAGCATCCACAGAGCTAAATATTTTTAATTTATCTACACGTTAGATACTTAGAAGAGATGAAGTTTTTGTACAAGTCATTTATAAAAAGTAGAAATAAAATTGGTGCTAAATAACTGCCCTGAGGTACACCAAAAGTAACAGCTATTTGTCTGGACGTTACCGATAATATTTGAACAACCTGAGATCTCAAAGATAAATCCACGATTTCTGATATCAGATTGGTGGTAAAATCTCATAAAGTTCGAGTTTGTGCAGTAACAATTGATGATAAACACAGACGAACGCTTTATAAAAGGCCACATATGTGGCATCCACTTGAAAATCTTGTTTCAGTGCGTCGCTATTAAAATAGGAGAATTGTAATAAGTTCGTTTCAGTGCTATTTCCCGAAAAAGATAATAGTATGAGATAATATCTCAAACAAAAACTTTAGAAATATTTGGTAGCAACAAAATTAGACGATAATTGCTAAAGTGGTTTTACACGGTCAAGAAATTCATCAATTTATTCATGAAGAAGTTCATGAATTTATTGAAAATGCATCCTTGTTTTACACGATCAAATATTTTATTGAAGTTATCCAGTTAATTCCAACTATACTCTATTTTTAAAGTAGAGAGACGAATTTCTGAACAGACCACTTTGACAGTGAAATCTCATTGTTGAAAGCAAGGCCAAATTGCTTTCAACCAATGAGATTTCAGTGTCAAAGTGGTCTGTTCAGAAATTCGTCTCTCTACTTTAAAAATAGAGTATATAAAATAGTGACTTTTTCTTACTCCTAACCTGTTTGTGTTTGTACTCATAAGTTGAGTAGGTTATGTCAAACGTACGTTGATTTTTGTACAGTGAAAATGACGACTAATTATTATAAGCCTCTACTATCTTTACTTGATCTACTTACACGTTATAACGATAACCACTAATACCTATATAACCTCTAATTCTTACGATAATCTTTAATAACACAGCACATTACATCCAAAGTTGGCAATAACTTTAAAACTAAAATGTAACCATAATTCCCCAAAAAATTAGAGCTGGTTTTAATTCGTGAATTTCTTCATGAATTTATTGTCGTCAAGAAATTCACGACAATTTTGGGTATTACACGTTTCAATAAATTCAAGGTCACAAAATTCATGAGTTTATTTGACCGTGTAAAGCCGGCCTTAGGAAGAAATATGTCCTTTGATTTGAAAATTGGAAAAATATTAGCTCCCTTCAATTGACTTGCAAAGCATGCTAAGTTTACAGAAAGTTGATAAATAATTGACAAAAGGAGAGCTAAAATGTAACTGCACATTTAGAAAATATTTAGGAATTTTCATTACTTTTTTTATGATGTGAAATACGGTTTGATGTCTAAACAATCGACTTTATTTGGCCTTAGGAAATGAAACATCATTCAAGAGTTATGTTTATAAGTTTGCCGAATTTTAGCGTTTCATTGTATGAATTTTTTTGTCCAGTATATTTGCAATGTATTAATATCTCTTCGTAGTCAACAAAAAAAATATAGTGGACCTTGGAAAGACAATCAAGGAGGCAAAAAAGAGGGTTTGTTTATACCCCAATGATGACCGAATCTATGTTCGTCAATGCCAGACAGAAATATTTTAAATGTGGTTTGCGCATCACTCTCGGGGACGAATTGTGTAAAGGTCTTCCATAGACGCCTGTTGCCGCTAATGTCGACCGCTGTGCGTAAAATGATTGCCCGAGATCGGCATGCCACACTGTCAGATTGAAGCATCCTTGGGCATTGGCATGAAAAAATACACGTGATTTTGACTGAACATTTGAACGAACGGAAGCTTTTCAATCGCCAAATCCCACGCAATTTGACAGAAGCTCAAAGACAAGATATCACCAATGAAATACTAAAAAAAATTCAACTGAGGTTGGAATTAATTTGGATTGATTCATTATGATCATGAAATAAACAACAAAAGAAAGTTATTCGTTCACGCAGTGCTGCCAAATTAATTCTTCGTTTGTTTCTTCGGTTTTACTGGACATCTGGCAACCGTAACTTTAAAGAATTGAAGAACCGTAAACGCTGATGGGTGCACCACAATTTGTTTGTGTTTGCCAGAAGCCATCGATGAAATAAAAAGAAATCGGCGAATAATTCCTAGTCATGACAACATTAGCTTTCACTCTGCATGTTAAACTCTTCGATTTTTAACAAATAAAAATGTTGAATTAATGATTTGCTGCGCGTATATTTATCCAATTTATCACCTTGTGATTTGATTTTCATCGTCTGTAGTAGCTATTGAAAGATACCGAGGAGTAATTTCTTTTAAATGCTGTGTAAGCAAACCTAGTTCACTTAAGTGTCAATTGTCACATGAATTATTGGTTAGAAATATCAGATTGAACGAATACGACAGCTAAAAAACGCAGGCACTCTTTGATTCAAAAAAATTTCCCAGTAGACGCAAATTACTTTGAAGTTCAAATATTTTGTGAATCCACTATATATATATTCGGAGAACTTATAAATAAAATTCTTATAAGCAGAAGTGTAATGAAATATTGTGAATTTGGAAGAAATATATATTATATCAAAATGATTTAACTGCTACATATGAATTAATATGAATTTGTTTAATATAAACAGATGCCCTCATTATGAACTTTGGAATTTTACTAATATTGATCTTCCAGGTGCAAAGTTCGCATTATAAATATTATGTAAATATTAATTAAGCAAACAAATATATTTTTTTATGGGTTTTTATAACATATGACCATAAAAAACATATATGTAGGTATATGCATATATCCAAATAACACCATTTTTTTATAAATCAAAATTAATTTCTTTGCTTTCTAAATTAAAAAGCATAAAATGCTTAAAAAAAATTACGCAAATACAAATTAAAATACTTTATTATATAATTTCCATTATTCTACATTTATGAACGTAAACAAAATTACTCACTGTATTTTGATCTAGCACACACTGACAACGCCATGTTTACTTCTGAATAAAACGAAGTTGGCTGCTTGTTAATCGACCTTCGGTATTACTGCACGGTAAATAGGTTTGGTATTTGTACGTTGTTTGAAATGTACAGTCGTGAATTTAAAAAAAAGTCCGAATCAGATAGAGGAATAACAAATTTACACTATATTCGAAAGATGAGATATGTGATGATGCGATAATTATAATCGTGATATAAAAAAGAGAATTATAAATGATATAACATGGATAAAATTTTCCGTAGATTATTCAAAAAGTAAACCGCTCCGTTGAACTACCGACATAGTTGGCACTTTTAAAGGAACAAAACAGTTCCACTCACTGGCAGCGTAACGTTGATTAACTTGTGAACACAAAAAAATGTATTGTAGAAATAAATATATGCATTGCGAACAAAAACACAACTCAACAACACAAATTAATTAAAACAATAGTAAGAATAATTTATATTTTAAGCTTAATTGTCCCCCTTTCGTTAGGAAAAAGAAAACAAACAATCATCATAAAATGACAACCTATATTATTCAACATTTTAGGACTAATTTGGTGCGGTAGTTCTTGAGTTTTGTTCTCTAATTATTTTAAATTAGTTAATCGTGAAACTACGATAATACATACATCTTAAAATATATATGTAGGCGGTTAAATGGATACAACACGCAATAGCTACTAAATTTGCATTGGAAACCATGAACGTACCTACACGTGTTTTGGGTGGCCTTGCCCTCACCGGGGTACGGTGTGCAATGTCACCGATGGCCTAATAATTTCTCCGCATATGCCAAATATATGACACGTGCTCATGACAGAAATATCTCACGACATCAACCTGACCAGTATGGCAACACTAACGACGGCTCGGCCTGTCAATACCTTGAAATACGAGGTGCTAAAAAACACAATAAATTATTCTTACAAATTATTCAGTACCGTCCCCTTCAAGATATTATCCTTCCGCATGAATACGCCTATCCCAGCGACTAGTCCATGACCGGAAGCAGTACTGGAAGTCTTCGCGTGTTAACGTGTTCAAACACTACCAGGGATTCGGTCTGGATCTCCTCAATTGTTTCAAATCGTCGCCCCTTGAATTTCGATTTGAACTTCGGGAACAAGAAGAAATCACAAGGGGCAAGATCTGAGGAGTAGGGAGGATGGGTTTATAAGAAACAGACACACAAGTGACGTGACGTCACCTACGACGACATTCGTCAAACGAACCCGGAAGAAATGGCCGGAGAAAGAGCAGATAATATTATTCAAATCACTAACCTGGCGCTGAGACCAAACTTCAAAAGAAGATGTACCGAGCAGCAATTAAGAGACGCTAAAACTATAATTGAAGAAACCACCGACGAAGAAGAAATACAACTTCTTTTGCGCGATCAATCGCAAATATTTATAGTTGATCGCGACAATCCGACAGCAACAATTACATTTAACACACATCACACAGAAGAAACAAACCCAATAAAACCGACAACCGAAAAAATAATCACCGACGCATTCACAAGCCCGAAGAAAACAGCGAAGAAACAAAAAACAGAACACGCAAGTACACCGATAGAAATAAAAAATTCTTACGACGCCCTCAATACCAAAACCGAGGAAAAAATGGAAGAAGAAACCTCCGAGTTCACTCCACAACCGTCAACATCAAACAGCACACCCAGGGTAAGTGACAAAACCAACATCACACATAACACAAAAACAGAAACACGTAAAACACACAAAATCGCACCAATAATTATCACGGAAAAAGACAAATGGGCACACATACGACACATACTGAAAACAAACAATATTAACACTGTAGAAAACAAACTAGTGAGACAAGGCATACACATCGAACCGACAACTGACAATGACTACCGTACACTTAAACACACACTCGACAACGAACAAATACAATACTGTACATTCCAACTAAGAAGCGAGAAGACATTAAAGGTAGTTATGCGTGGCATTCCTACCTTTATCACA
The DNA here is from genome assembly GCA_935421215.2 of Melolontha melolontha. Taxonomy (NCBI): domain Eukaryota; kingdom Metazoa; phylum Arthropoda; class Insecta; order Coleoptera; family Scarabaeidae; genus Melolontha; species Melolontha melolontha. The sequence continues at coordinate 15,799,480 of OW285238.1, forward strand.
GACACTGACATCACCGACGATCTGACTGACCAAGGTTACCCGACATTAAAAATTAAAAGAATGAACGGTAAACACGGCATACCTGCACCACTGGCATTAATCGAACTGACGAGACAGTACAAGTCAATTTACAACTTACGCGACTGCTGCGGACTTGCAATCAAAATAGAACCCTTAAATAAACGGACAGACATTATACAATGCCACAAATGCCAGACATTCGGACATCATCAAAAAAACTGTTACATCAACTACAAATGCATGAAATGCGGCGACGAACACTCGACACACTTATGTACAAAGACTAAAACAACCCCACCAAAGTGTGCAAACTGCGGTGGTCCTCACCTATCCACATTCATCAACTGTCCTAACAATCCTAACAACCCAGCAAACAAAACCGCACCCAAACCTAAATACATACCAGCACCACCCCCAACAAATAATCCCTGGACTCAAAGACAAAACAAAACAACACTTAACACAGTTGACGAATTAGCACTTGCCTTAGGCAATATGCTAATAACATTACACTCGACAATCGCAACAAACGAACAAATACAATACTTCGTAAAACAAACACAGACAATAATAACATTTTACAATAAAACACATTAAACACACACACAACTGAAACGCAAAAAATGTGATGATGACCAACAAACAAACACACATGACTTAAACGCAAAAACGCGACTGACGCACAGACTGCACATACAAAACACATGACCGCACAAAAAACACAACAACGCACGATTACTAATCAGACTCAAACACATCACAACCCTGGGAGATACGAAACAACGGGGTGGAAATGGAGGCAATCTTCGACCACGAAACAAAATTCAAGGACTCATACAAGTGACGTGTGAGTTGGTGCATCGTCGTGGTGTACGATCCACGAATTGTTGCGCCACTTGGGGGGTCGCTTGTGTCGTACGACAAGCCGACAATATTATGATGACTCATCCAACGATGCGTCGCGCGTCATACCTCTGGCGTTTTCTCGATGGATGTACAACGCTCGAGAAGAGAATTCACAACAATATATAACCCGTTGAGGAAAGGATTGAAGCATTCCATGCCGAATCATCGCCGATTAAACTTACATAAATATAAATACATAAATGTGCTTATTGTTAGTAATTAGTTTTTATATTGTTATTCGTTTTTATTAATATATTATTATTAATATAGTGTGTGTTTAAAGTTATTGTTAGTTTTATTTATAAACCCGAAAAGACAAACTTTACAATATCATAAATGTCATAGCCTTCGGTCTTGCAGGGCAGTATCACGCACTTTTGCCGCATTTTGTGGCGTGCTTTCCGTCGATGAATGACCGGAACGATCATCATCATCAACCGACACACATTTTTAAAACGGTTGCAGCACTCATGAGTTTGCATCTGGTATAAAACATCCTCACCAAACGGTTGTTTAAGCATTTTCAGAGTTTGCGCTGCCGTTTTACCACGTTTGAAGCAGAATTTAATGCACGTTCTTTGGTCTTTCACATCAAACATTGTAGTGTCGCAGAATAGCTCAAACACAACTCAACAAATATAAACACGAAAACTGTTTGTCATCGCCTAGGAAAGTATCGTTTGACAGACAGTATAGACGTAGCTCATGCCATCTACCATACCATCCTTTCGCGCGCCACACTTAAAATTTTTGGAATTTCTAAGTAACACCTCGTACATCTCTCATGGCCATGTACCTATTGTACAAGTTTGGCTTATGCGGCGAGCCTTTTCAAGGTAACGGTTACATTTCGCGTTATCCGCTGATGAGGGCAAGGCAGCTCGTAACACGTTAAGGTACGTAGATGTTTATTAACAATTGTCTGATTAGACAAGGGAATTTCCAAATGTTCTCAGCCTGAGAAAGAAAACAAGATTTTTTTTGAGCATAGCCGTCCTAAAATGCAATACAAATTGACTTAATACGATGAAATAAAACGATTTGTCCAGCTCTGTAAAATAAGCAGTTGTCTCAGCTTCGACTTCATCATTTAAATTGAATTTTCATCCACCGAGTCATTTCTTCAGGTTCGGAAACAAGTAGTAATCGTAGGGAACCAAATTCACCCCATATGATGCACGCGGAAGCATTTCGATCATGGAGTTTTGCAGCAACAACTTGATACCTAAAGGCAGGTACATTATCGTAGTGAATGACCCCTTTCTTTTTGGCTAGATGTCGACACTTAACTTGAATCGCACCCTTCAATTGGTCTAGTAGTGTAGTGTAACCCCCCTCGATAATGGTCTTCCCTTGTTCAAGGTAGTCAATAAACAACACACCTTGAAAATCCCAGAACACCTCAGACATGACTTTTCCTGCACATGGAATTGTTCTCGCTTTCTATGGAAGACTTTCACCTATTTCCACACACTGCTTAAATTGGTGCTTTGTCTCTGGTGAGAAATGGTGAATCCATGTTTCATTTATTGTTATAAAACGTCCACGAAACGCGCACAATCGCGTTTAAATAAGTCTAAACACTCTTGAGAAATGTTCATTACAATGCGTTTATTGCAGACTCTTAACAGATGCGACAACTATCAAGCGAAAAGCTTTTCATACTTAAAATGTAGTGAACGCGATCTATCGAGATCTTTGCAATGTCAGAAAAATGACGTAACATCGAATGCAAAAAAAAGTGGTACAGTAGTGAAGTTATATGTAAAGTCAATTTTTAAACATTTTAGTATTGTGACGCTAAGATACTTATGATTGTAGTAACGTGCAAAAGTCATTTTTGACACAAACCTATCTGTATATCAACGTAACGGGTGTTCAGAAACATTCGAAGTCAAAGTAGTCCTTGAAAATATGAAGTCATGTCTGAGATAGATTGATTTTTGACAGACAACAGTTGACATTTAATAATTATTACAAATCAGATACTTAAGTAAAGATATACGATTTTTTGTTCAGAGCCCACTTGATTTCGAATGTTTCTGAACACCCGTTATATATTATTTGACACTTATAGGTTATTTGAATATTGAATATGAATAGGAATAGGAATATATGAACAGGAATATTTAAATTTGACGCCTACATTTAATACATATCTACATTCACGCAGCTTAATTTAAACCGATTAAAATATGACTGTACCACTTTTTTTGCATTCGATAGTACCTACCTTTAATCGACGATTATTTAACAAGGCGTTGTAGTTTTTCATGAAGATTTTGCTGTCGTAGCAGTTTCTGGGCGTTTCGACCGTTCATCATCTGCAATGAATATATCCCTATTAATTAATCCATATCTTCTATGGAATGCACATTGAGATCAAATCAAGACGCTCTCAGCTGATCGGATTTTACACCAGACTAGTATATTTCACTTTTCTACTATTTGTTATCCTGTTGTTTCTTGTTTACGTTTTGTTTACGAACCATTATGTGTTCTGTGTTGTTAAATCTACAATACACATATGGTTTTATTTAGATTTTATGGCTTTATTACATTATTAGCTGTAATATTTTGCGCAACAATAAAAGTTATAGCTCAATTGAATGACTTATCTGATCGTAATAAAATATTGAAAATATGTCAACCCAACCCAAACATGACAGTAGCGTGGTACCAACTAGTCAGTGTTCTCAATATAAATTTGTCGATGAGCTGACGCGATTTGATCTTAGTGTACAACGATGTTTAAATTCAAATAATCACAAAGACGAGGGGGGAAAGAAATCTCAAGTGGAATCTAAATCTGCTTTTTTGTACGTCGGGACGAGTTTAGCAAACTATTTGCTGAACTCGACACAAAAAAAACACTAAATACACCAGTTTGAAACTAAGGATCATACTTGACAAATTATTTTTCTCCATATTAACACAAAAACAAATAATTTACTTTAAACGATTACAAAAACTTATCTATCTTACGAATTTAGACGAAAATTTGACACTGGATCAGGGTTGCCAGATGAAATAGTACGTTGTCCCTAAACCTAAATAAAAGTTCCCCCTAGAAATCCTTACACTAGGCAATAATCATTTTAAACATAACCTTGAATGCATTTTTTGGTTATGTAAAGAAAAGAAGATATTAGGGGAAAATAAAGAGATATTAAACAAACATAAATAATTAGCTATAAAAACATTTATTTTGTATCAATGTAAACAATATTAATAATACATGATATGTATCTCGAACATAAAAAAACCTATTTATAAATAGAACTATCCATTTTGCTTAATAGTACATTAATTACATTATCAATAGGTAAATTAAAACAGGTTTTGTGTGTAAAAATTGTTTTGTGTACATGATTCCAGTTAATAATTTTGATGATAGCTTGTTACGAATTTTTGTTTTGTTTAAGTTTATTTGAGAAAATACTCTTTCAGCGGTACCACTTGAATGCAATAAACAAAAACGATTAAAAATAAAATTGCATAACATTGCAAATTTTGGATGATCATCACCTGTCTTTATCGATGATATGTTTTGCCAGAAATCACTGATATTTAAACCTACCAGGTGTAACAAATCTAAATTTCTTAGTAGCCGCCAGTCTTGATCAAGTTTATTTAGTTCGTCCAGTGAAATTAAATTTGGAAAATCCCCTTTTTTATTATATTTTTGCAATTCAACAAATTGAGCGAATATTAATCACTAGAGGAATTGTAGAGCTCAAAGAATAAAAATTTTAAAAATTGTTTAGAAATATAAACAGGTCTTATATGATACATAGGTAAATCCCTAAATTTTGGAATGAAATCCCTTTCCCCTAGAAGAAGCCAAAAATCCTTAGATCTAGAGTACGACCAACGAAGCGTGACCCTTCAAGCAGCACTGTCGGTTTGTTGTGTACATTCCCAGAAAAAAACTGAACGCGCCAGTATTTGAATCAGTCGTATCGTTCATGTCAAATGTTAATGTAAAGATTGCAGTTAAAAAAAGGTAGAATGTTATAATATTAATATGCATACACATTTTTAAAACATTTTGGAGGAAACAACAAGAATATATATGATTTATTCAAAAATAGTAAAGTAATACAAGAAATAATTAATATAGCATTATAAATACACTACAAAATTCTTATTCATCATCCGATTGTAACCAATCCGTTTCTGAATCTGATTCGCATAATCTAATAATAAATTCTTCGTGTATATCCATTAATTGATCCCTTTTGATATATTCTTTTTCTATTTTGTGAACATGTCTGCATTCTGCTTGCCATAAATTTGGAGTAATTTCACTAAAAGCCTGCAAAATTAAACCCTCAACATCGCAACTACCATCAATATTTCTAGAGGCCACCTTCCTTTTCACCATGCTCCAAATCATTTCGATTGGGTTAAGATCGCAGAGATATGGCGGTAATCTTAACACCAAATGACCTAATGTTGCTGCATAATTGTCTATTTCATATTCAGGTTCTGGTTTATTACGTCTCACTAATTTAAGCAATTCACACTTTAACATCTCAGGGTGATATTGTATATTCTTCACGTAACTCTCATCAAGATATACCAGGGCTCCCTTGTTTTCACCAAGACTATCGTTATACATTTTAAATCGTAAATATCGTGCTCGCCAGGCCACAATATCTTGTCGTTCCATTAATACTTTTCTGTTCGATTCACATTTTTTGTACTTGTAACCCATACCAATAATAATTTTCCGTAAAGTTTCTTTGCTGCCAGGGAATTTTGTTTCAGATTTCATATATGAATGTAAACTTTGTAAAGTAGGTACAGTCTTACTGACAGTGTACATAGATGTGATCTTGTTCCGCAATACAGATCTAAGATTTAAATTGAAATAAATATAAAGTACGTTAAATATTTATATTGATATATTACTTGTCCGCATCATCTAATATAATTTTGGACTTTTCTCCTTTCTTGGCTGTATATGGATAGTAGAAGATGAAGGTTGGTCCTCCAAACTCTTGCGTAAATTGGTTTTGATACGCTTAATACTTTTTTCTGATTTTCCTGTCATTGCAGCTACTCTTCTAATGACTTGCTCTACAGGAAAAGCATAGTGGCCTGTTCGTTTCTCTTCCTCACAAAACTCGATAACTGTCTCCAGTATAGTCAAAACGTCATCTTTCTCCGATTATCGTTTAGCCATAATGATGATGGATAATCTACAACATATTTGTAACATAAGTAAACGCGTAAAAATAATTGAGGTTATATTATTACTTACCTTTAGCTAACAACAGAAAATGAAATACTTTTAAGAAAAACTGTTCGGATATTCAAAAAGAAGCAAAAAATAATAGAAACGAGTAAGAACGCAAGAGAATATGAAAACAACGATTTAATAAACAAGTAAACGAGCACTGTAAATGACGGAGCATGAACGGGACTGTACACAGCTGTCGAACGTGTAAAGTGTGGGTTAGAGGGTGTGCGGAGCAAGACGTTGGTAAATTAGTTGGCATATTTTCCGGGGGTCAGATTTACTTGGTCGTAGTCTAGGGGGAAATCCCTGAGTCTGGCAACCCTGCCCTGGATCCAGAGGTGGCTGAAGTCAGCGATATACTCATGGCAATAGTGTTGCCAACTTTTAAAAAGTCTATCACCCTCGTGTAATATTCAATTTTAGTTTAATTTCCAAAAACAGATGTGCAGATTATTTTATGGTCGCCTTTTAATCACGTACAAAGAGTTTAAATTTTTGCTGCTATATTTCCATTAATAATAAATATATTTTCATCAGTACGTCAACGAGATTATGAAACACATCAAGACAGCCTTGCGTTATTTAATTCAGTTTTTCATCATAAAAAAACATTCATGTCTGGATTTAAATACACAGGAAAATATCTTGCTTTTTTGTAATCCTTTGTATATGCATTAAAAAGTCGATATTCTATACTTGCGTACTTATTTTTAGTAACATAATTTTACGTAAACGCCTTTTTTTTCTTATTTTTGTGGTCAAAACCAGTATCCGGAAGTTAAGATTAACACAGGCGGTAATATATGCGATTTAAATATTTACATATAGGGATTAGTTTTCAGTAATGAATTACGTCAGCTTGAGCGAATCTCATGTTATCGAACTCACTTGTTTCACCAAAGCTTTCTCAGTTTAAACTTGAAACTAAAACTGTTCACACATACATTAAGAACTCGACAAAAGAACGATAAATATGAGTTGTCCGTTAAACAATAGGTAAACTATGTGCTTAACGAATCAAAGCCTTATATTCGAAGGGATATACTTTTTCATTTATTGATTTCTTTTCTTTTATATGGTAAATTATAGAAAGAGTACGGGTCAAGAAGGCGAACAATTTAGCGAGGAAGACGGAATGTTATATGGAGAATATTTAATGCTGGATAAAGTGTTAAATGCCCAAAGGATGCTCAGTGAAGTAAATAAAAAATCAGTTCATGATGAACACCTCTTTATCATCACCCATCAAGGTAACTAAGTTATATAAGGAATGTTAAGAATATAATCCAATCTTCATTTTAAGCCTATGAATTGTGGTTTAAACAAATTATTTATGAGCTGGATTCAATCAGAGAAATATTTAGCGAAGTATTGGAAGAGACTCAAACGCTTGAAATTTTGAAGAGATTAAATAGAATTGTACTTATATTAAAAGTAAGTTTCTCATTTATATATGTCTACAGCTAAAAAAAAATCGTTAATCGTACTGATTTATATTTGCACATCGATTTGCGAAGGAGATAAAAATCAATGAAAGACATAATGATTCGTAATTAATACGTAATTATAAAATAATCTTAAATTACCTAATAAGATCGTCTATTATTGTCTGATACTGATTGACTTTTACCATATGACCTATGTTTTTGAACTTCTTGCTCAATTATTTCGTGTTCCGTGTTTTTAATCTCAGATTAATGCAAACAAAAGTATTATTTCAAATTGCGTAAGTGTCAAAATATTTTATTTTGGAAAAACATGCCATACAAGATTTCTATTTTGTTTTATTTTAAATCTTGTTTTACATATTACTTTCTAAGTTGTTAATTATTATTTCAAATCGTGTGTAGTATTTAAAATATAAATGTTATAAGATATGTTAATTGTTTAATTATTAATATACTACGAGAGGAAGATTTTCTTGAAACTAAAATAAACCATTTCGAAAAAATAACACAGGCCTGCATTTTTCAACTCTTTGAATGTTGATTTAAAAATTTTAACTGTTTTCTAGTATATAATGAAACGGATATGCAAAATACATATCCGTAACTGTAAACAAGGACAAACACCTCGTATTTTTAGCATTTACTTCTGTTCAATACATATGTTTCAGCCATCTAGGTCTCATCGGTTGAACTAGTGAAGCAATGTATATACAAATTAATACAGATCTGTTAAACAACGGATCTGTATCTGTATCTACATTTACGCTAAAATCGTCTCCAAGCCATAACCAGTTTCGTTCTATCAGGCGACACCAATTTAAACAGTGACATCTGACAGAAGAAAGCGACTAGGCCAGAAAAGGCGATCTTCCGCTCGAATAGCAAGGCTATTTCAAATAAGCGGAAAAATACGTATATTGGTGCTGTCCATTAACACGCGCCAGATGGCGGTAAATATACAAAAAAGAGATATTTATCAATACGTTTTGCACGTATTACGCCGTTGTTATATAATGAAACGGATATGCAAAATACATATCCGTAACTGTAAACAAGGACAAACACCTCGTATTTTTAGCATTTACTTCTGTTCAATACATATGTTTCTTTAGCATTTACTTCTGTTCAATACATATGTTTCTTTAGCATTTACTTCTGTTCAATACATATGTTTCAGAAACATATGTATTGAACAGAAGTAAATGCTAAAAATACGAGGTGTTTGTCCTTGTTTACAGTTACGGATATGTATTTTGCATATCCGTTTCATTATATAACAACGGCGTAATACGTGCAAAACGTATTGATAAATATCCCTTTTTTGTATGTTTTCTAGTAATTGGGTAGCGCTGATTTCAAATCTGCTTTTATTTTTTTAGTATCACGTAAGGTTATTTTTCAAACCAGTAAAATCCAAAAAAATAGAAAAAACACGATTTATTTCATTTATAAGCTAGTTTTATATTATATTAAAAAAAATACAAAAATATACACATAGAAACTATTAGAAATAGTTATTTATTCTTTATGCTTCTTAAAAAAACCTTTTCGTTTTTCAGAAAAGCTTCGTTTGGTTGTTTTTCTGTCATATTCAGCTAAAGGAAGATCTGAAGGTAGTTTCTGGGGCAAGCAAATTTTTTTGTTTCAACCTAGACCCCAGTACTTCAGAAAGATCTTTTGAAAGTCCCAAATCTCTTACTAAATCATTCAGTTCGGCTTGTGAAAATAGCTGAGGTTGGTTTTGACCTGAGGTTGATGGTTCAAATTCACTATCCATCTGTACGGAGCCGGAAGTTGAAGAGGTTTCAATATCTTCTTGTAGTACTTTGGGGGGTATAGGTATAGGTACATGATCACTGTGAGGAACTGGTCTGATAGCTGATTTAATATTGTTTGGGTACAAAATATGTTTCAAAGTTTTTCTATTATGCCCCTTAATATCACAAAGACAAAAGTAGCAATCTTCATGATGATTTTGCGGTTCTCTCTAAACCATCGGTATTCCAAAAGGAAGGCTTTTTCTATTCCCTTTGGTCCAATGTCTTAAACCTTCTTCACATACCTTACAAACAACGTGCGGTGCCCAATCTTTATCTTGATCTCCTAATTTGATTTTGAAATAAGCATAATATGCATTTTTCACAAATTCACCAATTGGTCTCTTAAACTTTTTCAAGACGAAATATCCACAAATATAACAGAAATCATCTGGTTTGTTCTTGCAACACCGGCTTGACATATTTTTAAGCAATGTTTATTTATCAAATACCACGCACAACACTAAAGACAAATTAATTTTACTTGTTTACTGATCGACACTCAGAGCTATAATGAAGTAAATGACATTAAAATATATATTTTGTTTGGAGTGATAAACTTAAAACCCTTCTTCGCAGTACTAATAAAGTGAAAGCATAATAAATAGAATTTAGCAGGTAAAAATTCCCGGAAATCTTGTCTAAAATTAATACATGTAATAAAAGATTTACATCAGGTAATGAGAGCCTATTTAACAAATTTCTTTAAAACCACAACAGAAAATCATTTTTGGGTTAATACCTAGAATTTGAAGTAGTACATTCATTTTAAAATGTATTAAAACGCCTATTATAAGATTTTTTTTATATTTTTTTCTTTTTCTTTTGTGCAAAAAAAAATCTGTGGGTGGTAGAGACCAACTGTATTTTAATTATTGCTTATATAAAAACTGAGCTTAACAAACAAAAATCACGTCATCACAAATTTTATGCAGGCCTGTGTAATTGATTATAAAAATGCACGCGACCTTCGTTTAATAAAAATATATATGGATCTAAAAATAAATTTAAATGCTTATTAGACTCTTCAAAACCTTTAATATACCTGGTACTAAAGTTATATGGTTCCAATGGCGTACCTCCGTTATCTAATAAGATAAAAATATAAAATTTGGAGCATCTGATATACACCTAATGTTCTTTAAATTGAGCCTAATATTGATATTCTTTAACTTCCGGTTGAACCGGAAATGACCATAACTTTTTTATTTTAAATAGCACCCTGTATATTTTCCTCAAAATTTGAATTCTACAGAAAATTCTCTTTCCCATAAAGTATTACACTTTGTATTTCGACTTCAAAACAGAGGTAAAATTGCATTTTAAATATTAAAAAATTGTGATCGTAGGAACCAAAGCGATCTATGGAAACTAAAGCAAAATTTGACAGTATTTGTTTGTTAACTTTGACAGTTCATAAAGTGTACATAAAGTGAAATAAATACTATCTACATTTTACGACCACTGTTTTACTTCGCGAAAAGCCAATTGATTTGCATACTACGGACAACAATATTAATATCTGTTTCTTAATGCGATTTAAGACTTCCCGACGATGCGAAACTTCAGTCCCTTAATAGCTTAACGGAAATAGTGGTCCGGCAAACCAATGGACGTAGGTTCTAATCTTGCTTCAGGGCGAATTTTTTTCGGTAAAAAAATTCGCGAAAATGCAATTGATTTGTTCATAAAGTGTTATTAAAAATCTTTATCAAACGGTTCAAAATATGTGTTAGTTTAAGTCACTACCACTTAATTCAGTCCAAATCTCTTGCAACCGCGCCATCTTTCGGATTGGGAAAAAAGGAAAAAGTTTGGGGGACCAAATCTAGTAAATAAGCTGGATGAGGAAGCGGTCGAAATGTGGTTCAGAAATTTTGATCATTGAAACAATCGAAATATGAATACGTGCAGAAGAAAAAGTAACAATTGCTTTAGCAAGCGGGGCTTTGGCGCGATATTGTATCGGGCAGTTGATCTAAAATGGATGCATGGTATTCCCCTCTTAGTGTTTAACCTTTTTGAAGATAATCTATAAGAAAAATGCCACTGTACTCCTTAAAGTGGCCATAACCTTTTCGGCCGAATGTACGGACTTTGCCTTCTACAGAGGATTTTAACAAGCCTCAGTCCATTGTTTCGATTGTTGCTTCATTTCGGCTGTATAATCGTGTATCCAGGTTTTATTAATTGTTATTATTAGGCGCAAAAAAACTTCAAATCATTGTTTTAACTTGGCTAAATTGAGAACCGAAATGCCTTCCCGTTTGCGGTTCTCGTCCACAGTCAAAAAATGCGGTAAATGATTTTGTCATACTCAGTTCATTATGCAAAATCGAAACCGCTGATCCATAGAACTTCTACTATTTCGCGTGTTTTTATTCGACAGTACTTATTTATGTAGTTTTTTAATCATATCTGAAGTATCTATACACATCTATTATTTAGTGGCGGCTCGTGAGTTATGAAAGAGGGTGGGCACAAAAAAATACCTATTTTTTGTCCACAAAATCTATTCTCCTATTTTTCATGCTATGTTGTCTTTGTTGTCAAAATCCGGGATAGACTGGATGAACTTCTTTTCTATTGATAGGGCCGTCAATGCGTTCAGTCGATCTTCTGACATTGTGCTTCTCAGAAAAGTTTTAATGCGTGTGAGGGTGGACAAACATCGTTCACATTCTGCTGTTGACATGGGCGTTGTACAAATAATATCCAACAATTTGTATGTTTCCGTCAAAACCTTTTTTAGGTTGTTGTCTGTTGTGAATAGAGACCGGACACATCGGGCTGAAATTACGTCATTACGACGAGCGATATAAATAGTCTACAACATCTGTAAGTACACTATTCATTCGGTTAACGGCACACAAAAAATAGATGAATAGTACTATTCAACAACTGCGTGATGTACTTACAGATGTTGTAGACTATTTATATCGTCCCTCGTAATGACGTCCATATCAGCCCGATGTGTCCGGTCTCTAGTTATGAACACTGAAAGTGGCTAAACACCACCTACGTCACACATGTCATCGCGCTCATAAATTACTGTAAGTTCACTTTTCAATTTTACACTGTCCAACATAGGATAAGACTTCACAGTTTCATCAATTTTTTTTTTGTGGAAATGAATGACCATAAGTTCTAAAATTTTGAGAATTTAATAATTTTGCTGCACTTAAGTAATCCCTAAAATCAAATCGGTCGCTAATTTGGCTTAAAATAGTGTCACATACTGTTGTAGATGTAGGTTGAGTTGCCTATTTTGTATTATGTTGTATCTATTATAAGTAGAGAACGGACATTCTTACCCAATGACTCGGCGTAATTCAATGAAGTATTTGTTAGTCTTTCCCGGCAATCTGGTCCGCTGCGATTACAATGACAACACAGCTATTGTATTCGGAGGATAAATATCCATTAAACGCAATCGGCAATTCGAAATGTTTATAAACTTCGCTGAGTACATCCCGGCGTAATACAATGAAGTATTTGTGTTTGACTTTCTCGGCCACCTGATTTCGCAGCGTTAACAATGGACAACGGCTATTGTATTCGGAGAACTTAGTCATGCGGTAAGAATGTCCGTTCTCTAATTATAAGTTAAAAGTTACTTAAATAAACAGTCACCAACTAGATGTCGATGAGTATAGTTGTAATGATCCCATCCAAATAAATAACAGAACACAACATGGCACTGCAGAACAGTTGCGAACAATAAACTGCAAATTAAATAAATAAAACAAATTAAATTAGATAAATAAAAGACAAAGTGATAAATGCAACTCAAAATGAGTGGAAAAGAGTTACTCCCCACTTTGAAAATTAAGGGAAATTTAGCACAAAACTGGAAGGCGTGGCTTCAAAAATTCCAAATTTACATGCAATCAAATGAAATAAACAAAAAAGAAGAATAAAGAAACCGAATAGGCTTAATTTGTAAAAATACAATATGTAAGCATATTAATTAAGAAAAATGTTTATTTTAATTAATTAATTTCCAGGAAAGGGAGATGTTGTAGATGTACGTTGAGTTGCCTATTTTGTATTATGTTGTAACTATTATAACTAGAGAACGGACACGCTTAGCACCCAGTGCAGTACTGGCGAAAGGCTGTATTTCTAAAATATTTAATTTTATTTATATAATTGGAAAACGAACGGGTGGTGATCTATAAAATTACGAAATACATATTTATTTGTTGAAAAGTTGTATTTATAAAGTTTTTAATTTTATTTATATAATTGGAAAACAAACGGGTGGTGATCTATAAAATTACGAAATACATATGTATTTGTTGAAAAGTTGTATTTTTAAAGTTTTTAATTTTATTTCTATAATTAGAACATTTTTATTTGTTAATTTTGTCGTTCAAGTTGAGTAAAGGAGTATTAATATTGACTAGCAATAGTTTCTCAAGGTTTTCTTCTGTCAATTTTGTTCTCTTTGAATTAAGTACATCCTTATAAATAGAAAACGTCCTTTCTACATCGCAACTGGTTATAGGTGCATACTGGAAATATTCTTTTATTTCTTCATATTTAGCCTTTAGATTTTGTGGAATTGTCTCCATACATAATTGCTGCAATGTAATTAAATCTGGATTTCTATTAAGAATTGCTTCAAACTTTTGCCGAAGGCCACATCCGAAGTCACTTGGAATACTTTTCAAATTATTAACAGCCACATCTAATGTGGTTAATCCGTCATTTAATTTGAGATTTCGATTTTCAAAATAAGTGATTAGTTTTGGCAATTTTCCAAAGTGTCCGTGAAGAAAGTACAACTGATTTTTTAAATTTGGGATTTGTGTGAGCTCCTTGCACTCACCAATACTTCTAGCATCCTCCTTTAGCAGTGTTACGAAATGTTTTAGACTATCGAAATTCTCAGCATAATAACTAGTAGCTTCCAGTCATGTTCCCCATCTAGTTATTACTGGAGTGGGAGGCAGTGACAGAGATGGAAATTTTTCCCAGAAAAGAGCTACTCTGAATGGTGCTTTTCTGAAAACTTTTTTAAAAGCTGATACAAGTCTATCAACTTCCGGAAAAGTGTCTCTGATATATTCACAGATTCTGTGGAGAGCATGTGCTACACAAGTAATATGCAGCATATTAGGATATGTTTTCTTCAATAGTTTGCCTGTTTTTAACATATACGCAGCACTATCACTGACAAATAAAAGTATTTTATCTTTATACGTGGCGTCCGAATGAAGCATTTTTTGCATATTCTCCTTAATGGTTTCTGCAACTGTTTCCGCATCAACTCTATTTATAGCACTTGTTGCTATTACATATAAGTAAGTTATAGGGAATAGTTGGATGTAGTACACCAGCTACAACATTTACCACACAGCGTCCTAACATATCCACCGTTTCGTCGGCGCTTATCCATATGTATTGATTTAAAAGATGGCTTCTAATGCGTTCTACTGTTCTCGTATAGCACCTAGAAACATAATATTTGCGTAAAGTTGATTCATCAGGAACATTTCGACCAGTATATTTTTGAAGAAATATTTTTAAAGTGGGATTGCTAAGTTTATTTAATGGAATATTAGCCCCCATAAAAGTTTTACAGAGTTCAGATGTGTTTGCGATCCTAAGTGACGAATTTTTGACGATATTTTACGGATTTTGTAATAAATTTCGGAATCACTGACAATGGACATACAATCAGTATGACCGTCAATCCAACTCGCCATTGTTTTACAATGCCGTTCTCGACATTCTTCCATATCATGTCTGAAAAAGTAACTTAAACAATGCTCTAGATCTAAATAAATGAAAAGTAAAAATGTGTGCGTAAGTTATTGAAACTGAACGAAATTCAATGCAAACTCTTACGTCGAAATAATTGGTAGAAATAGATTCAATCAAACGATATTAAACAGGATCTATCACAAAAATTACGATGTAATTAACAGTTAAAACTATGAAAACAAGAAACTTACTCACAGGACTTTATTTATCTTACGAAATATAAACTAATAAATAAAATACATTATAAAAACCCCGCTTCTATCTACGCTCATGAAAACACTTTAAAAAACACTATATTCTCCGAATACAATAGCTGGCTTGTCCATTGTTATCGCGGCGAGACTGGGTGTCCGAGTAAGTCAAACAAATACTTCATTGAATTACGCCGGGATGTACTGAGCGACGTTATACACAATTCCAATTGCCGATTGCGTTTTATGGAAATTGCGTCCGTTCTCTAATTATAACTATAAGTTACTTAAATAAACAGTCACCAACTAGATGTTGATGAGTATAGTTGTAATGATCCTATCCAAATAAATAACAGAACACAACACATACTTCCTTTGTGTTATCTCCAGCTGTCGTTTTTTTGTCTTTTCCTTACAGGTTCTTCATTATTGCGTTCTTGATTGTCATTGTCAGTAGAATTTCTTAAATTTCTAATGTGAATAATTTTCTGTTGGAATTGTTCAACTACCTTTTGCAGTTGAGCACTGTCAATCCCGCGCATTTGAGTCTGATTAAATAATATTTCAACATGTGGCATGATGAAATGAAATATTTTCAACCAGTAGAGAAATTCCTGGCAATTCAAATGTTTCAATAAACCACTTCCTTCACTAATAGTAACTGAAACCATCTCGTCTTCCTCAATAATTTTGTCTAAACATTCTTTGAAAGAATCCTGGTTTTCAAATAATGTGTTCACAGTTCGACTTTTGAAAATCCAGCGTGTAGGAGCAGCGCGTGGTAATCTACGTTTGACTATTTCATCAAGAATTATCATTCGTTTTGGCGATCGAGAAAGAAAACTTGAAAATAAATGCAAATTTGCAAAGAAAATTTTTACATTTTTATTGCACTGTGCCGCTCGTTCAATAATTAAATTAAATTGAGGCGCGTAACAGTGAATATAATGTGAATGTGGAAATGTTCTTTTGATAATAGCTTGCTTATTACTCATAACGGACACCCCATCGTAACTTTGAGCGATTAGTTTATTGTTTTCAGACCAAGAAAGAGAATTTAAAATAGTTTGCAATTCATTCAGCAATGTTTTTGCTAATACATCAGCATTATGTCCATAGGGCTTAAAAAAAGACCAAAAGCGTTCAAAAATGTGTCCATTAAACACGTATCGAATAATAACAACCATTTGCTGATTGTTAGAGGTGTCTGTAGTTTCATCGGCCTCCAAAGCAATGAAATTTGCAGATTTAATTTCTTTTAATATTTCCTGCTTGTAAATTTGCCACATTGCATCTAGCAATTCGTTCTGAATAGTTTTTGAGGCGCCTTTAAACACTTGTGAACTTTTCATATGTACCTATTGTAAGCACAACGTCTAATTCAGCTGCAAAGTTGATTAAGCCTACATAAATACCTGGATTTTCCGACATCAATGTCTCATCATGGCCTCGTAAGGTCAATTCAAAAGTTCCGCAAAATTTTATACATATAATTAACCGACGTAAAATATGACGATTTTTTTCCACATCTTCGTTGTACTTAATTTTATGTCGCAAATAAGCACTGTCTAACTGTTCACGTATGTCCACTTTGCCTAGAACACTAAAATCCACGCATGCATTCATGTGAGAAATGGAATTTTCGTGTTTCTTTGCCCTGTCTGCAATATGTTTTAAACCATTCAACCCTTGTTTAGTCTACGCACTAGCCTATGTACACGTGCGGTACGCGCCGAGAACAATACAGTCACAATGGATGAAAGACGTTAACTGGAGTCGAGCTATTTTGTGCCCTAAACCGACGGCATAAGCGCATATGCCGAAAATAAGCAGAGCCGGCCATCGTTATAAAAATACGTAAAAATAATAAAATAAAATAATGCACTGAATTACATGAGAATTTCTTTCTGTGTTTATCTTGGTGGTAGGTTGGGCACGTGCCCTTATGCCCTTTAGTACCAGCCGCCACTGTAACAACATCTTTTGAGTGATTTGTTTGTATATTGATCTAGAAATAAGTGTGTAAAAATTAAGGATAACCTATTTAAATATAAATTCTAGCTTCTAGTTGATCAAGTAATGATCTTGGAAACAATGACTCCTTTGGACTTTATGGAATTCAGATGCTACTTGTGTCCAGCTTCAGGATTTCAGAGTATGCAGTTTAGACTATTAGAAAACAAACTCGGAGTCAAGCAAGAAAACAGAGTAAAATATAACCAAAACTATTCTAAAGTGTTTGGCGGGGATGAGGTAATATTATAAAAGAGTTTTCAATACAAGTTAAGCCAAAGCTTATCTTAAATATGAAAAGTACAAATCTTGTTCGAAAGCGATATTTTTTTTATTATTATTTTTGTTGATAATTTAGTTAGCTATGGAATTAATTGAAAAATCTCAAGTTGAACCATCTCTCTTGGATTTAGTGCAAAAATGGTTGGAGAGAACTCCTGGCTTGGAAATTGACGGATTTAACTTTTGGGGGAAATATCAAACAGCAGTGCAAAATCTTTTAAATGAACAGGAAAAAATCGCAAATGTCAGTAAAGTTAATAAATGAAATATTTTTAATTGTAGTCCCAATTTTTTAGAATGCAAACGTCGACGTTCGAAATTATCGCATAATAGACTTAGAAAACAGAAAAGATGTGTATGAATCAATTTTTAATCCTAATGTACATGACGCTTTAGTTTCTAGAGGAGAAAGAAGGTTTTCACATAAAGCGTTACAAGGTGCCATCATGATTACATTTTACAGAGATGAACCAAGATTTAGTCAACCTCACCAGATTCTAACTTCACTAATGGACATTGATTCCTTGATAACCAAATGGAGATGTACGTATTACACTTAAAAAACTTGTATATTTTAGAATTCCCAGTCATTTAATCCATATATGTATATTGGTTGACTTTTAGATAATCATGTTTTGATGGTACAACGTATGTTAGGTTCCTCCCAACTAGGTACTGGAGGTTCTTCAGGGTACCAATATTTGAGATCAACGTTAAGGTATAAATTTACTCCTTGGTTCTTAAAATGTTTCTAAATATTGTTTCTTTTTCGTTACAGCGATCGTTACAAAGTGTTCCTCGATTTATTTAATTTATCTACATTTCTTATTCCACGGGCATTTATTCCCCCGTTAACAACCAATTTTAAAAGCAGATTATGTTGGAATAATGATGTAGATACAAATGGTGAGACGGAGTTAAGCTAACATTCAAAAAAATAATTTAGATATTTATATATTATTCTTGAATAAAGGAGTATTTATATATCATGTCTGTTTTTATAATAAACAATGAAAATATGTATGTACATTTTTCCAAATATATTCCCAATGAGACATGTTTAAATTTCGCGGGTATTTTGCGTTGCCACGTTTGGTATTGTTTTATTTTATTAAAAAAATTAGGAAATAATATATTTCTAATAAATATTGGTTTCGCTTTTTAATAAAATGTGCATTACTTTGTTAATATTAATTATGTAATAAAACGAAATAGTTTTCTCCCGGCAATTTTTCTGTAGTATTCACCTATCATATTCCCCCTAATTATAGTTATTGTCTTTCTTAGAAGCTTCTATTATCTATGCTTAGAAGAATATAAAAATTTGAATAGGTATTTTTATCAACTTAAATTGGCAGCATTTTCTATAATTGGCAGTATTGAATATAAATTACAATAATGTTTTAAAATACATTTTGAATTACAAATGTCAAAATTCTTAGTATAAAGTTTATAATTTCAAAACTAAAAAAAAATTACCATGAATATTAACATTACTCCAGCGTTACAAATAGAAGAAAAGAAAAACCTGTCTGCTGAAGAATTTCAAAAACAGTTATGCTCTTGGTTAGAAAGTAGGGGCTTATTAAGTGAATTGCGTGCGTATTTCCGAAGCAACATGATTGAAGTATTGAAAAATACTGCACTAGGTTCATCGATATCTTGTAAGATTAAACAACCAATTACACCAAAAATGCAAGCAATTAATTTACTAATATCAGAATACTTCATTTGTTCACAATATCATTTTTCTTTATGTGTATTCTGTACTGAAGTATCCCTTAATAATATTTTACCAAATATAAATAATACAGTGGCTCAAGTAACTAAGGAACGATCAACATTTAAATTTTCAGAAAAAGAAGTTTATGATATTTTAGAAGCAGTAGGATTGTTGCGATATAATAAACAAGCTCAAAAAATATATACTTTATATTGTAAGCTAGATGAACCATTAATATCATATTTTATGCCTTCAAGTTCGCTTGCAAGTATTGCATCAAATGAAATTATTGAAACTTTAGATAACAATCCAGATGCAGATTGTGAATCAATATTAGAAAACATTAATAAAATACTATCAAGCTGTAATATGTCTCCTAAAGAAATATCGCTGTTAAAATGTTATATTAAAAATATTTATGATAAGCAAAATAAAAAACAAACAAAAGCCATTGAAAATTTAAAAGAACAGTATAAAAATCATTTGAAGAAATATAAAACTAAATTGCTTGATATTCAAAAGTCGTTTGAAGAAGAAAGACAAAAATTTCAGGACGAAATTGATTTGATAAAGGAAGAATTAGATAATGTTCAAGTTCAAAATGAATTAATGAGAAAAAGTCAAGATTCAATACAAAATGCTAGAGTAACAAATTTATCTGAACAATTACAACAAACAGAATTAAGAACTGAACAGAAAGCCACCAATGCTAGAATTAACTTCGATACTAAAAGTACACAATATGAAGAGGAAAGACCAAGAAAAATTTATAGATTAGACGAAGAACAACAAACTATTATAAATTCCCCACTAGAAGTTGCAGTTCTTAAACATGTCGTACAACAGTTAGAAAAAGAAAATAACACTTTAAGAACGGATAATTATAGTTACTGTGAACAAATTGATGAGCTAGCTAACAGAGCTTCCATTTTAATGAATGAATTAAATATCTCACAGCAGCATGTTATTAGATTAAATAATTTATTACAAAATACACCGTCTACTTTTGTTGAAAGTTCACCTCAGACGCAACACACTGTTCAATATACTGGTGCTGGAGAAGAATGTAAGTTTTTCCTTCTTAACAATAAGATTTCTTGAAAATATGTAAATAATAATAGAGAATGATTTCTAGCCTAGTGTCTTGTGTTTGCCTTATCAATATGATT
Source organism: Melolontha melolontha (assembly GCA_935421215.2). NCBI lineage: Eukaryota > Metazoa > Arthropoda > Insecta > Coleoptera > Scarabaeidae > Melolontha > Melolontha melolontha. Next base: position 15,820,070 of record OW285238.1, read on the forward strand.
AAATTGTTCAGATTGATTCAAAACATATAACATATTATTTTTCACATATACTTACGAGGTATGTCTCAGAAGTAATGAGAATGATCTGTTTTAAAGTTTTTTATTGAATGTATCTACAATTTAACATTGTCTCCTTCAAAATATGTTCCGTGGGAATGCACAGAGCATCTCCAGTCATTTTACCATTCCTGGTAACAATTCTGGAAGTCTTGTTCGCTTAGGCTGTTTAAAACCTGTGTCGTGGCTCTTTGGATGTTGTTTATTGGTTCGTAATCTTGACCTTTCAACTTCCGTTTAAGCGTTAGAAATAATCGCATGGAGCCATGTCTGTATTGTAGCGTGGGTGCGGGAGCACTGGAATGTTTTTCTCCGCCAAAATTCTCTAACCGACAATGAGGTGCGACAGGTCATTATCGTGATGCAAGATCCAAAAGCTGGCAATGTCGTCGAACATGTAAAATTCTTTTCCGCGAACATTCAAGGACCTTGCGATAAAAGGTTTGATTCACTGTCTGGCCCTGCGGTACGAATTCTTTGTGGACGATTTCACGACAATCAAAAAAGATGATAACCATGGAATTGATTCGGGATTTGCTTATGCGAACTTTCTTCGGTGATAATGGTGTTTGCCAGTCCTCGCTTTGTCCTTTTGTTTCAAGATTGTAATCAAATGCCCGTGATTCATCACCTGTAATCACTCTGTGTATGAAGTTCTGTTGTCAAGCGATCTAACAATTCTTGGCTAATTGATAAGCCATTTTCTTTTTGTCCATCAGAAATGTTCTTGGGCACAAATTTTTCTCATGTCTAATTCCTCTGTCACAATTCGATAAGAGGTGTCTTTACTCAGTCTTACCTCATGTACAGTCATACTGACTGGCTCGTGCTAACACAACGCACCTTCGACACGTTTTCATCGACCCTCTTTGCAAGCCTTGTGCCATCTGAGAACTAGTGCTGAAGACAAAGCAACATCTCCGTATGCTGTTCTTAACATTCGAAGGTCTCTGAATCAGTTCTTCACAGTATAACACAAAATTTAATTGCATATCGCTGCTCGATATTTCCCTGCATTTTTCGTGTGACGCGGTATTGGAACATAACTGTTAACAACTAGCGATTACACCGCTAATACTGAACTGAGTGGACTTCGCCTTTTCTGGTTGCTTACCTACCCCTTCCACTCACATGTAGTCGTCATCAGCCTGATGCAGTGTTGCCGAATTAAGCGTTAAAAAAATAATTCTCATTATTTCTCAGACATTCCTCGTATACAGGCGGTCCCGTAAAAAACGCCAACATTCATAATTCCGTTATTTATTGTCCGGTTTTATTTAAACAAAAAGTATATTTAATAGCATCAAAGACACTATAAGATAGCAGTGTTTTATTTGTTTTCAATTGTTTTCATTAATGTCAAACGACAGTCAAGTTTTTTATTTTAAATGGCAACATATATATTTTTGGCTATATTCGGATTGTATTTTTTTTTCTGAATTCAACGATGTATAACATGTTTATTTTTGATAAACGTTTATTGCAAAAAAAAAACTTTATAAATTTCATCTTTGTCTTCCATTATTTATAAATATTCGAATGTGTCATGAAACATTGGAAATGTAAGTATTATGGATATTATTATAAGAAACAAAACACTTTACAATAAATGTTGAAATTGCCCGCCACCTTGTTCAACACATATCGCACATCTCCTAATTACTCCAAAGGTCGCATTTAAAAGACAAGCGGCAGGTACTTCTTGACAAGTGTTAATAATTCTTTGTCTTAAAATGTCAACATTTTCTGGAGTTGTTAAATAAACTCGATCTTGTAGATAAGCCCACAACCAAAAATCGAGGGGCGTAAGATCCGGTGAACGCGCAGGCCACTTGATAGGACCGGATGTTCCTATCCACCTATTTCCAAATTGGGTGTTCAACAAATCAGTGTTTACTCTGGCGTTGTGCGCGGGAGCCCCATCTTGTTGAAAAAATATTCTATTTAAATTTGCCAAAGGTAATTCATCTAAAAAGTTTTGGAGATTTTCGTGTAATAAAGTGTAGTATTTTTCTTGATTTAAGCAACCATCTATGAAAAATGGCCCAATTAATTGATCACCTAAAATGCCACACCAAACATTTACGTTGAAACGTCTTTGAAAATTATTTTCAATTACAAATCTCCGATTGTCTGCACTCCACTGTCGATGTATGTTTCTATTAAAAATACCGTTGCTGCTAAAAGTGCATTCATCAGACCAAATTATCCTTTTGTAAAAATTCGGGTCTTGTTCTAATGCATTTAAATAAAAACGACAAAACTGGATTCTTCGGCCAGGATCATTTTGTTCTAATGCATGAACTTTTCGAGCTATGTACGGTTTAAGTTTGTGTTTTCTTAAAATACCATGAACTGTAGTTTTTGATACCCCAATATTATGTGCAATTTCGCGAATCGAAGTTCGTGAATTTTGCTGTACTGCAAGAAGAACATCTAATTCCTTATCTTCGGAGAATTTCCGTTTTTGTGTTTTTGGTTTGGTAAATGATCCATAATTTCTTAAATTCTTTTCAATTCTCTGAAATATTTTCGAACCTGGAACTTCTCTGTCTGGAAAACGAGCACTGTACCGACGAACTGCTTGAAGGCGATTTTTATTACATTCAAAGAACACTTGTAACATGTCCGTTAATTCATTGTTATTCATTTTTAACGAAAATACGCTTTTTGTTGCGGCAAAACGTTCAAACAGGATAATACAGAAAACTTAATAAAGTCAAACTGACACTTAAGGCACATTGACATAATGCTAGTGGACTGGGCCAAGTCTACTATAATGAAAGATGAAATTTATAAAGTTTTTTTTTTATTTTTTATTATTAGGAGATGTGCGATATGTGTTAAACAAGGTGGCGGGCAATTTCAACATTTATTGTAAAGTGTTTTGTTTCTTATAATAATATTTATAATACTTACATTTCCAATGTTTCATGACACATTCCAATATTTATATATAATGGAAGACAAAGATGAAATTTATAAAGTTTTTTTTTTGCAATAAACGTTTATCAAAAATAAACATGTTATACATCGTTGAATTCAGAAAAAAAAATACAATCCGAATATAGCCAAAAATATATATGTTGCCATTTAAAATAAAAAACTTGACTGTCGTTTGACATTAATGAAAACAATTGAAAACAAATAAAACACTGCTATCTTATAGTGTTTTTGATGCTATTAAATTTACTTTTTGTTTAAATAAAACCCGACAATAAATAACGGAATTATGAATGTTGGCGTTTTTTACGGGACAGTCTGTATACTACGTTTTCCATATTAATAGAATATGTTCAGAGAGATCCATGTCAAGTTTTGTGTAGTGGTACCATAAAATTCCCTACATTACGAGCATTTTTATGTTTGTGAGAAATACGATCATGGCTATATACAGTTTATTTGATAGTCTGGGTTCGGCAACAGGATTGAACGATTTTTAATACGCCATTGTTAAGAAATAAAGAATATATTTGGACTTATTATTATTATTATTACAACTAAAAACACAATTCTAGAAATTTCTTATAATACTTTTAGTTTGCAAAGATCATATCCCTAAGATAACCACCGTCTTCTTCTATACATTGCTGCAATCTGTTTCTGAAATTTACCATAATGCGTCTGAGTAAATCTTCGTTTATCAAATTTATTTCCTCATACGTTGTAAAAGAACAATGGATTATCTAACTGTATGCGGTGTGGTGCCGTCGTGCTCGAACCATACTCCATCTTGGTTCATTCTTTGAAGTTCCACAGCCACAAATATTTCGAACATCTCAACGTACCGAAATGAATTGAGTGTAACGGTGTGGCTGTTTTCTTCAAAAAAGTATAGCCCGATCACACCAAAGGTGCACACTCCACACCGTTACCTTTTTTTGGTCATGAAGTGAATGTTCATGCATTTCTCTTGAGTTGAGTTCCGCCCAGTAGCGAAAGTTCTGCGTATTAACGTACCCACACAGATGGAAGTGGGTTCCGTCAGACATTATCAGTTTATGAAGAATTGCTGCATTGTTGTTCAATATTTGCCTGCAGAAATTGAGGCGGTTAAATTTATCAACAGGGTTCAGCCTCCGGACTATCTGTACCTTATATGGATGAAATTTCAAATCCAGCTTTAAAATTCTTCGCATACTTCGTTGAAATTTGCAGTGCAAGACAAAGAACGTGTTGGACTCCCTTCAACGTCTACTCTGGTTCTTTCAATATTACCTTGTGTACAAACTGTAAGTGTACCTCCGACAAATATTGAGTTTTCACTGCCCCTTTCGTCTACATCTCTTATTCATCTCAAAATTGCATTTCTTGATGGAACTGCAGCGCGCACTGGCAAATTAAAATCACGGCGAAAACGTCTCTAGATTTGCACGATGGACTGGGTCAGGATAAATATTTTACAGCAGAGATCCGTTGATTAACCGGCCAATTTGCTTTCCATTCTAACACATAACCTTCGCTAATAAAATACAATTTTACCACTATTTGACGTTTGTCAAATAAACAGTATTTCCACAGCAACCTTTTCAAAACCATTCAATCCTGTTGCCGGACCCTGTATTTAACGACATAATCTTTAAAGCTAGCAATAGACGATCATAAATTACATGTATTTATTGAACAATGTCCGTTGAACGTGTATTACATCAAATTTGACGGAATAAATGCTGTCCTATTTTTCAAAGTCGTTCACATATATTTCTAGTAAATTCTAGTTTTTGAAATTGGTTGAGGATGAAGGTGTTGTCATTAGCATATATCACATGGTTTTGATTTTCGTATTTGTCACTACTTTTTTTGGAAAGGAGTATTTATCATTTATTATTATTAGAGTTTTCAGATTTTCCCCACATTCCAGAATCCTACTCAGTATAAGTTAATATATACGTACGAACGTTTTCAAAACACATCGGGTTTTTATAAAGAACACGTGTTCGTATGAAATTACAACTCAGTATTTTTGTTAATATATACAGTCCGATAAGATTTAGGTATTAACAAAGAAATTACTTACTTACTACTCAGTGGCGGCTCGGGGTGGTTCACATAGGGAGTGCATAATTTCAAAATTAAAAAGTGTAATACGAAAACGCTTACCCAATCCTTATAAATTTCACCGACGTACTGTTCCAGACAGGTACTGTTCATTGTAGAGTTTATTTTGAGGGAATAGTAAATATTACACTACACAGTTTAATTACATCTGACGATAAACGAAGTCCATTTTACGTGTCTTTGACTTGCAGAACAGTTCTATCACTTTTTCATTAAAGTTTGGGAAATCATTTATACATTCTTTTTCACAAGATAACATAGTAAAGGCATTTAATCTCTCTTCTTTCATTGTATTTCTCAGGAAAGTTTTTATTATCTTCAATCGTGAAAACTGGCGTTCCGCTTCGGACGTTGTCATTGGGATTGTAATGACAATTTTTAAAAGCGTAACAACTTCATTAAAGGTGTCGCTTAATCCATCCGGCAGAAGACCTATCAGACCTACAGCACCGACTTCTATATTTTGCCTAAATTCTTCTCTAGAATATAGAACGCTTAATTCAGTTCGTAGTCTGCTTTCATTGAGGCATGGATAAAATTTTACTGCTTCTTTAAGGCAATCTTCCGGAAATTTTTTTTGAAAAGAGGAGAACTGTTTAAAAGAAATTAAGTTTGCTAATATTAAGTGCCCTGTATACCGAAATATAGTTTTTATTTCTAGCAAAATAATATCGCACACTTCAATAGCTCCCCTCCTTCTTTGGCTACCATCAGTTACTCTTCGCCGCTTTGATGGTCGAGGAGTCAGTTCTGGGTCATTTTGTTTAACCAACTGATTATCTGTGTCAGCGATTTCGGTTCGAATTTTTCCAATAGCACGTTCAAAATTATCTAAATTATTCTTGATATTTAATGCATCTGTATTGACATTTTGTAATTGATTAAACAATATGTCCACATGTGGCATAATTTTATGAAAGAAAGTTAACCAATAGATAAAATTTTCCTCCTCTAAAATTCGCAAATTCGCACTAGCTTGATGAATGGTAGTTTGTAAACTAGCTTCTCTCTCGATTTGTTCTAGAGCTTCAATTATTTCTTCTCGGTGCTCATATATTGTATTCACTGTCCTAGAATTGAAGTTCCATCTTATTTTTGAAGAACGAGGTAAGCTTTTTCTCTGAAGGAATTCTTCCAATCTTGCAGCTCGTTGTGGTGAAGTGGAGAAAAATGAACATAATCCCGTCAGATTGGCAAAAAAAATTCTGCAATTACTACTGCTCGATGTAGCATGTGACATAATTAGATTGTATGATGTGCATAACAATGTACAAAATTAGCCCTTGGATACTGGTCTTCGACATGTCTTTGCACGCCGTTAATAGCACCACTCATGACTGCTGCCCCATTATAGCTGTGCAATCAGTTTTTCTGGGTCATCAACAAGCAAACTAATTTCGTTAAGGATGGAGGCAGATAAAGAATTAGCATAATGTCCACTAGGCAGAAGAAATTTCCAAAATCATTCGACCGGTCTCGCGTTCACAATATATCTTAAAACAACCACCAACTGAAACTGATTGGACACATCTGTGGTTTCATCAGCTATCACAGATATGAAGTCGGTTGCTTTAATGTCACTGGCAACTTGTTCATGATACACGTTCAACATTGCATCAAGCAGCTCATTCTGTATCGTTTTTGATAATCCCTTAAAAACCGGTGCTGCTTCGATGTGATCTCTGAGCGATTTATCCAATTCTGCCGTAAAATTTATCAATTTCCGAAAAATGCCCTTGTTATTCGACGTTTGCTGTTCATCATGACCCCGAAGTGCCAGTTTAAACGCGCCACAAAATCTAATGCAATTTATTATTAAATTTAACACATGCCTATTTTTTGTTACCTTTTCATTGTGTTGTTGAATTGCTTTTCTATATGATGAATCTAAAACATTCTGAATGTTATTTTTTCCTAACATTCTTAAACTAAATATATTTTTCAAATGCCCTTCGGAATTTTCATGTTTACTAATTTTAGCACTAAGATGAATTAAGTCTCTTATTCCGTTCTTTGACCAAGACGGTCCACCACCAAACAAAAGACACGGGAAACAAAACAAAGTATTTTAAATTTCAATTTTAAATTTGTTAATATATTTCATCTTAAAATACCTATTATATTCTTAGAGTTCCATTTAGAAATACAAAAAAAAAAAATAAAGGTCCGTCAGTTTTATTCCAAAATCACAAAATAATTATTTTCAAATTTAAAGCTCATAGTGTATCCAATTTGTTGTTGACTATATCACAAATAAGTTCGTTACAGATAGCCGATGCCGTACAAAAACGTAAAATCACGCAGGTTGTATGCATGCTAGACGCTTTATTACAAATTTTAGGATATATGGAGCTCCACGAGAAAAAGTGGAGAAAGGGAACACATTGTTATGCCACATGATTGGCGAGCACACTCTGTGCGCGTCGTAGGGTTCCATTTCGACTAAAATGCCGTGTCAAGTTTCGTATTCTCTTCAGCTATCTCTTATAACTTATCTGTGATAATACCTTTAAGGCACAATCAGATTATGTGCCTGTATTTTTTTGCGGGTTTCTGATCAATTCTAGCTTGTTTCAAATCGCGTTACCGATTTGAAACAATCTGATCGAATGTTGTGATATTAGGCACCGTATATAATATTAATAACACAAATATTATAAACAATCACTACAAAAAATAAATATTTAATTCAGTGTATTTCTACAGGTTCAGGTATCGTTAAAAATGCAATGCCAAGTAATTATCGTAATTTAAATAGAGGAAGAAAATTCACTACCAAAAAGCAGCAATTGATGTTCAGTAGTTTTGAAAATACGTCCGGAAGCAGTAGCCCCACGGATGATTTGCTGGAAGAAGCCAAGAGAAAATTGAAAAGTCTCGAACTTGAAAGTGAACACATTGACCGTAAAATACGATCTTTCACGGATAGAAATACCCCTGTTTTAAATCAAAGTAATCATCTTCTATAGCGACATATTCCAAATAAATAATATTTGACACAATTTAGATAAGAGTACGCTGAACATAGAAAAACACTTTAAATTTAGCCAGCCACATGATCTTGCTACACAAAATGTGTTCACGTTTGGTGCTTCATCAATACAAAAGGACTCTAACACCAATGCAATACATACTTTAGCTGATTCACAAACAAGTATTGAAAGTGGAAGTACTTCTTATAGCCGCACTAATGAGTTAGAAACAGGTGAAGAAGAAGGTATGTTCTAAGTCTCCTATATTATGATTTTAGGTTTTCACTTCTACCAGAGAATAAATTATTTAATATCTTGGTATGCATGTACATATTTGAATATAATGCATAGAAGTTAATGTGTAGACATATTCAGGCTTTTTATTAAAAATTTGCTCTATATGCCTACATCACACAGCCAAATAATTTATTAATCTTGTCCGCGATAAAAAGATTCGGCGCCATGGAATAGACATCAACAGCCAAAAATCAATCAAGTAGATCTAACAACCAAACGCATTTAGATGACCAGTAAGTATTTGAAACACTCAGTCCTATAGAGACTACAATTACTCGTACATCGGTCAAACAGCGTGACCATTAATGTTAACAGCATAACGAAATTTGAACGGTCATTGTCGGTGGTTCAACACATATGAACGATAGGACATTATATTATTTCAAAGCATGAAGATTCTGTCCAAATTTATTATACTATTAGAATTATGAGAAGCAATGTATATCGAAAAACGTTCCCACAGTATATACAGGGTGTGTATATAAATTGGCGTACTAACTATACGTGACGACTGTCTTGATCAAATATGAAGTTAAAAGTTTTAATACTATCACGGTGTACCATGCTTCCTATGTTTTTAGAAAGAATTTGAAAGAAATATACATTTGGCAACATTTGTCAATCTTACGTTTTACATCGTGCACACGAAGCAAGGGAAATAAAATTAGCTAAATTGTATCTCTTTCTGTGAACAAATATAGATTAATAACGCTTATTTAAAGACTGAAAGACCGAACTTTAGGGACCTCGTGCAGAGGTATGTAGCATGGTAGAACAGTTTGGTTTTATGATTTTAGACTCTGAATTTAACGAAGAACATCGCCACATGTAGTTAGTATGCCAATGTATACACACCTTGTATAATCCAAATAATTCCTAATGATTAATCATTTAATAGAAGTCTGCTCCGTCGCATAGCAAGACTGCAGCGATATCTCACAAACAAGCAATGTAACCAGAAAAAAACCTTCACGCAATGGCATCAAATTCCTTTTTCTCACCGAAACCAATGATACCCATATTCAAGTCAACGAGCAGAAAATCTCAGGCTGATCGCAACCTGGTACACTTGATCAACAGACTTCCAAAACAAGATGAATTTATTAAATACAAAAGTATTTTTAATAATACAAAATATTATTAAAAAATCTGGTGTGACGAACACAATACAAGTTCATTATTAATATTTTTATGAACGTATCCTTTTCCAGAGATGCAGACACGTAACGAGCGATCATTAAAATTTTCACTCGTAGCTGGCCGTGTATATAAAAATTATGTCGTAGCTTTAGTCATTAAGATGTTATTTCAAACATCTGTCAGTGTCAAATATATATTTTAAAGTTTCATCAAAAGAAAAAGTAATGGCCTTTAATGATATGCATAAAGCGTTTATGGTAGAATGTTACTGCCTGACATCTCAAAAAATTGATGGTATTTGGCAGCATTCAATAGAAAATTGCCTTGCGGAGTTTGAAGAGAGATATCCAAATACTGTTCCTAGCTATAAAACTTTCCGTGATGCGCTAATGCATTGTGTAAATCTTTTTCGTCAAACAGGCAGTATTTTAAGGAAAAAAGGAAGCGGTCCTCCTCTCAAGAGAAGTCGCGGCGTAATTGAAAATGTCAGACAAATTATTAACGAATCTCCTCAAACATCTATTCGCAGAGTTTCGCAACAAGTTGGGCTTTCGTATGGAACATGTCAAAAAATTTTAAAAAAGGACTTGCACATGTATCCATATAAATTAACTTCTGTACAAAATCTATTACCTACGTCTAATGTAAGTCTGTCATGCAGAGGCGATTAAGAGCACGTGTAGAGCAGAATGGACATATATTTGAACACATTCTTAATTAATTTTGTTTTATTATGGAAAAATTACAAAATATAATTCTAAAACTAATAATAAAGAATTTAAAAAAAAATGTGTTTGTAAAAGTTACTTTGTTTGATATCATTTCATGGCCAACCAACTATTAGATGCACCGCATATTGAATATTATAAACAGGTATATCCCATTAAAGGGTTATAACTAGAGCTGAGGATGTTTGCGGTATAACCATGGTTATACCGCAAACATCCTCAGCTCTAGTTATAACTTCGAAAATACTAGAAATAAGTATAGCAAACGCCAATTAAGTTGGCGCGAGGAGGGGTAAGTTCGCGCAGGATTAAAAGTAGTGCGGAAATTTGTATTTGGTTTTATATCAAATGTCAGATAATTCTAACCTCTGAGCGGGTATCATTTTTTAATCTCCTAGCAAAGACATTATGTTCCGTCAAACGTCTATGACAAATGTATTCTGACAATTACTTGAGTAGTGGGGGTGGACGTTTTTAAAAACGGCTTCTGCGCACCCCCTCCACGCGCCAACTTAATTGGCGCTTGCTATACTGTTATTAGTACCATTTTAACGGCAATTTTACAAGGAATTTGCTGACTAATAAAAAAAATTATAGGTTCAATTTAAAAGAAAAAGAGAAAATAGTCTTTAAAGTTCGATAACTTTGGAACGACATATTTAACACTCTGTATATGTTGTCACGTTGTTCACCCTCAAAACATATAACGTGTTAGTCCATAATTTGGTAACAAAAGAGTTACGTGAGGCACTGCACCCATTTTCAGGCTAAGACTTAAAATGTTAGACGTTACAACTGTCAAGATTTTAACAACATTTGCAATAAAACCAAAACTAATAGTTGTAAGTGCACATTGTCATATATCATTGCAAAGATAATTTGGGTGGCTATCATCATAATAACAAGAAAGTATAGCATTCTATTTAAAAAAAAAAATTGAAAGTGGTTGTGGAAATTTGGAACACCCTGTAAATATATAAATAAAAATAGAAAATGCACTGTAGCATACTACACGTGTATGTAAAATTTCATTGCTACAACTTTATTAGTTTTGATGCTAAGCTCCGCCGACACACTATTGCCGCACCCGGTATATACCGAAGACAGAAAAGGCAAGTCTTGCAAATATGATCTTATCGATATTATACAAGTGAACGTCGTAACTTGTATTGTTATTGTTATGTATTTATTAAATGTTATTTTATATTATTCCCGAGTGTGTTATTTATTCTACCAATAAAACCGGCCTCTAATGAGTCCGCGTCGCAAACGAAACTATAACTAGGACCAGACATCACATGGCGATCCTACCAGCCACTTCTGACATCACACTCGTCTAGAATCGCATATGGACTACATTATTATAAAAAAAAATGGAACCAGTTTTAAGTGGTCAGACAATAAATTGATTTAACAAAATTGCATGCATGAATTATTTATTTCATTAGATGTTGTGTCTATAATTATTCATGATTAACCAATTACATCTGGAAATTTTATGTTACTGAAATTAAGCAACATAAAATTGAAAGATTGGATATAAGATGTTTTATTTAGGAACCAAAACATAGTTTTAGTACTGGCCAGTATTATCCTTATTTCATTACTGCAAATATAATATTAAAATGAATATATAATAATATATATAAAAAATTATTTTTATTGTAAGAAAATAGTATAATACATCTATTCTTACAGATTAAAGCTAATATTGGTTCTGTAAGTTTGCAAACTTTCCCTTGGTGAGTTCGCTCCCGTTATCCTAAACCACGATTTTGGAGATGCGTGTACAGGAGGTTCATCTTTACTAATGTTGACGTTGCGATTTGGAGTTGATGTTGATTTTGGCGCATTGAAAATAAATTTTTCTAATTTTGGACTACACCAACTGAAAATGTTAATATAAAACCGTTAATAAATATTTAGAAAAAGAAAAACGAAAATTACTTTTTTTACCTTTTCTTCTCGTTCTCTTCGAATTGCCTCACAGTGTGATGCCACTTGTATATATTTGGATAGTCTTTGGGATTTAATTTGTGTAAGGCATACTTTAAAGCATTGTATACATCATGATCAATTTTTGTCGGTTGATTGCTAGAAAAACACTGATCAAATAAATGAGATATACTTAATTGTTAAAGTACCCTTCAATGAAGATGTCAATATCTGGTGCTCTAGATTCGTCAAATTCGTCGTCGTCAGAAGAGTCTTTTAAAAAGGAGGGACTCGATGGGGGAGTGTAAAACTCGTCATCAGAAGACGAAACATCATTAGGGCATTGTCCGCTTTGTTCGTTTTTTACATCTCCATTATCTGTTAATAAAAACTTGAATTACAGAAAGTAGTTTTAATTAAGTTCTTGGTCAATCGAAATACCACACTTGACAATAGAATAAACGTCAATATATTGCTTATTACACATAGAAACAAAGCTATAAAAGTCTTTCAATAGAGCTTGATTTTCACACTTTAATCAAGCCACGTTTCTTTTGAAAGCTGGCATACTTGTCATACTACACCCTAAGAAGATCCGTATCGATAGAAAACTTTCCTTTTCAGCCTGTTCTTAAGCAAACAGCGCAAAATCGCATGAAGCGAGATCCGTGCTGTAATGAGGATGTTCCAACATCTTCAGCCTGACTCATGCTAAATACTCAGTACATACATCGGAACAATGAACGAAGCGTTGTTGCGGTGAAAATAAAACTAGGTGCCTGATCTTGAGCGCTTCAATAACTCTAAGCAGCCACTCGTCATTGTCCCACTTTACCGCGACTGTCCATTGTATTTCAAGTGTCATGCACTCCACAACTTCTCTGATAATAAAGTAATATATAAGGCTGTCAGAAAAGCGCTTTGCGCCCATAGGCGTACGCATCGTAACAAGTGCAATAAAAATAATACAAAATAACTAGTAAGAAATGCACTATACTGTTACAAATAATTATAGAGTAGTGTCAATTTGGGAAGACACTGACGCAGAAACCAATTTGGAACTTATAAAGAAAAGTGTACCCCAAACGAGAGAGAAAGACATAGTTCTTGCATGTATAGACAGGCAGAATAACATTGACTGTAATATTCTCCAGTTGTCTTCTAGCGTCCGTAAGGTGTCGATCGTGTTCTTTGAGTTAATTTTATTACAAAATCAGTTGTTTGAGTTTATTTTATTACAAAATCAGTTGTTTTCACAACTATTTGGAATAGAAGGACTTTATATATGTAGGTATTACATTATTTTTCATGAATTTTTAATAGGATTTGTTGAAACATGTACTTTATTTGTTATAGATTATTATGTCTGGTTTACCGTCCACATCTGGATGTCGTGATCAAGCAGATATTGAAATACCAGTGAAAAAAAAAGACAAATAATAGCAGAACAATCACGGGAAATCATTCATAACGTGTACAATACGATATTTTTGATTATTTTTCTGATTAAGTTGATGAATAATTGTTGAAGTATAACTTATTTATATATGTAGTTATCTTTGTATTTATGTCATTAGTAACTAAGGGTATTTATGTATAATTATGTAGTAATAAAAGACGACGTGTAAACAACAAATTATTTTTACTCCGAATGAATATTCATAAATTTACAAATATAATGAATAAAACCTTGGTAAAAGAAGAAAAACTGTGATATATGTAAATGTTTAAATTATAATGAAAATAAATAATTGAACCAGAAATTGTTGGTTGTATCTCTGTTAAAAATCCCACTTGAAAATAAATAAAATAATAACGCTTTATTATTCATTCAGACAATAGAATGTGTTTATGAAATTATGTTTCATGGCAAACGAACATAATAAATGAAATATGTTGTTTCCGCTGCACACGAAATAAAAATACAAAACGTTTTATGTAAAATTCGAATTTTAAATTGCGCGATAATTTAGACCCAGCCCGACCTATGTTTTTGAGGGCGTTAATAATCAGGTTGCGCGATTCGCTCGCGCAGATTGGTGTCTTCCCAAAGCGATTTTACTATAGCACTGTGTGCAGCACTTACCCTCTTAACTAACGTGAAGAACTAGCATCATGATCATCAACCTCAAGAAGTAGAGACGATCCGTAAAAACTTTGCAGCATCAGGTATGTTTCCATACTTGTCTCAAGGAGTGATGTTCGGGGTGGTGAAAATATTATTATATTTGGAGAGCGATCGTTCGACATCTACTGATTAACATAGGCATACGTAAAATACACTTTCTACGCACTTAACGAATCTGTAGATGAACTATCACTATTTGCAATATTATCATAAACTTATTTTAATTTATTAAAATCGGTGTCTTTCTTTAATACACTTCGTTTTTGCTCATTTTCTGCGTCATCTATAGCGGTGAATTTACTTCACACTATTTTGTAATTTCTCTATTGCGTTAGCCACTCCTTTATAGTTAGTATGAATAGTTTGAAATCAGTTTCAATGGAAATATCTCGAAATTGTTTCTGGCTTTCCTTAATAGCAGCAGCCTCGGCTGGATTAAACTGTAATACAAGTTTTTATTTCCTGGAAATATTCAGCATAATAAAAAGCTATCTCCAATCATGTTCCTCAAAGTGTAAGGTTCGGCAGTGGTGGTTCGAGAATTCTAGAACCTTTTGTAAAACTTGCGAAACGTTAAGGAGATTTTAGAATAGTATATTAGAAAATAAGTTTCATAAGACACGTTTTGAAGCACGAATTCAAGTTTAAAAACGAGTGCCGAAACCACGAGTTTTTTAATGAATGAATACTTTAATGTCTTCTGAAACGTGTTTTTTCTACTATTTTTGCAATTAGCTTTCTTGATGTATTTTTTTAAGAGAAAATGAGAAATTTGATAATTTAGGGAAATTTTATGGCAATTGGTAACACCCACGTATATTTTGAATAAAATTTAAATTTTTGAATTTAGTTACGTATGGTTGACTTAATTTAACTTGACAATTCACTCTTCATAATAAAAAATATTTGTTATTGTAGTGTAATATTTATTTTCATAGCAAGTGCGGGAACATAGCTATTCCGAAACGAAAGCAGGAGTTGGTACCTACATGAGTTTCGGAATTGCTTTCCCGCAAATGCTATGAACGTTTTTCTTACAATCGCTTAGAATCGTCGTAGTTGAATTTTTTGGTAAGTTTTTCCAAGATTTAAATTTTTTTTTCAGTGTTTTTTCCTGTTTCTTCACCCGAAGGTTTAACTGGTGTGCAATTTAATAATTTAAGTAACTGTTGTATCAACATATATAATAATTAGAGAACGGATGCAATTTCCATAAAACGCAATCGGCAATTGGAATTGTGTATAACGTCGCTCAGTACATCCCGGCGTAATTCAATGAAGTATTTGTTTGACTTACTCGGCCACCTGGTCTCGCAGCGATAACAATGGACAACCCAGCTATTGTATTCGGAGAATATAGACATTTCTGAAAAAATATACTGGTCGAAATGTTCCTGATGAATCAACTTTACGCAAATATTATGTTTCTAGGTGCTATACGAGAACAGTAGAACGCATTAGAAGCCGTCTTTTAAATCAATACATATGGATAAGCGCCGACGAAACGGTGGATATGTTAGGACGCTGTGTGGTAAATGTTGTAGCTGGCGTACTACATCCAACTATTCCCTATAACTCATATGTAATAGCAACAAGTGTTATAAATAGAGTTGATGCGGAAACAGTTGCTGAAACCATTAAGGAGAATATGCAAAAAATGCTTCATTCGGACGCCACGTACAAAGAAAAAATACTTTTATTTGTCAGTGATAGTGCTGCGTATATGTTAAAAACAGGCAGACTATTGAAGAAAACATATCCTAATATGCTGCATATTACTTGTGTAGCACATGCTCTCCACAGAATCTGTGAATATATCAGAGACACTTTTCCGGAAGTTGATAGACTTGTATCAGCTTTTAAAAAAGTTTTCAGAAAAGCACCATTGAGAGTAGCTCTTTTCAGAGAAAAATTTCCATCTCTGTCACTGCCTCCCACTCCAGTAATAACTAGATGGGGAACATGGCTGGAAGCTACTAGTTATTATGCTGAGAATTTCGATAGTTTAAAACATTTCGTAAAACTGCTAAAGGAGGATGCTAGAAGTATTGGTGAGTGCAAGGAGCTCACACAAATCCCAAATTAAAAAAATCAGTTGTACTTTCTTCACGAACACTTTGGAAAATTGCCAAAACTAATCACTTATTTTGAAAATCGAAATCTCAAATTAAACGACGGATTAACCACATTAGATGTGGCTGTTAATAATTTGAAAAGTATTCCAAGTGACTTCGGATGTGGCCTTCGGCAAAAGTTTGAAGCAATTCTTAATAGAAATCCAGATTTAATTACATTGCAGCAATTATGTATGGAGACAATTCCACAAAATCTAACGGCTAAATATGAAGAAATAAAAGAATATTTCCAGTATGCACCTATAACCAGTTGCGATGTAGAAAGGACGTTTTCTATTTATAAGAATGTCCTTAATTCAAAGAGAACAAAATTGACAGAAGAACGACAACTTGAACGACAAAATGAACAAATAAAAATGTTCCAATTATATAAATAAAATTAAAAACTTTAAAAATACAACTTTTCAACAAATAAATATTTATTTCGTAATTTTATAGATCACCACCCGTTTGTTTTCCAATTATATAAATAAAATTAAATATTTTAGAAATACAGCCTTTCGCCAGTACTGCACTCGGCTTTGCGTCATGTGGTAAGCTTGTCCGTTCTCTAATAATAATAAATCTCAAATGTGCGTAGGTACAATCAGTATTTTTGATTTTTTAACATTCCCGCACTAGCGCGGGAATCGGTCATTTCCTGCACTCGATTTATATGTGGGAATGTTTAATTTCTTAATGATTGTAGGAAAATATAATTACCGTATAATAAAATGTTTATTAATTGTCAGTTTAATCATAACCTTAAATTATCACTAGAATTACTGACTTATAGACGTAGTGTGACCAATTTAAAGTTGAATCCGCTTAATGTTCCCTGCTTTAATGATTTATTAAACCACTCAAAATCAGTGCTTTAATAGGTCTCTTAGCAACGCCTATTGCAAAAAAAGCATTTTTTAGTACTCGCTATTAAAGCATCTAACTAGCTTGGCAAAATATTGTCGAATAATTTCTGCCACAAGATGTAAAGCAAGTAACATGTAACAATCTACAACCATGTTGTGAAAGAGAACGGGCCAAGCGAACGCATTGTTGCATCGACAAATGCAATAATATTTGACTTGTTGGCACTTTAAACTTTTCTGTCTTCTGCACCATATCCGTAATTGTATTGTCAGTACACTCAGTGACTCTTCTGCTTGCTAGTAGCAATGGAAAAATCAATTGCCGAGGCTCCGGGACACGCACTATAATATTGCCAATAGAATTTTTACGATCTGCCGTCCCGTCAATACATAACCACAGTCGTCTATTTTGTAATCTTTTTTATAATATCGTCGCGTACAGTTGGTATATGGTTCCATAATGTGGCGCGAGTTGGTAACTGGAACTGTGGATTGTATTTATGCCAAAACTTTCTAAATGATTGTTTATCTAATATATGAAGCGGACTTTTACAAGCTATTAACATTAACAATAAATCACACCTAAATTGAGTTGGCAAGGGCATGCCCTGCTTTCTATTTTGATGTTGCGCAGAAATCACGTGACGTGTACAGTCGGATTAACCCCAGCACATTAACGGTATATCGCATACTATGCACATCTGTACTTTCGGTCCATCGTAGAATAAATCACCAAATTCATCAATAAACTTTTTCACTTGGTGCGCATTTAAAGGCTTTCGCACGTGCGACATACTTTATTATTAAATTAAAACGTTTCGACTAACACAGCAGAGAGTCTAACATATCGCATCCCGGCAAGTAAAGTAACATAAGTCAAAACCTTCACCTATATTTACCTGATAACATCTCGCATTCTACGAAGGCAGAGATACAAATTCATGTTACTATTCTATAGAATATAATAGAATTTACCGCCATAAATACTTGCCTAAATTATAAAAGAAGCTTATACTATTTCAATATGAGTTTTATAGAATTTTAGGTCATTTTTCTAAAATCTAAAATCTTTTAGTTATGTCACAGGTGCGATATGTACACCTCGATAACTCAATATTAACTACGGCCGCGGGAAGTACGTTGCTGATCTCTATCCACTACGGTTCATCGCCCACCCATTGACCTCATTTTAGCGTTATCGCACCATTATGTGAAAATTGTTCAAATAATAAAGCAGAATTACCCCGGTGAACGTAGCGTCTATGACATGCAGCGCTCGTTGACAGCCTTACTCATAGTCAGTTGGTTAATGACCAAGTTGGTCGAAGCAGCAGTCACACACTTACTGTGAATATAGTGGTATAACAAAGCAATGCGTGCCTTATTCTATTTTGAAAAATTAGAGAAAAGAGAAATGGAAATACGAGGGTATATCAGATATAAACGAGACTGATTTTTTAATGACTCGTACAAAAGTTTTTTGAATCGGCGAAGTAGGTGGTTATGTAGACAAAGCACTTAGGGTGGGGAGAGCAACGTCTGAAATTCCGTCGAGACCGTTCAGTAGTGCAGTGACCATGAGTGAGCAAGCAGTGCACGTTTTCGTGGAGCAGCGGATAATTATTAAGTTTTTGACCAATGAGGGGGTGAATCCAACAGACATTTTACGCAGATTGCACGCACAGTTCGGGGAGAACACCCTTTCACGACCTCGCGTGTTTGCATGGCATAAACAATTTTCTGGAGGCCGCGAAGACGCGGTTGTCTGACGGGAAGATCATGGCAACTGTGTTTTTTGATCGACAAAGTGCATTTCACGTCGATTTTCTTCATGATCGCCGCACAATTAATGCCCAATATTATTGCGACGTTTTGGATGCCGCAAAATTGTCTTTACGACAAAAAGAAAGACGCAATCCGTTAAAAATGTCATTCTCCTTCACGACAACGCCAGACCACATTCGGCAAACATTACGAGGCAAAAAGTGGAACAATTCGGCTGGGAAATCTTGGAACATCCTGCTTACAGTCCAGACTTGTCACCCTGTGACTACCATTTGTTTGGACCTCTAAAAGAAGCTCTTGGAGGCCAGCGTTTCGACAGCGACCAAGCGGTAGAGACATTTGTGCTCCAGTGGCCGTGTGACCGGCCTAAAAGTTTTTACGATAATGGGATTAAAAAGCTTCAAATCCGTTGGGAAAAATGTATTGCGCGGGCGGGAGATTATGTAGAATAATAGTACATTTGTATTAACCTTGTTCAATAAAGCATTAATAGTTTAAAAAAATCAGTCCCGTTTATATCTGATATACCCTCGTATATACGATAAAAAAGAAATAGCACAACAAGAGGCAATAAATAGCGTGGTGAATAAAATTGCTAATTTCACTTCAGTTTCAATTATTTTATTTGCTTGAAAATAAATGACAAAGATGGTTAGAAAAAAGTTGAGAGGAAGTAAGACATATTCTGTTATTACTATTTCGTATGAGAAGCCGAATCAAAAATTAGATATTACTGTATAAATCACTTTTATGTCATAAAACTAATTTATACACTAATATCTAAATTCTTCGACCAGTCCACTGCTACAGGAGTTGCCTTGCTCAGCTCGTGGATGCCACCAGGAAAACGTCGTTTACTATGTGGATCATAAGTTTGTTCCACAATTTCCGCATCCACAGAAGTTAGTATCTGCTAGTTTCCATTTGTACAGCATTGAGTTGCACCTTCCCTGGCCTGTACAGAACCTATTTGACACCATTGCCAACGTGTAAGGGTTACGGCCGGTAGAGGTTCTGAAGGATTAGAATCAAATCTCTGTTCCTCGATTCAGGGTGTTGTTTGGAGAGGGTTATCCAGCAATCATTCCACATGGGTGGGGTGCTTAACTTCCGTATCGAGCCAAATCGGCCCTCCTAGATTTCAGTCGGGACCTGGGGACGTTCTCCGAATCATCGTGTATGGACAGGTCAATGTTGTTGATAATCTTAGCCCATTCATTCTGAGCTGCAGCGAGACATCTGATGTTAATTAGAAAGAATAGGTAACCAGCGACTAAGAGTAGATCTAACAGTACCAGTGGCGATCGTTATTATATCGTTAAGTCGAATATCTATTAGCTTGGTGTGAGAACTTCAATACCAGACAGCAGCACAGTATTCAGCAGGAGAGTAAGCCAGTGCAATGGCTGCCGTTCTCAAGGTCTGAATTGCTGTCAGGTTTATGTAATACAGGGTGGGGCACGGCAATCGGATGTTTTTGAAATAACAATAAAATCGTCAGTTTATGCATTAAAAGAAATTTATTGGTAGGATTACATACGCAAGAATTTAGCATTTCATAATTTGCGGAAAATTACTTCAGGCATGTGATGTCCGTTTTCGTTTACGCATTGTTGTATTCGTTCACGAAAATTGACTTCCACTCTTTCCAGCAGGTTTCTAGGAATTAGATTAACTTGTTGACGTATCGCTTCCTTCGGTTCTTGTAACGTACGAGGTCTATCCTCGTAAACACGAGACTTGAGGAACACCCATAGAAAGAAATCACATGTGGACAAGTCAGGAGACCGAGGAGGCCATAAAACATCACCAAATCTCGAAATGAGATGATTAGGAACCAGAGTACGAAGAACAGCAATACACGCTCTAGCGGTGTGTGCCGTGGCTCCATCTTGTTGAAACCATAATTGTAGGGGATCCAAACCTCTTCTTTGCAATTCAGGGATAAAATAGGTTTTCACCATATTAATGTAACGCGCCGATGTTACCGTTAAACGGTAACATCGTTTTGTTCAAAAAAATAGGGACCGATAACGCCAAACCTCCCCACTGCGCACCAAACTGTAACCTTAGGACTGTGCAGCGGTTTTTGATGCAGCTCTTGAGGATTTTCGGCAGCCCAATACCGACAATTTTGTCTATTGACAGCCTCATTAAGGTGGAAATGGGCTTCATCGCTCATTACCACCAACATGTTTTCGTTATGCTCATAAAGTGTAAGCATTTGTTGGGCAAAATTCACTCGTTGCTGGTAATCCCTTTCATTCAATTCCTGCACAACCGCTATTTTGTATGGATGCAAATGTAATTCACCATGTAAAATGCTTCTTACAGTACGATTACTGATTCGCAGTCCGGCCGAATGAGCCCGAGCAGAGCGGCGTGGGCTTCGCAGTATCGCTTGTCTAACCCTTTCAACGTTCTCTGGAGTGCGCACTGTACGTTGGGATTCGAGCGGTTTTATTTTGAGTATTGAGCCTCGTGTTCGAAGATTATGAACCCAACGTAGGATTGTGTTACCTAATCAAATGATTCCACTATTATAATTCAAATTTATTAATACTTGGCGTGGGGACAGAGTCATTTCGATTAATATTGAATCTCCGACGAAATTCACGTCGAACCGTAGTCACTGATTCACCACTTCTAACGAAAGAATCATATGCAAATATGCGCTGTTCTAGCGTCCACGGCTCCATGACAGTAACTGACAGTAAAATGCTTTGAGTCAGGGAAGGTATCCCCACCTGTCAAATGCCCTTTCCTTTTCTAATGGTCGAATATTATGCATTCTAAAAACATCCGGTTCCTGTGCCCCACCCTGTATATTATTGCGGGTGTTTATACTAGTTTTATAGAGGTGCTGCTTGAATGTCAGAGATCGGTTCAACGTTACGTCCAGATATTTAGAGTTGGGAGTTGTGGTTGATTTGACCACCACCAAATTTAATATTCAGCTCTCTGTTGGTATCCTTGTTTCACACAAATGAAAGGAACTTGATTAGGATTTTGAAGGGTTTGGTTGTAAGCGCCATTTCTTATAATATTCAATTCTGTTAGTTAAAAGATATAGAAATGTCGCTTTAAAATTCTGTACTATTTTCTAAGGTGTGAAGGTATTATAAAACCGAAGATGTTTCATAAGATTAGTACATTAGAAAAGATGAAAATGTAATTTTACTTAGAACATATAAAATGTAAATTATTAAAAATATGACCCAACAGCATAGACATTAATTTCTTCTTGAAGTTAAAACAAATACAACGCTTCATCTTGCAAATAATTTAGTACAAACCTACAAATGCAAATATTTTAATAACAAAAACACATAACCCGTGATATCCTATTAAGTAAAATGAACCAATGAGGAGCAATATACTTTCAAAACAAAAAATTTTAAAATGCTATTATTAGAATACTTTTATTTTCTTCATAAGAATTCAATATCTAGCAATGGTTAGCAATACAAAACCTTCAACATCAATATACCTAATTCATCTCTTCCAAAGGATAGTCTCCGTGAAACGCTGTCATAACAACTTCTCAAAGACATTTTTAATTTCTGACTGTTCCTTTTGAGAGATCCACCTTTTCTAACATTCTTTGCCTGCCAAATACAAGTACACTTCTCGATTCCCAACCAAACATTTCGACATTCTTCTTCTGTGTTACACAATTTATTAACAGTTTCACTTTCTTTTAAAATATTAAATATTGATCCTACAACGCATAATAACTGTTTGTTAGTAGATGTCGATTTCTTCTGTGTTACCGTCGTCCTGTGGTATCCGCTTTCGTCGTCAGACGAAAAACAATCGAAATTTTTATTGCAATTTTCTTGAATTTTCTCCACGTACAGTTTTATGCTGTAATCGTCGGCCCCGCTATCGTGTAATTGTAAATAGATTAAAGCGGCTAAACGAGAATGTACGCTGTGGAAATTTATGTTTGAGAAGCGACCGTCCTCTAAATAACTTAAAACTAATTGTTCTAAAAATTTTATTTGCGTTTCTAATATATCACTATTGTTATCTTCAGTCTTTATTATATTGAAAATGTCGGTCGCTATACGATGCGCAAATACTTGACATGATTTTTCTAAACATATAAATGGACTCAATTCCGTTTTCAGCATGTTGTCTATAGGATCCTTAAAACAATCGTCGGTTATTTTTATTTTTAGAACTGATTTTTTTACACCGTTATCGCTTAAGGTGCAAGACTGAAACGCTTTGCACAATTCCGTCATAGGGCTTTCCATATTTTGATCATCGCACGGTTCATTACACAACGATTTATTAGAAGGATAAGTACAATTGTGCGAGACTAAGGAGTCGATACCATTATTTCGAGATTCCAAATACTTTTCTAATTGCTGAAGGCCTTCCGTCGTCGCCAAATCAACAAATCCACCGAGAAATGGCCAATACTCTTTCCAACCAATTTCATATTTACTCGTCAATTCCCTACCCACCGTTTCCAATCCTTTTTCGTGATCCCTTAGTTTTAAACTTGCCATTGTATGAAAATTGTTTGATAAATAGGGATGACTGGAAGATCGATTTACTAGTCTCGGCGGTGTTTTCCACAACTTTCGAAATTTATTTGCTTGGCATTTCTCCATAGGCCCGGCATAGGCACGTATTTCTAATCTTGGATGTAATAGATCGATGTTCAAATTCTACAAAAGGAAAGATGTAATAATAACAAATTATATAATTCGATTGACAACTTTTTAAAAAATAAATTCTATATGTTCTTCTAACATATTACCAACATAAACTCACCGGCACAAAATTCGATGCATATACTATTTTTTTCGTTTGTTTTTTTTTCATTTTATCCATAAATTTGAATGTAATTGTTATCTGTCATAAATATTATGTCAACTACGCTTTGTTGAAATTTTTTAAACTGTTTAAACTCTTTTTACATTAAAATCGTCGTCATTCCTTTGTTTTATATCTTCGACACACGGACAACTATAATGATCATTACCGGTAATGACCATTAGATACATTGGCAATTTAGAAATGACAGTGACACACGATTAAAATAATTACACCAGTGCGTACCATCTAGCGCAATATGTCATCTTCACTCGCCCGTTATTTGTAGTTATGTTATGTCACAAAGTTGTGTTTACATTTTTGAATGACAATTACAATGAATAAGAAAATAAGAGTAAAGTGGTCTTTAGAGTTAGAACTAGTTTTGTTAGATATTTGGCATTCAAAATTAACATTCTGTATATTAATACAAAAGCATTTTTAATAATATAAAATATGTATTATTAAAAATCTGGTGTGAAGAACACAAATACAAGTTCAATATTAATATTTTTTGTGAACTTGTCCGAACATATCCCTCCCCAGAGACGTATTTCATCTTTCTACAGATTCATCGGGACGCCCTTACTGGAGAAAGGATAGAGTAAAATCATTTTCGGATGAGACTGGCGCAGAAACACATTTTAGTAATTAGAAAGAGAGCCACCTCATAAATGAGAGAAACAGCTAGTGGTATAAATCCGTGTACTATACGAGCCACAAACGTTTATCGATTATTTGTCAGTCGGTACCAGGCATTTGATCGGTGTGTTTCGTAGTGGTGTTGTACGTACATTGAGAGTTTTCCTATTTGTAATATTATTGTTGTGTTTTATCTATTAATTAATTTTTTTTCAAAGCTATTCAAGAGTAAGAATGCATCCTCTTGTAAGTAGAAATATACTTATCCTAAAATTCCTGAAAATTTAGTTGTATTTATTTACACAGGGTAAAATATCTGATATGGCAACAAACTCTGTCCTGGAGGAAGTGAGCCCTTGTTCGAAAAAGAGAAAAGTTATTCTTGAACAATCTCGTGAAGTAATTTTTAATGTATATAACTATTTTAAAAAACAAGGTGTGACAGGTAAATATATTTACAAATTAGGTGGATACATAATATTTAGCCTGTAATAATATTACCCACAATAAAAGCCGTTTATAATAAAATTCACGATGATGAAGGAATCGGTCTTGCAGGAGGGCTATCATCTTTTAGGAAATTATTGCTGCGAATAGGATTCAGGTACTTTTTTCATTATTTTTAGTAATATCACTCAATTTTTAGATGAAACTTACATACATGTAGGGCATACATCTCCTTTTGGATGGGTCGATCAATCTAATGAAGGATTAAAGTGTCCAATTTCAAAAGGGAAGCGTTTAATAATTGTTCATGCTGGTTCTGCAGAGGGTTTTGTTAATAATGCGTTATTAATTTTCAAATCAGGTCAAAAAAGTGGCGACTACCATGACGACATGAACTTCATAAATTATAAAAAATGGTTAGAAACATCTTTAATTCCTAATTCGCCTGATAATTCTGTGATTGTTGTGGATAATGCCAGCTACCATAATATTATGTCATATAAACATCCAACATCAGCCAGTAGAAAGTGTGATATGATACAGTGGCTAAACGAAAGGGGCATAACTTACGATGCAAATTGTACTAAACCGGAGTTGTAAAATTTAGTAAAACTTCACAAGCCAAAACATATACAGTACAGCATAGATGGTATATTTGCAAAAAAAGGCCACACCGTCCTGAGATTGCCACCATACCACCCAGAACTAAACCCGATTGAAAAAATTTGGGGCATTGTAAAGAATCGGGTTGCATCAAGAAATGTTATATTTCATATAAATGATGTTGAAAAATTGGCGAGAGAAGAATTTTCAAACATCAAGGTAGAGGAATGGTCAGAAACTTGTCGACATGTGGAAGGTGTAGAAAAAGATTACATTATGAAGGAGCACATAATGGATGATTTTTGTGAAGAATTTATTATTAATGTCAATAATGACTCTGAAGATGATTTCTACGATTTTTCAAGCGATGAAGACCTGAAGATTTTAAATGTTTCAAAATATATTATATTAATTTTGTCATCAGCGAAAATAAATATTTGATTATACATTGTATGTATGTATATTTGTTTTAATAAATACAAAAATTTTTCTAGGCACATGCTTGTGTATTTATCTTCTTTTAATGTCTCTAAAGTGAGATTTTGGTTAGGAGTAAAATTATAATGAAAAACCAAAATTAAGGTTAATGAAAACCATATTACAAAATATGAATTAATATAATAATAATTTGTAAATACAAAGACTTAAATGTGAATGCACTATAAAAAGAAATATTTCATTGTAAAATACAATTTATAAAAAATTTGTTACATAATACCTATTGATTTAATAATTATTTTATTCTTCGCGAAGTAATAAGTTTATTTAAAATCGACAACAAAACATAATTATTATGGTTTAATATAACTAAATATTATTTAAATTTAAAACTGCCGCCTATATTGTCAAGACTGCTCAATGTTTTTAAGGTGTTCAGTATTTTTTGTAACGTCATCGCTCGCGCATCTTCAGTCTCATCCGAAAGTAATTTTACTCTATCTTCAGACACTTTCACAAAAAAATAACGACTTCACTATCTCAGTTATCTCACAGAAATTATTAAGACGGCGTAGACGTACATTCAACGCTACATATTGTCAGACGGCCAAAGCACTCGCTTTGTCTACATAACCAATGCAGAACTAACGAAGTGTTTCCAGAGGTGGCACTGCTTTATCTCTAGAAACTATATTTTGTTTGTGTCTTCACTCATACTTACGGAATAACCGCAAGTGTAATGTAACAGAATAATTGAAACATACATGAGTGGGTAAAACCCCACCAGTTTTGTATAATACAAAAGTATTTTTAATAATATATAATATTATTAAAAATCTGGTGTGAAGAACACACATACAAGTTCAATATTATTTTGTTGTGAACGTGTCTGAACATATCCCTCCCCTGGTTATGTAGACAAAGCGAGTACTTCGGCCGTCTGACAAGATGACATCTGACGCTGAATGTACTTTGACGCTCGGTATTAATAATTTCTGTGAGATAGCGAAGTCGTTCTTTTTTTGTAAATGTTTCTGAAAATATCCTTTCTCCAGCAGGGGCGTACTGATGAATATGTAGAAAGATGAAATATGTATCTGCGTCTCTGGTTTAAGCCAACAAAAAATAAATAAAATTTAAAAACTAATCAAATTAGTACATGGCTCGAATTTTGTGGCAGTGAATGCATTTATACAGTAAGCAGGGCCTTACATAAGAACATAGGAATTGTATGATCAAAAACGATTGAACATAGTACTGGGAACAGATAGCAAACGAAAGTGCATTTGGCATTCGATTTGCAGTTAAACTGCAATTGTGTTAGGAAATTATTGTTACTTCTATATTATAATGGCAACACTAATGCTTGAGGAAAAAAAGACAATAAAGTTAGAATGAGTGATACAATTCGAGTTTCCTATATACGCTACACTGTGAATTAGTTGTTATGAATGGTGTGTGTTTGACACATCAAATGTTAGTTTGAAACAACACATTTACGAAATAGATCGCTTAATTACCGCTCAACGCGTTAAAATTGCTCAAATGTTCTACAGCAATAACAATTCCGTAAGAACTGTGTATCGACGTTTACGGGAAGATTATGGTGGATTAACCGGCCTACTGAGGGAACAATTGGCAAACATAATGAAAAGTTTGAGGAAACTGGAACCATTGGAGATAGGGTAAGTCGTGTGCGCACGTTCAGCCGAGAATATTGCTGGTGTGAGTGAGTGTGGCTGAAGACCGAGAATTGTCGATTCTTATTCTTCTCTGATGAGACACATTTCCAACCCTCTGGGTATGTTAATAAATAAAATTTCCGCATCTGGAGCGAAGAAAATCCTCACATGATGCACGAGATATCATTACATGACTGTAATTGGGCCATACTTTTTTCAAAACGATAAAGGTCAGACAGTAACAGTCAACAGTAAGCGCTATAGGAGCACGTTAACTGATTATTTTTGTCACGAAATCGAAGATATTGATATTGAAGACATATGGTTGCAGCAAGACGACGCAACTTGCCACACATCGCGTACGTTAGTTGTTTTGCGTGAAAAGTTCAGAGGCCGCCATATAACGCCACAGGACTTTTTTGTGAGGTTTTCTAAAGAGTCGCGTCTACACCAACAAACCTGCAACGTTGAAACACCGAAAAACAGCCACCAAGTTGCAGCCGAGATAGCTCCCGAAACTTAACGAAAAAGTCAACGAAAATTACTTCTCTGTACTTTACACAGCGGTATTAATAATTTTGAATAATTTGGTTGCGTTTCATCTCAACAGTATAAAAGGCCTAGAGATAATAATTTTAATATCCGAAAACCATCTCGGACAGCCGAACACCGGGAGCCCCGACACTGTAAACCAGTGCGTTGCCACTAAGCTATCGGCTGGATAAATAGTATTAACAATAAAAGAATTGATCAACAAAGTGGTAAAGAAAATTTCGAAGAACAATATACAAGTTGTCCCGTAACGTTATGTTCAAAGTAAACTTCATTTCAAGTAACAAAAACGCAAAACTCGTATATCCATTTTTATTTGTTTCAAAGTTACAGATCTATGAATGTGATTGTCAGATCATGAAAAAAAAAATGTAATCCTAAGTCAATACAAACTGATTTTATTTAAAAAAAGTTATACGATTCAATAACAGGCCTGTGACTGTTAACGTCGCATAATAAAATGTTATCCTAAAATAAATAAACACGTGTCGTAGTGCATACAGTAATTTCTTGGAGATCTACAAAAAAGAGTATTGGAAATTGATTTATGATAAAGAAGGTTCTTACTTATTGCGTAAGTGCTGTACCATGAATACCAACCATACAAACAAACGTTCAGATGACTGTTAACGTTGCATTTTTTAATAAAGGATTACATTACGTTTCAGTTCATACAACAGCTTATTAGTGAGTGTACACGTTTTTTTTTATTCAAAATGCCTTACCGATTTTCTTCTCATGAGTATGCGGGCATGCATTTTGTGTGTGGCTACTGTAACGGCAGTGCACGTCAAGCAGTTATTGAATACCGACATCGGTTTCCCCGATAGGCGCATTACTCATTACAGAACGTTTCTGGAAGTACACGGACAATTTCGGAAATGCGGACTGCGTGATTATCTTTTCGACGAGGAGTAAATTTGCCAGCAGACTTAGAGGAAGAAGCAGTAGCTATTGTTACAAAGGATCCAACTCTCAGTGTACGTCGAATCGCTAGACAACTAGGAGTGCCACGAACGACAGTTTGGCGAATTTTAAAACGTGAGGGCTTACATCCATATCACTATTGCAGGGGACACGGTTTGCTTGAGGCAGACCACTATGCTCGTCAAGTTTATTCTACCTGGATATTAAGCCAGTCACGGCTTCATTTTAATTTCTGCAGAACAGTCCTCTGGACAGATGAATCTACGTTCACGAGAAGTGGTGTTACAAATCTGAGAAACCTGCGCAGGTGGTAATCCGAAAATCCCAAAGCTATCTAAATTTCAACATGAATTTTCTGTTAACGTTTGGGCGGCCCTAATCGATGACTTGTTGATTGGTCCTGTCGTTCTTCCTGGAAGGTTAAATGCAGACAATTACCTTCAATTTCTTATTGACGACCTGTCAGGTCTTTTAGAGGATGTCCCACTGAATGTTCGACGAGACATGTGGTTTCACATGGATGGGGCACCACTACATTTCGGAATTGTTGTCCGAAATTGGGTTAATGTCAATTATCCAAGATGGATTGGTCGAGGTGGTCCGTTTTATGTCCACCCAGATCACCCGATCTTAATCCCCTTGACTTTTATTTATGGGAGTACATGAAAAATTTTGTCTACGCGCAAGTTTCGAACACAAAAGAAGAGTTGTTGGATCGTATTCACCTGGCTGCCGAGCAAATCCGACAAAACAACTATGAAATTCGGATAAGTACTTCTTCTGTTGGTTTACGGTTCAACAAGGAGGTGGACATTTCGAAAATATTATTAATTGAACTTTTTTAAATAAAATCAGTTTTTATTGACGTTGGGATTATATTTTTTTCATGGTCTGACAATAACATTCATATTTCTGTAACTTTGAAACAAATAAAAATGGATATACAAGTTTTGCGTTTTTGTTACTTGAAATGAAGTCTACTTTACACTCCAAAAATTTGAACATAACGATACAGGACATCTTGTATACTATGTGCCTAAACATGTTTCATAATAACTTAGTTACAGTTAAATTTACCAAGGGTGATGATGGAGAAAATGGTTCTCCGACAATAGGCGGAGTACAATTATCTTCAGATCTCAAAACTGGAACATAAAAATTTTCTTCCAAATGCGTCCCAATTTCATTTTTAAGGTTGCTTGCGCTATAACCATCACATCTATCACATATTATCTAAAAAAAAAAAAATTACGTAAAAAATATAAAATAAAACCATGCCTGGAACAATGTGGTATACGTGAAAGACGTAGAAAAAGTTATAGTCTTCATATAAATTAATAAAAAATTTTATCATTTGAGGTTACCATTTACTGAAGGAATATCTATAGTCTAACAGCATAAACCAGTGATTCTCAACCTTCTTAGAAATAGTAAATGTAAATAAAATTAATATTTCACGACCTCCATGTGACCAACTGGATACATACTTTATATAAAAATAAAACTCGGAACTTTCAAATCCAACAATAAATTTATTAATGTGAAAAATGCAAAATAGAAAAAAATAGTCTAAGAAACTCGTTTCGTACTCGTTCTTTAGAAAACTCGCGGCTATCGCGGGTCGTTTTCTAAACTGAACTCGTGCGACAGAATGGTGCGCTATGGAACTTGTATTTTAATATACAATTTTTTCATATCTCATATCTAATAATACAACAGTTTCCATTGAATACGAGCGGCCACTGAATACAAAATAACAGAAATTTATGTGCAGTGTGACCAACATCTTAACAATTTACTATGGCGGCAAATTTGAACTGACCTCAATCATTAAAATCAAACTGTATAACTGATATAGAATAAAGTGTTTTCAAATCATTAAAATATCAAACGATTTATATTTTAGAAGCATCTTTTATACTAAAAAATTAAATCTTTTCTTTTTCAAACGAGGAAAATGATCTTCCAAAATAACGCTTTCCCGAAGTATTTGATTATACACAAATTAAAAAATATATATGTATTGGGAAATCACCAAAATATTATACAATTTGCTGAAATACTCAAAAATCTAAATTTATTCATCAGTGGAAATGTATAAACGCAACAAAAATAAATCTGTAATTTTTTCAAGATCAATTCTGTTAGCGGATAACTTTTCAAAAACATTATTGTATATTAGTGGAGTTTCTAGTTCAAATGTGATATATTCAAACAGATGATTTGGATTGTACAGAAAGATTATGCATACTTTCGTTTTGAAAGTCAAATAAAAATTATTTGTAGCTACTGATTTACAGGAAGTACAATTTTTATAAAACATATTTAAACAATGGTAAAACAGGTTCTTTTTTCGAGGCCTACGACCTATGTGAATCTTAGATCTTGAAACTTATGATTCATAACAATCTTAATAGAACACAGCACATATATAATTGGTGATTTTACATACCGAACTAATCTAACTACTGTATTCGACTATTGAATTATTGAAATATTAATTTATTAAATGTGCAACTGAAATTATTCCTTTAACAGTTAGCATAAAAGTGAAGGACAAATAATATGGATCTAAGACATTTAGAGGATTTAGTGTAAAGTCATCTTAACTGAGAAAATCCTTGTAAACAAAAGTATTTATCAACCAGGTAATCTCTCACTGAGCCCACACCATTTTAATGAGTGACACTCATAGATTGTAATAGCAAATCAAATATGTAATTAATAAATTGTTTTTCATGAGAATAATGTGGCATTTAGACCGGTTCATAATGTGAAGTATAATACCTTTATTTCGTTTTCTGTTAAGTTGATCCGTTGATATTATTTCCCGTGACACGTCAGAACAATTATGAAAAACACGAATTTTTTCAACATATACAGAGAATTCGGTTTACACCAGTATAAAAAATACATTTTTTAAACCAATATGATAACAAGAACATTTAAGTGTAAATCAAAATTAACATTGAGATTAATTAATAAATGAATTTTATTAATTAAGAGCATTTCATATTATATATTTAGAACTAAAGTAATTCTCATGATACGAGGGTGGTTTGACAATTAACTTGGTACACACACTAATAGAGGGCGCAAATGTAATCTGTATATTAAAGTCACTAGATACATATAAAGTACCGCAATCCATAAGGCCAAAGAGTGCGAGAGAGAAAGCGCTACTTTTGCCCAAACATGGCCGCCAAACGTCAAATCACTTGTCGTTGCATCGTTGCATCTAAACCCACCGTTGGCAACATAAAGTGTAATTATGCCTGGTTGTTGTATTATCAATTGCAAAAACAGTGTCGCCAAAGGTTTCCGTTTATTTGCATTTCCCAGTGGTGAAAGGAATGCAGACAGAAGAAAAGTGTGGTTATGTGACATTAATCAAGACAATGTGCCGGTAAATGCGAAGATTTGTGAGGTGAGTACATATGTAAAAGCAGATCACTTGTTATAACACTTAGTTACTTATGTAAGGTGCATTTTTCTGATTCCCAATTTGAACAATCAAGAGCAGATGACATGAAAAAACTAACTCCAAATGCACACCCTGATCTGGTTGTCAACCACAAAAGGCGAAAATGCGTGCTTTAGTAAACCAACAATAATAAATAATGAAAACAGTGCTTGCTTGTTTTAATTAATTGCCTTACTATCTGCGGTTTAATTATTAACGCATGTTCATACAGTTGCGTTCTTTTAAGAATACAGTACTAAATTGATTTTTTATTTAACACAGCAATTCAATTTTGACGCCAAATTTTTGCCCAAAAATGGTGGGAGGTTTGCGGTACTTTATTTATCTAGTGACTTTACTGTATATGTAGTCATAAAGTGTCATTCCTATGAGTTAATATTCTCTGGTCTTAAGTCATTCTGACAGTAACTCGTTGTTTGACAGTTACTTAAACAGAAGTGTTTCGAGCAATAGCGAAAAATGGATAAAGTTGGAATTCGTGATTCAATTCTTTTATCTGAAAGGGAAAACAGCGAAGGAGATTCATGAGAGAATTTCACCTACATTGGGTGACTCATGTCCTTCTTATGAGTGTGTTCGACTTTGGGTAAATGAGTTTAAGCGTGGCAGAACAAGCATTAAAGATGCACCACGTCCTGGAGCCCCGAAATCAGCTGTGACACCCGAAATCATCGATAAAGTTCATGATTTGATTTTAGCCGATAGACGAGTGAAAGTGCGCGAGTTAGCGGAAGCCACAGGCATCTCAACTGAGCGAGTTCACTTCGTTTTGCATAAAGAATTGCACATGCAAAAACTGTGCGCAAGATGGGTGCCGCGTTTACTCACTCAAGAGCAAAAGCGAATTCGCATGCGAATATCTGCCGACAATTTGCAAGTATTTCTGAAGAATATACTTGAGTTTTTTCGCCGTTTTGTGACAATGGACGAAACTTAGATACACCACTATATCCTGGAAACTAAACAGCAGTCGAAACAATGGATTGCCCGTGGCGAATCAGCTCCGAAAAAAGCGAAATGCGTTCCATCCGCTGGAAAGGTCATGGTGTCAGTTTTTTGGGACGCAAAGGGAATTCTCCTAATTGACTACCTTGAAAAGGGAAGAACCATTACCGGAGAATACTATGCATCACTTTTGGACCGATTAAAGGCGGCAATAACAGAGAAACGCCCGGGAATGGTCAAGAAAAAGGTGTTGTTTCACCATGACAATGCCCCCGCGCATTCAAGTCGTGTCGCTCAGGAAAAATTGGCCGAGCTACGATTTCAACTGCTTCCGCATCCTGCGTATCCGCCAGATCTAGCTCCTTCGGACAACCATCTATTCCCGAAACTAAAAACTTTTCTGGCATGACGAAAGTTTGAGTCTAATGAAGATGTCATACCGAAAGTAAACCAGTATTTTGAAAGCATCGAAGCAATTCATTTCCGTGAAGGAATCGCGAAGCTGGAGAAACGTTGGGGCAAGTGCGTTGAACTTCGAGGGGACTATGTCGAAAAATAAAGTATGTTGCAAAACTCAAATTGTTTTCTTTCATAGCAAACCAAGTTAATTGTCAAACCACCGTAAATTAGATTTTCATTGCAAATCTGATTAGTGTATTAATACGATCGGCCTGATATTCTACAGGTAGAGTATCAGGACGACAATATTCCATTGACTGCTGCTTGGTTTCAGGATTATAATTAGAGACCGGACGCATCAGGCCGAAATTACGATGGACTATATAAATAGTCTATAACATAGCTATAGAATAGAATAGCACTATTTATTCGGTTAACCGCAGATTTGTTTTTGTCGTTGAATTGTGACGCAATTACTTTAACTAGCTTTATTAACTAGCAATACTTTCTCAAGGTTCTCTGTAAAATGTGTTCTCTTTGAATGAAATACATACATCCTTGTAGATAGAAAACGTCCTTTCTACATCGCAACTAGTTATAGGTGCATACTGGAAATATTCTTTTATTTCAGCGTATTTAGCAGTTAGATTTTGAGGCATTGTCCCCATACACAATTGCCGCAATGTTATTAAATCTGGATTTCTATTAAGAACTGCGTTTAACTTTAGCTAACTTTTCAAATTATTAATAGCCACATCTAATGTGGTTAATCCACCATTTAATTTGAGATTTTGATTTTTAAAATAAGTGACTAGTTTTCGCAAATTTCCATAGTGTCCCTGAAGAAAGTACAACTGATTTGTACTTGCACTCCCAAATACGTCATCACGAGCCGCGCCTGACCGATTGAATAGTGCTATTCAATAACTGCGTGTTGTACTTAGCGATGTTATACACTATTTATATGGTCCATCGTAATTTCGGCCTGATACGTCCGGTCTCTAATAATAATTCCGGAATTTTTTGTCCACGAGTGTAGTAACGAGAAGTACTTTAACATTTCTCGACAAAATAAAAAATATATGAAGAAGAAATAGACAGACAACGAACTTCCCTCGCAGTTATTAACAACGTTTATAATTAAAATTATAATGTAGAATTATTGAGCATCCACCGTTTTATGGAAACAAACAGATATCATCACCGATATATGCGTAACAATATACTCTTTGTTCATGAGAATAAAAACAAAAAATATCTTTTAGGCTAGCACATCCTTGATGTTAAATAGCTAACAACATAGGATAATCATTAGTGCTGTTTATATTATATTCGATAAAAATATTAGTGATACCAGAAACAGTATGTTAACATTGTAGAATTAATACAGCGATAATCAATTAAATTCATCGATCATTATTTATTGATGAACAAAATATGTTTTATCAAGACATAATAAATACTTACATTTTTCTACTACATATTTTTTGAGAATAACGATTTAACATTTGAAGTCATTAATATGTATTTATTCAGGACTGAAGAAGGTTATTTAGATCTTGAAATTGAATGAAAGTTTATTTTAAAAGAATATAATTTAGATCACATATTTACGATCAAACAAATCGTTGAAAAAACATATCAAAGAGCAAAGGCATTTGATCGAGTATCACAGAAACAGGGATGGAAGGTGTTACAAAATAGAAATGTTAAGCAACAATTGAGAAAGAGTATACATTATACAAAGCCTACACCAAAATAATAAGAATTATATAAGAAAAGATAACTTGCAAGCTCACATGTTTAATATAAATGATGGATTAAGACAAGGTGGTATAATGAACCCAACACTATTTACATTGATTATGGATGACGTTATCAAAGCTGCTAGTAATAGAGTACTATAAATTAAAGCCGGTGTATTTGTCAAACTGTGCTTTCGCCTATGATCTAATGGTGCGTGCGGAAAAACAAAGAGATCTACAAAAAAAAATGAAATACGGGAAGAAGAGCTAACAAGAAGGAAGCTAAAAATAAATCTAAGTAAGACAAAGGTAATGGTGGTGAGCAAAGAAAATACGACAATTAATATCGAGCTAAATGATCAAAACTTTTGATCATTTAGTGTTGACTTGTTCTATCTTTTGATTCAAAAGATAGAACAAGTCAACACATATAAATACCTAGGAATAACACTGGACAGAGAAGGAAACATGGAATATAAACTAAACGACAGAATAAATAAAACAAAGAAAGTCTCATAGCCTGCGAAAGACGTTGATACGCAAAAAAAAAATAAGTAGGAAAACGAAACTTACAGTGTACATAACCGTCTATAGATCCATTCTGATGTATGGAAGCAAAAGCTGGATACTAAATAATGCAATGAAAAGCAGAATACAGGCGATGGATATGAAATATTTGAGAGCAGTTAGAAGAATCATACGCAAATATAAAATAAGAAACGAAACAGTAAGAGAAGAGCTTGGTATCAAAACAGTCCTAAAGGTATTAGAGAGAAAATTTGTATATTGTGATGATTTGTAGTTTAAGTTGTAATTGTTAAATGAAATGTTATTTTAATCAGTTCACAACCTAGGGTAAAGAAGTTTTATTATATATAAACATACATACATACATACATACATATATATATATATATATATGGTAAACCTAATCAGTAGGCGATTAAAGGTCTGTATATTACTTCAAAATATATGTATTTAAAGAGTTTTTTAAATACATATATTTTGAAGTAATATACAGACCTTTAATCGCCTACTGATTAGGTTTACCATATCATACCAAGGTCACGAAGTTATTATATATATATATATATATATATATATATATATATATATATAGTATTTTCGTGACCTTGGTATGATAAGGTAAACTTAATTAGTCGGCGATTAAAGGTCTGGTTATTACTTCAAAGTGTATATATTTAAAATAATCCTACATGTTTCGGCAATGATGCCTTTGTCAAGGATATAAAAAATATAAATATATATAAATAATATGATTTATATTTTTTATATCCTTGACAAAGGCATCATTGCCGAAACATGTAGGATTATTTTAAATATATACACTTTGAAGTAATAACCAGACCTTTAATCGCCGACTAATTAAGTTTACCTTATATATATATATATATATGAAAAAAACCACATCCGTCCAGAAACGTGCAGATATCGATATTTCACTGTCGTTACAGATCATCAGTACACGATATTCGGACATAGATATGATTTTTATTTGTATACTTTCGTGTATATATACGAATTATATTGAATTTAATTGGAGTGAGAAATGAGAATTATTCAAATCTCATCTCACATGCAATTGTCGCTAAATTGTGAGATGAGATTTGAATAATTCTCATTTCTCACTCCAATTAAATTCAATATAATTCGTATATATACACGAAAGTATACAAATAAAAATCATATCTATGTCC
This sequence comes from Melolontha melolontha, assembly GCA_935421215.2. NCBI lineage: Eukaryota > Metazoa > Arthropoda > Insecta > Coleoptera > Scarabaeidae > Melolontha > Melolontha melolontha. The sequence goes on from OW285238.1 coordinate 15,857,565, forward strand.
GAATATCGTGTACTGATGATCTGTAACGACAGTGAAATATCGATATCTGCACGTTTCTGGACGGATGTGGTTTTTTTCATACAATTTTCATTATCCGCACAGGTGGATGGCTGACGTCGCAACGTGTTTGCGTCTACATTCTTCGGCAGGAGTAATCTTGTCAGATTGTAGAATCAACTGCACAAATTTAGCGACAATTGCATGTGAGATGAGATTTGAATAATTCTCATTTCTCACTCCAATTAAATTCAATATAATTTATATATATATATATATATATAAATATAATATTTTCGTGACCTTGGTATGTTAAGGTAAACTTAATAAGTCGGCGATTAAAGGTCTGGTTCATTACTTACGCATCGGCTGGTTATCCGATCTCTCTAAATTTACGCGACCGGTCACTAAACACACGCACTAGCGCACTAACATACAAAACCCTACACTTACGCGGTCACACAAAAACAAAATCACACACCTAGAGAGAGACGCAAGCTGCCAGCAGCAACCAACACACAGGTTCATACCCAGAAAGAGGGACAAGCTGCTGGCAGCGAACAACACATATGTTCACACCTTGCTATCTATTTTTTGGAATACTAAGCCATGACTTATTATTATTATTGGAATGTATCTTTGAATAATTTAAACCATAGCAACTCAATTATTTGACATTTATATTCTGTCATTTATATTTCTTATACCCTTGACAAAGGCATCATTGCCGAAATATGTAGGGTTGTTTTAAATATATATATACTATGAAGTAATGAACCAGACCTTTAATCGCCGACTTATTAAGTTTACCTTATATACAGGCTGTCCCGTAAAAAACGCCAACATTCATAATTCCGTTATTTATTGTCCGGTTTTATTTAAACAAAAAGTAAATTTAATAGCATCAAAAACACTATAAGATAGCAGTGTTTTATTTGTTTTCAATTGTTTTCATTAATGTCAAACGACAGTCAAGTTTTTTATTTTTAATGGCAACATATATATTTTTGGCTATATTCGGATTGGATTTTTTTTTCTGAATTCAACGATGTATAACATGTTTATTTTTGATAAACGTTTATTGCAAAAAAAAACTTTATAAATTTCATCTTTGTCTTCCATTATTTATAAATATTCGAATGTGTCATGAAACATTGGAAATGTAAGTATTATAAATATTATTATAAGAAACAAAACACTTTACAATAAATGTTGAAATTGCCCGCCACCTTGTTCAACACATATCGCACATCTCCTAATTACTCCAAAGGTCGCATTTAAAAGACAAGCGGCAGGTACTTCTTGACAAGTGTTAATAATTCTTTGTCTTAAAATGTCAACATTTTCTGGAGTTGTTAAATAAACTCGATCTTGTAGATAAGCCCACAACCAAAAATCGAAGGGCGTAAGATCCGGTGAACGCGCAGGCCACTCGATAGGACCGGATGTTCCTATCCACCTATTTCCAAATTGGGTGTTCAACAAATCAGTATTTACTCTGGCGTTGTGCGCGGGAGCCCCATCTTGTTAAAAAAATATTCTATTTAAATTTGCCAAAGGTAATTCATCTAAAAAGTTTTGGAGATTTTCGTGTAATAAAGTGTAGTATTTTTCTTGATTTAAGCAACCATCTATGAAAAATGGCCCAATTAATTGATCACCTAAAATGCCACACCAAACATTTACGTTGAAACGTTTTTGAAAATTATTTTCAATTACAAATCTCGGATTGTCTGCACTCCACTGTCGATGTATGTTTCTATTAAAAATACCGTTGTTGCTAAAAGTGCATTCATCAGACCAAATTATCCTTCTGTAAAAATTTGGGTCTTGTTCTAATGCATTTAAATAAAAACGACAAAACTGGATTCTTCGGCCAGGATCATTTTGTTCTAATGCATGAACTTTTCGAGCTATGTACGGTTTAAGTTTGTGTTTTCTTAAAATACCATGAACTGTAGTTTTTGATACCCCAATATTATGTGCAATTTCGCGAATCGAAGTTCGTGAATTTTGCTGTACTGCAAGAAGAACATCTAATTCCTTATCTTCGGAGAATTTCCGCTTTTGTGTTTTTGGTTTGGTAAATGATCCATACTTTCTTAAATTCTTTTCAATTCTCTGAAATATTTTCGAACCTGGAACTTCTCTGTCCGGAAAACGAGCACTGTACCGACGAACTGCTTGAAGGCGATTTTTATTACATTCAAAGAACACTTGTAACATGTCCGTTAATTCATTGTTATTCATTTTTAACGAAAATACGCTTTTTGTTGCGACAAAACGTTCAAACAGGATAATACAGAAAACTTAATAAAGTCAAACTGACACTTAAGGCACATTGACATAATGCTAGTGGGCAAGTCTACTATAATGAAAGATGAAATTTATAGTTTTTTTTTTATTTTTTATTATTAGATGTGCAATATGTGTTAAACAAGGTGGCGGGCAATTTCAACATTTATTGTAAAGTGTTTTGTTTCTTATAATAATATTTATAATACTTACATTTCAAATGTTTCATGACAGATTCGAATATTTATAAATAATGGAAGACAAAGATGAAATTTATAAAGTTTTTTTTTGCAATAAACGTTTATCAAAAATAAACATGTTATACATCGTTGAATTCAGAAAAAAAAAAATACAATCCGAATATAGCCAAAAATATATATGTTGCCATTTAAAATAAAAAACTTGACTGTCGTTTGACATTAATGAAAACAATTGAAAACAAATAAAACACTGCTATCTTAAAGTGTTTTTGATGCTATTAAATTTACTTTTTGTTTAAATAAAACCGGACAATAAATAACGGAATTATGAATGTTGGCGTTTTTTACGGGACAGTCTGTATATATATATATATATATATATATATATATATATATATATATATATAGTTAACTTAATAAGTCGGCGATTAAAGGTCTGGTTTATTACTTCAAAGTATATATATTTAAAACCCTACATGTTTCGGCAATGATGCCTTTGTCAAGGATATAAAAAATATAAATGACAGAATATAAATGACAAATAATTGTCATAATGACAATTATTTGTCATTTATATTCTGTCATTTATATTTTTTATATCCTTGACAAAGCCATCATTGCCGAAAAAAGTTTGTTTTTAAAGTTTGTTTTTAATATTTGTTTATTAACCTATTTTGACGAAAAACACATCTGACAACGTTGTAAAACAATAAGTAGGCAGCCTAATGTTGTTCTGGTCAAATACATTACTACTGTCAAATGTTGACACTTATGTAATCTACCTATTTCATTCGACTTGCTTATTTTTCGTGTTTATTTGTATAATTTTGTTTAGTTTTCGCATTTATTTGTATAGTTTTAATCAGTTTTCGATACCACAAAGATTGCAGCTATGTCTACAAACTGATGGATTTCAATTCGAACAATTATGTAAGTAATAATTACATTGATTTCTATCAAGAAGATGTACAAAAATTAGTCAATATTATCAAAAATTTTTAAAACTTTGTAATATTTTCGTAATAAATATGTAATCTAAGAAACCAATTTAATTTCGTTTTTCTTTTTTAAATTTAAAATGTAAGGACGTGTAAAAATGTTCCGAAGATTATAACTAGCACATGCATGTTCAATGTTGCCAAATGTATGTTTCTTTCAAATTCATTCTGAAGACAAAGGAAGCCTGATACATCGTTTTAGGATTAGGACTTTTAACTCAAAATTTGACCAAGAATGTCGCCACGTGTAGTGGGTCCGCCAATTTATACACACCTTGTATATTATATAGGTAAAATTCCTTTGAGTGCAAAATGCCGGATCAAATTAACTCTAATATGAATATAATTTTACTGTTAATAAAAACAGAATTTGGGTGAATATATAATCAAATAAAACGATTTCTTGCTACGTAACGTTTCGTAACTTTATTCGTTTCTTCATCAGACCTATTCAATTATTTACGGATTAGCCATACAAAGTAAAATAAAATATAAAAATGTACTTACATTAGCAATTAAATTCATAAGTGATCTTATAGAATGAAAATACCAAATTTGCAATCATATTTTGGTTGTATGTATTTACATTAGATTAAAACTATTGCGAAAAGGGTGAAACATTTTTTAAGAATTTAAAACAAAAAAAGAAAAGTTTACCGTGTAATGGTTCAAATGTCAGTGCATTAGACCATTGATTCCCAAAGTGGTCCAGGTGGACCCCCAGGGGTCCACGGGGGACTCGACGGGGGTCTACGTTGGCGTGACAAAAAAAAATTGGGGGTTCACAATTCGTAAGCGGGGGTCCACGAAAATTTATCTGGTTTTGATAGTGAAGAACTAAAATGTTGGCATTTTGGCTGCAGGCAGAAATACCCGAAAAATATCCTGGACTGTGGGAATTGCGAGAAAGCTTTTGATAGCGTTTCCCTCGTCATATCGTCGAGAAAAGTTTTAGTGTCGTTACAAACCTTTTAACAAAAAAAAAAGGAGCAGATTGAATATCACAACGGGAAGATTTGCGGTTATTCCTAACAAAACTGAAGCCAAATATTGAAAATTTGCTGTCAATCCATCAAGTACATCCCTCCCACTAAAATGATGACTATTTTGTGATTGTCATTGTAGAAGTTACGTTACGTAATTAATATTTAATTTTAATTATATTACGACTGTTATCATATTACAATGTAATATGATAACAATAATAATTAATAGTGTAATAATTACATATTTGAATAAATACAACACAAGGAAATATACTATTTTTCTTTTTATTTTTACCCCTCCGAATGGGGAGTTTTCTAAATCAAATATGTGAGAATTGATTGGTTTCTTGTGCTGTAAGTAGATGTCAAAGGAGTAAAGTTGGATGGAATCACTTTTTTGATTGGCTAACTTTACTTTTTTGACATCCACTCACAGCACAATCAATTAATTAGTTAACCAATAACTCAGCCGCAACGCAAATTTCCATAGTTAGATCTAATCTTCACATTTTTTGTCAAGTTTTGGGAATATGGTAGAAATGTAGCTGCAGGGGGTCCACCGGAACCAGCAAAACTTTCAAAGTAGTCTATGAGAAAAAAAAGTTTGGGAGCCTCTGCATTAGACCAAAGCCGAACTACCATACATAACTCCGAAGAAAGACTTGTGAAGCAATAAGGGATACAAAAAACAGATGTGGCAAAAATATATTCTTAAGTATGTAACAGTTTTAAACAAAATGAAATTGAAATACGGGGATTGGACACAAAATCAATTTAATTTAATTTTAATGTATTTCATGAGCCTATTGTAAGCATTCGTAAACGTGGATGTGCGTTCTTTGATGTTGAGATTATTTGTGATTTTTCTGATAGCTAAATTTTCTAAGGTAATCTTTTGAAATAATTATTTTCGCTGAACAAGCAATTTACACTATTAAAATGGACGTTATGTTTGTAAATACTGATGTGAGATCCCAAGGCACAGTTTTTGGGGGTTTGCTTTCGAATCACTGCGATGTTGGGTGCTACGTTCACGCCATCTCTGGGCTACCTGACTTATATAATATCTGGAGCATTCATTGCATTTGACTGCATAAACTATATGATTTTGTTGAAACGAACGTACTGGGCTCTTTAGTTTGGATAGAAATCTGTTTCCTGGAATAGCAGACGTAAAAACTATTTTGGACTGATGATTACGGAAAAGGGTCTTAATTTTGTCAGTTAACTTGGGTATGTATAGAAGAGATTTATAGGTGTATTGCTCAATGTCTGCATTGTTGTTGGTGTTGTTACTTATGGATGGTAGAAAATTATTAGTGCCCGGTTTATATTGTTTATAACTGGAGAACAGTAATCTATTAATGAGACTTTTAGGGTTTTTATCATTTTTTATTAGAATATTGTGTAGATAGCAAAAGTCCTCAAAAGGGAACTGTTTGTGGCTTATTTTAGAAATATACATATACAGTCGACACCCTATATAGTGAAAGACCAAAATGTTGACCGAAATTTCACTATAAAGAGTTTTTCACTATATAAAGAGAAAAAAAAACGCAAAATTTTATTAAACATTTGAAAGTTTAAATACATAGCATGTTCATAATGTACATACTGTACACATTACATATTGCTATGGATTTTTCCCCAATAAATAGTAAAAATTTATTTAAAAATGAATGTAATATTATTTTGGATATCTGTATATATCCGTATGTATTTTTTTATGCGAAGCCTATGTGCTTCATGTGGACTAGACAGACACAAGTTTACAGCTGACGAGAGCGTACATTTTTATTTAAGATAGATAATTATCTATTGTAAATTCGGGTTGTTTTGAATTTAATATAGTTGATGTGTTTGTATTTCAATTTCCCGAACTTTCTACGAGTTTGTTAGTCCTCGTAATTTTGAATTTTTGATTTATTACGCTTTCTCGTTAAATGTGTCTCACATTATTTTTATGTAAGTAAAAATATATATATATTTTTTAAAAGATATCTTATTCATTCAAAAGATTTGAATAGTATATTGTATTTCAATTGTATGAACATTGTTATTTAAGAGATTTAGTCTTAATTAATAGGAAATAGATAACAACGAGGATTTTTATCATTTCTACGTAAAAAAAATATAATTGTAAAATTTTATTTCGTTTGGCTTTCAAGGGAATTTTTTGTTACATGTGAGCGCGCATGTAGTAGATTTTCATCGCGTTGTCAAATTTATACAGTGTGTTTCTCTGGGGAGAAATTAAAAATAATCTTTATTATTATTTTAATATAAGTTTGTTCGGATGCAATAGAGGGTTTTTTATTTCATTTAGCTGTCAATATCAATGAAATTTTTACCTCTGGGTGTAATATATTACATTACACAATCTTTATACTTTATAAAGATAAAAATTTTTTTTCTCTTTTTGATTTTTGTATTAAATTTTCATTTTAAATTTATATTGTGATCTTTAATTTAATCATCCTTTCATTACGAGTTTTATAAGTAACTTAATGATATTATAATTATTACATTCCTCAATACTCTTTTACTGGCGCCTTAAAAATTTTGTAGAAGAGTCAACCACGATTCCGATTGGAACCCTGAGAGGAAAGCAGTCCCATTTTTTGGAAATAAACCGACTGAATATCCTAGTTGGATAGATTTGTCGTGAACGGTGATGCAGCAAATATAAAAACCACAGTTCATAGCAATATGTATGTACAAAAAGAATACATAATACAAGATCTGTTAATACATACATATTGCTATGGATTTTTTCTAAAATAATATTTAGAAATAATTAAAAATAAATGTACAATTATTGTGAGATAAAGTGTATATTCAAGATGTTATTTAAATGTACATATTTAAATTTAACGAGAGAAAAACTTGTTTTTTTCCGATGTCGATCTCATGTGTTCGAGAGGCCTATGTAAATTCAGGGAGACGACTATAAGCTGTGAAAGAATAAGGTGGCTTTCTTTGATATATTTCATATTTTATTAATTCGGCTAGTTTGTTTGATTGTGATTTTGATATTAGTATTATATTCCCGATATTTATAGAGATTTTTTTTCTCTTTGTATTTTTGATTAAATTGAAAGCACCTTTGTTCGTGTGTCTCCACATTTTAGTTTTTTTGTAAGTAGATATTTTTTATGAATTCATAAATATCACAATTATATTTCTATTGTATCAAAGATTGTTATTTAAGAGATTTATTATTAGAAATATAAATAATAAAGCTTACTATTAAAATTCTATGTTAAAATTATAGTAATTAGAATTTGTTTGAGAGGATTCAGGTTTTTTTGTACATGTTGATTGCGCATGTGTAAATTTTGATCGTGTATCAGTATTTTATTATACAGTGTGGTTCTCTGGGCAGAAATTAAAAATAAACTTTATTATTTTTAGATAAGTTTAATAGGAGTCATTAAGAGGAAGTTTTTTTATTCACTTAGCTGTCAATATTACAGTGAATATTTTTACCTCATGTATTATTGTAAAATACAGAATCTTTATAATTTATAAAGATAGATTTTTTTTCTTTTTTTTGATTTTTGTATTAAATATTCAGTTTAAATTTTTATCTTGTGTTTCATTTATTTTACATACCAATATTGTTGTTCAAGCTCAATATATAAAATAAGTAAATATTTGTGTGAACTTTTCACTGGCGCCTAACTCATTGTAGAAATAACACGTCTTTCCGAATTGGAACCCGAGAAGATAGAAGTCTCATATTTTTGAAAATCCACCGGCTGAGAAACCTAGTTGGGAAAACTAGTTGTGGATAGTGGTGCAGCCAATTCACAAACCACTATTCATAGCAATATGTATGTATGTACATTTAAAATTTGTGTAGTCTTCAGAAATTGCTAAATAACACATGTATGTATAGAAAACGCCAATTAAGTTGGCGCGAGGAGGGGATGCGCAGAAGCCGATTTTAAAAACGTCCACCCCCACTACTCAAGTAATTGTCAGAATACATTTGTCATTGACGTTTAACAGAACATAATGTCTTTGCTAGTGATACACGCTCAGAGGTTAGAATTATCTGACATTTGATGTAAAACCAAATACAAATCTCCCCACTACTTCTAATCCTGCGCGAACTTACCCCTCCTCGCGCCAACTTAATTGGCGTTTGCTATACATACATATTATGTACTAGGAAAAATAATCAGTTATTTTCTTTTAAACATTACTCCTGAAAAATAATTGTTGCTCAACAAAATTCTCGCATTTATTCAAATACATAAAGATTTGATCAGGTACACTTTCCTGGCCCCTGAGAGTAGTTCGCACAATGTCAAATGCATTTCTTATTTCATTTTCACTAAATTTAGCAGGACATTCCCCGGTTTCAGTTTCTTCTTCATGATCTTCTATACTTTTTATATCGTCAATTATGTCTTGGTCAGTTGAGAGATCTGTCGTGCCAACATCATTGTCGATTTCTAAGAAATCTTCAAGTAAAAAATCTGCGTCGACGGTAGCAGTTTTTTGTAGAATACCCCATTATTTCTTAAGGTAGCAAGATCCATTTCGTCTTCTTCTTCCCATTCGTCAATTTTTTCAGAAAAACCTGCTTTAGAAAAGCAGCTTTTGATTGTTTTCTGAGAAACATTTTCACTCCATACTTTAGCGACTTCGGTTATACACTCTTTAAGGGTAATCAATTTTTGAACTGGAAGGTTGTTATCAATCGCGTTAACAATTTTATGGACAATTCTGTTTCGGTAATTATGTTTTATGTTTTTTATAATACCCTGGTGAATAGGTTGCAATTTGAAGGTCGTGTTTGGTGGAAAAAAGATCAGTTCAATATTTGTTAATTTTTTACTTACAGTAACTGGATGTGCAGGACGATTGTCTTTAAACATCGCAATCTTTCGCTTTTGGCTTTTCATTTTCGTATCCAGTTCTTTGATCCATCTTTCGAAAATCTCAGAAGTCATCCACGCCTTGTTATTACTGGCGTAATCTAACCCCAGAGATTTAATTCCTTTTAAACAACGGGGATTTTTGCTTTTACCTATCAGCAGTAAATTCAGTTTTTCTGAGCCATTGATGTTTGCTCCAACCATCAGTGTCACCCTTTCTTTACTTGTTTTAACACCAAAACATTTATCACTTTTAAAAGCAAAAGTTTTGTTTGGCAAACATTTAAAAAACAAACCGGTTTCATCACAATTGAAAACGTTTTTTGGCTCCTACTTTTTCAATACACTTTTTAAAATAGTTTCAGTTCAAATGTCACAGTCCTCCTGACTAACGCTTGCACTCTCACCGGACGCCGTCTTGAAAATAATTGCATTGCGAGTCTTCCAGGCACTCAACCACCCTTCACTAGCTTGAAAATTAACGCAGTTAAATTCTTTGGCAAATTGTAGAGCCTTATGCTTTATTAAATTTTCCGATATTGGTACGCTTTGATGCGTACGGGCCACTTGAAACCATCGTAAAACTGCTTCATTTACATTCTCGTAAGAACACACCCGTACTCGTTTTCGACTGCTTGGAACATTCGTTTTCTTGATGATACTTTCGCGACTTTTTATTATCAGAGAGACGCAACTTGGAGAAACACCGAATTTTGCAGCAACATCAATTTTTGCGGCCTTTATCAACTTCCTCCAAAAGTTTCATTTTCTCAGCTAAACTTAAACACACTCGCTTGGACTTCTTAACTGATTCTTAAACAAAAACAAACTGAACCTGTTTGCGAATTACATATGTAATCTAGGCCTCGACTACATACATTTAAAATCGGTTTTCCCCGGGATTCTCACAGAAATATATTGTACCTGATTTAGCGTTATGAACGCGTTAAGAACTTTTTCAAAACAGTGCGTCATAAAAATGGAGTTCGTGCTAATGTTAGGTAGAAATGGGAAACTGGCCAAAATCTCAATAAATGCATAAAAATTTATACATGAAATTTCGGTAAATATTTTATTATATAGTGTTACTATTTTACAGATTCGCTATATGCAGGGCCTTTTACATGAAATTTCATTAAAATATTCTAGGGCTTGAAAAAATTGCACCATTAAGAGTTTTTCACTATATAGAGTTTCACTATAAACAGTGTCGACTGTATATATATAAAGTCATTTCTAACATATACTAATACCATGCCTTCAATTAAATTTTCATTTAGAATAGCCTATGATTTCAATATAAAGTCAAATTTTAACAACTGCAAAAGAAATAAAAATAGTGGCAAAAATTGCTGGAATTATCTACAAGTTACTGTAACAATCTTTAAGTATTAAATTGATTGAACTCTCGCTTGGCACTTGGTGAAACATCTTGATAAATTCACGATGAAAAAAGAACACTTGGTTATATGTTTCACTAAATTTTATTTACATACAATAAGACAATTGTTTCGGACTCTGCAGTCCATTTTCAATTAACATAAGAATAAATTTTCTAAAGTATAAATAGATGTATGTAACTACAAAATAGAAAGGGGATAACGTTACTAACAAATTTTCGTGCAAATGGAAAAGGGTATTTTAAGATACAATATAATTATTCAAAGCTCATTAAATTCAAATAACTGCCCTCATTATCGGCGAAAGGCTAAACTCTGTTTGCTCGTTTACAATGTTTAACGACTTATTTTTCGCCTTTAAAATTTCTAATATTTCCAGGAGATTTAATCTTAATCCTTTTGAAGAAGAGTGTAATATATTAAAATTGTCCGATGAGATCATATGGTTGTTATCAATGCAGTGTTCTGAAATCCCTGAGCATTTCCTAGAATTTAAAATGGCTTTTCTGTGTTCAGTAATACGAGTGTGAAAACTTCTACCTGTTTGCCCGATGTAAAACGCATCACAGTTCATGCAATTGACTTTGTATATTCCACATTTTTGTGTTTTTTCAAATCTATCTTTATTGTTGGCCCACAATTTACCTAAATTAAATTTATTTACTGAAATAGTTTTTATGTTGTTTTTTGTTAATCTATTAGTGATTTTATTCGAGGTCCTACCTACATAATTTATGAACCTATGTTTAGGAGATTCTTTTTGAGAAGAAGCATACAAAAAACTATTAATTTGTTGACGCTTTTCTTTTTGATAATATTGTCTATTATGTCTGGGGTGAAGCCATTATTTATAGCCAAACACTTCAGGGTATTGACTTCTTTATCATAATTTGGTTTAGATAGAGGTAAATGTAAAAGTCTCTGTATAAAGCTGTTAAACGAAGATATTTTTATACTGTTTGACTGATTGCTATCTGCTGAAATAAGGCTATCTGTGAAAGTATGTTTTCTATAAATGCTATAATCTAATTTATTATTCAGTTTCTTTAACGTGAGATCTAAGAAGTTTAAGCAGTTAACCTTCTCTTTTTCCATTGTCTTACAACAATTGTCTTATTTTATGTAAATAAAATTTAGTGAAACATATAACCAAGTGTTCTTTTTTCATCGTGAATCTTTAAGTGTTGTCACAATGAGACAATAATTGCAAAGAACCGGGTTGCTAGGGCGAATAGGTACAAGAAAACTATTTTTAATTAATCCAAACAAATTAAAATTGTTTAAATTTGGCGCCACATAAAAACTGAACTCCATAAAAACGAAAGAATATTCTTTAGATAGATGAGTCCAAATTTTAGATTTTTGCATAAAAAAACGACAGAAAACACTTATATAGCTTACGTGTTTAAAATATAAGGAACGTTAAAGAAAGAAGAAATTTTAGAGAATAACACGATTCCTTCAAAAATTATTGAACAACATTTTGTGTTCTAACACAATAATGATCCTAAGCCTAACGATAAACTTTGAAGGAACTATTTAAAACAAGCTGAAGAGCGAAGTGTAATTTTCCTGCTATAATTTGGACCTCTTAGCAAAAAGCACAGCAGCAAATATATGACGAAATTTTGGCTAAGTTACTATATAGAATGTCGCGATTATGTACTGCTGTGATTCAAAATCTTGCTGTTACGTCGATGAATCAGAAATTAAATTATTTTATTACATTTTAAGAATTTCAGAAAATATAGTCATTTTCGTTTCCTTTTTTTCTTATTTTATACTTCTGTCTATTTTACTTTGCATTAAATTTCTAAGCTTTACATAAGGTACTTATAGATGGATAAATATTTATGTGCGGCGGTGTATTTTAAATATGCGAATACCACACCGGCAAAAATAACACACTCTAAAGGTTATTTGAATTTTTCATTACAGTTTTAATTTATAAAAATAACTTTGTTGACAATATTGTATGATATTTTTTAGTTGTTCAGCTGGCAAGCGTTCAAATATAGGGAGATTTAATATAGATATTTTCAAATAAATGCAACCTCGGTGTACAGTAGAATTCAAATTATAGATACGTTTCATGTATTACTAGATTTTTGATATAAACAAAATGTGCAATGAACATTTTATTTCTACAGAAATATAAATATTCACTCAGAAAATTGTGTAATGTATTTATAAATTTAGAAAATTTCTACTCTAAATTAAATTTCAATAATATATGAGAATTAATGAATTGTATGAGTAACTGCGAACTCTGTACACGTAATCAAATTCTTTACTAGTGGTTCATATTCATCACCATCACTAAAGACCGGCACTTAGGTAGGCAAACAGAGGCGTCAGTGCGTTAGTTTACTGAAATAAAAGTGCGCGTTATTTAGAAAAATGCTTTCAGTTCGAATTACACCTACGGGTATTCAACACAATGGCTGCGTTCACCAGAACTACGATCCAAATAAACAGTTCCGTGAACATGTTGGGTTTAGGTGAACGATCTCTTTCCGCATGTCACCAAAAACAAAACAAGTGGAGAGCAACGTAACCTATTTTTTGTTTTGTATGTAGGTTATATAATTTAAAATTAAAAAAATAAATTTCGTATCGAATGATGATTTATTAAATTTGCATTTAGCGGTACATATTATAAATGAATTGGCACAACGAATTTTGTAAAGTCAATAATGAAGCAATTAATTGCTTTGACTGTTTACAGAAACCTTGCAGCATTCTATCCAAATAATGCAAATGAGATAATAAACAGTTCTAACAGTAGTTCTAAAAGGAACTGTTTTTAAACAATCAAAATAAAAACTTAAAAAAGGTATATAACTCCTTACCACAATTAATAATCGTATCCTAAATACGTATTTCGACAACTAAGTTGTCATCATCAGTAGGTAAAAACCACTAATTAAAAAGTCGCACATGGGGCACAGTAAAGCTAAAGAACCGCTTTCGCAAACAACTACTTTACATCGCGTCCACGTATAGACTAATTTTAACATACAAATCTAAACTATGAAGAGGTCGAAAAAATCACTTACCTCTAGGGAAAAGGTCTACACATATGTTTAATCTCCGAGTTGAAAATATGTCGAACAAAGGACGGCAAACATTCCTATCTTAAGGGATCGGCACTGAACAAGTCCTAATAACTTCAATTTTAAAACGACGATGACACACTTATGGTAATAAAACTGAAAAGAGACAGCTGAAAGGGATCGGTGATCTATCGCTATTCATGGAATTATGTTTATTTCTCGCGATGTGTATACTTTCATAAGCACCAAGTTCATGGGGTTTATTAATTCCTTTGACTAACTTCAACCCTGTAATCGATACATTGTGCAGTGTGCTCAAAGCGTGGTTGGCGACATTTGATTTATCCGGTCTATTGTATTTAATATGTGATATGTGTTCTTTAAAACGGGTTATTATTGGTCGTTTAGTTTGGCCTATATATTTCAAATTACAATCCTCGCAACTAATTTCGTATATACCTTAAACATATGTGTACACCTTTTCCCTAGAGGTAAGTGATTTTTTCGACTTCTTCGTAGTTTAGATTTGTATGTTAAAATTGGTCTATACGTGGACGCGATGTAAAGTAGTTGTTCGCGAAAGCGGTTCTTTAGCTTTACTGTGCCCCATGTGCGACTTTTTAATTAGTGGTTTTTACCTACTGATGATGACAACTTAGTTGTCGAAATACGTATTTAGGATACGATTATTAATTGTGGTAAGGAGTTATATACCTTTTTTAAGTTTTTACTTAACCACAGTCTCCAAAGAAAGAATTTTAATCAAAATAAACGGGAAAATTTACGGATATGTTATCTTTCAACACCACAAGTAACTATTACCCTGTTAAAAATATATACAAGAAACATTTAGTACTGAAACGGAAATTATGTGTTTATTTGCCATGAATGTCTATATTATTATTATGTATTTAAATTGATGAAATAAAAGTTTTCAAATATAGTTTAACAAACTAACTTTTTAGTTTCTCTAATACGGTTATAACAAGATGTAAACGTCATACAATTGGACTTAACGCGTTTCTTCTATACATTGGTTATGCGTATGCGTAATTATTATTAATTATGTCAGTTTAAATGGGAGCTGGATTCTGCATGCTTACCCAGATTTTTTATAACAATAACCAATGCCACTTCTGGCAAAAAATAAGTGAATAAATAATACAATAAATTTAAGACATTTTAGAAATGGATTTCTAATTATACTTTATTCAAAGGAATTGGGTTATTAAAAAAAACCAGTCTCTAAGGTTAACTTTCTTTAGTGAAAATTCAGTGCAAACTAAATAATACCCAAAATTGTAAGTCATTTTTCCTTACATGTCATAATTTTTAAAACATGAATTACAAAATACAACCTTTTTGGTATAAAGTGTCAATAAAAATTGGAGTTCTATATTGTGGATCATTGTACAGACAGTTCGCATTCCAAAAGTCCAAATAGAAAAAAAAAACTAATTGATGACCATACTTAATACATAATACTTGTTCAAACTCTTATTATTGGTAACAAATTTTTCTAAACGTGTTGCCTCTGAGCATAACTTGAATTTTTAAGTAAATGAAAATTAAATTGCAAAGTGAACATTAATTTAATTCTATTGTTGCTTTCTGGATTTAAAAAAAAAATGTTTAGTAACTTTATATTTTGTTGTCAAATTGATTTGATATAAATTACTTACTTGACAGGGTAGTTTTCCATATTTATTTCGTACATTTCTATCACATTGTGGAAAAGACACTAAAATTTCTACAACCTTTACTGCCCCAAATTTTACAGCAAAATGAAGAGGAGTCTCATTTAGACCTTTGTCAGGGGTATTTAAATATAAATCTAATAAAATTTTTGCACGTTCCTCAGCATTTTGGTGATCATCATCCCCATATAGTAATTCAATAAAATCAACATTTGCAATTGTATTTAATATTAATTCACACATGTCAGCATTTTTCGCTTTAGCTGCCACATGAAGAGCATTATATCTAAATCCTTCTTGTAATATTGATGGTGTGTCACCACTGCTTATTAAATACCGTGGATTTTCCCATACAGTATTTTCTACAAATTTTAGGTCACCATTTTCGATACCTTTCCTAAGTTTTACTAAATCTTGAGATTTGGGACCACGAAATTGGTATTTTTCAACAAGTGTTGATGCCTGATCTGGAATCTTTTTACCTAAGTTATTTTTTGACACAGATACATTATTGTTAGGAAACTCAGCTCCTTGCTCAGCAAATTCAATTGCTTCATGGTAATAACAAAATGCTTTAAACCTTGCTTTTTTATATTTTTTTACTAGTTTTAAGGCCTCTACTTTATCAGTAAATACATAATTTTGAATCCCTTCATGCACCTGTGCATCAGAAGGTATATAAACACCATAATATATTGTGTCAAAGTCTCCATTGGCCAAATGCTTTTCAAAAAAATCCACTCCAGAGGACTCATTAATATCTCTTTGTAAATTTTCTCCAATTATATTAGATTCCATTTGTAATACATGTAAAAAATTCTTATAGGTTATATTCTTTACCTATAAGAATAAGCATTCATCATAATTATTATCATATATTAAAATTACACACAATCTATGCTATTTCACTTTTGTTGATTAAATTAAATTATTTGGTTAAAATTTAAAATAACGAACGTCAATAAACAAAACCACAGCACAAAAAAACATTTATACACCAATCTGACATCACAATTTAACCACAATTAATTAAAGAAAACATTTTTAGAGTTCAATTTAGTGCCATCTTTTAGCACTTTGTTGAAACAAAAATATTTAACTGTAAATGTTTGTTAATAAATTTGGTACTTGTTAGCATTAATTATATATTTCCATTCTAAAAATATCTAAAAGATATTTAGAGGAAACTTTTGGAAGCAGAATCTTTTATTCACATTTAATATTTCATATTAAAAGGAATTATAACAAAAATATATGCCATAACATATAATTTTAACGATCATAAATATAATATAAGAATTTATGTTTCTTATTATAAGTATAAAACAAAAAATAAAATAATAATTATTATTATATCTATAAAAAGAAGATTAAAAATTAGTGTTAAATATAAACTATATAATCAATATATAATATCAATATATAATATAATAAATTTAATTTTAAGTTTATTTATAAGTGGGCAATAAATTTTAAAAAAACTATAATTTTTAGGAATTGATTGTATATTTTTTTTAAAGAATGAAAGAAAATGGTAATATGCTAAAAAAAAAAGATTAACTTTGCAAATACATACAAACACAAATATACATAGATATACAATTTCTTTAGTGTCAAGATGATAAATTGCAAATTCTCAATATAAAACATTAATGTAAAGTATAAAAAATATTATTAAAAATCTGGTGTGAAGAACACAAATACAGGTTCACTATTATTTTTGTGTAAAGTTAAAAAAATATTTATATGTCGACAAAGTTGTTTTTATATTAAATAAAAAGAAATAGGAGAGTAAATTTAAATCTTGGGACTTACATTATCAATTATCAATCATGATTTCTCATGTGACAGTTGTGACACGTTTTTATGGTTTTCAATAGTTAATTTTGATGGTCAATTTGAAAGCATTTGACACACAGTCACAACAAAAAAAATAGTTTGTTGCAATGCCGGTTGACTCACCTTATTTAATTAATTTGTTAGGAATTATAAATGATTTTGGTTATGGTATATGAAAAATCGTATGTTATATTTTGTAATATTTTTTACCTCTTTGAATCTTAATCTATAAGTTTAAGTTTATAACCTTATACTATTTGTTTAATAAATTTATTAAGTATATCTAAATTATAAGCATGGATTTCAAAGTATTTACTTTAAATTGTTGGTAAGTATTATAGACTTTTTTTTTATTCTGTTATAACTGAAGAAAATGTTTTAGGGGGATACCTATTGTTTCAAAAAATAGATCAGCACGTATGCATGCTATTGCAGAAATTATTGCAACAAGTCAATATGATGTAATTTGTTTGCAAGAAGTTTGGTCAAACAGTGATTTTATATTTCTTAAGGAAAAAGTCAAGGATTCTTTACCATTTTCCCATTATTTTTACAGGTCCTTTTTTTTATATACAACTTTAATTTTTATATCTTTAAAACGATTAGATATAAATCAATTGAGTTTATAATTTTAATTTATTTGCTCTATTCATGATATCATTTAATTATCGCTATATCATTGTTAAAAATAAGTTTAATTTTAAACTACTTACATGAATATTTATTATTATAGATATTCAATTTATAAATTCAATTTATTTACTTAATATTCTTTATTATATTATTTTTTAATTTACACTTATTTGTATGATTTTTAGTGGTGTTACTGGTTCTGGAATATGTATTTTATCGAAATATCAAATTCAGGAAGTATTTTTCCATCAGTGGGCTGTAAATGGATATGTTCATAAAATACAGCATGGTGATTGGTTTGGTGGCAAGGGAGTGGGATTATGCCGTCTTAAAATAAAAAATTTTAATCTTAATGTATATACTGCACATGTAATTTAACATTTTTATTTGGAAATGTTCATTTTTATCACAATAATTAATTTACAGTTACATGCAGAATATAACCGCAACTGTGATGAATATCAAGCTCACAGAGTGTTACAAGCATATGATACTGCTCAGTTTATTCAGCTCACATCAGGCGCATCTGATCTAGTAGTTTTGGCAGGAGATTTAAATACTGAACCTGAAGATTTAGCTTATAGGTATGTGTCTAATTTGGATTCAAATATTAAAATTCATATTTCGCTAATATAGCATTAAAAGAGTATTTTGCAGAAATAATTAAAAAAAAATAGTATGATCAGATATACTACCATGTTTAGTTTGAATATATCTAATATTTTAGGCAAATTTTGTGCTTTGCCACTATGGACGAAAGACAGTGAACTTGAGATTATGCTAAAATACTGTATATATTATCCACTTGTTAATGTAATTTAAAATGTATGGCATAATGTTAAACATATAAAGGGTACTAGAAGAGTTTTGCAATATGATGCAAGACAGGTGTAGGAGGTAGCTTTTATCTGTGTGTTGAGACATGTTTATACCCGCACAGTAACCGCTGCGCCACGTCTGTGGGCTCAATTGTTCATTAGCAGCGATAGTGTGAAATGCTTGCTATGGGATCGTGGTCACGAACTGAGATACGGGCTATTTTGCGGTATATCTTCGCGCGTGGTTTAAACGTAGAACAGTGCTTAGAGAAATGACTCTCGCGTGGTATTTGTCCACATCATACAACTATGTTCAGGTGGAATAAAGAATTCCAAGGGGAGATTTCACAGTGGAGGACGCGAAGAGGGCAGGAAAGGCAACGTTAGTTACAGAAGAAAATGTTACTGCTGTCACGAAAATGCTTGACGAAAGTAGTAGAGGATCCCTTGGGCCTAAATGCACCAGTAATTCGTTCGATCCTGCATGATTATTTGGACGTGAAGAAACTTTGTTTGTCTCTGGGTGCCGTATAGACTGACTGAAGAGCACGTGACACAACGTGTGACTTGAGGGACAATCTCGGTATTTGAACATCGTGACAGGTGACGAGACTTGACTGTACTATTATGATGTACCGACCAAGATTCAAAACAATGTTTGGGTCTTTGACGATGAGAACACATCCGTAGCTATCAGAAAATCCCGATTTGTTAAAAAGAAAATGATACCTGCATTTTTCAAATCGAGTGGAATTGTGAAGCGTGTCGTTTTGGACACAAGACAATAACAGCGAAGTTGTACACTGAGCCTGTTTAAGGTAATCGAATATCTGAAGAACCTGCGGCCATAGTGAAGTTAATGACAACGCTGTAGCTCATTGCGCCAAAGCCTGCAGCTCACCGCGCCAAAGCCTTCAGCTCACCGCGCTAAAGCTTGCATCGAATATTTGACCACTACAGGACTGAAACTTATATAATTAATAATTTCATTTTGACTGTAATCATAAATGTAAAAAATAGCGATGAGTACGAACATGCATGACGTGTACATACATGAGCCAATTTACTAGTTTCAACTTGATGTGTACGTGCTCTTAATTCTTTTAAATTGGCCAACCTGTTGTAAACTCACAAGCGTCTCAATGAACATATTTAAAAGGGTTCTAAAGGTACAATATTAAGAAAATATTTAATCTGCTAAGATTTTATGACACAACTGGAAAAATTCTTTGATCTAGCATACTTTTTATTGATAAAAAACATAAATAAATAACACTTAGTACAATAAAAATATATTAAACATGAAAAATAGGGAAGTAGTATAAACCCAAATAAGAAGTTTCTTTTATTCTTACATAAACCGCATAATCTTATGTTAAAACCATATTATAATAAATGTTCAAAATGACCACCATCACTTGCTAAACACAAATTTACACCTCTTTTCATATTTTCATGTTCATGTTCGATAATTCTGACTATTTATGTAGCCTGACAAATGAAATCATTCTTCATCAGTCATCAGACATAAATGTTAATTTAAAGAATCGTCATTATTCAGGTGATTATTAAACCATTCACAATATTGAATACGCAGTCAATGATCAATGGGTAATAACTGCTGCACTACTGTCACTTTGTAGGGGTGCATATGTAGATTCTTTATCAAAGCTCTATGACAAGTTGAATAAGCCACACCTATAGAACAAATTTGGTATACAGTAAAATATAATTGAAGATGTTAGTGATATTGAAAGACACATTCAACTTTACTAAAATTAACTTTAATGTAGTAATATTAAATGAAAGTTTAGTGAAGGTTACCTGATTGAGCACTTAATTTTCTCAATGATTTAGTTGGACTTTATTCTATTCTCTGTCGTAAATCATTTACAGTTTCTTTGACAAGAACTTTTGGTCGACTGGTTGATTTCTTTTTGCAAACACAATTATTATTTTCAAAGTGCAAAACAATTCGATCCTTATGCTGGACAAATATTTTATATGGAACATGTAAATCAGGAAATGCTTTTTCAAACTGTTGAATACATGATTGTATCGAGTATGACCATGTTCCATCCTCGTTACGCACACCACTTCGCTAATGAGCTTTCAAAATGAATGCCTTTTGCTCCTTGGATAAAGGCATGTTGTCTGTAACAAATAAAAAGGCAATAAGGAAGTAAAGGGTCTTTCATTAAGCGCTTCCTATCTTTAAATTTAAATAAAACAAAGTGTGTGTGAGATATCATCGAAATTTTTTATTCGTTTGAAAGACCTATTGATGCCATTATGTGTGGAATATAACATCGTTCAAATGTCCGCCACGGCTTCTCTGGGTGGAGCGCATCCGAAATGTCCAATTTTCCATGACTCTGGCGCATAAATCAGGCTGAATTTGACCGATGGCATGGGTTATGTTGGCTCTGAGGACCGCTGTGGTTTGTGGCTTATTCGCATACACCTGCGACTTAAGAAAACCCCACAAGAAAAAGTCTAACGGGGTTAAATCGCACGATCTCGGTGGCCAGTTCAAATCACCTCCACGTGAGATGACCATGCTCTCAAATCGCTCGTGCAGAATATCCAATGTGGCATGAACTGTGTGGCACGTAGCGCCGTCCTGTTGAAACCACATGTCGTTGTTGTCCAGATCATCCAATTCAAGCCAAAAGAAGTTGGTAATCATCGACCTATAGCGCTCGCCGTTGACAGTGATGGCCTGGCCAACGTCGTTCTCAAAGAAATATGGACCGATGACGCCGCCAGCCCAAAATCCACACCAAACAGTGACTTTTTCGGGATGCATTGGACGCTCTTGGATCTTATGTGGATTGGTATCGTCCAAAATTCGACAATTTTGTTTGTTCACGTACCCATTCATCCAGAAATGGGCCTCATCGCTGAAGATGATTTTTCGATGAAAATTAGGGTCAGTTGCCAACTGCTCCAGAGCCCATTCAGCGAACACACGTCGTTGCCTATAGTCGTTTACCTTCAGTTCCTGGGTCAGTTGAATTTTGTACGGGTGCAAACCCAAGTCACGACGCAAAATTCGCCAAGTTGTGGTCTGCGAAAGGCCGAGTTCTTGTGAGCGACGCGAAATCGACTGCCTCGGATTCTCCTGCACACTCTCGCGGACAGCGGCGATGTTTTCGGCAGATCTTGCGTTTCGTCGACGTACGGGTGTTGGTTGATCGTTTACTGAACCAGTGGACTCAAATTTATCCACCACATTGCGAATAGTCCTCTCGGTACGACGATTATGGCGACCGTAAAATGGGCGAAGCGCGCGGTACGTTGCCCGAACAGATCACCCATTTTGATAAAACAATTTTATTATTTGCACGTGTTGTTGAATGCTATATCCGTCTATGGTGATTTGGCAAAACAGACTGAATAAATGACAACTAATTTGACAGATGTAGCTTCAACAAGATGACCGTTATCAACTGTCAAAGTTCGGAAGTCCCTGTTGGAAGACACGTTACAATATAACCTCTAATGTTTTATTCTGATTTTTTACCTTTCTTTCGTCACACCTTCCCTGCTTGTTTTGGAAAAAACAGTACTAATAAAATCTAACAAAAAAACTTCAGCAGAAACTGAATGAAAAGCAGAATAAATTTATATTTATAACGACGCCAAACACGATCCAACTATGCAATATGCCGAAATATGTTTTTCGAAGAATTGCAGTCACTTTGACCAACCTAAGATAACAAAAAAAACAGCGGGAAATTCAACTTGTCCTCAAACTTATTGGCTCAGTCTGTACTTGTAAGGTGTTTTTTGAAACGGAACTTTTTGGAACAGTTCTTAATCGAATAGTAATTGTCTGAAAACATGCATGTTATGCATAACTACATTAAAAACTTGTTTATACTTATTTGTAATATATTTATTTTAGGGTTCTGTTGAATGTTACTGGCTTCAAAGACACTTACAAGGAAATAAAAAATGAGGTTTCGCCAAAATTTGGAACTAATGAAACGTGTGAAAATAGTTACACCGACAAATCTTTAGTAAAAAAAGGTTTTATAGGTAAACGAATTGATTATATTATGTATCGCGGCAGTCAGACTACCCAAGTACTTGTAAAGAATTATCGTCTCCCGTTGCCAAATCGCGTAGAAAATACCAGTTTCAGTTATTCTGATCATGAAGCAGTAACGGCAGATTTAGTATTAGAGAAAGTTGAACATAACATAGAAAATAGAGACTATTCAAAGTGCATTTCAGTCCTCAGGGAGAGTATACAGGTGTGTGATACTGCGTTATCTAATTTAAGAAGTACCGCCATTTTTTATTGGTTTTCTACGGCATTTCTGTTTTTGTTATTCGTCAGTAGCATACCTTTCGATGCTCCATTTGGATACAGATACATAACACATATTGTAAGAGGTTTGCTCACTTTATTAATGTCATTCACGTTTATTATGGGCTCACTTTGGAATAAAATTGAATGTCATGGTATATTAGCTGGTAAATTAGCTATGGAAGCGACATTAAAAAAATATGAAAATTACATTAAATGACCATTAGTCAAGACGAACTGAGACGCATAAAATTCTAATCAAAATATTCTAAATTGACAATAAAATCTAGTTTGTATAATATTTTATTTCTATTTCTAATTAAAATAAAAATGATAAAGTTGATATTTGGTGATAATTCAAATTTATTCGTAGGAAGTTATTGTTCATAATAAAATTATGTGAATTCGCATTTAGAATAATTAGAATTAATATATATTTATTCTTAATAAACATACTTTTATAAATTAATTAAGCATTCCTTCAAGTAATACCTTAAATAATTCTTGCAAAATTTATTTATATACTTTCTAAGAAACATTTGGATTAAAAGAACTTGTAAACACGTTAAATACAGATTTTGTGTTATTTATACATATAGGGTCATCCAAAAAATCGCGTCTACATGGTTCTTTTTAATAAAACAAACTATTTGCAATTTTTTCAAGGTGTTTTGTTTCTAATTGACTTCTATGACTTATTACAATTATACGTGGAACAGAATATCATTCAAATGTCCGCCATGATTGCGCTTGCAGGCATCAATTCGAATATCGAAATTTTCGATATCTTTTCGACAGGTTGCTGAAGCTATTTCACAAAATGCAACTTGAATGTTGTTCTTTAAATCATTAATTGTTTGTGTATTGTTAGCATACACTCGACTTTTCAAAAAAAAAAAACAAAATCTAATGGTGTTATGGTCATAGAAGTTCATGAATTTATTCGTGAAGAAGTTCAAGAATTTATTGAAAATTCAAACATGCATTTCACAATCAAATATTTTATTGAAGTTATCCTGTTAATACATACATAATCAATAACCTTTTACCCTGAGGTGTAAGGTGTACGTAAAGTTACTACTCCGTCCTAGGTTATAAACGGCTGTGCACAAACTTAGTTCATTTTCTCTTCTTGGCCAGTGCTGTCGTTTCTCTCCAACTTTTATTTCTCTTCTTTAGTATCCCGGCTACTTCGTTGTTCCATGATTTCTTTGATCTTCATCTTCTACTTTGTTCCTGAGGTGGCCAAACCATTTCAGCTGATTCGTTTCAATGGCACTTATTATGGACTCGATCCCCAATTCCTTTCTTACATCGTTATTTTTGATTTTGTGAATCCATCCTTTGTGAAATGAGTTTCATCACTGAACAAAATTTTGTTTGAAAACACTGGATCTATCGTTCGTTGTTCAATAATCCAACTAGCCAAATTACGACATTGTAAATGGTCTCTTTCTTTCAATTCCTGGATTAATAAAATTTTGTAGGCGCGTAAATGCAAGTCTTTGTGCAAAATCGTCCATAAAAGCCAACAAGATATGCCCAATTCTTGCGAACGACGTGAAATTGATGTGGCCTTGATTTTCAACACTTTTACTTACAGCGGCAAATATTTCATTTGTGCGCACAGTTTTTGGTCTTCCACTTTTAGGTTTATCAATAATCAAACCAGTTTCTTCGAATTTTTTAACTAATCTTTGAAGTGAAGATTGATTTGGCCGATTATTTACATAAAAAAAATCACGAATTTTGCAATGGGTATTTTTCAAAGAACGCCCATTTTCATAATAAGTTTGAATAATACTGCAATGTATTCTTGTTTATGGTTAAAATAGCACTACATTCTACTGCTTCTACTAAAACAAAACGGCCTATGACATTTGAAAAGACGTCACGTGTAAACATTATACAGTGGTGACATCTAGGCGTCACAGTTGGATGACCCATTATATTAATCAGTGATTGGATATTTTGAAATAATTAGGTATCATATCAGTCGATAAGGTGCAAATAATCCCCACACTAATCCTATTGGGGCATGTTGAGATAATTAGGTATCATATCAGTCGATGAGGTGCAAGTTATATGCACACTAATACTAATAACGCATCTTCTCGACAATACAGTCACTTAATTAAATCTAATTAGTAGGCAGCTAGATTTTCTAAAATATTTTACTACCAGTATTCATATTAATGTAAATATTCTTACATTTTATATTTATTATACCTTATATATATATATATATATATATATGTATATATTCGCCAAATTTGTAATTTCGAAATTTTGTATATACAAAGAATATATGTGTTCAAAAATGCATTTGTGTAATAAACAGCAGATTTTTTCTTACAAATGAAGCAATAATTATAATAAAAATAATTTATTTAATTTTAGAATCATAATCTTGTTTACAAACACTCAAATGGGTCTTTATGCCATAGATTAATCAAAAATTTATACGCAACAATTGTATTAATAATTCAAACAAACATCAGCATAGAACATCTATTACCGTCAAGGAAAGTACAGTAGCCGCTCGGAAGAGTGAACACTCTATTCAGTGAACAGCTCGTTTATATGAATAACTAAAACTTTATTAGTAAAGCTCCATAGAGTGAACAATAACACATTCGATTCAGTGAACTGGGTAAATTCCCGGCGTATGAATTATTTTGCTGACTCGCCGGCGTAACTTACAAGAACAGCGGACAGATGTATGTATGTATTTTATTTTAGTTGTAATTCTGAGTTCTGTTGATGTTGTAGGTGTACTGTGCTAGAACATTTTTGTGTTTACAATAAAAATGAAGCGAAAAGTGTTAAGTTTGCTCGAAAAATGTGAAATTTTAAAAAGTCTGGACAGTGGAAGCAGTGTAACGTATTTGTCTGAAAAGTACGGGATTACCAAATCCACAGTATGTGCAATCAAAAATAAAAAACGGGACATTTTAAAAGTCACATCAAGGCGCAGTGAAATACGGAAAAGAAAAACTTTAAAATCTTGTAAGATGCCACGAATGGAAAAAAATTATATTCATGGTTTTGTACACAAAGACTTAAAAATGTACCGGTTTCGATTGAACTTTTAAAAACAAAAGCAAAAGCTATCAATGAAACTATCGCTGAAAATCCTAATTTTAATGCTAGTGACGGATGGAGCCAAAGATTTAAACGAAGATTTGGAATAAGACATTTAAAAATTTCGGGAGAAAAGTTATCAGCTGCTCCGGAGCATGTAGGTCCATTCAAGAATTATCTTCGAAAGAAAATAGAGGAGCTACAATTAACACATGACCAATTATACAATGCCGACGAGACAGGCTTGTTTTGGAAATTACTCCCAGAAAGGACTTTGGTTACGTCTGAAGAAAGATCGGCCCCTGGTCGGAAAACGGATAAAAGTAGAGTTACTTTACTAGCATGTACCAATGCAACCGGTGAACATAAAATCAAACCGTTAGTGATTGGGCGTGCCGCAAATCCAAGATGCTTTAAGAACTTTTCACTTCCAGTGCAATACACAAGTACGAAAAATGCGTGGATTACGTCGGGGGTATTTGAAAATTGGTTTCATCATTCATTTGTCCCGCAGGTTCGAAGATTTTTGAAACAAAAGGGATTACCACAAAAAGCTCTTCTACTTTTGGATAACGCTCCAAGTCATCCACCAGGAGAAAACTTGGTTTCCGATGATGGAAAAATTCTTACTGTATACATGCCTCCGAATGTAACAGCTCTTATACAGCCCATGGACCAGAATGTCATTAGGTTAACAAAATTGTTTTATAGAAGAAGCCTTTTATCCACAATAGTTGCTTCTGATAGCAATGATATTTCAGCTGTCATTAAAAACTTGAGTCTAAAAGATGCTGTTACACATCTGGCATTAGCATGGATGAATGTGAAAGAAGAAATAATTGCTAAGTGTTGGAAAAATAATTTATCAGATTCTTTCAATAGCGACTCTGATTCAGAAAAAGATGTTCCATTGGCTATTCTACAAGAAAAATACAAGAACAGCGTCGAGGCAGTGACATTTCAAGAAACTGTAGCATTACTACAGAAAGTGAACGGAAACATACATACAGCCGTAAAGACATAGAAAACTGGAATACGGATGTCATAGAAGATCTTGAAGAGGATGTAATTGAAATTGAAAGTGCGGAAGAAACAATGGATGATGAGCCAATGCCAACTACCATCCCCACTCAGGAAGCTTTACAAGGACTTAATCTAGTGATTTCTTGGGCAGAACAAAATATGCTAAATTCTGAAGATCTATTAACTTTGCGAAGAATAAAAGAAATCGCAGTTCAAAGATGTTTAAAAGAAAAAAAGGTTCAAACAAATTTAACCAGTTTTTTTAACAAACAAAACTGACTTCTTTAAATCATTACGTATTCATGTATGTATGTATCTATGTAGAACATGTATATTTTCCATTTGTTAATTCTTTTTGATGTAACTGAATACATATACATATAAATAAACGTTTTAAACTGCACATTCGATTGAGTGAACATTTCGATTCTGTGAACAGGTAAGGTTTTAATTAGTTCACATAATCGAGCGGCTACTGTAATACATTACTATTTATAGAAATTAAAAGTACAACTGCTTGGATTTTAAATTGTAACATGACACGAACCAACGCCTAAGCTAACAGGTGTTTCATTTGCTTGTGGTATGGTATGCTTAGCGAAACTCCCCCACAGATATTTTGAGCAAATTCAATCTTATTGTACAGATCATTTTTTACATAAGATTCGGCTTTTTTGTCAGATCGCCATCCGCCCAATTGCTTCAACGTTATTGTGTCACCGTCTCTTTCAGCTGGTGTAATATAGGAGTTCTGCGAAAACAATGTCTTCTGTATTTATTTACATTTTGTAATTTAGGAAATTCGGCAATCAGGTATTTTTCCCTGCCGGCGCAACCTACATTTGCCACTGTGATAAGACAAAAATAAACTGTGTAACGGGGGGGTTGTAGATGACTATTTTTGTTTAGTTAAACTCTAACCTAACACGACTTCACAATAAAAATAACTAACGAAAGTTCAATTAGTCTTTACGTCCGGGGTAGCTATGTATTGTAAAACGCATGTCGTTACTAATTTATAAATGTCATCAATTACTACTTACTTGACAGAAGTTTGACTTAAGTCAAAACATACATTACCTATTTTCTGTGTGTCACTTAATAGGTTATATTAATAATTTAAGCACAGACATGCGATTACAAATCCACGACTGCCCAGGACGTAAAGACTAATTGAATGCTTGTTATTTTATTTCACGTGAACAAAACGATAACGATACTTCTACTTATCAAAACATATGTGTTGTCTTTTTTTGATCGTGCATCCCCTCGGTCGTTTTTGTTGTGTTGGCCGTAGTATTTCCCCCATTTGTAGATGGCGCCAACATTAATTATTTGCTTGTTACTACTGTCAATTTTGACATATTTAGGATGTAAAGCAGTACAACACAATATAATCCACGGAAACTGCCTGGAAGTGTAAGTTTTGATCCTCTGAATTTTCACCACCAAGACGATCCTTGACTGTCACGTCTTGAATACGTAGTCATGTAGCTCTTCACTTCGGCAGGCTCTGAATATAATGAAAACTGTGACAACCTAGAATACAAAATTTATTAAATTTGTATAATATGAGAACTAAAAACAGGTTGTACTTTGACTTGAAATCTGAAACAGACAGAAATAAGAAAAATCCCTAACTACAACTTTGACTAGAGTAAAATCGCTTTGGGAAGACACCAATCTGCGCGAGCGAATCGCGCAACCTGAGTATTAACACCCTCAAAAACATAGGTCGGGCTGGGTCTAAATTAGCGCGCAATTTAAAATTCGAATTTTACGTAAAACGTTTTGTATTTTTATTTCGTTTGCAACGGAAACAACATATTTCATTTATTATGCTCGTTTGCAATGAAATATAATTTCATAAACACATTCTATTGACTGAATGAATAATAAAGCGTTATTATTCTATTTATTTTCAAGTGGGATTTTTAACAGAGATACAACCAACAATTTCTGGTTCAATTATTTATTTTCATTATAATTTAAACATTTACATATATCACAGTTTTTCTTCTTTTACCAAGATTTTATTCATTATATTTGTAAATTTAGGAATATTCATTCGGAGTAAAAATAATTTGTTGTCTACACGTCGTCTTTTATTACTATTTAATTATACATAAATACCCTTAGTTACTAATGACATAAATACAAAGATAACTACACAATTTACCATTAAAAATATTCCCTACAAACAATATTTATTTCTTGCTATCGTTTATCATTGCTTGCAATATACGACAAAAATTACATTATGCAGTTTAAAGAGTAAAACATAATTTACCATTCATATTTCTCTTTTTGATAAAATTGTACACGTTATGAATGATTTCCCGTGATTGTTCTGCTAATATTTGTCTTTTTTTCACTGGTATTTCAACATCTGCTGGATCACGACATCCAGATGTGGACGGTAAACTAGACATAATAATCTATAACAAATAAAGTACATGTTTCAACAAATCCTATTAAAAATTCATGAAAAATAATGTAATACCTACAGATATAAAGGCCTTCTATTCCAAATAGTTGTGATTTTGTAATAAAATAAACTCAAACAACTGATTTTGTAATAAAATAAATTCAAACAACTGATTTTGTAATAAAATTAACTCAAAGAACACGATCGACACCTTACGGACGCTAGAAGACAACTGAAGAATATTACAGTCAATGTTATTCGGCCTGTCTATACATGCAAGAACTATGTCTTTCTCTCTCGTTTGGGGTATACTTTTCTTTATAAGTTCCAAATTGGTTTCTGCGTCAGTGTCTTCCCAAATTGACACTACTCTAACAAGTAAGATCCGGTGCCTGAAACAAATTCCTCAAGTTCCTTTTATTGAAGTACCCTCCAGTTATTGGAAGTGGGTGATCAAGCTTCATATATTCTGTAACCATAAGAAATCTAGAGATATCAGTTTTCCTTAATTTTAAACATCTTTTTGAGCTTAGAGTAGATATACCAAAGAGACAAAGCTTTATAAACTTACGATTAGAGAGAAAACGAACCACAACTTATTAAATATAATAGTTTTAAATATACTTTCTTACCAATTGAGACAAGTATGCCATCAGGACTTTTACACCACGATTGATAACCATATTTCCATTTTGAAAGTGAAGTGTTTAACAAACAAAAATATCCAACACCGTATCCATAATATCGAATCAGATAACTATCTACACGATCTACACAACAGTAAAATTGGCATTCGCAAATATTTTTTTGTTTAAAAGCTCTCCTTTGTTGGATTTTTAAACGTTCCTCGTGCCATAACCACCTAATTATGCACTTAATATATAAATAACTATTTTTAATATAATGCAAGAATGTTACGTTTGAAATATATTTTCCTGCAAAAATTAAGGTGAAGTTTTAAATTTCAATTGACATTCCAGTTTAGGTCGATCATTTCACTTACTGAAAAGTATTTTACGTTATAGAATAAGAACAAAAATAGCAATCGGTTTCTCTTTGAAAAGTTATCAAATGCTTTTAATTACTAAATTTATCCAAAATTCCTTTTTGAATTATTCAACTTTTGATGCAAATTTCAAATAAAGCTGTTTTTATTGAAACATCTACCAACTTGCCTTGAATTGTAATTACTATTGGGAATTAACATTACCAATGGTGGCGTCGAATGGAGGTATACCTTTATAGTTTTGTATAATGCATATCGTGTTTACCATATTTACATGTGTTTCAAAGTTGGTTCGGGATTTTATTTTATGTCGATTTTAATATCTTCATCAAGAAACGTCTTTTTTTAAAGCCCTACTTCATCTGCGTACACAAACATGTAAGAATATTGTATTAATAATAAAGCTTTTTAACAACCAGTTATTTAACTCGAGCTGTTAAATAACACGATGTAAGTGCGAAATCCAATTGTTTTGAATTTAAAGAATTCTTTAGCATAAATCGCTAAAAAACTTATATACTGTTTCATGCTATTGCTATTATTGAATGATCTTCGACACATCCTGAGCAATTTTAAAATTGAAAAGTACTTAAATTTTTTTTTAATCTTTATTTTTACATATTACATGCACCATTTTATTTGCATACCTGTTTCTTAAAGTTGTAATTAAATTATATGAATATACTTTATCGAAAGGAACTGTAATTTTGATGTAACTCGAGTCATATCAAGCAAATATAAAGAAGTCGCAACCGTTTAAATCTAATTTGGCCATTCCTAACTGAATTTGCGCATAATATGAATGATTTTTCTTTAGAACTGTGATATTTTCTTCCGATATCAGATAATTATATGAATCTATGCAATTTACAGCACTTTTATCTTTTCCACTGTATGGACATTTCATTTCTAATAATTTTTTCGGTGTATTATTTTCGAAGTTAACACCATCTGAAGAATTACGAACCATGGGTGATGTTTAGAAAGACAAATTTGTCTTAAAACAGGTAAAAACAATGCAGTCTTACATATGATAGAACCCAATAAACAATACAAGTATACCTCCAACGCTAGTTACAAAATTTACCGCATGGTGGCGTGTCACTTAATGTAAATTACCAATTACTAAATTGATACAAATTAGTATATATTATATTGTTATTATAACGGGTGTTCAGAAACTTTCGAAGTCAAGTGGGCTCTGAACAAAAAATCGTATATCTTTACTTAAGTATCTGATTTGTAATAATTATTAAATGTCAACTGTTGTCTGTCAAAAATCAATCTATCTCAGACATGACTTCATATTTTCAAGGCCTACTTTGACTTCGAATGTTTCTGAACACCCGTTAGAAACCGGAGATGCAACTCAAAAATTATGATTACTAGTGCCATCTCACGGGCTTTATCTTAATTATTTTAACTAAGTTGCATACTAAACTCAAAAATACCAGTGTAATTGTTGCAATATATTTCTGAATCGTTGTTATACGTAATAAAATAAATTTGTTTAACTAGTTTAGCTGTAATTTGTTGCAAGTATTTAATACATTCCAAAATGTACTTCAGACCCTATCTGGCCATCAGAGCATCACTGGGATGTTACACTTAATCTGCTTACAAAAAGTTTTGCTTAACTTTAATGAAATGAAACAAATATATTTATAGTAAACGAATTTATTTTATTTAAATAAACTTAAAAAAACGTATATATCTAGAATATATTATAGTAATAACAGTTATTTTTCGTTTTCAATGTTATTTAAAGCATAAACGAAGATTCTGTTATGGTTACACTAGCCATTAGATCTACTTATCCAGATTTTCTTTGTTTGGATTATATTATCGCAATATGAATATATTTTCTTCTTACTAACAGCGCAATAATAATATAATGTAATTACATAGAAAAACCTAAAATGCCATATAATTTTTTACCATATTCTGAAGTAGATTACATAAATTTCTTTCTAATTGGGTAGGCAGCCAATACTTGTAATTATGGCGACATCTGATGACGCTCAAGTTGTTTAATTACACTCTAGAGTGTCAAAGAGTTTATTTGCAATAATGATGTTAAAATTTTCTGCTGCAACGATTTTATCTGTATAAAACGAACATTAACAGCTTATTGAGAAATGGAAACTGGCATCCAATCAGGCCTCTATATATGATAACACGTAAAATGTATGAAGAAATCACTATTCCTATTTTTATGTAACCGTCATGAAATCAGTTCTTTATGACGTTAGCTTACACAGCCAAGAAATCTATATTTTTCAAGTTTGTTAGAAAAATACGGAATATTTTCATGTAATAGTCGTTAGTGTCACTACAGTAGAGATGAGCGATCCAGTGATTTTTAAAGAAGACAGTGATCGGTGACCGTTCTTTCTCAATCACCGTGATTTTAAATTGTGACTGAATCATCGCTTGCCTCCTATAATTCACAGCATAATTCTATTGAAATATTTCGGTGCCAAGGTTTTACTTGTCGTGAAACAGTGAACTGACATCTTCAGGAGGTAAATCGGTGACTTACTATGCATTATCGTTACGTTTCACTCTTTCACTGCATCTACATACATCTAAGTAAATTAATAAATTTGAAAAAAATAACGAAGAAACATTTCAAGCATCAATCAAAGAACATCCACATTTCACTAATTCTCTTTTTTTTTAAAGCTGGCATTTGTATACACGCTTATAGAATGAAATGTTGAATTTGGAAGCTTGTGTTTGTACTATCATGACGTCATTTGGGTGTGACCGTAGAATCACGAAGATTTGTGGATCCCCATAAGTAAAACCCTGTTTCAAAATCGCCCAATTTTAAATATCCAGTTCTTTATATCACTTTACTTGGTGAAAATCTATCAGATAAATTTAATTGCATTGCATTAGCTTCACCGTAAGAAAAATCACGGTCATTTTACATCACTGTGACATTTTGGTATCGGCGAAAAAATCACCGATACCAAAATATCTATCGCTCATTTCCACATTACAGTGTATTTCAACATACACATTGGCATAATGAACTAAGAGTCATATAAAATAAATAGCATAACAGAATTTAAAAAAATATTTTCCAATATTTCATTCTTTGTGAAAAAAACTTTATCAACTTTAACTCTTTATTACATATATTGTCGCGAGAAATAAATTCAGGTCTCAATGTCACTCGAAAATTTGATTAAATTGTCACAAATTGTGAATTTCCCCCGCCTGATAATGCCTATATTAATGAATTGTCAACATGAATTAAATTTGACAAAGAAAAAATGATAATTATTGTTATGCAACATGGTTATAGGTTATAACATTTACGACCGTTATACAATGGAGAATTTGCCATCGCGTCAAAGCATGACTTTGACGATCAGAATTTATTGCTCGCGACTGTACTTAGTATATTCATTCCATTTAAATTTTTTTAATTTGAAATAGCCTTAGACTGCTTTTAATATTAGTGAAGTATTATCATATTTATTAATCACAGTAATTTAATTCCAGGCAATTTTTGCTTATTTCTATAATTATTTTCTTTGTAAATTATTAATCTAACTCATTAGTGAACGCATTTAATGACTTGTATAATATATATGTGTATTTGAAATTGTATAACTGTATGTATGTATTTTCATATACTTTCAATAAGCTCAATTTAAGTATTATCATGGAAATTCTATTAGGTTTTTGACTAATAACATAATTGTAATGGTTGTTGTACATAATCAACTGTTGTAGCTGATAATGTAAATAGTAAAACATTTAATACAACAATTTTATGATGAAATCCGGAGATAAGAAGTTTAGCTTGCTCTGAAATATCGTATTGCCTTTATGGCAAAATATTCACAAATATTGCTCACAAGTATTTAATATAAACTATTAAAAATACTGTTTTATTACTTACAAAAATTATATAGTAGAAAAATATTAGAAAATTAATTCATATTAATATTGTAGTTATATTATGTTGGACAGACATTTGTATAATATTTATGTGGTTATGCATGCGAAATTACAGTAAATATCCTGTGATAAGTAGTTTTTCGTTGTTTTTTAATTGTTAGCTGTGCTTGTGCTAAATATTTGATAAATCATATCTAATTTTTTATTAATACTTTAATCAAATTAAAATTTAAAAAATCAACTGTTTATTTTTGTCTATTTTGAAACCCCTTTTCAATCACTGCTTTACGTAATTTACTTGAAATGGTTCAATGAAATCTTTATCTGATATACGTAAAATATTGTAATGTCAGAAGTTGGCAGGATCGCCATGTAATATCTGATCATCTAACTGAAGGTAGGATCGCCATGTAATATCAGACGTGGGCAGGATCGCTACCTGGTCCCGGAGGTAACATTGTTGCCGAGGCAGTTCCATTTATACAGCAGGTTTATCAGTGTGATAAATAATATGCAGGACAACGATTAAATAACAACATATAATTTAATAACGATAACAATAGTAAACACTACATTATAATTATGAGGCACTAGACTTGTAGTGACTCTGACTCCGACTTCTGCCTCTCTGGCTGTGGAGACCTCAGAGTGTCTCGTTATATATTAGAGTGTGTTCCCTTAGCCTAGTGACCTGGTTACAAGATAAAAATGTGGTGTAAGATCATAACTCAACGAGGTCGTGTTGACGAAATGGATATTTAATACATGACCTGGTTTAGTTATCACAATGTAATTAACTTAAAAATTTATCAAAATGTTTTTAATTCAGATAATTACTGGTGTATAAATTAGTTTTATACAATGAGTCAATAATGACATTTATTGTTCCTGAGAGCTGAATTTACGAACTTACGCGAAGCGGCGAGGGAGTAACCCAGTTCGAGGGAATGATAGCCATTATTGCGAGTTAGTATACACTACTTTATCTACTAACTGAAAATTGCTAAAAGAAAAACAAACATTATACTATTATATCGATATGGCGCTTGAAGTTTTGACAGTTAGTAAAATGGCTGCGAATCGACGACACGTTTGACAATTAGAATATCCGGGTTTGTTTATCGTGCTATGGCAACGCTGGTAATACTATTTTTTATTGGCGGAACGCAGTGAATAATGAGACATAACGTTATCATTATTCCCTGCATTGCGCCAATAAGAACGCTCGCATTTCATTATTCCTTGCGGGAATTACGAGTTCCATTATTTTACTAATAATCATTAATATAATACCTACTTTATTGTTTAGTCGTAGATACAACTAATATTATGACCCTTTTTTGTTCTAAAAGTGATTTATACACTATCTAATTTTCGATTTCGCTTCCCACGAAATAAATTCAGATACCGAGTATTGTGACCTATAGAGCGTTTCACGCCCACGATGAAGTATGGGCTCTTATGGAGCATTCCCCTCTTTTATTTTCTTTAAGAAATTGAATCGCGCTATCCTTTTCCACCGCTCGCTATCCTTTTCCACCGCTCGCTATGTCGAAAATATTAATCAAATTAATTTTTATTGGGGATTTTTAATTCGTACAGATAACCAGACTGCTACAGTACAGTAGTTTGTTCACTTTGTTATCTTGTCAAGTGTCAAATTGTTCCTTTCCGTATTTTTATTAAATATTATTTGTTGTTCTTCGTTTTTGTTATAGTGTTATTATATTATATACCTTATATTCTTATTATTATATATTATATTCTCTCTCTCTTTATTATATTCTCCCGTTGTTGTTTACAAAAGTTTGTGGTAAGTTGGAATGTGAAGGAAATGTGCTCGTAAATAAAAATATTACCGTTACAGATTCTAAACTTCACTAATGGAGCCTGGAGAGAAAAAATCACGAAGGGGTGAATGTTTTAGTCGAAGAGAAAAGCAGATGATTCTAAATGTTTTTAATCATTTTCTTAAAAAACCTATGACTGTTACTACTGCTGCTGAAGCAAGTGAAGCACTACATTGTTCAGTACACAGCATATACAACATAAGAAAGGAACAAGAAAAAGGGCCGTTGTTGAGTCCAAAAAAAAATAAGCAGAAGAGAAAAGGGGTACAAGTAAATGCTCGTCTACACCGTTATGATGAAAATATACACGCACTTGTACGACAACAAGTTCATAGATTTTTCATGCAAAACATACCACCCACTGTGAATACAGTTCTTGCTACCATCAACAATGACAATGATCTCCCTACTTTTACACGATCAACATTATATAGATTTTTGAAAGATATTGGTTTTGAATTTCAAACTGTTAAACGGAAAAGCATATTCATTGAACGAGATGATATAAGATGGAGACACAAGTATCTGCGAGATATCAAGACATTTTGAAATGAAGGTAAAGTTTCTTTGTTCTTTATATAAAAGCATATACCTAAAA
Source organism: Melolontha melolontha (assembly GCA_935421215.2). NCBI lineage: Eukaryota > Metazoa > Arthropoda > Insecta > Coleoptera > Scarabaeidae > Melolontha > Melolontha melolontha. The sequence continues at coordinate 15,894,598 of OW285238.1, forward strand.
AAATTTGTTCCAGGTAGGTGTATAGTTTACACAGATGAGTCGTGGGTTAATGTAGGACACACAGCAAGTAAAGTCTGGCAAGATACTACAATAAAAAGTACTCGAGAAGCATTTGTTCGAGGATTGAGTACAGGATTAAAATCTCCGAGTGGTCTTGGTCCTCGCTTTACATTAGTACATGCTGGCAATGAAAATGGCTTACTTCCTGGTGCCGAATTAACATTTCTATGCAAGAAAAATACAGCTGATGCACATAATGAGATGGATGCAGATACGTTTGAAAAGTGGTTCATTGAGCATTTATTGCCAAATACTCCTGAAAATGCTGTAATTATTCTAAACAATGCATCGCACCACAGCAGAAAGGTGGAGAAAAGAAAATATAATTGACTGGCTGACTGAAAAAGATATATCCATTGAAGATAATATGTTAAAAAGAGATTTGTTGTTTAGTGTATCACAAGTAAAATATCAATATGACAAATATAAGCTTGATATGTTGGCGAAAGATGCTGGCCGAGAAGTTCTACGTTTACCACCTTACCATTGTGAGCTGAATCCAATAGAGATGGTTTGGGCCCAAGTGAAAAATCACATAAAGATGTACAACACTACGTTCAAAGTAAAAGATATGGCACCATTAATTACGAGTGCCTATAGTAATGTGACAGCTGACAATTGGAAGAATTATATTCAGCAAGTAAAAAAAATTGAAGAAGAAATGTGGATTGTCGATGGATTGCAAGATGATGTTGAGGAGTTTATCATCCATGTAGGAGACTCAGGTTCAACTGATGATATGGAAGACGATTTATTAACTGACCCTGTCGGCTATTCCAATGCTGCTTCAACATCCAGTAGATTGTAGGTCTGTTCCAAGAACGAATCTCTGACAGTTTGCATTTCTTTTAGCCAATTGGTAGGCAGTATTATAGTACAAGATGGTGTCTGTAAAACAGATTTAAATTCCGATTCACTAAAAATAATAGGGATTCTTCTCGGAACAAACCTATAACTAATGTTACTACAGCAGTCAAGTTTTAATTTAATTTAAAAAATAAGGTTTTTAAGATGTTGATATTTTTCTGTTATTGGTTAAATATATCTATATTGCAGTATTTTTTGTATGTTTATGGTCTTCACCAAAAAACTTTTTCTGATTATTGCTTGTATTCTAACAGATAAATCAAACTATTTTTTATAATAAAGGAAACCAATATATTTAAAATAATTGTTTTAATTCAAAACAAACCTTGAGTATACAAATGGTGTGTTGGTTAAACCAAATTATAACTTAAACATACAATTTTAAGTAGTTTGTTAATATAATGATTTACTTTTCATATACATTAACTAGAATGATATTTCACTCTTATTTACTTTTTCTTGGCATCGAATATATTATAAACAGATGCAAACTAAGAATAATAATTTTAAAATTTTGTTCATTATAAATATAATTAAGGTTATGTCAATACAATACTATTGACAGCAGGCCTGATTAACAGCAATATAGGTATGTTGGTATGAATGAGTTCGCGACTTGGCAACTATGTACGCTATCTCCATATGGCCTGTACTTCATCATGGGCGTGAACGCTCTATAGTACAGTTGCGGCCGCTACAAACTCGGACACCGACTTTTGACACATTCTGTCAAATTAAAAAAATTCCTGATTTGTAAATTTGACTTGTATTCGGTATGGCTATGTTAGTGTCAGTTTATTGTAAGTCAGAAGCGTACACAATTTTTAAAATGCCTCAATTAAACAAACTGCAAAAGTTGATAATTAGAATTAGGTTAGAGGACGACATGAGCATTAGGCACATCGCAAATGAAATAAATGTTAATAAAAGCACGACAATGATATATTGCCCATGCCAATACTTTTTAAATAATTAATACCTTCTTTCACATACTTGTTTTGCTATTACAGAAGTTTATATTATTTATATCAGATTAATTGGTTTCATCAGTGTTTTCGGTATTATCAGTTTCAAAGGTATCTGAATTATCAGACGATGAAAATCAACCCTATGAACGTCGTCAATGTCTTCGACGTTACTGTCATAGAAAATTACTATCGTAAGAGATTGTGAAGTTAATGGAAAATTGTTCGATTGCTTCAGAGCGCCATCTAGCGTGGGGACAAAGAAACTCTTCTATGGAAACGCACTACTGTTTTAAAATTAATTATTATTTTTAACGTTAATTTGCTTATGATTTAAAAAGAAATTACCAAGATTAAATCATAAGCAAAGAATTCAACATAATTAATCATCTACTTCGAAATAAACAACGAAAATGAAATTAGACTATCAGTTAAACAATTTTATTCAAACCATCTCAAATTACAAGAAAATAAAACTAAATTTGCGATTTTAACAAGTACCTAATGGTGTATCTACTAACATTACAAAACTATTATACTAAATTTATTAAATAATAAATAAGTAGTAGTAGTAGTAGTTTGTAAGCTATATAGTTTACTAATGAAGACACAAGACAAATACGAAATGTAATTAAGTAAACACTCAACAAATTTCATGCACAACAAAAATAGTATCGATACAAATAAAATCATATAAATAATTGGTTGAAACATTTTATGTATGTCTTGTTGATCTGTAATATTGAAGTACATCCTTCTGCATGATATCATACACAAGACCTTTAACTTCACGTTCTTTTCCAATTAGTAAATGATTTAATCTTTTAATATAATTATACACTACCAACTTGACAAATTTATCTAAGATGATTTGTTTCAAATTTTCTTCATGGACACAGAATTTAAAATGAAAGTTTACCTCTTGTACTATTACACTTTTTATATTTGCTAATTAAATTTGTCATACATTTATTTTCATTGGGAGAATGTATCTGTTTTGGTTTCACATATTTCTTATTAGCTAAAAGTAATGATTCTGGCATCATAGGTGAGATAGGTTGTTCCACAAAACTGAATGAGGTTGATGGCTCTGTTTCCATAGCTGTCGTAGTTGGCTCAACATGTTCATACATTGTCTTACACACTTTTTCCATATGGAAAAATATAAAAATTATAAAAATTTATAAGATATATAAGGAAAAAATTAAGTATCTGAATTTCTAGCTTACCAGTATGTAGTAATAAATCGGTTTTTGGGTAATGTTTTTTTCCTTGGACTTCCTGTCTCTTCTACAGAAGTATATGATGTTCCCCACATTTCATGAATACTGGGTTGTATGAGATTTTTATTAACTTGTTGTTGACACAGGCAAATTGAAGATTTCAAAGCCCCAAGAATTTGGAATTAAAACAGGATCTACAAATTAAACATGTAAAGTGTATAGTTTTGCTTCACCTTCTATAATAAACACATAAAAGCACAATACTAATCTAAAAAATTTATATCAAAACTGGTTCTTATATAAGTATGTTTTCATTTTAACTTACCTGGCAAGTTAAATTTTGGAATTACACCAACTTTAATTTTTTCCCGTTATAGCACCATAGCAAAATGATTATGACAAATTCTTCTTAATCAAGTATTGATTTGGGAGTTTCTTGCAATAAAGTTGCATTGCCACATAACTAACCCACTGCTTAAATTCATCTAGTGCCTTTTCATAATTTGGAAATTTATGTAAAATTGTATCTCCTCTTTTAGAAGTACAACCATGAAATGTACAATGACGAATCATTGTGCTACAAAAGAATTAAAGAAGATACACTGATGTAAACGTTAAATTTATTCTCATACTTACATATTTTTCAAGATGCCTTAATATTAATCACTAATTATAAATATATATAAAAATAAATAAAGAAATAAAAGAAACTTCAGAACTTTACACACTTAAAAAATTACGATAACGATAACAAAAAACTCGTAGTATTAGATATATCCAACAAAGAAAGGAGTGATAACAATTAAATAACGTAAAATATTGAAAATAGTAAATGACATAACCAATAACACCTAAACAACAAATCGAAAATTGTGAAAATTAGCTGTTATTGCAGAATTAGTTGTTAACGACTATGCAAAAACAACATCAACAGCGATATCTGTTGTGGGGACAGTTTACGAGATTCAAATTGACCAATGAAATTGCGGCCCAATTTTTGCTATTTTACTTGTAACCCCATGGTTACTGTTTGCCAAGGCTGTTTCGCAAAAGGACCGATCCATTCGAAATGTATTCAACTGATTAATTTAAACAAAGATTTCGTTTAACAAAACAAACATTTCAATATGTTACAAATATTGAAAATAATTTGGTATAATTTCTGGAACGTTCGCTTTTTTATCTTCAGGCATTTTATAAATGCAATAAAATATAATATATGCAATAGCAAAATTAATCTAATATCACAAGCAAGTACCAAACCACGGAGGAAATTTAAACAACTTATAGTCTACAACTACAAACAAAAAGTAAACATAAAGAATTAGTTTTTTTGTATTTTGTCATTTTATTCAGTGGTTCCATCGTTTATTTAAACACTAAAATACATACCTATTCAGAATTATTCTACAAATACTTAGTTATTTTACTTGCATACATTTTTTATAATACCAGTTTTTAATTTATTCGTTCAATAAATTTATTCGTAAAGTTACCGGCCCTAAAACTGGTAAACCTAAAGTTAATAACATAAAGTTACATATTTTGAAACGCAGAATCAGAATGTATTGTATCGGTGTTCAGAAATATTCGAAGTCAAGTGGGCTCTGAACAAAAAATCGTATATCTTTACTTAAGTATTTGATTTGTAATAATTATTAAATGTCAACTGTTGTCTGTCAAAAATCAATCTATCTCAGACATGACTTCATATTTTCAAGGACTCCTTTGACTTCGAATGTTTCTGAACACCCGTTATATAGTATCGAGCGATCAAGATAATTTGTAATCGAGTCAACCTTGAAACCGAAATCGTATGTCGTAAATACATTCGTCCTCAGTTGCATAGTTTACATTTAAAACTGTTGTTATTTTAGCTGTCAACTGACATTTTACTTGACGTTTGTAATGTAAGTGCAGTTCAAGTAAATACATACGATTTCGGATTCAAGGTTGACTCGATTACAAATTATCTTGATCGCTCGATATAATTTTCAGATTAAATTTGAATACTTCTATGAAAATAGACCATACTATTAATATGCATATGTTCTAATTCCTCAAATAAATAAATTCATATTCATATAAAATATCACAAAAATCTATAATAAAACAAATCATTTATTAAAAAAAAGGTAGTACAATCGGTAAAGACTAATTAATGTCGATAAGAAAGCTAACAAAGAATCGATAAAGAAGACAGTAAATTGAAAAATTTGTAAGTAAAACAGATACCTTACAATGAGTAGAAACACTTTATTTACTTTTACTACTCGCCAATCTACCAACACTCAAAGAAATCAAAATTTTTCGGTTTTTGATTTCAATAATTATGGATAACTTCTTTATTATTTGTGAAGAAAAATATATGTATTTAGTAATTATTTTCTGACTAAATTAAAAATGATTGTGGAAAGAAGGTGAATAAAATTTTACACAAACATTTGTTTTATTTGTTATAAAAAGTGACCAAAATGGTAAAATTTAATTGAATGTAACTTTGTTACTTATTGTATATAGTATATTTCCAACTTACGTTTTGATCATCTTTTTAGTTTATATATATTAGCATCTTCAGACATCTTTTTCTCAATACTATTTTGGGGTCTTGGCATAAATTGTATCAAGTAATGTAGATTTACTTACACTGATATGTAAATGTAAATTTAATTAATCTTCTTTTCTTTTTTAATAAAATAATTCATATAATACCAGCTTTCAGTTTTATCAAGAATTTTTTAATTCATTTAAAAGTTTAAAAAAGACAGATAACAAATGTAGTTTAACTTATCGCTGTTTGGAATTCAATTTAAATTTTATTATTAACACTGCTTTGGAATTTATAATAATTCTTAAAAAGATCAACATTTTAGATGGACATTTTAATTTAGGTTTCACTTTATACTCCCGCTTAAATTTGAGTTTTTTAATATTATATGCCATTTGGTTGATTCTGATTGGGTGTATTTCTACTGTTTATTCTGCATTAAATGAGTGAAGGTGCGTTGTGTATAGGTAATAAAATTATTTATTAATAAAAAATCTAAAGTATTTTAACGTTTCTAAATATTTTTTAAGCCGGTTATGAGTTTTATATATCCTAAAAACAATTTAACTTGTGTTTTGTTCCCTATAATGTACAGGAAATAATTGAGGTTAATCTAATTGAATTATGACATTTTACTCTTCAATCATGCTTTGAACTTATATCGAACTTTAATCTAATTAAGTCATTCGTTTTTAAAAGTGTGTTAGTTTTTACGCATACTTAATTATCGTAATATTATCATTAGTAAACTATGCTTTTCATTTTGTAATTGTTAATGCTTATCTTGTTCAAATATTTGTTATTCATGCTTTTCATGAAACTAAATTTTTTAGATACGTATATAGTATATTAATGAAGAAGTGACAAACTGCAATGGGTATACACAGACATGTTTCTATTTTATTTATTGTTTTTGCGGTAGTGTTTGGTAATGAAGTGGATGATTTTGTAAGTTTTTTTTTTTTTTTTTTTATACCATTTGCAAATCATGTATGCATTTACCACAGGATGAAGCTACAGTGGAAGTTGTAGACGAGCCCAATAAAGTAGATATACCATATAGTAGCCCAACACCATTTGATGCTAACAAAGTATATATAGCAGAGCATTTTGATGACAAAGACAAATTTGAAAATAATTGGATTAGATCAGCTGCTAAAAAAGAAGGTATTTCAGAAGATATAGCAAAATATGATGGATTGTGGGCTATACAACCTCCAGAAAGAGATGGTTTAATTGGCGATAAGGGTTTGGTTTTAAAATCAAAAGCAAAACATGCAGCAATTGCAGCTAAACTTACTCGACCTTTTGTATTTAATACTAAGCCTCTTATTGTTCAGTATGAAGTAGTATTTCAGGATGGCCAGGAATGTGGTGGTGCTTATTTAAAGTTGCTAACAGATGGACATGATGCCAAGGACTTGGCAAATTTTCAAGACAAAACTCCTTATACAATTATGTTTGGCCCAGATAAGTGTGGCAATGATCATAAATTACATTTCATATTTAGGCATGTTAACCCCAAAAATGGCTCTGTTGAAGAGAAACATTGCAAAAAACCTAAAGATAGATTAGAAGACTATTTTACTGATAAGCTTCCACACTTGTATACTTTAGTTGTCAAACCGGACAATAGTTATGAAATCATAATTGACAATAAAGTTGTTAATTTCGGAAACTTACTGGAGGACTTTACACCACCAGTGAATCCACCTGCTGAGATAGACGATGTAAATGACAAGAAGCCAGCTGATTGGGATGAAAGAGAAAGAATTCCAGACCCAGAAGCTGTTAAACCAGATGATTGGGATGAAGATGCACCAGCTCAGATTATCGATGAGAATGCAGTAATGCCTGATGGATGGCTAGAAGATGAACCTAAACATATTCCAGATCCAGATGCTGTACGACCTGAAGATTGGGATACTGATATGGATGGAGATTGGGAACCACCACTTATTGACAATCCTGCTTGTGTGAATGCTGTAGGGTGTGGAAAATGGGAACCACCACTAATAAATAATCCCAAATATAAGGGTAAGTGGGCACCGCCACTTATTGATAACCCAAATTATAAAGGAAAGTGGAGACCAAAGAGAATGCCTAATCCTGATTATTTTGAAGATAAATATCCATTTAGGATGCAGTCAATCGTAAGTACCATTATTTTGCAATTCAATTTGATGTTTTTGTATGATTTTTGAATAATTTTGTTGATATTAACATTTACCTTAAATTTACTGTCATCTGACAAGTTGAGAACATTTTATTACTGCTTTTATTTTATTTTATTTTATCATCCATATGATCATACAAGAGATTAAAAAAGTAAAGGTTTTATTAAAAACATACATAATTAATTTCGTATTAATAAATTAAGTGTTATTTCTTACCTATTACGAGCTATGAACTGAGTTCTTCTCAGACTACTTAGTTTAATTAGATTTATTTTTAGTGTTCATAGAAATATGTTTATTCCTTTTTTAGTTATAATTTGCGGAATAGCAGAATGTAAAGACATGGATTATTATTATTAGTATCAATTAATTTCTTTGCACCTATATAACATTTTTATAAATATCTAGTATTAGAATATTTTTATTGATTACATAATTGTTTCTTTATTACAATTTGGTGAATACTATTTTAGGCTTTAAATAAATTTCTGGGCTATTGTTAAGGTCCTTACAAACTCCCGTATCTTGAAAAAAACTTCTGGAATCATTAAAGGGCCTCAAAGGAACGAATTTGCCTTATAAACTAACGGGGGGGGAAACGTACTCTTAGCCAAAAAATAATAATAATTTCAGCTTTAATTTTGTATATTATCAATCCAAAACACCCAAAAATTTCGGATAATCGTGTTATTTATATTTGCCAATGTTTAATTTAAAGTCATCACTTTAAAATATTTATGCTATAAAGTTAAATTATTTATTTATTTTATTTTTCTGTTATTATAAGGCTGCCATTAGTTTATAAGGCAAATTAGTACCTTTGATAATTCCCAAAGTTTGTTTTAAAGATATAGGAGTTTGTAAGGATTTTAACGATAACCATTACAAAAACAGAAAAATAAGTTATGAAGACAGATGAATTCAATTTATTTTAACTCTACATTTTAAACATCTTTACTACAAGGGATGTCATTTTAGTGTTGCATATAGTCTCATAGAGGGCGCCAGTAATAAAACGTCAGGTGTAAAAATTAATCTGAATCTTTCGTTAACCTAAATCTAAAGTTTCATCAAGATACGGCAAGTGATTTAGTCATAGTGAATTTGAAATTTTATATAAGTTGGACGAAAATTTTCGCACAATAATTTTTAACAGGAGAGGATTAACTCAACAAAAATGTTTTATGAGTTGGTTTCTGTTCTTGAAGATAAAGCACCACATTAATCGACGATTTCACGTTGGTACTGTGAATTCCAACGTGGACGCACCAGTATCAGCGACGATCCCAGGACACTGTTAAATAAATTTGGTCATTTTGTCTATTTAGAAATTTTTCTTTGAACAATAATTATCCACGGTATAAATCTCGATGTACGATTTTATATATGAGTTGGAAAAACATTATATTTGTTTACGCCCTCTTAAACGCACTCGGATTACACAGGCCTGCATTTTTCAACACTTTGAAAGTTGATTTAAAAATTTTAACTGTTTTCTAGTAATTGGGTAGCGCTGATTTTAAATCTGCTTATATTTTTTTTGTATCACGTAAGGTTATTTTTCAAACCAGTAAAATCAAAAAATATAGAAAAAACACGATTTATTTCATTTATAAGCTAGTTTTATATTATATTAAAAAAAATACAAAAATATACACATGGAAACTATTAGAAATAGTTATTTATTCTTTATGCTTCTTAAAAAAAGTTTTCGCTTTTCAGAAAAGCTTCGTTTGGTTGTTTTTCTGTCATATTCAGCTAAAGGAAGATCTCTTCTCAATGTCCAACAGTAATCGGCCATCATTTTTGTGTCCCAGCGCCCTTGGTAACTTTTTTCCATCTCTTTAATATCCTGGTGAAATCTTTCTCCTTGCTCTTCACTCACGTCCCCAAGGTTTTCTGGGAAATAGTCCAAATGGGAATGTAAAAAGTGAATTTTTATGCTCATATTGCAACCAAGAATCCTGAATTTTTCCAGAATATTTTCAACGATCTCAACATAGTTTGTCTTTATAATTCCCTAGAAATTTATGTACAACTTCGTTAAAAGCATGCCATGCATGTTTTCCTTATCTTCCATCACATTTTCAAATTCTTGATCTTTCACCAAGCTCCTAATCTGCGGGCCTACAAAGATTCCCTCCTTTAATTTTGCCTCTGACAGAGTCGGAAATGTTTTACACAAATATTTAAAACAATTTCTTTCTTTGTTTAATGCCTTAACAAATTGTTTCATAAGTCCAAGTTTTATGTGAAGCGGTGGAAGTAACACTTTTTGAGGGTCAATAAGACTTTCACGAATTACATTTTTGGTTCCAGGTGATAAGTCACCCTTTGTGGCCAGTCTCTTTTTATCCAATGCTGTTCTCGATTTCTGCTATCCCACTCGCACAGGGAACATGGAAATTTAGTATATCCAGACTGCTGACCCAAGAGAAGGTCTAAAATTTTGAAATCTCCACACACTTCCCAGTTGTGATTTTCATATTGTATTCTTAAAAGTAATTCCTGTAAATTTTCATAGTTTTCCTTTAAATGAACCGAATGGCCGACCGGAACAGAAGCAAAAACTTTGCCATTATGTAAAAGAACAGCTTTAAGGCTCCTTTTTGAAGAGTCGATAAAAAGTCTCCAGTCAGAAGGTGTGTACTCAGGAGCTCCGAGGAAAGTAAGTAGATCAGCAATTGCTTGGCAGTACACGAGTGGTCCGTTTTGTGCAAAATATTTTACAAATCCAGCCTCACGATTTCTATACCAAGAGAAGGTAGTTTCTGGGGCAAGCAAATTTTTTTGTTTCAAGCTAGACCCCAGTACTCCAGAAAGATCTTTTGAAAGTCCCAAATCTCTTACTAAATCATTCAGTTCGGCTTGTGAAAATAGCTGAGGTTGGTTTTCACCTGAGGTTGATGGTTCAAAATCACTATCCATCTGTACGGAGCCGGAAGTTGAAGAGGTTTCAATATCTTCTTGTAGTACTTTGGGGGGTATAGGTATAGGTACATGATCACTGTGAGGAACTGGTCTGATAGCTGATTTAATATTGTTTGGGTACACAATATGTTTCAAAGTTTTTTTATTATGCCCCTTAATATCACAAAGACAAAAGTAGCAATCTTCATGATGATTTTGCGGTTCTCTCCAAACCATCGGTATTCCAAAAGGAAGGCTTTTTCTATTCCCTTTGGTCCAATGTCTTAAACCTTCTTCACATACCTTACAAACAACGTGCGGTGCCCAATCTTTATCTTGATCTCCTAATTTGATTTTGAAATAAGTATAATATGCATTTTTTACAAATTCACCAATTGGTATCTTAAACTTTTTCAAGACGAAATATCCACCAATATAACAGAAATCATCTGGTTTGTTTTTGCAACACCGGCTAGACATATTTTTAAGCAATGTTTATTTATCAAATACAACGCACAACACTAAAGACAAATTAATTTTACTTGTTTACTGATCGACACTCAGAGCTATAATGAAGTAAATGACATTAAAATATACATTTTGTTTGGAGTGATAAACTTGAAATCCTTCTTCGCAGTACTAATAAAGTGAAAGCATAATAAATGGGATTTAGCAGGTAAAAATTCCCGGAAATCTTGTCCAAAATTAATACATGTAATAAAAGATTTACATCAGGTAATGAGAGCCTATTTAACAAATTTCTATAAAACCACAACAGAAAATCATTTTTGGGTTAATACCTAGAATTTGAAGTAGTACATTAATTTTAAAATGTGTTAAAACGCCTATTATAAGATTTTTTTTGTATTTTTTTCTTTTTCTTTTGTGCAAAAAAAAATCTCTGGGTGGTAGAGACCAACTGTATTTTAATTAGTTATTGCTATATAAAAACTGAGCTTAACAAACAAAAATCACGTCATCACAAATTTTATGCAGGCCTGTGTTATCAATGAAATATATTTTTTAAATGTTGTATTTCACTCATTTTTTGAATTAAGTTTTACTTTCTGCCCTTTTTTTTATGTTGATCAGTAGATACGAGTGTCATGCTATATATTTTGAGATACAAGAAAACTACAAGTCTTTTTACGAAAATGATTTTATTTATGTTCAAAATAATCACCTCCTGCATCAATGCACTTTTCTAACAGAAGTTTCCACAACGTAAAACCTTGAAGCCAGTCATCTTTTGGAATGCTCTAAAAAAATAGATGAATTGCTTCATCTATCTTATCCTCCGTCGTGAAACGTCGACCACGTAAATGTTTCTTTAGGTTAAACAACTAGAAGTCACACATGGCCAAATCAGGCGAATGGGGTGGATGTTCAATGACTTTTTTACCTTATTTTCACGTAAAAATTCAACTGTCTGCTGTGCACTGTGTGACGATACATTGTTGTGATGCAACATTAACCCGCGAATGTTGACTGACTCAAGAACTGCAGGTAAACATTTTGTGGTATACCAGTGTGTTGTGACTGCACGTTGATTTTCCAGTTTGATTGCTTTTACTAATCCGGTACTACGGAAACAAATTACAAATTACATCTTTCTTGACAGCCTTTTGCTTTTTGGCCATTGTTGGTGTTGGAGCATCTTCGTGGATCCGTAAAATCCGATTCGTGGCTATCGTAAAATGGGATATAAGTTTCATCACCTATTACTATTTTTGATAGAATGCGGTGTCCACCATTATTCAACATTTCTAACGTTTCCCGAGCGATTCTTATTCGCTCTGCTTTTTGGAGATCGTTAAGAGTGTATGGCACTCAACGAGTAACAATTTTTTTCATCCGAAGATGATCATATAAAATTGAATTTACTGTTGCGGATTCAACACCAAGAGTTGCCTCAATCGCTTGATAGGTGCATTTTGGATCATACATCTCACTCTCTCAATGTTTCCAGCGGTAACTGAAGAACAGGACCTACCAGCACGTTCCTCATCACCAAACGATATCCGTCCTCTTTTAATTCGCTATGCCTGCACATGAAGGACATCACCAAATGCGAGTTGCAATCGTCCAAGACTTTGTTGTTCACTTAAACCGACCTTGAAATCGTAGTAGATCATTGCACGTACATGTTCTCTTGACAAGTCCGTGTTTCGATGACAAATCGTATCTACCACGTTTGCTCTATGAGAGCAGCGACAGTCACAGTTTACTACTTAAGAATGGTGTTATTTGGAAATGCAGTGTTGCTAGCTCTAACTTCTCTAGTGTCGTGGCATCTCAAAATATATAGCGTGTCCTTCGTAGAATGGTTTTGAATTTTTACTTATTTTGAATACTGCGCCATGCATATGTTCCCGCCACTTGTGTTCACACCCGAGGATCGTAGTTACTTATAACGGTTAGACGCAAGTGTGCGCAAAGCATACTCAATATTTCCAGAAATGATGTTTAGTTTCAGCAGGATGGATGCCCTGCTCATAATGCTGCAAGTGTGCGACAATATTTAAAGGGTGTATTTGATACTAGATTGATAATTGGTTGGAGCGCTATTCGATGGCCTGTTACGTGGTATTATGTAAAATTGTGCGTTTACGGTTTTCAGAACAGCAGAGCATGTACTACCTCTGATTTAACGACCGCCCATTGCATGCGAAACATATTACCTCAGACATTCTCAAATGTTCACAGAAATTGACTTTTCTGTTTTGAACATCTGTTCTAATAAAATTATTCGGTATTGTTATTCAGTTATTTTTCTTTAAGATAATTTTTTATTTAATTCTCTTTGGCCTCTCGAGAAGAGTTTTTGTTTAATACTTTATATTCTGCTATAAATAGAATTTGGTTCTTTTATTTCTAAACAACTACGTTATTTTTATAATAACCACGTTTTTACAAAGTATCAGAATAATTGAAACATACATGAGTAGGTAAACCCCACCAGATTTGTATAATACAAAGGTATTTTTAATAATTAAAATATTATTAAAAATCTGGTGTGAAGAACACAAATGCAGGTTCACTATTATTTTAATAATGTTTTATATTATTAAAAATACCTTTGTATTATACAAAACTGGTGGGGTTTACCTACTCATGTATGTTTCAATTATTCTGATACATTACACATGCGGTTAAGCCGTAGTATGAGTGAAGGCACAAACAAAATGCAGTTTTCTAGAGAGATTGGCTGTCCCAACCTTTGGAAGGGCGTCGTTACTTCACATTAATTATGTGGGCGGTATGCGAGGTACTTCAGCTGTCTGACAACAGGCAGCGCCGAATTTACTTCTGCGCTCGGTCTGGATAATTATGATGATAGGGCGATGTGGTTCTTTTCTGTGAATGTGTCTAGGAATATCCTTTCTCCAGCAGGGGCGTACCGATGAGCCTGTAGAAAGGTGAAATACGTATCTACGTCTCTGGGGATAGGATATATTCGGACACGTTCACAGAAAATATTAATAGTGAACCTGCATTTGTGTTCTTCACACCAGATTTTTAATAATATTTTATATTATTATTACAAAGTATTTAATTTTCTTTACGCCTAGAGAAAATTTGATACAATTTTTTTTACGCCTAGAGAAAATTTGATACGTTTGCTTGCCAGTAAGCAAATGTGTCTAGCGCTGATTCCGTTAACATCGGCTGACTATAGGATGTTCGCTCATACGATATATTTGAATGTATAGTTAGTTCAAATTATAAGAATATAACTTTGACCGGCTCTAATGCTTTTATTGCACTACCTTCTGTGATGATAATTATTATACCTGGTCTCCTTATTGAACGGGTGCGGTTTACCTATTTGCAACGTATGAATCTAGGGGCCGTATTGACTATAAATATAACTATATAAAATAAAATAATAATAAAATAAATATAAATATATAAAATAAATAAAACGCTGTTAATTTCAAGTATATAATAAAAAATATCTGTACATTGGGTTTATATACAAATAAAAAATTACAAATCGTGTGGCCACATGTGTAGTGGATACATATAGATATATAAAGCTAATTTATTTGTAATACACAATAAAATTTTTATGTGGCACCGCATTTCATAAATCATCTGTGATTGAGTCGTCTTGCAAATCGGTGTCTGTGTCTGAATCGTATTGCAAATTTATAATCAAAAGTGCTACTATTTTGTACATGCGCATATATTCGTCCTCTTTTGCTATTGCGTGTTTAACAGCATTTTTTCCAATTTACAGCAGTTATATGTTCCATAGCATTTTTTATGTGTGTTACACTGCTTTCACTAAATTTCGGTGTTTGATTTGTTCGTCTTATGGTATTTTTCAGTTGGGCCCATATCAATTCAATGGGATTGAAAATGCAATGGTATGGTGGTAAACGCAAAATTGTATGTCCTGCTTCTTTGGATCTGCTATCCACATAATAATCCTTTAAATATTCTTTTGTCTTCATCACCTCTATTAATTGGATTTTTGTATAATGATCCTCAAAATATAAATCATTTGCTTCTAAAAATGCTTTAATATTTTTCTTATTATTACATTCTGTAGGAACTTTGGTTTGCTGTCGACAATGATACGGAGCGTTGTCCATCACTATCACACTATCTTTTGGTAAATTTGGCAGCAAAGTGTCACAAAACCATTCTTCAAATAAAGATGAGGTCATATCTTTATGGTAATCTAAACTCGAGGGTTTAACATTTTTAGCAGATAATAGCGGCTGCCCGATCCATCCTTTTTCTGACCCAGCATGAAGAATGATTATTCTCTTCCCTCTTGAAACCGGCGCGTCCAACTGACACATACTTGAACTATCCACCCAACCTTTGCAAATTGTGTCATGGGTGTTATACCATGTCTCGTCTAAATAACATATGAATCGTCCTTCCTGTCTATACTTTCTAATTGTCGTTAAGTATTCATATCGAAGTTTCTGTAACCTCGGGCTTTCCATAATTGTGCGACGTTTGTCTATAGTGCCAAACTTAAAACCAGCTTTCTTTAGCGTCCGCCACAAGGTTGCTTTAGAACACTGAATATTTATAGGCTCATCACTGATTCTTT
This sequence comes from Melolontha melolontha, assembly GCA_935421215.2. NCBI lineage: Eukaryota > Metazoa > Arthropoda > Insecta > Coleoptera > Scarabaeidae > Melolontha > Melolontha melolontha. The sequence continues at coordinate 15,910,422 of OW285238.1, forward strand.
TATGTAAGCAGTCAAGTGTAGATACATTTCCTCTGTAGAAGGAGTATACTTGCTGCCTAATAGTATCAATTTCATACTCTTCAATTTTTCTCGGTGCTCCTTTGTCACTTCTTTGCTTTCGAGGCCCTGCGTTATTCTTAATTATTTTATATATTGTTCCAAAAGGCACCTTGGTTAATTGCGACGTTCGTTGAATGTTGTGGGTTTGTAGTTCGTTATTTTCTTACATCTATGATAGACATTGAAAATTATCCGTTTTGCATCTTCTGATATATGCTTTCTCTGTCGTGCTCCAACAGTATTATCACTATCCACATCATAATCACTAACACTTTCAGCAAAAGGTCGCCACTTGTTCCTTAATTAAAGAGAGAAAAATCAAATATGTATGTATACAGCAGTAAAGATTAACAATAAATGATAAATAGAGTCAATATTAGATGTAATATATACCAACTCTCCTAACTATATTTACTTAAATTTTGTTTAATAAATATAAGCACTTATTTCATCTAAATTGTAATTTAATGACTATTTAACTATATATTCAAATTAACAACTGTTGGTACTTATATTATTATTAAATTTTATTTCATCTAAATTGCAGTAATTACAATTTACTTATATTTTGTCATTACCGACCTCAGCAGTTTGTTTGCGTAAAAGATAATCGTATTGAGCGGCCAGGTAGTTATTGCCGCAGGTGGTGAAGTAAAAGCATTAGAGCCGTTCAAAGTTATATTCTTATAATTTGAAATAAACTATAATTTCATAAATACAAATCAATTAGTGCTAATTAATTCAATTTAAATAAATCGTTATAGTATACATACTTCCAAAACTTTCTACAGAAAACTATTATTTCTATGTTTCAGTCTGCAGTTGGTTTCGAATTGTGGTCTATGTCAAATAATATACTTTTCGATAATATCATTATAACCGATGATACAACAGTGGCTCAAGATTGGGCGGCGGAAACTTTCAATAAAAAAAGATTGAAGATTCACAAGGAATCGGTAAGTAATTCCTATCCGTACACTTTCGGTAAATCTTTAACAAGCATTAAGGTTGGTTATAGTTACTGTTCATGTTATTGTACTATAGATATCATTATGGGGAAGAATGATGAAATCTATGAATTACAGACCTAAATCTTGGGCTCTTTATTTTATTTACTGCGCGATACCAATATGTGGGTATATCTGGTACCTCTGCGCGTGGGTTAAGAAGGTCATAAATGTCTCAGTTTATATTTTAGCTTCTCACGTGATTATAGTTCGCTAGTTCCAGCTAGTTAATAGAATATAGTCAATCGTAAATAAAACATAATTTATTTTTGCGTTTGTAAGTGGCGTTTCGATTATATCCTTAAAATGTGGTCTTTATTTTTAACTCTTTATCACTTATACAAGGATAGAATTGATAATTCGGTGATTAATTCTATTTCCTTTACTTGGCCTATACAATATGTTACACGATAAAGATTTTTGACAAATTGACATGTGTCTTTGGTATTGTAATGTAAAGATGAACGCAAGTCAAAAATATGGTGACTGGTATTTTTAGAGTTTTTCATTATATCTTCATAAAATACACCCAAAATATTGCAATATGCTGGCTTAGTTTAAATGTTGTAAATAAAATACTTGGCTATATTTCACTAATTGTATTAGAATAAAGGCAGCTGCATAATCGAACGAGAACGGAAACGAAATAGGTTTCCTAGATGCACAATCAACGATAGGGTTATTTGAACACATGGTGATATTCAGTTTAATTTAGGGGTATTTGCAAATTTTACATATGTTTGTTGTTTAGTGTAAACGCCAAATTAGATGGCGAGCGGTGGGAGTAAGTCCGCGCAGCATTACAAATAGTGGGAAGCTTCGTAATTGGTTTTACATACAGTTGCAATTAAATGAGCGTGCGCGTTTTTAAAAATGCCTACGGCGCATCTCCACCGCTCGCCATCTAATTTCGAGTTTACAGTACATCTCTTGTCAAAATCATAAAATTGAACCTCAAGTAAAATTTAAGGAAAGAATGGACTTTTTGGATGAAGATATGTATAGCAAATGCCAATTAAGTTGGCGCGAGGAGGGGTAAGTTCGCGCAGGATTAGAAGTAGTGGGGAGATTTGTATTTGGTTTTACATCAAATGTCAGATAATTCTAACCTCTGAGCGTGTATTACTTTATGATCTCCTAGCAAAGACATTATGTTCCGTCAAACGTCAATGACAAATGTATTCTGACAATTACTTGAGTAGTGGGGGTGGACGTTTTTAAAAACAGCTTCTGCGCACCCTCTCCTCGCGCCAACTTAATTGGCGTTTGCTATACGCATTTTATGATATGCATTTGTGATTATGTGTTTAATGTCCACGAACTCATACCATACCTTGCGGACGCAGCTTTCACGCTATTGGTTCCGGGAAGATCCCTAGAACGAAAAAGTTAAAATTTGGCTAATTTTTCCGTTCTAATTACCAGGTATATGGCGTTCTCGTTCTCGAAATTGCATTGTACATGCCTACATTTACATAGTATGATTTAATTTTTTTCTCGTTCCTGTTCCGCCTTAACTGTAACATATGTTCCGGCTGTTATTCCCTTATCAAAGAGATATCTTTAACATATTGCTATGAATAGTGGTTTTGAATTTGATGATACCACTATTCACAACCAATCTGTCCAGCTTAAATATTCAGTCAGTTTATTTTCCAGATGAGACTGCTTTGCCCTCAGGGTTCCAATTAGAAAACGTGTTTTTTCTCTTGTATAATAAAAAAAATATATATTTTTTTCTCGAGACATATGAGTTAGAACAACATGTTTAACAATATGAGATCAACTAACTCGTAAATAAAACTCGGTAATGAATCAAACACCATCCACAATTAAATCAAAATCACGAAGTTACTTAACAAAGATAAAAATTTATCTTCTCATACACACGTCTTTCTAAATGTTAAACGTAGTCAAACGCGCAGGCTAAGACTATAAAACCAGTTTTTTTCACAAAAATAATAAATTTTAAAAATTATACACTAGCATCCAAAATAACTGTTCAAAGATAAATAATTAAACTTTTCAAAATATTTGTGGGGAAAAGTTCATGGCAATATGTTAAGCTAGTAATACACCATCATAAACTACATGTATTTATTGAATAATGTCCCTTAAACGTTTATTACAGTAAATTTTACGAAATAGATCCTTTACTAAATTCCAAAGTCATTCACGTAAACTTCCAGTGAATTCTAGGGATTATAGTTTTTGAAATTGATTGCAGACGTAAGTGTTGGCATTACGACATTAGCATATATCACATGGTTTTGGTTTTTGTTTATTATCTACTGCATCAAATTCATTAATTTTTTTTTTTAATACAAGTGTTTCAGAAACTCTCAATAAATTAAAAAAGACAAGAAAAGAAGTTACTTCAAGTCATTTTTCTAATTCCAGGTGCTGCCAATATTTATTTAGTATCTACTAGCAACAAAATGTTATTCCCCTTTGTTATCCTTGATTCTTTGAAAATGTTTTATTTTGAACGTAGGCTTTTTACTACAATTAATATATTGCTAAATTTAAAAACGGCGCTTTTTGTTTTCAATCGACTGTGGCTCTACCTACGTTTTTAAAAGGAATTATCATAAACAGGATACCAGTTTTTAACGTTAAATTTCCCTTCTCCTTAACTCTGGCTTTCACCGGCTCCTTTTGAAAGCCTTGTTCTGAAGACAAAGCAGCATCTCTATATGCTGTTCTTGACATTTGAAGTGTCTCTGAAGTAGTTCTTTCCAGTTTAACGCAAAATTTAATTGCATATCGCTGCTCGATATTTGCCTGCAGTTTTAGTGTGACGCGGTATTGGAACACAGATGTTAATAACTATAGATCGTTCCAACCTCCGTATTCAGTATACGTCTTATGGGAATTTGTTTCATAGTTGCCAAATCATCCAATCAGCTGTACATTACCATTTCCGGTTAATTATTTGACATTTCACGCGATCAAATCATAACCTTTATTTACGTTTTTTGACGTTGAAGGTGCAAAATTATTGAGATTCATATGACATTTTGCTTATTATTTTATTAAAGTAACTAAATTTTAACAGAGTGCATAGCGAATTCGCTGCACGTAAAATTATAGGAAAGAATACTACAAGGAAAATAGCTGTATTTCAATATTTATTAACAATACTACACACATTTCTAAACAAATATACATATGAACGATATCTATGCAACGTACAGTGAATATTTACTTCGATATTGGGGTGTTATGCAATTTATTAAATTAAAAACGATGATGATCCTTTAACAAATAATAGTTTCCACTTTTGTAACAAAAAGAACTGGGATCATAAATATACGTATATTTTTCCTATTATATTTATATATATGTATATCTTTTAATATTATATTTCGTCCTACTTTTTTAAATTCGAAACCCATATCGTGTAACAATCTATGTAAAGTTGTTCGACTGAAGTTAAGAAGTTCATCATCAGCATTGACAGCAGCAAGAATTGTATTTAATGTAGGTGGCATATTCTGTATAAAAAAGCCATGCACTTTACGTCGAATAGCTGCTTGCGTGCTCTCATCATATGTATGTAGTCGATCATTTAGTTGTATGCCTTTCCTTTTTTTAGGTTTTTTTGGACTTGATAATAAACCAGTTCGTTGCTCCTGTTTTACATGATATATTGCACGGTCTGAGATACCCAAGGTTTACTTGCTTCTTGAACGGCAGCACTCACATTCATTGATTTATTGAAATAATTGAAAACATTTGCAATCATACACTTCTCCTTACGGCTAAATTTGTCTCCTTTGCGCCGTTTTCTTCCTACAGGCTCCACTAATGCAGTGAAAACTGTAATTACATTTATATTATGTTATAACGTTTATAAAACTCAATAAAAATACCCATATTACCCTTTGCACGCTTGAAAAAGATAGAAGTGTTCAATTTGTACAACTATATAAACAAATTAACAATTTAACGAAATATTTTAAAAGTAGGAAGATGACGGTTAACAGTTGATATTAATAGACAGATAGATACTGTTGTCGATGCCGACAGCATATGTCAATAAGTTGCAACATAGCAACCGGAAGTGAAGATAGCGTCAATGACAGCAACTAAGGATAGTAAGAGCTAAAGGTTGCTATTATATCCCATACTGAATACGGAGGTTGGAACGATCTATAGCGATTACACCGCTAACACTGAACTGAGTGGACTGCGCCGTTTCTGGTTGCGTACCTACCCCTTCTACTCACATGTAGTCGTCATCAGCCTGATGCAGTGTTGACACATTGAGCGTAAAAAATCTTTCTCGTTATTTCTCAGGCATTCCTCGTATATACTACGTTTCACATATTAATGGAATACGTACAGAGAGATTCATGTCAAGTGAAGTGTAGTGGTAGCATAAAATTCCCTAGATTAGAGCATTTTTATCTTTGTCAGATACCGATCATGGCTATTTACAGTTTATTTGATAGTCCAGTAATAATTTTGAAGTTACATGTATTTAACGACTTAATTTTTAAAGCTAGTAATACACGATCATAAATTACATGTTGTGTATAGCAAACGCCAATTAAGTTGGCGCGATGAGGGGTAAGTTCGCGAAGGATTAGAAGTAGTGGGGTGATTTGTATTTGGTTTTACATCAAATGTCGGATAATTCTAACCTCTCAGCGTGTATCACTTTATGATCCCCTAGAAAAGATATTATGTTCCGTCAAACGTCAATGACAAATGTATTCTGACAATTACTTGAGCAGTGGGGGAGGACGTTTTTAAATACGGCTTCTGAGCACCCCCTCCTCGCGCCAACTTAATTGGCGTTTGCTATACGTGGATTTATTGAACAATGTCCCTTGAACGTGTATTACAGCAAATTTTTACATGTAAAAATTTGGCGGAATAAATCCTATCCTATTTTTCAAGATCATTCAAGTGTATTTCTAGTGAATTCTAGGAATTATAGTTTTTGAAATTGGTTGAAGACCAATGGCCGAAGGTATTGGCATTATGACATTAGCATATATCACATGGTTTTGATCTTTGTATTTGTCATTTTTTTGGAAAGGAGCATTTATCATTTATTATTTATTATATAGTAGCTACGTCATCAGATTCTTTCGTTTTTTTTTTTAATACCAGGTCTCATAAATTTAAAGTTATTTCATGTACTCGCAATATTTTTTACTATCTACCAACAACAAAATGTCATTCCTCTTTGTCATCCTTGATTCTAAATATTATCGTGTATTGCGTGAACAAGCGCTTCAATTTTTACATGTATTTTTATGATGGATGCAGCCTTAAGTCAGTTACGAAAATGTTTCTCCAACATCAATTAATGATATTGCAATATGCATCAAATATATTATCTATATAACGAGCCATCGAAAAAATTCATAATTGGAGTAGACTGTGAAATTGGGTTGGTACTTTAGCCACTTCCACATAATCACATTTATTATTTGACATTGAAACTAAAAGTTTGTGTCAAATTTTTCAAAACTCTTATTAAGAAAATTAAATTTATTTAAAAAATGGTATTCATCATAGATATGTTTAGATGTAAATGGACAACATTTTCAACAACTTCTGTAGCTATATGTAAATTTTGATTAAGATTTCGATATTAAATCAATTATTTGTTTTCTTTTTTGTTGTAGTATCATTTCAATGCCATAACCTTTTTTTACAATGAAACCAAATGAAACTGTCAAGCATCAAGTAATGTGTCATTATGTGGAAGTGGTTAAAGTACCAACCCAATTATGAATTTTTTCGATGGCTCGTTATTAATTCCGCTCATCTATGGAAATAATGTATATCAAATTTTTTTTATTTTGAACATAGGTTTTTATTTTCGTTCTATTTATCTGCCGAAATTACAAAACCAGGTATTTTCGTTTTCAGTAGATTGTGATCAGAAAATTTCTCGCTTTCACGAAGTAAATAATTTTTATAAAAATAATTAAGTGTTTGAATTAATGGAAATACAATTATTGTTCTTCATTAATAAGGCTGTCAACGAGCGCTGCATGCCATAGGCGCTACATTCACCGCGGTAACTTTCATATCTGAAAAGTTCGCACATAACTGCGCGATAACGTTCAAATGTGGTCAGTGGTCGGCTGATGATCCGTAGTGGAGGGGAATCAGCAACGTACTTCCCACGGCCCTAGTTGATATTGAGTTATCGAGGTGTACGTATGTTAAACGCTGCTGTGTTAGTTGAAACGTTTTAATTTAATAATAAAGTATGTCGCACGTGCGAAAGCCCAGAAAACCTTTAAATGCTCACCAGGTGAAAAAGTGTAATGGCGAATTCGGTGATTTATTCTACGATGGAGCGAAAGTAATGTGTAAAGTATGCAATAAACCGTTAATGCGTTGGAGCAAATCCGACTGTACAGGTCACGTGAATTCTGCGCAACATCAAAGTAGCAACAGGGCGTGGCCTTGCAAACTCAATTTAGGTGTGATTTATTGTTAATGTTGATAGTCTGTAATATTCCGCTTTACATATTATATAAACAACCATTTAGAAAGTTTTACATTAGTACATTACAAAATAGACGACTGTAGTTATGTGTTGACGAGACGATTGATTGTAAAAACATTCTATTGTCAATATTATAGTAAATGTCCTGGACCTTTGGCAATCGACATTTTATTGCTATTAACTAGCAAAACATTTCATTGCTACTAGCTAGCAAAAGAATCACTGAACGTACTGGCAATACAATTACATAGTTGGTGTTGGAGACGTTAGAAAAATTTGAAGTGTCAACAAGTCAAATATTGTTGTTTGTGACCGATGTTGCCGGGACAATGCGTTCTATTGGCTGTTCTCTTTCACAACATGGTTGCAGAATGTTACATGTTACGTGTAAAGTACACGCTTTACATCTTGTGGCAGAAACTATTCGACAATGTTTTCTCAAGGTGGATGCTTTAATAGCGAGTACAAAAAAGTTTTTCCAAAATCTCCTTAAGTCTTCGCGAGTTTCACAAAAGTATTCTGGAATTCTCGAACCACCACAGGATTCTTACATATTTGGGAACATGGTCGAAGGCAGCTTTTTATTATGCTGAATATTTCCCGCAAATAAAAACTATTATGCTGCAGTTTAATCCAGTCGAGGCTGCATCTGCATTAAGGAAAGCCAAGCACCATTTCGAGATATCTCTATTGAAACTGATTTGAAAACTATTCATACCAACTATAAAGGAGTATGTAAGTCAATATTGCTTTCTACATTTTACGACGCAAATTCGAATTTTTAATTGAAAAAATTCGCCCTTAACCAGTATTCGAACCCACGTTCATGGTTTGCCGGACCATTGCTCTGCCATTAAGCTATTAAGGGCTGTAGTTCCGAATAAATCAGGAAGCCGTAAGTTACATTAAGGAAACATGTATTCGGAACCACAGTACTTAATAGCTTAGTGGCAGAGCAATGGTCCGGCAAACCATGGAAGTGGGTTCGAATCCTGCTTAAGGGCGAATTTTTTCAATTAAAAATTCGAATAATTAACGTCGTAAAATATAGAAAGTAATATTTACATTCACATTACTTCGCGAAAATTAATTTGCTATACAGGAATGTGTCTGACGCAATAGAGAAATTACAAAATAATGCGATGGCGTTAGCGGAGTCCCTACAAATAGTGGACGAAGCAAACTCACTGCTACGCGCTATAGATGATGCAAAGAGTGAGCGCGTCAAACAAAAGTTCGAAAATGTGTTAAAGAAAGACACCGATTTTAACAGATTAAAACAAGTTTGTTATAATATTGTAAATAGTGATAGCGCATCTACAGATCGTTAAGTGAATACAAAGGATATTTTGCATATGCCTGTGTTACACCAGTAGATGTCGAACCATCGTTCTTCAAATATAAGGACATATTTTCACCACTCGAACATCACTCTTTAAGACAAGTATGATGTTGCAAAGTTTTTACGGATCGTCTCAAGTTCGCGAGGTTGATGATCATGATGCTAGTTTTATCACTCTAATTAAGAGGTAAAGTGTTGCATATAGTGTTTAATTACTTGCAACAGTTTAATGCATTTCTTACTAGTTACTTGATATTGTGGTGTGAGGCATCCAATGATACGTCAGGCGAGCGATGACATCACCTGAGCGAACACATCAAGTCTCCCGGACCTCCGAGAAAGAGTCCGGAATAATTATCGAATGTTTATAGGCTTATATAAGCCCTCGAAGATAGAGTGAGAAAGGCAGACGACAAGCAACCGGCAATGAGTATTGTGATATAAATAAATACTGTGAAATAAATATTGAAATAAATACTATTTTTATTAACAATAGTTTTAAGTGTTTTATAGCGTGTTTCGTTTTATTATTAATATAGTGTATATTAATTACCGTTAGTTTTAATTAAGCGAACCCAGAAAGACAAATATTTTACAATATTATTACTTATTACGATATGTATTCCTATGGTGCGCAATAGTTTTCAGACAGCCTTATTTATAAGTTTATATTGATACATCATACACAATAACGAATAGGTATTTAGGCAAAATAAAATATTGTTTGCGCAAAAGTTCAGCGGAAATAAATGGAGGCATACTGAGATATAACAAAATTGCTTGTTAGATTTATTAACTGTGAATTATCACTTGCATTTTCTATGGTCTATTTTTAAACTAAGAGGAGTAAATGGAAAAGCCACATTTACACTGTAAAAGTTACCAAATAAATGACATTCTGAATGTTTTTTTAAATTTTCGTATTTTATTAGTTTTTCTTTATTCATTAATTCATTAATTTTGAATATAAACTCTACATCAATAAAATCACAACGTAATTAAACATTTATTAAAAATTATTTACATTAAACACAAAAATAACATATAATAGGATTTAAAGAAATCAAAGGCTCCGTTAACTACTTGTTACTTGCAAAAATTAAACAAAATAATCTATTCTAAATCTGAACTGTCTGAGAAAGTATCACTGTCACTATCAGCACCAATAGAAATAATAAACGGTTCGATTAGATCATCTACGATGCCATCTAGTGTGGCCATTTTTATTTCTTCCTTAATTATATGCTCAACACAACTTTTACAATTAAATTTTGAACATTTTCGATAGCTGCAATAACAGCCCCCTCACTTCTGTCAATTTAAATGTGATGTTCTTCGATGCTACTTCATTCTTTATTTTTGCCCATATCAACTCTATTGGATTGAGTTCACAATGGTACGGTGGCAACCTTAATAGAACTTTATTATTACGTTTTGCCATTTCATCAATCACATACAAATTATATTGTTCTTTATTTATTTTGATTAAATTCAGAAGTTCAGCTCGTACCATCTCTTCTCTGAATTCAATCTGCTTATTTCGCAACCACTCTTGCATATCTTTTTTCTTTGATCCTGCTGTAGGAATTTTCTCCATTCTACGGCTGTGGTAAGACGCGTTGTCCATGACGATAACAGCGTTGTCAGGTAATTTTGATAACACATTATTAAACCATGTCTCAAAAACGGCTGCATTCATTTCTTCATGATAATCTCCTGTTTTCTTTCCTTCGAAAAGCAATAACCCTCCATCAACAAAGCCATGTTCGGATCCAATATGTAACACAATAAGCCTCCTCCCTTTTCCTGACGGGTTTTTTAGTCCTGTAGATAGCCCTTCGATGAATGTTTGACGCCGATCTCTTATACTGTTATCTATCCATACTTTTTCTTTTGTATGACCTTCATTAACCCACGTCTCATCTAAATAATAAATTGGTCTACCTTCTCTCCTAAATTCCTTCATTTTAAGTAAGTATTTTCTTCTCCATGTAATGATATCATCCCGTTCGATAAGAATACTTTTACGGTTTCTTTTCATGTACTTGAAGTTAATTTGCTTCATAAATTTGTACAATGACGAACGGGACATATGTGGTAAATCTGGACGTTTCTTTATTTCCATCAAAATTTTGTCCAACGTAGGTAATTCGTTTTTATAAAAGAAAGCATGCACTATTTGCCGCACAGACTGTTTAACTACTTCATCGTATGCAGCAACATTACCAGGTCGTCCTCCATAGTGTTTAGATGCAGTAACTGTACCAGTCTCATTATACTCTTTTATGGTGCGATATACTGTCGATTGTGCAACGCCTAAAAGCAGAACATTATCAAATTGGTTACATTATTCAATCCATGAAAACTTACCTACGGTGTTACTAATTTTAGAAACAATAACAGTTTTTTTAAGATTCGGTTCATCAGTTCGCAGCTGTTTATACATATTTAAAACACATTGCTTTTCAGCAACAGATAAATACCCTATATCTAAACGTTTGCGTTTTTTCGGAGGTGAAAATGATGCTGAACTTGTTGCAACAGTATCCATATTTATATGAATATTGAATAATTATCGATAACTACAGAAGGGTATCTTAAAGGTTTCGTAAATTCTAAAAAGAACGGATTTATTTACGTTAATACAACAATACAACTGAATAGAACAACGGGAACACAACAGAAAACGAAATTTGACAAGCGTTTGACATCGATAGGTCAACACGCAATTTTTGCATAACGTAATCCTACCTCTGAAGCAACCAATCACGCATAGTAATTTTGGCGCGATTAATTTAAAACGCTCCTCTTAGTTTAAAAATAGACCATAGTTTGATTAGACTTCTTAATATTATTTTATCTAAATAAATGCATTCAAAATAATGTTTATGCTATAGCTTACATTTTTTGCTGTACAGGAAAGTATAATAGAGAAGATTGCTAATGTTACCAATGAGTATCCAGCTCTTTGGGGACTGTATATTTTAGTTTTATTGCTTGTTATTGTTGGCGTATTGTACCTGTGCTGTAGACCTGGTTCCTCCGCTAGTCAAAAGGTATAAAATATATATGTTTTTAAAACGAATATATGTAAAAACAAAATTTGAATGATCACAGGAAAATGAAGAGGAACTTTTAGCAACCGATAAGAAAAAGACTGATGAAATTACCGAAGATGATCCAGAACCAATACTAACCAACATAGAAGAACCTGAAGTTCTTAATGAAGAAGATAAAGAAAAAATTTCAGATCAAGAAGACGAAGAAGATGAGGAGGAAGAGGAAGGAGAAGGAGAAACAGAAAAGGAAAATGTAGAGAAAGAACCTGAAGTAAGTATAATTTTGCAAAAATTGTTTAAGTTTCTGAAAATCTATTGAAAAATATTTACAGCCAACACCAAAAAGTGGTGAGGGAGATCAGCCTAGAAAAAGAAAACCACGTAAAGAGTAATTAATTAAATTGCACTATTAGCACTATTTCTTTATTAATTTTGTAATTTAATTTATTTTGTTAGCCTATATAGCTAGGTATTTGTATAGGTTTAAAATGAATTGTAAATGTATATGTGTTATGACCGATAATTTATAATAATAAAATTATTTTGTTGCCTGTATACTGTGTGGAACACATGTAATGTATTGAATGCTGAACTTTTGTATGTATTGACCTTTAATAAATACTTAGTGTTTACATTTTTTCTTTATAATTTACACAATGAACATAAATCATTCATAACAAAGCTAGTTATACGTTTCATTAACCAAAGCATTCCAGTTCATTAACGGCTTCTGGAGATTATTAAGAGAGATTTCGTCTTGGGGAATTATAAATTGCTGGGTGTGAGATATTGTTCTGGTTCTCTTTGGTTTCCTTTTGCTTTTCATTAAAATATATTTCTGTTTAATTTCGGCTCGTACTTCATTGTTTAGCAGGCAATAAATTAATGATACAAAGAAACCCTGAAACAAAAAAAAAAAAAGATTGTATTAATACACTCTTTCTTTGGAGACTGTGGTTAAGTAAAAACTCAAAGAAGGTATGAAACCCCTTACCACAAATAATCGTATCCAAAATACGTATTTTGACACAACTAAGTTGTCATCATCAGTAAGTAAAACCGCTTATTAAAATGTTGATCATTAGGCACAGTAAAACTAACACACAGAATCGCGCATAAGTCTACACGGCGTCCACATATAGGGGAAAGGTGTCATGAATGGGACAATACAGTTTTCTGCAGTCTAGTAGTAAATACTATTTCTTTGCTATGCTTAAAAATGGTAATACAAGTATAATATAACTTTAATAAGTATTCCTATGTTCTTCACCAGTTTAGTTTTCACAGTATCTGTCAGACAAGTTTTAGAACGTGGAATGTAACCCAGTGGCGGCTCTTTAATGAAAGCAAGTGAGCTATTGCACCCCCTGGAATTAAGAAACAAAAACCAAGCGGCGACTAACTGTGAAAGTATTTATTTATTATGTATATTATGTATTCATAGTTATTGACGAGGAACGTGGCACGCTAACAACTTACATACACCGAGCGTCGTCACAGATATATTGAGCAAAGGCCTACCGTTGCTCTGTTAAGGCATTAACATTACATTGATGGTGGGGAGAACTGTATTTTGCCGTACTTCAATATCGTATAATACATAGCGTTGGAGCAACTAAACCAGACTGCTCTCGGGCGTTATTGTGATGAACTCCGTGTCTTTTTTAGAAAACAACGCGTTTTCGCGTTTAACGTATAATGAAAAAATCGCAGTAAAAAATCTTAAACGGCCGATGCCTCAATTATGTTTAGAAAATAAACAATCTGTTAAAGGTAAAGACGTTATAAGAAAATTCAAAATGAATATTTATCAGAAAAATGACTGGATTTGTGGGTGTGAAATTAAAGATACTTTGTTTTGTTTTCCGTGTCTTTTGTTTGGTGGTGAACCGTCTTGGTCAAAGCACGGAATAAGAGACTTAATTTATCTTAGTGCTAAAATTAGTAAACATGAAAATTCCGAAGGGCATTTGAAAAATATATTTAGTCTAAGAATGTTAGGAAAAAATAACATTTAGAATGTTTTAGATTCATCATATAGAAAAGCAATTCAACAACACAATGAAAAGGTAACAAAAAATAGGCATGTGTTAAATTTAATAATAAATTGCATTAGATTTTGTGGCGCGTTTGAACTGGCACTTCGGGGTCATGATGAACAGCAAACGTCGAATAACAAGGGCATTTTTCGGGAATTGATCAATTTTTCGGCAGAATTGGATAAATCGCTCAGAGATCACATCGAAGCAGCACCGGTTTTTAAGGGATTATCATAAACGATACAGAATGAGCTGCTTGATGCAATGTTGAACGTGTATCATGAACAAGTTGCCAGTGAAATTAAAGCAACCGACTTCATATCTGTGATAGCTGATGAAACCACAGATGTGTCCAATCAGTTTCAGTTGGTGGTTGTTTTAAGATATATTGTGAACGCGAGACCGGTCGAAAGATTTTGGAAATTTCTTCTGCCTAGTGGACATGATGCTAATTCTTTATCTGCCTCCATCCTTAACGAAATTAGTTTGCTTGTTGATGACCCAGAAAAACTGATTGCACAGAGCTATGATGGGGCAGCAGTTATGAGTGGTGCTATTAACGGCGTGCAAAGACATGTCCAAGACCAGTATCCAAGGGCTAATTTTGTACATTGTTATGCACATCAGACAAATCTAATTATGTCACATGCTACATCGATCAGTAGTAATTGCAGAATTTTTTTTGCCAATCTGACGGGATTATGTACATTTTTCTCCACTTCGCCACAACGAGCTGCAAGATTGGAAGAATTCCTTCAGAGAAAAAGCTTACCTCGTTCTTCAAAAATAAGATGGAACTTCAATTCTAGGACAGTGAATACAATATATGAGCACCGAGAAAAAATAATTGAAGCTCTAGAACAAATCGAGGGAGAAGCTAGTTTACAAACTACCATTCATCAAGCTAGTGCCAATTTGCGAATTTTAGAGGAGGAAAATTTTATCTATTGGTTAACTTTCTTTCATAAAATTATGCCACATGTGGACATATTGTTTAATCAATTACAAAACGTCAATACAGATGCATTAAAAATCAAGAATAAATTAGATAATTTTGAACGTGCTATTGGAAAAATTCGAACCGAAATCGCTGACAGATAATCAGTTGGTTAAACAAAATGACCCAGAACTGACTCCTCGACCATCAAAGCGGCGAAGAGTAACTGATGGTAGCCAAAGGAGGGAAATTGAAAGTGATTATTATATTATTGAAGTGTGTGATATTATTTTGCTAGAAATATAAACTAGATTGCGGTATACAGGGTATATAAGCAAACTTAATTTCTTTTAAACAGTTCTCCTCTTTTCAAAAAAAATTTCCGGAAGATTGCCTTAAAGAAGCGTAAAATTTTATCCATGCCTCAATGAAAGCAGACTACGAACTGAATTAAGCGTTCTATATTCTAGAGAAGAATTTAGGCAAAATATAGAAGTCGGTGCTGTAGGTCTGCTAGGTCTTCTGCTGGATGGATTAAGCGACACCTTTAATGAAGTTGTTACGCTTTTAAAAATTGTCATTACAATCCCAATGACAACGTCCGAAGCGGAACGCCAGTTTTCGCGGTTGAAGAGAATAAAAACTTTCCTGAGAAATACAATGAAAGAAGAGAGATTAAATGCCCTTACTATGTTATCTTGTGAAAAAGAATGTATAAATGATTTCCCAAACTTTAATGAAAAAGTGATAGAACTGTTCTGCAAGTCAAAGACACGTAAAATGGACTTCGTTTATCGTCAGATGTAATTAAACTGTGTAGTGTAATATTTACTATTCCCTCAAAACAAACTCTAAAATGAACAGTACCTGTTTGGAACAGTACGTCGGTGAAATTTATAAGGATTGGGTAAGCGTTTTCGTATTACACTTTTCAATTTTGAAATTATGCACTCCCTATGTGAACCACCCCGAGCCGCCACTGATGTAACCTGTAACTAATCACAAGTCTGTTTAACTGATAAATCTGTATGAAGTTTTAGCCAATTTAAGCTTCGAGTTTACTGAAATTGTCTAATTGTAGAAGCTGCATCTTTAAGGTAAGTAACTATAATCTATTTATTTCCAAGAGTTGTGAATGGGACAAAATTCAGTGCTTTGAATGGAACGCCATTCAAGACGCTGTACAGCGATTCAAATTGTTAAAGTAACTCGACAAAAATAGTATGGCATCCTAATTTTATTCTGAACTTACTGCAAATGAGAATTAATGAATATTAAATCTCATAATCCTAATTTTAAATTAAGTATTCTTGAAGCAACAAGCAACGAAAAAAAATAATTACAAAAGTCTTTTTATACCTATTTATTGCTTTTAGATTTATGATGGTCGGCAAGGGCAAGAAAATTGTTAAGAGTATTTCCTGGCTTCATGGCAGCAGTCGTAAAAGATGTGTGTAACAATAAACTATTCGTCGTGCAAGTGACAAATATAATATGTCAAAATCAGCACTGCATCAAGCAGTAAAAGGTGCTAGAAGACTTTCTGAAAACAACCGTAAGTAACATGGATTTCTCTTTTAAGTTACCAACGTTGCTACAGCAGTAAATCCACGTTCAGCTAAATAGGAAGATGGGAATCAGAAATCCTTGAACAATTGATCATAATCCTGGGTACAGTTGCAAAATCGACTTCTGCAGCCAAAATTCTTGGTTGCCATTCTTGAATTTAATTTTTAATTCCTCATTTGTCGTCAGTTCTATTAGTTCTTCTTTTAACTGGGATGATCCTGCTGTGTTGACATTTGAAAAAGGATCCAAAACCCAGTCTGGTCTGTCTCCATGTTTAAAATGTTCTGGAATCATTTCTTGAAATCACTGTGGAGCTTTTCCAAGTGTTGACAGTTAAACAAGCATGAATTCGCGTCTGCCGATATTTCTTGTGTATAACAGCAATTTGGACACGAAAGCAGCAACGCTATTTTTGTCTTAATCAAGTTTAAGTCGTCGCCTTGAAGTTAGAGATTGACATCGTTAAACAATTTATACAGGTCTGTCAAGTACGCAATATCGTTCTTTGATGAGATAAAGTTGTCGCGCAATTCCGTATCTTTGTTTCCTAGGAATTCTATCACAGACCCAAACAGATTGTAAAATCGAATCAAACAAGTACCTTTTGACAGCCAGCGCACCTCTGTGTGAAGCAGTAATCGGTTTAAATCTTCATCATTGGCAATGCAAAGCTGACTAAATAATCTGTCATTCAACGAGTTACTTGTTATTTTATTAACTGCTCTCATAACATATTGCAGTGATGTATGGACGCGTTCATTCAGATTTTTCGCAACCAAATGCTGGCGATGAATTACGCAATGCACAGCAAGCCCGTCAGGATCTTTATTTTTTAAGCACGCTATAAAGCCTTTGTGAAGCCATGTCATAGCCGGTGCGCCATCCGTAGCAACTGACAGAATATTATTAAAAGGAATTTCCTTTTCGTCACAAAACTTTTCCAGTGTATTAAATATGGTTTCTCCTTTTGTATCTGTTTCCAAATTGATAGCAAACAATAGTTTGTGACATATTTTCTCATCTTTGATAAACCTCACGTATGACAATAACAATGGTTCATTGGTTGGTAACGTGGACTCATCCAGCTGAATTGAAAATTGACAAGTCTGAAGATGATTGCACAATGATTCTTCAGTGTTTTCAGCCATCTCATCAATTCGTCTTTGCACAGAACTATTGCTCAAAGGAATTTTTCGGATATCTGCAGCTGGTTTATGGAGCACAGTGGTTATTACTTCTTTTACTGCTGGTAAAATTAAATCTTCCCCAATAGTATGTGGTTTGCCTGTTTTAGCAATCAACTATGACATATTGTACGAAGCTCGAAGTCCGTCATCGTCTTGCTTAGAAGCTGATGAAAAAAATTTGATATAGTTGGCTGAATTTCGTACTTCTTTTTCATGTCTTGAAAATAGGTCACATCTTTGTCTTTCTTATCCGGGTGTATTTTATTAAAATGATCTTGAAAACGTTTTTTGACAAATAAGGCACATTGGCGATGATGGATTTGTGGGATTTTCGATAAATCCGTATTTAATATAATCCATACTATACTGCCGTCTCCTCTTTTTTGCTTCCGACATGGTTTTTACTTTACAAATCCGTGAGTAGTAGAAGTGAAAAGATCAAATCTTACAACCCTGTCATTAATTGCGCGCGACAATGCTAATGAAAATAAAATGAACAATCACTGCCTTTATATAGGTTGGAGACATATTACACGCATCGATAGGAATAAGATAAACATGCAGTGACTCGTTTATAACACCCGACGCGGGGGCAACGATGATGCGGAAACAGAGTGCGCGTTAGAATGTTAGAACAAGCGCAGATAATACTGTCAATTCTTGCAGAATTGCAAAAAGCACGTTATTTAACAAAAACTTGTTATGACTGAATTGCTACAAGCATATTTTTTGCTATTTTTTATTAACAGGCTTTTGTTAACTTTATCTGTATTTATATATGAGAAAGTTCACGTGAAATTGTCTTTTTAGACTATATTTTTTTAATCTGCGCACGCCCCTCCGTGCCATCTCAACGCCCCCTAATTTTCTCTGGGTCTTCTACTGCTGCCCTGAAATTCTCAAACGCCCACAAGGGGGCGTTATCGCCCACGTTGAGAACCTATGCGTTAGAGCAAGAAAGTGCGTTGGTAGAATATTTAATTACAGCATCCAAAATGTGCTATGAAATTGGACACACAGGACACCGGCAACTTGCATATGCAATATGCTCAAAAACTGCAAATTTCCTATCCAGCGAAATGGGATGTTGAATCTAAAGCAGGACTGGACTGGCTAAAACATTTCAAAGCCAGACATAAGTCATTGTTGTCTTTAAGAAAGTCAGAGAAAACGAGTTTAAGCCGAGCAACTGCCTTTAATTCAACGAATATTGATAAATTTTTTAATAACTTGGAGCAAGTTATGGAAAAACATAAATTTTCGACAAGTGATGAAACTGGACTTCTTACGGTCACAGATCCGCCGAAAGTTCTTTGTCAAAGAGGTTTAAAACAAGTCGGCCAGGCTACATCGGCAGAAAGGGGAACCTTGGTAACAATGCTGAATTTCATATGTGCCAATGGGAATACTATTCCACCAGCCTTTGTCTTTCCGAGGGTATATTTTAAAGATTTCAT
This sequence comes from Melolontha melolontha, assembly GCA_935421215.2. Classification (NCBI taxonomy): domain Eukaryota; kingdom Metazoa; phylum Arthropoda; class Insecta; order Coleoptera; family Scarabaeidae; genus Melolontha; species Melolontha melolontha. The sequence goes on from OW285238.1 coordinate 15,929,560, forward strand.
GTTGCATGATGCTCCACCAGGGAGTCTTAGACTCGCTAATAAAACAGAATGAATAACGGAGAACAACTTTTTCTTAGCTTTTCAGCATTTTGTAAAATATACAAAGCTAATTAAGGAAGAACCGATGTTGCTACTGTTAGATAATCACGAATATCATATTAGTTTGGAAGTGATAAATTATGCTAAGAGCCATCACGTGGTTTTATTAACGTTTGCCCCACATTGCAGCCGCAAGCTGCAACCGCTAGATGTCTGTCTATGGGCCTTTTAAAACTGATTTCAAAAGCGCCCAAAGTGAATGGATGCTATCAAACCCAGGAGAGATATTCGATATTTATCAAATTGCAGCAACTGCAAACAAAGCATATATAAATGCATTTACCTCAAAAAACATTACATTTTTACATCGACAGGGATACATTCACTTAATCGCCATGTATTCCAAGAATGTGATTTCTTATCTTCATTCGTGACGGATCATGAGGCACTCTCAGCAGCTATTCCAGGACCCTCTAAACACACATTCCAAATCCGATAAAAATTCCATATTTGTGACGCCCGAATCAGTGAGACCGTACCCAAAAGCCCCAGAAAGAAAAGTTCAGCAATGTAGAAAAAGAGAAACCACTAAGATTTTAACTGATGTCCCATAAGTGAATAGAATTGAAGAACAGCATAATGCAAAACTTTTAAAAAACTTGGAAAGGGAAGCAAACGGAAAATTTTTGAAGAAAGCAGCGACTCAGACGTTGAAAACTTTGAACTTCAAGAATCTGATCAATGTGCCATGGAGCGTGATAATGGAAGCGATGTTGATGATAATTATGAAGCTTTAACCTTAAAAGAAAACGATTTTGTCTTAGTAGACTTTTCGACAAAAAAGAACAAGCTCTCTTAGGATGCATTCATGATTGTGACTTTCAAGTAAAATTTTTAAGACGATTTTTGAAATCACAAAGTGTCTGTTATATATTTCAATCATTAGATATGCTTCTATAGTTCTTTCAATCAAGTTAGTACGACCTGCGGAATAAATGTTTTTTAATGCCGAAGACGACCGTTCTACTTCTAATGCTGTTATATTTGCATATTTAAAATAATCTTCGAAACAACTGAATGGATTTTTAGACGCACCTTCACAAATTTGTCTTAATATGAAAAAGTTGGAATCTGTCTAAAACACTTTCAAATTTTTCTTTTACCTACTATTTTTTTTGCATTTTTTTTTGCAGCGTACAATTGTACGTGAACATCATCTATAATTTGAAGAGAATCCTCTAACTACATCGAAACATTTTGTAATTTTTCTATTCCCTCGGCTAGTCCGAAGTAATTGAATACAAGTCCGGCATTTCTGTTATAAAGTTTGTTAAGTGTCCGACATTGGTCTTTTTGCGATGTATGTAACTGCGACATTTTTATAACAAACGTAGAACTATGAAATAGTACTACTACGGCGGCATACATGTATATACAACAGATCTCGTACCGAGTCGATGGAATACTATCACCGCCGGCGTCTCACCACCTATTTTCAATCCTACACCACTGCCTGTTGGCACTATTAGCCAGCTCTAGTTATAAGAAAAAAGAAAAATGAGTGATAAATAAAGACAGACACTTAGGTAGGCAAACAGCGACGTCAGTGCGTTGGGTTTATATTGAAATAAAAGTGCGCGTTCAGAAAAATGCTTTGAGTTCGAATTAGACCTACGCGTATTCGCAAATACGTCTATAAACAACTTCACACTATGATAGCTGTTCACGTACATACAGATAGCACATGAAGCACTGGTAAAGTGAGTCTAGAGCACTGCATGCTATCTTACTTAGGCGCACGATGTGTGGTTACGTCATTCGTATACAGAGACGAATGTTCTTTGATGCGGAAACTTAAAACCGACACTGAATGCATCCGCCACTGGTGTCCGAATGCCAAACACTGTGGAACAATTACGAATACACTGCACACACATCACTACTTGATGTGTAGAGGTACCATTAGGCAAATGTATTTAGTTCTTTTTTGTGAAACAGACTACAAATACATATTTTTAAATATTTAGAAGTTTAAACAAATACTAATATACAGGGTGTCATATGACGTGACCGCCACAACTTAAGGATGTCTTACTGAAGCAATTTCAAGTTCAAAATGTCTAATGAACATATGCCCAAAACTCTTTCCTAACTGAGCTACCACCATTGAAGTTAGCAACTTAGTTGCCCGTTATGTTCGCTATTTATCACTCATTTTTACTTCTTGTAACTAACACTTAATAATAAATAATATAAAAAATAATGGAGGACTTAGATATATTAAATAACGGCATAACAAGAGAAAGTTTTAAATGGTAATAAAAAAAAACTGTAAATTACAATATAATAGGGGCGCGACATATTTCAAACGCAGGTGACGTCACGTAGTCACATGACTTGAAACACATTTCGAGCATTGCATAATACTGTTTACCAAATTTTTAAATAGAACAAAATAAATAGATATCGTTTATATGTTAGATGTTTACTATCCTTAATGTAGTACAGTGCGATCAAAAATGGCTGATTGGGTTGGTATACCTGTAAAATTAGTATTAAAGTAAAATAATTTTTCAATTATATTTAATTGCAAATTATTTGTTTGCAATTATGTAAATGCGCGCGCACGCACGTTCCGTGCACGAAAATCTCAACAAAACACTCGGTTTGCCATGGATAAATATAAGATGACAGATAATGTTTGACAGCACACAGTCTTGTAAATTTGATAAGGTAGAAATATCTCTCTGCTTGAAATTGCGAATTGTCAGCTTTTTCAGACCGCACTGTATCTAATGAATTCATAATTAAATATAAAATACAGTAGAAGCTCTCTTAACCGACCATGACGGGACCGGGCCATAGGTCGGATAACCAAAAAGTCGGTTAAACCGAAAATCGGCAAAAACTAGCAGTTAGCTTCGAAACAATCCATCACTAGTTAAAACCACTCCCAGAAAGAAAAAAAACCTAAGTTGACATTATGTATTTCTATTAAGAGATATATTTTACGATCTATAAACAAGAAAGTAGTACATACATATACATATGTATATAATTAACAATCACTCACATGACAATTAATATTGCAAATAACACACAAAAAAATCTGTGATTTTCTTTTGTTTTTTGTGTTCCATTGTTTTCTTGAATGCGTAGTCACGCCACTTTTTAATAAACATTACATCTACCGCTGTTGATGCATTTAGTTGCTCAATGTATGCTGCAGTCAGTTGTAGAGCAATTCTCGCATCAGCATGACTAACAGTGTTGCCTTCTTCTTCAATTTCAACCTCCTCGTCTTCTTGATTTTCGTTCAAAACAGCCTGTACGATTTCTTCATCTGTCAAATGTTCATTGGTAAAGTCATCATCAGCTCCAACAACCCATTCTTGACAATCCTGCAGTCGAATATCATTCAATTCAGGGAGTTGTTGCAAGTCGTTCAACAAAGATGCAATGTCATCTGGCTGGTCCAAAAGGGTTTCATCAGGATTAGAACTGGAATCAATCATTTTGTCTATGTTAGGCCATGCTTTTCTCCAAGATTTTACGAATGTTGAACTTTGTATTTCATTAAAAGCTTTTGCCACCATCAAAATAACGTCTTTTATGTTTATGCCTTTCAAAGCATCGATTAGGCCTTTGTTCTCTAACTCCATTTTAGCCAAGATTTCTGGAAGTAGTTTTTTCCTGTAGCGCCTCTTAAGACATTCGATCACTCCTTGATCCATTGGTTGGATGATACTTGTTACATTTGGTGGAAGAAAAAGACATTTTATTCCAGGCTCCTTTTCACTCTGAATGTTTTCAGGATGTGTTGGTGCATTATCCAACACCAAAATTGCCTTGACTGGCAACTTCAAGCTTGTTAAATGTTTTGCGACATTAGGACAAAATTCATTGATAAACCAATCTTTAAACACGTACGCGTCCATCCACGCTGCTCTTTGATTTTTATAGCATACTGGAAGTGAAGAAACGTTAACGTTTTTGAATGCTCGAGGTTTCTTAGCCTTTCCGATTACGAGCAGGGGGACTTTATGAGTTCCAGAGGCATTATAACAAACAGCAATAGTAATTCTCTCTTTGTTCATTTTGAATCCAGCAGCTGATTTCTCATTACTGGCAGCAAATGTTTTTACAGGCAATCGCTTAAAATTTAGTCCGGTCTCATCCATATTGTAGACCTGTTCGGGCAGTAATTCTTCCTCTTTAATTAGTTTTTGTAATTTATTTTTCCATTCATCTGCTGCAATTGGATCAGCTGACAGTTTTTCACCGCACACACTTAAAACATGTACACCGTGACGTTTCTTTCAGTGTGCCAACCAGCCATCGCTCGCACAAAAATTTCCTCCATTCTCAAACTTGACATGCAGTATCTCAGCCTTTTCTTTTAAAATCGGACCACTTATAGGCGTACCTTTGCGACGCTCTTGCATAAACCATAACCATAACGCATCGTCTACCTGTTCATTGATAGGTTTCTTTAAAGTACATCTACTCGAGAGTACTTTATCAGACTCGATTTGAGTGCAATAATCTTGAATGGATTTCTTGTTTCGGCGCCAGTCTTTTACGGTTGTCACTCCAACACCGAATTCGTCACTAATTGATTTTACAGAATGACCTTTTTCAAGCCGCTCAATGGCATTTAACTTGTCCTTCATTGACACTACAACACGTTTTCGTTTTATTTCACTCATTTTGAAGAGTTCACTACAACAGTATGGTTAAGTTTGTAACACGCACAAAAACTACGATGTATAGACTCTAATGCGGCAGCGAGAGTTCGTCTGACTCATTAGTGGTAAAGGTACATCTGGTTGGTGACTTGTAGTCGGCAACGGAAATGAAATCTAAATGTCTTCTAGGAAAGGGTCGGTTAAAGGATAGTCGGTTAAGAGGGCGTCTACTGTTAATTCTAAGCGTAGTGAAAAAGTTTATGCAACTTAAAATACAAACCTGAAAAGATGTAAAAACTTGGTCATAAAATATCCATATGCTCTCTAAGGTTTTGCTATCAAATATACATACCACAACAAACATTATATAAGGAACTCCGAATAGCAATATGAGTGTCAATGTCGAGCGCATTAATCGACTGCAAAAGAATTTCATAGCATTTACTGATACGCCTTGGAAATTTACTTTCAAAAATAGTACCCACCTATATTTACTTTTCTTTTGCTGAATATTCATTGAACTAATCTTCGTGCAAAGTACTTTAGCAATTGTTATAAATAGGAAGAAGTTTATCTAAAAATGGAAAATATTTTTATATTTTTAAGATGGAATAAATTTGAAAAGCAAAATGAGGTTCATTCTTAAATAAACTTACAATAACTGATAGTTCTATAGGAGTTTGAATTACTTTTGAAATGGTAGTGTTATCTGACGTTGTCCAGCACATTTTGTTATCGAATTTTGCGCGCAGAATTATCCAGGGGATAATAAATAATAAAGGTAAGCCTGAAATATAAGAAAACGCAAATTAATTTGTAAAGTAAAGATTATCTATACTTACCCCATCCTAAGCAGTAGTAAATCGTTACGCGATGGTTATCAGAAAATAAGTTTAAATATATTAGATTGTGTAAATATATCCCTTCCATTAAAATTAACATATAATTCGCTAGAATAAAATAATTTTGGAGAATTACGACAGCTTTACATTCCCAACTCTAAAACATATTAACGTTGTTAGTAATACATATACAGATTGTTTCATAAATGATACGTAAATACGAAATGCTACGGCAACGTTATTTAGTTTATTATTTCTCTAGAAAAATGACCCCAATGGAAAAAATCTTGGGGATTTAAATATGCAATGAGTCCTCTACGATTATTCCAGCAATTTGGGAATGTTTCGTTTAAAAACCTTCTAACATTAAGGGCATAGTGAGGTGTACTCCATCTTGTTGGGACCAAACATTTACAGGTAATTCCTCATATTCCTCAAGATTAGGAACAACTTGATCACGTGAAAGATCTAAATATCTCTATCCAGTTATATACATATATAACCATAACCATACATATAATAACCATGACAAAAAGAGAAAAGGAAAAAGTGATAGTAGCTGAGAGGAAAATCACTAGAACAATATTAGCCCCAACATGAACAGCATATGAGGAATAATTAAAGAGAAAAGATTGAGATGGCTAGGACACGTGTGGACCAGCGACCCAGAAGATGTAATAAATGTAATAATAGAAAGGGAAACAGCAAACAAGGGACGTAGAGGTAGACCAAGATACAAGAAGTGAAGGATGGCCTAAAGAAGATTGGAGTAAGACACCTAGAAAACGAAGCCTGAGATCCAGAAAAAATTGCACAACATATGTAGAGAAATCAAAAAATTATAGGAAATAGATCATCCCCAAGAATTTAGATCTAGAAAGCTTTATTAAGCGGCGCTATCTCACTCGGGGCGTTAAGCCATACATAGTTACCTGCAACAAGTTGCATACGAAAAAAGGGTTTCGTGATCTGTTTGTCAGCCTTACCGTGCCCCATGACAACTTAATCGTCGAAATACTCTGATGAAAAAGATAACTTCTTTTGGATTTAGTGATATTAATAATAATAATAACTTTATTAGCAACTGCTATACAAGCTGTCCTGTATCGTTATGTTCAAATTTTAGAAGTGTAAAGTAGACTTCATTTCAAGTAACAAAAACGCAAAACTTGTATATCCATTTTTATTTATTTCAAAGTTACAGATCTATTAATGTGATTGTCAGATCATGAAAAAAAATGTAATCCTAAAGTCAATACAAACTGATTTTATTTAAAAAAAAGTTATACGATTCAATAACAGGCCTGTGATTGTTAACGTCGCATAATAAAATGTTATCCTAAATTAAATAAACACGTGTTTGTAGTGCATACAGTAATTTCTACAAAAATCTACAAAAAAAGTGTACTGGAAATTGATTTATAATAAAGAAGGTTCTTATTTATTTCGTAAGTGCTGAACCATGAATACCATACAATAATTACATATGTTTAGATGACTGTTAACGTTGCGTTTTTTAATAAAGGATTACATTACGTTTCAGTTCATACAACAGCTTATTAGTGAGTGGACACGTTTTCTTTATTCAAAATGCCTTACCGATTTTCTTCTCAAGAGTATGTGGACATGCATTTTGTGTATGGCTACTGTAACGGCAGTGCACGTCAAGCAGTTATTGAATACCGACATCAGTTTCGCGATAGGCGCATTCCTCATTACAGAACGTTTCTGGAAGTACACAGACAATTTCGGGAATGCGGACTGCGTGATTATCTTTTCGACCGAGGAGTAAATTTGCCAGCAGACTTAGGGGAAGAAGCAGTAGCTATTGTTACAAGGAATCCAACTCTCAGTGTACTCGAATCGCTAGACAACTAGGCAGTGGCGGCTCTTGATGACGTTCGATGTGAGCTGCCGCCCGGATGAGACTGCTTCGTTTAAGCTTTCATATATACAGAGAAGCAAGTAACCGTACCGAAATCTTCCGAAATAGTTCGAAGTTGTCTCATCCGTGCAGCAGCGCACATCGTACGTCATCAAGAGCCGCCACTGTAACTAGGAGTGCCACGATCGACAGTTTGGCGAATTTTAAAACGAGAGAGTTTATATCCATATCACTATCGCAGGGGACACGGTTTGCTTGAGGCAGACCACTAAGTTCGTCTAGTTTATTCTACCTGGATATTAAGACAGACGCGGCTTCATTTTAATGTCTGTAGAACAGTCCTCTGGACAGATTAATCTACGTTCACGAGAAGTGGTGTTACAAATCTGAGAAACCTGCACAGGTAGTCATCAGAAAATCCAAAAGCTATACGTCCATCTAAATTTCAACATGAATTTTCTATTAACGTTTGGGCGGCCCTAATCGAAGACTTGTTGATTGGTCCTGTCGTTCTTCCTGGGGGGTTAAATGCGGACAATTACCTTCAATTTCCTATTGACGAACTGACAGGTCTTTTAGAGAATGCCTCACTGAATGTTCGACGAGACATGTGGTTTCATATGGATGGACCATCACATTTCGGAATTGCTGTCCGAAATTGGGTTAACGTCAATTATTCAAGATGGATTGGTCGAGGTGGTCCTGTTGCATGGCCACCCAGATCACCCGATCTTAATCCCCTTGACTTTTATTTATGGGGGTAAGTAGTTATACTATGCCGGTTCTGGCCCAAAATCCCATGTATTTTCTTATGGAGGTTCATTTTGCCCTTTTTCAATTTGGACACACTAATCCGGGACACCTCTATATACAGTCGTAGATCTGTAAACAGATCTATGAATGTATATAGAGGGTGTCCCACTGAATGTTCGCGGGGGGGTGAGTTTTACATAGGGGTGAGAAGCTTGCAAGGCGGTTATTATTATAATTTATGCGGGGGGGTGAGTTTTACATAGGGGTGAGAAGCTTGCAAGGCGGTTATCGGCGCTAGCGCGTATGATTTCAGAGGTGATTTCATCTTTATTAGTTCGTTTGCTCCTTTTTCTTCGGACCTGTTCATTCCTGTTTCATATCTATTCAGACTTAATCATTATTAGTTCAGAGATATTTAGAAGAGAGATGACGTCACATATTTAGAATTATTTGATTTTTTTATTTTTAAAAATATCACATTTAAAATTTTTTTATATTTTAATGTCGGGACGTCGAGGAATTGAACTCGGGTCCTTCTAGGTGTAAGACAGACACCTTAACCGTTCGGCCACACCCGAGATGTAAATTGGATATTGTAAAACGCATAAGTAGTCTATTACAAAATGTGGAAACTCAACTTTAAATAACTTAGAGAAATTATTCATTAAATTCGCGTTTAATTTACATATAATTAGTATTAATTATCCCCGTTTAATACTCGATATATTTTACATTTTTCAGCAGATATCAACCGTAATTTTGTGTGTAATATTAGAATTAGAGGTAAATATATCGACACAGGTCATTGAGTAGATATGTGGATTGTTCGATAAACTGCTTTTCATGAAAGATAGTATCTTCCCTCATTTTAAGAGAGGCGATGCTGAATTGATTGTAATTACTCGATTTTTTCTATTTTTAAAAATATCACATTTATATTTTTAATGTCGGGTTGTCGAACTCGGGTCCTTTAGAGTGAGACGCCGGGATTCTATCACGAGACCGCGCTGGGTAATATGAATGGGATATTTTATAAGTTATATATATTATCTAACCTATTACTATAAATTATTTTTCCAAGTTAAATTAGAATTACTATCATAGGTAGATATATCGATCGAGTCTTAATAATCGATAAATTTACGTTTAATTTACATATAATTAGTATTAATTACTCCGTTTAATACTCGATATATTTGACGACCATAATTTTGTGAGTAATAATGCTTAGTTAAAAATAAAACATAATTTCACATAGGATAAAATTTTATTTAGGCAGCATCTATTTTTTAACATAATATACTGTAATATACAGAGCATCTAAGGGTTACAATGCAAGTACATAGATCAAAACAAGTCTATACATGTCTTAACAGATATAGACTCGTAGTTTTGTAGGCAGGAGATCTGTATGGAAGGGACAAAGATATATAAATAATATTTCTACTTTAAAATGTATAGAGTGGTTTTAGGGCGCTTGCGTATATAAAATAGTAAAGCTATCACGTGATCATTATTATCTCATTAAATGAGTATATAGCGGAGTATATGTATATGGAAATCATACAATCAGTGTTCATCGTTGAGTTAAGATGCGATCCGTTCAACAAATTAAATCTTCGCTCTTCAATGCTAATATTGAAAATAATAAAGATGCTCTGGCTTCAGAAATTAAAAAATGTAATTCAACTCTCCGAGTATTAAATAATTCATTGAGTAGTGCTAAAAGTGTTGGAGAAAAACAAAAACTGATAACTACCATTGCTCAAGTAAAGAGCTTCAAACAAATGTATCGAGCTCATCAAATAGCTGGAGGGAGTTACGCACCGAAGAAACGTACTACTGCTTCTTACCACGTTAAATGGGAGGATATCAAATCAGCGTTTCAAAACCGTATTCGAACTGGAGTTATAATTAATCTAAAACATATCGACCCCATATTATTTATGGAAGATGCAGCTATCCTATTTCAACGAAGAATTTCGAATGTGTTAAAGAAGGAAGAAGCCATCAAGGTGAATACAATGTTTTGTGGCGAATTCAAAATACAGAAAGCTGATCAAGAGATTAATGAATTAAAATATTTTAACACTAAAAATATTGCAATTTATCGAGACACCAGTCTAAAAGAATGGTTTGTTAGCTGCATACAGCAGCCAATTCTCGCCAATCTTGAAGAGTTTCAAGAAAGAGACAGCGGTTGGGCATTATCAACAGTCATCAGTCTCCAGGTAAATATTAATAAATTTACGTCTCAACTAGGATCATCCTACATCGAATTACCTTCGCAAATTAAAATTAAAAAAGCTTGCATTAACGTAGAAAATAATGATCAAAAATGCTTCACATGGGCCGTTGTATCCGCGCTATATCCGGTGAGTAAGCACGCGCAAAGAACTACAAAGTATCCAAACCCTTCATCTGTGTTAAATTTAACAGGAATTCAATTTCCAATGACGATGAAACAAATTCCACGGTTTGAAAAACAAAACGATGTATCAATAAATGTTTACATTTTGAAAAAAAAAAATGAAAAATTCATCACCGTACCTACATATCTAACAAAAATGAAACAAACTAAACATGTGAATTTGCTGCTTATTCAAGATTTTTACTATAACGAAGATGAAGTGCATGAGGATAATAATGAATCAACTCCTAGTTATCGCTATGTCTGGATTAAGAACCTATCACGCCTCGTATCCTCACAGCTATCGAAGCATGATAAGAAAAAGTATTTTTGTGATCGCTGTTTACACTACTTTTATACGAAAACCGCTCTCGATAAACATTACGTAGATTGTCAAGAAATGAACTACTGTAAGATCCGATTACCCACGGAAGATGACAAGTTTATTAAATTTAAAAATTTCAAAAATAAAGTGAAAGCACCCTTCATTATTTATGCCGATTTGGAGTGTCTACTTGCACCATGTAAAATTCAAAATAAATATCAAGAACATCTGCCATGCAGCATAGGTTATTACGTAAAGTGCGGCTATGATGAATCATTATCATTTTATAGAAGTTATCGTGGCCAAGATTGTATAGAATGGTTTACTAAGGAACTCAAAGCTTTTGCAGAAGATTTAGAAACAGTATTTTTGTGCCCCATACCCATGGACAAACTAACATCTGATGAACGATATTTGTATGAAAACGCTACAATATGTCATATTTGTGAAAAATCGTTTAGTTCGGATGAAAAGATAAAGGTTAGAGATCACGATCATTTGAATGGAAAATACCGAGGAGCTGCACATCAAGATTGTAATGTAAATTATCAAGATACACATACAGTTCCGGTGGTTTTCCATTACCTAACTGGGTACGACTCACATTTCATCATCAAGAATTTGGCTGAGGACTTAAAGGGACGTATAGATGTTTTGCCGACAACCAAAGAAAAATATATTTCATTCACTAAACATATCGATGAGAATATAATTAAATTTAGATTCATTGATTCTTTTCGATTTATGGCTTCAGGACTCAATACCTTAGCATCATATTTAATAGAATATCCCGAACTTATATCTGAATTTTCTAATCTAAGCGACGAAAAATTGAAATTGTTAACACGAAAAGGAGTATACCCTTACGATTATTTCGACTCAGAAGAGAAATTCAAGGAAGCGAAGCTCCCCGAAAAATCTAAATTCTTCAATCAATTAAACGATCTAGATATTTCAGATGAAGACTATGATCATGCGCAAAAGGTATGGAGTGAATTTAATATCGAAAACTTGGGTGAATATTCAGACCTATATCTGAAGACGGATGTGCTACTATTAGCTTGCATTTTCGAACAATTTAGAAGTAGCTGTCTGAAAACATATGAGCTTGATCCAGGACTTTACTTCACCTTACCCGGATTCGCATGGGATTGTATGTTTAAACATACTAATATAATCTTAGAATTACTGACAGATTTGGATATGATTATGTTTATTGAACGCGGAATCAGAGGAGGGCTCAGCCAATGTTCTTATAGACATCTTAAAGCAAATAATAAATACATGTCGGATTATGATTCTTCCAAACCAGACAAATTTATAATGTATAACGATATCAATAATCAATATGGATGGGCAATGTCTCAATATCTGCCTTATGGAGGATTTCGATGGTTATCTAATGCCGAAAATTTCAATGTTTTAGATATACCCGATGAGAATGATATAGGATATATTTTAGAGGTAGATTTAGAGTATCCGCAAGAACTACATGATTTACACTCAGATTTACCCTTTTGTCCTGAACATCTAGCTGCTCCGGGATCGAAAGAAAAGAAATTAATGGCTACCTTATTCGAAAAAAAACGTTATGTTATTCATTATAAGAATCTAAAACAAGCCTTAAGACATGGTTTAAAGTTAGCTAACATTCATAGAATACTGCAATTTCAACAGCGTACATGGCTGAAATCATACATTGATTTAAACACTAAACTGAGATCATTGGCTATGAACGACTTTGAAAAAAATTTGTTTAAACTGATGAACAACGCTGTTTTCGGGAAGACGATGGAAAATATACGCAAACATAGTATAGTGAAACTAGTAAATAAATGGAAAGGACGATATGGTGCCGAAGCTTTAATTTCAAAGCCTGAATTCAAATCGGCAACTATATTTAATGAGAACTTTGTTGCTGTTGAACTCAACAAAACAGAGATCTATTTTAATAAACCTATCTATGTAGGAATGGCCATATTAGATATTTCTAAAACATCAATCTATGAATTTCACTATGATTATATGAAACCGATGTTTGGGGATAAATGTCAAGCAGCCTACACAGATACTGATTCGATTATCTATTCAATTGAGTGTTCAGATATCTACGATTTAATCCGTCGCGACTGTCATAGACGATTTGATACAAGCGATTATCCTAAGGATAATGTTTATAGTATTCCTCTTGTAAACAAAAAAGTTCTAGGTATGATGAAAGATGAGATGAATGGGAAAATTGTAACAGAATTTGTAGGCTTGAGATCTAAAATGTATGCTATTAGAGTAGAGGGTAAAGATGCAGTAAGGAAAGCTAAAGGGGTTAAGAAGAACATTGTCAAAAATCGAATAAGTTTTGATGATTATATAGAATGTTTGTACAATACTAACGAGAAATATGTGAATCAAAAATTAATTCAATCCGAAAAACATCAAGTGTATAGCAGTAATCAAACGAAAATTGCTCTAAGTCCTCATGATGATAAAAGATACTTAATAAAAGACAGTTGCAGTACATTACCTTGGGGACATCGAGATATTATGTGTATAGAATGAATTATATTTTTAGCTTGTAGATTAATTATTCTATGTATAAGCAAGTTTCTAAACTAATATTGTATATGTATATTGAGGAAAGAAAATATTATGTGTATAGACTGAATTATATTTTTATAGATTAATTATTTTATGTATAAACAAGTTTCTAAGCTAATATTATATATGTATATTGAAAAATAAAATAAAATATTTATTATATATATATATATATATATGTCTATTTAATATCCATACCAACAACCAGATCATGCAGGGGTATTAGAAGATCTATGTTATAGGGGGTAGGAAAGGCTGCAACTTTTAAACATCTCGAAATTCAAACATCCTAATTATACGAATAAAATTTTCATAAGTAATAAATAGAGGGAGGAAAATTATATTTGAAAGTGTTTTTAGCAGGAAATATACATTGTTTATGCAACACATATACTAGCTTTCTCAACTAAACTTTCCCTCATTAAATAAAATAATCAGATGCGGTGAATCGGTATATCCTTAAGTGATTTATAATCGCAAAGACTCCATGAAATTTAAGGTGAATACATAAAGGCTTAAACACAAGGTGTGCTTATTTTATGTAGATTGGAAATTAAGTAGATGATAATATATACACTAGTCAATAGCTTTTACGCAGAATATATAAATTATATCTCGCAACCCATACATAATAATGATTAATCAATATAAAATGTCTTGAAATTAAATATGTTTTAATAATTTTATTAATTACTCTTATTAGATATCAAGCCTTCAGCATTTGGTTGCATAGAAAATCTAAACGTTAAAATATGAATGAGTTTAATATTAGAACTTATATAAAATTGCATATAATATGAACTAAAAGGGAAGAAGAAATAGTTGAAGCTCCATTGTATGCTATCTTCAATTATTTATGGCTGTTAAGCTCATAGAAATTCGGTTCTGTTTATTAACATATTAAGATGTATATAACTATGTAAATTAGAAATAAAAAGAAAATATCAATTCATTTACGTTTTATTTATAAGATATAATATATAGATAATATTAATAAAATCATAATATATTTTTATTGTCTATCCATGAATTGTGTGAGTTGTTCATAGAAGCTGTCTAGTATTGGACGACCGGATATATCCTCAAGTACATATGCTGTTCGATCTCGATGAACGCGCGATAAAACATGTCTAATGATATTGTCCACTTTCCTAATTCTATTTTCAAAAGGGCATCTGTAAGCAGCTACAGCTTTCATGCTATCGTTTTAAATACATGATTTATTAGTAATAATTATACTATTTTTTTCACTATTCCAGTAAGCGGAGCGTATTCTACAACGCAGTCGTGAATGATTAAACAGATGGCAGTAGTATTGTTAGGGAAAGGATTATCTGACTCAAACTCAAGTTTTATGTCTACGGTACCCGCTTTTATGCTCTCTGCTTGTTTAGAAACGTCTAAGACTAAGAAGGGGTAATCAATGAAAGCGTTATAATCTATTAGAGGTTGAGCGATCGTTCTCCCATAATATGAACATTGAAAGGATGTATACATCCTATATGCTAAAGCGTATCGCTTAATATCCATTTGTAAATTCAGATTATTGTAAGGATAGGTCTCAGAGTTTAAGTATAGTTTTATATTACTGATTGACACGTGATCAAATCGACCAGCGTCAGCAGTTAAGTTATCCTTCCTATTTGTTTGGAAGGCTATTATTACGAAGCGCGGTTTCTCTAAATTTGTGCTCGTTTTAACACTCCACACATCTTTTTTATTGCTTCGTAAAGATGGTAGTTCATGCAGATCCCATTTTCTAAATGGCATGTAGATAGGTTTATTAGCGTTTAAAGTTTTTAATAAATTTAGACGAATTGAGTCATCCATAACAATATGTGGAACATGCCATTCGACTTTACTGATATCTATTTTAGCTTTTTTTGTGCCATCTGCTTCAATATTTTTATAACAATTAATATCTAATCGGCTTCGTATCAGTATCAGCTCTTGGGAGGTATAGGCGACCACTTTCCTATAGTCTTCGAAGCATCCGACTATAAACCTTAAGGGAATGCATGCACTAAATGTATCACCTGATAATGTCGGCTGACTTTTATTTTCGAAAGGATACCAACCCGCCATTTGTAGAGACTTGCTCTCATTATCACTTAAAGACAAGAAACCTTTGATGGTAGAAGTTATACCAGGCTTATTACAACGATCTATTTCGATACCATTTATCTCATATCGCAGCTGATCAAACAGAAACGCGTATGCATTATTTATTAGCTCACAAGAGCCAGTCCCATCTATGTTTGGTTTAAATGTACCTTCAATATATATGTAGCTGTCACCTGGAATTGTGTATACATCTTGATTATTTATTGGTATACGTATTTCATCGTTCGCATTGAAATTATTAGCACGAGGGTAATATGTATGATATTCCTCCTTAGTTATCGTTTCGTCGAAGTTTAACTTTGCGTAAATGTCTAACTTTTCCATCGTTAACAACAAATCCCAATGATTGAAGGAATGTTAAATTTATAGGTGTTAGCACGTTAGTCGTTGGAGACTGAATGGTCGCCGTCTGATGATAAGAGAGTTCTTTATATGTTTTGTTAAACTCCAAACCCATTATAATCGCTTTAATTCTAGGCGCACAACGATCTGCTCACCTCGAAAATTTATTGGATCTCCTTCTTGGTCTAGCAACGTTAACGTAATATTGCTAATGTTTTTTGTTGTTGTCGGCAGATAGACTATATTCCTAGGTTCTATATTGATGCTGTAACCGGGTTCTACTGTTGGTGAAAATTCAAATAGTGTGTGAGAGGGACGTGTGTCATAATACGCAGAAGATACTATATTGCACTCGATTCTAATTGTAACGACCTTTATAATCTGTACTGGAAGGTCAGATTCGTAGATCCTTTTAGCATGCAATTTGCTTTTGCTGAATCCTAACATGCGACCGATTGAGTCTTCCTTAGTAAAATCTATAGAAAAAATACTATATATCTCACACCTCAACGTGTTGTTGTTAGGTTTTATAGTTAGTAAACCGCTTTTATCTAATATGTTTTTGTTTGTAGACGGCAATCGGTTTTGTATATAAGTCTCTAAATCACTTATTTCATATGAGCCAGTGGGTATTTCTAACACCTCGTTATCATAATAGAATTTGTTATGTCCCTCATAAACATTTGGTATAGTATTGTAAGTGTGTAGACCTATAAGTCCCAATCCATATTCATATCGATCATCTAATTCAATCGGGGGATAGTAATCTGCAGTAAGCACGTGGTTAGTGCTTTTGAGTGTGAACGTGTTCGACATGATACTGAACTCACTATGTACTCTACATATAGCTATATAGAAATTCTAAACATAAATGTCCACAATTCTTTTCGTTAAACTTCTGATATCGGCGGTGGTTATATTTGATTTCACATTTTTTTAGATATTGAACGAGTTCAAGCGGAGGTGATAAATTTCCATATGAGTCGAAATATTGAACTTTCAGTTTTCTCTTGGAATATGCAACCCAGTGTGTGCCTGGCCCTTCTTTTGAATCAAGATTAACGACTGCACACTCATTGCTTTTTGGTATATTCGGTAAGCTATTTCTCATAAAGACACCTCGGAAGTAGGGTAAATAATCTCCATACTTTAAAATGTCTACGTCCGAGAGAGCTCTGCGTGGCAGTCGATTTAAAAGTTTTTTGCTTCCTTATTTGATTTAAGATATAGTCCCATTCCTCTTTTATATGGCTTCAAAAACATTCCTTCACCTTTTTTCCCCAAAGCAACTTCTTCCATAACCTTATTATGACGTTGCGTCTCTTCTAACACTTTTTGAGATGCTCTAGCTTTATTGACCGCTTGCACAATTCCGGTTACGCCCCCGGTAAGACCACCTAAAGCACTTAAGCCAGCAAATAGAGGTATGAGAGGAATGATACCCCCTGATTTCGGTAGAGGAATAACTCTGGGTGTATTAATATTTGTTTTACCCCCATTCTTCTTTATCGCGATTTTAGCAGAAGCGAGCGCTATTTTAGCTCCATCAACAATATCCTTCAGTTTAGTCTTTTTTAGGGCTACCTTAGCATGATAGACAACTCCTTTTCTAAACGGGATTTTTCTAACGAAGCCTCCTTCTATTCTATTCCGTGTTTTCGCTATAGATGATCTACGCTTAGTCTTAATTCGATTTAACCCCATACCTAATTTTCTTTTAACTTTCATACTGTTTGTGACCAGCCAAGCAGCTGCTTTTTCACCAAAACTTGCGTCCTTGGATTTGACTCGAGTCCACGCTCTTTCTTGCAGTATGTGATCGGCTTGATGGCGTTTTATAGTATCGCTATCCCTCGAATAAGCGATATCGTGTTCTTTACATGCAGCGTCAAGCGGATTAATTCCTTGGTCGCCTCGGGCCATACGCTGTTTCAGTTTCGTACCTGGACCACAGTATTGATATCCGGGTAGATGTAATTCTACTGGTAACTTATTAATGAGTGAATTTAATATACCTCTACCCTCTTTGAATGTAGACATTTGAATGAAACATATATTAATGTATGATCACATTATATAGATTCATTCTTGCGAAATGCGTGTCGTTAAACAGAAGGTAACCTTAAAGGTTCGAAATTTGGACGGTGGTTTGATAGACAATAAATTTAAACGAAGACATGGAGAAATATTACCAAATACTATCAGAGGTATAATATGTGGGCCATCTAACTGCGGAAAAACAAATGCTCTTTTGAGTTTGATTACCGAAGAGAATGGTTTAAAATTTAACAATATCTATGTTTATTCCAAGTCACTTTACCAGTCTAAATATCGATTTCTAGAGGCAGTGATGAATAACGTGAAGGATGTTAAATATTTTAAGTATTCGGAAAACGATAACATCATAGATCCCTGTAAAGCTTTAGAAAACTCTGTTTTTATTTTCGATGATGTTGCTTGCGAGACACAAGATAAAATTAGAACATATTTTTGCATGGGTCGACATAAGTCGATTGATTGTTTCTACTTATGTCAGACGTATACTCGAATACCAAAACATTTAATACGTGATAATGCTAATTTTATTATTTTATTTAAACAGGATGATTTAAATCTTCGACATATATATGCCGATCATGTTAACACTGATATGACTTTTGATAAGTTTAAAGAAGTTTGTGCTGAGTGTTGGAAAAATAATTATGGTTTTCTAACGATAGATAAAGATAGTAATATCGATGAGGGTCGCTATAGAAAAATGTTCGATTGTTATATATATTTGTGAACACAAGCATATTAGTCAATCAGCTAACGATATGCGTATGGTTAAGAAGCATAACAATGGGGGAAGAGCAATCGTCAACCGATATCAGAGATATATGTTGTGATATATATTGGACACTCTGCGAATGTATTTCCTCATTTTTTATAAAGCTTTTCCGCTAGCTATGATCACACTTAATAGTATTAAAGTATGAAAACAGCCTATCTGCCTCAATAGCTGTTTAATATCCGTTCGGACCTGTTCATTCCTGTTCCAGAGCTATCCAATATCTAATATCTTAAAACAGCTCATCTGCTTCAATAACCGTTTAATACCCGTTCAGATTTGTTCATTCCTGTTCTAGAGCTGTATAATATCTGTTTTATATCTATACAGACTTGATCATTATCCGTTCAGACCTGTTCCATATCTGTTTCGGAAGCTGTTCGTTCTCTGTTCAGACCTGTTTAGAAGCTATTCAAACCTGTTCACTATCTGTTTCGGAGCTGCCTGCTATCTGTTTGCGGGACAGTCCTGAGGATGTCGCCGAAGAAAAGGAGCAAACGAAATGATAAAGATGAAATCACCTCTGAAATCATACGCGCTAGCGCTTCAATTAGAAAAAAATATTTAGCATTGAAATTAGGTCGTTCTGAATTTGACGCATTACTAACACACCATTTCAAACCAGTCACTGAACCCCTTAAAAAAGTTTTAGAAAAAACATCAGCACAGACTGAAATAGATCTGAAGAGTAAGATGAAGTCAGAGGATGAAGAGTCTAAACAAAATATAAGAATCCCGAAGATGATATCAAACACAAAGTCACATAGTCTTTCTATGGAGAGTTCCGATAGCCCTTATGAGGGACTTAATATAACTGATCGTAACATTGAAAATTCCGACCTGTATTATTTTCCTAGAATCTACTTGGAAGGATTATTGTCCGATGCTAGCAGAGAATATGATTTAACGTTTGGTGTCCACGTTGATCCTGTGTCGGATAACTTTAAAATGGGTAAATCAAGTTTTACTTCCGATGGTCGTGATTTTGTAATCGATAACGTGCGATATAAGGGGACGCGAGGATTATGCGAGTTGATATTTAAGGTACATCCTAGCGAGTTTACGAGAGATGACAAAGAGCAGTATAGACGAATCTTAAAACAAACTAGTGTACATCATCGTGACTTTGATCCCGAAAAGCAAGTCAAAGGAAGCAGAAGCTATAAATATTCATACATCATTAAACCTTTATTGAATCTAAGCACTTCATCGATGAATCTGGACACATCGTCTACGAGTGGATATATACAGGGGAGTGGCCATGTTGGTGAAGAATTAGTAGTGAGGAATGCTCCCTATCAGTATGTGTACTGGGATGATATAAATGAACTAGTTGATCGACTACGTTTACTCCTAGCATCGAAAACGGCCGGGCACTCTGGACATATAAATGAAATTGCCTCCATTGTTGAAGAGCTCAAGGAATCCGGCGTAATTGTATAATTAATCGAAGCCGAGTATTAATATAGTAGTACGCTATTACTGTTCGTAAAAGCCGGTCAGTTATGAAGAGTATTGATAAATTCGGGCGGCATTTAAACAAAAGTGAAATAAAAAAATCACTCGCACCATATAACCTTCAGTCTATTTTATCTAAAGATATCGAGGGACATTATGATTTTAAAAATAAACGAATACGCAATATTCAGTCGCCTGTAGAAGATAATGATTCTGTGAATATGGCTTATGTTAATAAAAAGATACAAGTTCTTAATGATTATATTAAAAAGATTGAATCTTCATGTGCGAGCAAAACCTTTGTAGATACACAGATCGCAGCGGTTGATGAGATTATCAAAAAGAGTGTATCTGTATGTGCTAACAAAACTTATGTAGATAAAAAGTTTACATCGGTTGATGAGCATATTAGAAAGACTATATCTGCATGCGCAAACAAAACCAATGTAGATAAAAAGTTTATCGCAGTTGAAGATAATTTTAGAAGGAGCTTATCGGTATGTGCAAACAAAACTAATGTAGATAAAAAGTTTACAGCGGTTGATGAGCTACTTAAAAAGATTATATCCTTAGGCGTAAATAAAAGCTATGTGGATAGTAAGTTTAAAGAACTTTTGGAAATTCTAAAATAGAAAACATCACCACTTGCTTGCGCTGTAGATCTATAAAAATTTTGAATCTACGTTGACGCATTAAAACATTTAATGATAGTAATTCTATATGAGCTGTCGAGCTGCGACTTCATTTACACAGATAAAGTTCAGCTGTAAACATCTAAGCTGTATCGATATTAAATATTCTAATAGAGAAATGAGTGAAATTAAACGTGACGTTGTAAACGAACTGCATAAACCTGCTCGTAGATTGTTTACTAGACGACATATTATTATTAAGGGTTTTGACGATTTGTGGCATGCGGATCTCATGGAATTTATCCCCTATGCTAGAGAGAATAGTGGCTATAAATATATTCTTACGGTAGTAGACTGCTTCTCGAAATATCTTTGGACGCAGCCTGTTAAAACTAAGACTGGTCAAGATGTCAGAAACGCAATGGAAATAATCCTTAAAGGGTTGCGACAGCCTAAAAATTTACAGACTGATGCTGGAAAAGAGTTTTATAACAATAAATTCCAAAATCTAATAAAAAATTACGGTATAAATCATTATTCTACATATAGTATAATGAAAGCGTCTATTGCCGAGCGTGTAATTAGAACTATTAAGGAGAAATTGTATAAAGAATTCAGTATGCGAGGTAAATATAAATGGCTAGATATATTACAGACAGTTACCGAGAAGTATAATCATACTATACATAGAAAGATTAAAATGCGACCGTGTGATGTTACCAAGAAGATAGAAAAACGTCTGTTAAAAAGTGTTTATAATAATATAAAAATTAGTGGACTTCGGAAATTTAATGTGGGTGACATCGTTCGTATAAGTAAATATAAAGGAGCATTTGCTAAAGGATTCACCGTGAGCTGGTCTACGGAATTGTTCCGAATAGTTAAAGCAAATATTACAAATCCTTCGACATATATGCTTGAGGATATGTCCGGTCGACCAATACTAGGTAGCTTCTATGAACTGGAATTACAGAAGACTATTCATAGGAATGTGTACCTCGTTGAAAGGATTTTGCGACGGAAGCGTAATAAAGTATACGTGAAGTGGTTGGGGTTGAACAGCTCACACAATTCTTGGATAGACAATAAAAATATATTATGATTTTATTATCATTACCTATATATTATACTTTATATTATACTTTATAAATAAAACATAAATGACTTTATATCTTTTTTATTTTAAATTTACATATTTATATACATCTTAATGTGATATTAAGCAGAACCAACACTTAATTTTTGCTGGTGGAAATCCATCTATATGATCGCCCTGCTCCAGTCGATTATAATGTCTATCACAGAGTAAATAATCCTCTAGATCAGCTCTTTTCTCTATAGGAATCTTGTGCCAGTTTCGTCTTAGGGATTCTGTCTTCACCTTTGTTTGAAGAATATGAAGCGGTATGTGTTGGATTGTCGTTTTAGATATATCATCTAGCATACCGAAATTATTTTCTAAATTTTGTATAACATGAAAAACACTTCATCTTCTTGTTTTGCCATTTCACGCATTATATGTATCGATGCATAATATTTATCAGCATACATTCAAGACGAATGCGAAAATACGACTGAGGTGGTGAACTATTTATCATATCCGTATACAACATAGCCTCCTCCATCACATACAATATCTTTATTGTAATCGAATTCAGGGTACCTATGTATAGGATACTGGATTATATGTGTCTTCGGATATTGTCCATGTAAACTTAACACTCGTGAAGCCTCTATGTCGAAAACATATATATTCTCTAGGTAATCAGCCTCTGGTTCGAGTATTAAATATGTATAGACCTGTTTTGATCTATGTACTTGCATTGTAACCCTTAGATGCTCTGTATATTACAGTATATTATGTTAAAAAATAGATGCTGCCTAAATAAAATTTTATCCTATGTGAAATTATGTTTTATTTTTAACTAAGCATTATTACTCACAAAATTATGGTCGTCAAATATATCGAGTATTAAACGGAGTAATTAATACTAATTATATGTAAATTAAACGTAAATTTATCGATTATTAAGACCCGATCGATATATCTACCTATAATAGTAATTCTAATTTAACTTGGAAAAATAATTTATAATAATTTGGGATAAGTCAGACAATATAGGTAAGTTATAAAAAATTAAATTCTTGGGGACCGTATGGTCTAGCGCCTAAGAAGCCGACTTATGTGAAGCATGGCCCACGTTCGATTCCCGACACTCCGACATTAAAAATATAAAAATTTTAAATATGTTGAACTACAACCGATATCCTGCACACAAAACTATGGTTGTCAAATATATTGAGTATTATATGCAAATTAAACGTAAATTTAACGATTATTAAGACTCGATCGATATATCTACCTATGATAGTAATTCTAATTTAACTTGGAAAAATAATTTATAGTAATAGGTTAGATAATATATATAACTTATAAAATATCCCATTCATATTACCCAGCGCGGTCTCGTGATAGAATCCCGGCGTCTCACTCTAAAGGACCCGAGTTCGACAACCCGACATTAAAAATATAAATGTGATATTTTTAAAAATAGAAAAAATCGAGTAATTACAATCAATTCAGCATCGCCTCTCTTAAAATGAGGGAAGATACTATCTTTCATGAAAAGCAGTTTATCGAACAATCCACATATCTACTCAATGACCTGTGTCGATATATTTACCTCTAATTCTAATATTACACACAAAATTACGGTTGATATCTGCTGAAAAATGTAAAATATATCGAGTATTAAACGGGGATAATTAATACTAATTATATGTAAATTAAACGCGAATTTAATGAATAATTTCTCTAAGTTATTTAAAGTTGAGTTTCCACATTTTGTAATAGACTACTTATGCGTTTTACAATATCCAATTTACATCTCGGGTGTGGCCGAACGGTTAAGGTGTCTGTCTTACACCTAGAAGGACCCGAGTTCAATTCCTCGACGTCCCGACATTAAAATATAAAAAAATTTTAAATGTGATATTTTTAAAAATAAAAAAATCAAATAATTCTAAATATGTGACGTCATCTCTCTTCTAAATATCTCTGAACTAATAATGATTAAGTCTGAATAGATATGAAACAGGAATGAACAGGTCCGAAGAAAAAGGAGCAAACGAACTAATAAAGATGAAATCACCTCTGAAATCATACGCGCTAGCGCCGATAACCGCCTTGCAAGCTTCTCACCCCTATGTAAAACTCACCCCCCCGCATAAATTATAATAATAACCGCCTTGCAAGCTTCTCACCCCTATGTAAAACTCACCCCCCCGCGAACATTCAGTGGGACACCCTCTATATACATTCATAGATCTGTTTACAGATCTACGACTGTATATAGAGGTGTCCCGGATTAGTGTGTCCAAATTGAAAAAGGGCAAAATGAACCTCCATAAGAAAATACATGGGATTTTGGGCCAGAACCGGCATAGTATAACTACTGGGGTACATGAAAAATTTAGTCTACGCGCAAGTTTCGGACACAAGAGAAGAGTTGTTGGATCGTATTCACCTGGCTGCCGAGCAAAGTATGAAATTCGGATAAGTACTTCTTCTGTTAGTTAGAAAAATAATGGAACCATCTTCAGAAGACTTAAACTAAAAGTTTTCCTTAACATATTCTATCACAAGGATCTTAAATCTACTCAAACTAGTCTGGATTTCATGTGCGTAGGTAAACTATATATATATATATATATATATATATATATATATATATATATATATATATATAAGTGTTTAGATAATTTCTTAGCCGTTTATTAAATATATCAATTGATAAATTATTGGAGTTTTTCGGCTTTTATATGAAATATTTCATATAAAAGCTGAAAAACTCCAATAATTTATCAATTGTTATATATATATATATATATATATATAGTAAACCTAATCAGTAGGCGATTAAAGGTCTGTATATTACTTCAAAATATATGTATTTAAAAAAAATCCTGTCATTCATATTTTGTATTCTCTTGAAAAAGGCGTATACAGCCGAAACATGTAGAGTTTTTTAAATACATATATTTTGAAGTAATATACAGACCTTTAATCGCCTACTGATTAGGTTTACCATATCATACCAAGGTCACGAAGTTATTATATATATATATA
Source organism: Melolontha melolontha (assembly GCA_935421215.2). Classification (NCBI taxonomy): domain Eukaryota; kingdom Metazoa; phylum Arthropoda; class Insecta; order Coleoptera; family Scarabaeidae; genus Melolontha; species Melolontha melolontha. Next base: position 15,954,612 of record OW285238.1, read on the forward strand.
TATATATATATATATATACAGGCTGATTCATTTTCGGCCCTCACCATGGGGATCTCTCTTATTATTGGAGATAGAGTATAGGTTTAAATTTGGCAAAGTTGTTAAATTTTGTGTTTGTTATAAATCCGTAAAGAAAATAGACCTGTGACAAATGACCTTCGTTATTTAAAAAAAGAACGCGAAAACCCCATTTTCTTCTTTTACCTGTAGCACCGACATTTGGCCTTGTAGAGAAAAAATAAAAACACATCCTTGTGGCCATTTCTAAACCTCTATCCAGTGGTGTACTCTAAATTTTTATACGACGTTTCGTTTCTTTCTAGCCATAACAACTATCTAATTTCTTATAGGCGCCATATTGGATTTAGACATCTTCAGAAAGAGTTTTTTTTTCTGATTTCAACCATGTACCACATGCTGACTATAGTTTTTGACATTAGGTTTTATTTGAAAGAATAAATTATAAGATTAAATAAGGTAGCCTTTGGAATTTCAATCTGTCAAACATTTCATTTATTCATTAATAATACAAAAATGTCATACACTAACGAAGAGAAACGAGATATGATAAGTTTTTTTATTCTTCGAAACGAAATTCAACAGTAGCGAGTACAAGATAACAAAAACATTAATAAAAATACATAGAAAAGTAAACAATAAACAATTACAGTAAATGTTCAATTATCTGGCCATCTTCGGTAATCCACAATTGGGCACGCCTTCTGGCATTTTGAACTGCCCTTTGTATAGTTCTTCTAGGAACTGCATCGAAGGCATTCTGAAGTCTGTCTCGTAATTCTTCAATGTTTTGTGGCGCATCTACTTTATAAATATTATTTTTAACATATTCCCATAAAAAAAAATCTAGCGGACTTAAATCAGGTGATCTCGCAGGCCATTCAACAACTCCCCTATTTCCAATCCAACGGTTTGCAAACTCTTGATTTAAGAAATTTCTAACAACAGCTGCATTGTGTGCTGGTGCGCCATCTTGTTGCCACCATAAATATTGTAATTGATTTAATGGGATATTGCCATCAAGATAGTCAGATACGTATGTACGTAAAATGTTTAAATATCTTTCTCCATTTAAATGTTCTTCATACATAACTGGTCCTAAGAGACGATTTGCCAAAATACCCATCCAAACGTTTATTCCAAAACGATGTTGTGGTCTTCTAGCCCTGTTTTGTGGGGGATTTTGTACTGCCCAATAGTGCTCCGTATTTCTGTTGAACATTCCAGAATTTGTAAATTTTGTTTCATCTGACTAGATGATTTTGCTTAAAAAATTTTCGTCATTTTCTATCCTTCCCATTAACCAATTACAATATTCTAGCCTTCTCAAATTATCTCCAGGCAGTAAAGAGTGACTAACATGGATCCTGTATGGTTTAAACCTACTTTTATGTAAAGTTCTCCAAACACTGGACTGGCACAAATTTAATTCTGACGCTACTTCGCGTGTAGAAATTGATGGATTATTATTTATCTATAAAAATACAAGATTAACATGAAATTTGAAAACACGCTTTTAATTTACCATTTGTAAAATATCTTGTCGATTTCCATTTAAATTCTTGTTGTCTTGACCATTACGCGGCTTAGTAAACGATCCATTCTCGACCAAATTTCTGTCGAGATCTAGAAAAATGGTACGATGAGGCTGTTGTCGTTCTGGATATAATTGTAGATATTTTGTACTCCCTACTGTTGAATTTCGGTTCGAAGAATAAAAAATACTTATCATATCTCGTTTCTCTTCGTTAGTGTATGACATTTTTGTATTATTAATGAACAATAAATGAAATGTTTGACAGATTGAAATTCCATGACTACCTTATTTAATCTTATAATTTATTCTTTCAAATAAAACCTAATGTCAAAAACTTTAGTCAGCATGTGGTACATGGTTGAAATCAGAAAAAAAGCTCTTTCTGAAGATGTCTAAATCCAATATGGCGCCTATAAGAATTTAAATAGTTGATGATGGCCAGAAAGAAACGAAACGTCGTATAAAAATTTAGAGTAGACCACAGGATAGAGGTTTAGAAATGGCCACAAGGATGTGTTTTTATATTTTCTCTACAAGGCCAAATGTCGGTGCTACAGGTAAAAGAAAATTGGGTTTTCGCGTTTTATTTTTAAATAACGAAGGTTATTTGTCACAGGTCTATTTTCTTTACGGATTTACAACAAACAAAAAATTTAACAACTTTGCCAAATTTAAACCTATACTCTATCTCCAACAATAAGCGAGATCCCCATGGTGAAGGCCGAAAATGAATCAGCCTGTATATATATATATATATATATATATATATATATATATGTATATATATAATATATATATATTGTCTTATAGTATACAATGAACGAAAAAGTTGTTAAATAAATCGCATACTTCATGAGTTCTGACGCGATCACCAAAACGAATCATGATCAGAATTTCAATATGTTCTTTTCAGGTAATTGAACATATTTTTGTGTGTATGTATCAAGGAGGTTCGAGCTTGCGTGGAAAGCTAAAACATCTGCTCTTTTATAGTTTAATTTAACTATTTTTTCGTTACCTGCAGTTTTCGCTATCATTTATTAGTACCTATGTCAAAATATCACGTTTTATATTTTTTATCATTTAAATTTAGAATCCAAGGGTGCTTTAATGATTAGAAAATAATCCATCTTATTGTTTTGTTTTATTACCTATTATACTTACGTAATGCTGTTTGGTAAAATGTCCTTTTCCATCAATATAGACAATATCGGAAGGCAACGCAACACCATTTACAAATAGAAATTCCTTAATTAAGTACATAATTATTCTTAGAATAAATGAGGTAAATAAGTGCATGTGTAATTTATTTCTGGCGCATTGTAACTTTCTGCTTGTTGGAAACATATAATAGTATATGATCAATCAAGTAAATATCACAAAATTTACCTAATGGATAAAAATATAGACATAGCAATCAATAATACTAGCAGTGAACACCAATATCCCACGTGTGTTATTCCTTTCATAATTGGTAGCCATTGGTAATTTGCCGTTGAATTATCCTCGTTACGGTCGAATTCAATAATAAAATTTCCTGAATCGTGTAATGCCCAACATTGAGTATAATTTGTCCACGGTTGTCCTGTTTTGTTACTAATATACCATTTACCAGATGACTCGCAGAATTTTGAAGCATTTTGCTGAAACGAAAATTAAGAAACATATTTTAATTTATACGTTAAATTGATTAAATTATTAAGATATTTTAATTACCGACGTATTTTTTTAAATGAAATTAATTGTGAATAAACTTTTATAAAAAGCTAAAACTAAATAGGCATATACCGTGTGTCCTTGAAATAAAAAGACAACTTATGATAAATTGAAAGATTAAATTATATAGAATATACTGACTGTCCCGTAAAAAACGCCAACATTCATAATTACGTTATTTATTGTCCGGTTTTATTTAAACAAAAAGTAAATTTAATAGCATCAAAAACACTATAAGATAGCAGTGTTTTATTTGTTTTCAATTGTTTTCATTAATGTCAAACGACAGTCAAGTTTTTTATTTTAAATGGCAACATATATATTTTTGGCTATATTCGGATTGGATTTTTTTTTCTGAATTCAACGATGTATAACATGTTTATTTTTGATAAACGTTTATTGCAAAGAAAAAACTTTATAAATTTCATCTTTGTCTTCCATTATTTATAAATATTCGAATGTGTCATGAAACATTGGAAATGTAAGTATTATAAATATTATTATAAGAAACAAAACACTTTACAATAAATGTTGAAATTGCCCGCCACCTTGTTCAACACAGATCGCACATCTCCTAATTACTCCAAAGGTCGCATTTAAAAGACAAGCGGCAGGTACTTCTTGACAAGTGTTAATAATTCTTTGTCTTAAAATGTCAACATTTTCTGGAGTTGTTAAATAAACTCGATCTTGTAGATAAGCCCACAACCAAAAATCGAGGGGCGTAAGATCCGGTGAACGCGCAGGCCACTCGATAGGACCGGATGTTCCTATCCACCTATTTCCAAATTGGGTGTTCTACAAATCAGTATTTACTCTGGCGTTGTGCGCGGGAGCCCCATCTTGCTGAAAAAATATTCTATTTAAATTTGCCAAAGGTAATTCATCTAAAAAGTTTTGGAGATTTTCGTGTAATAAAGTGTAGTATTTTTCTTGATTTAAGCAACCATCTATGAAAAATGGCCCAATTAATTGATCACCTAAAATGCCACACCAAACATTTACGTTTAAATGTCTTTGAAAATTATTTTCAATTACAAATCTCGGATTGTCTGCACTCCACTGTCGATGTATGTTTCTATTAAAAATACCGTTGTTGCTAAAAGTGCATTCATCAGACCAAATTATCCTTCTGTAAAAATTCGGGTCTTGTTCTAATGCATTTAAATAAAAACGACAAAACTGGATTCTTCGGCCAGGATCATTTTGTTCTAATGCATGAACTTTTCGAGCTATGTACGGTTTAAGTTTGTGTTTTCTTAAAATACCATGAACTGTAGTTTTTGATACCCCAATATTATGTGCAATTTCGCGAATCGAAGTTCGTGAATTTTGCTGTACTGCAAGAAGAACATCTAATTCCTTATCTTCGGAGAATTTCCGTTTTTGTGTTTTTGGTTTGGTAAATGATCCATAATTTCTTAAATTCTTTTCAATTCTCTGAAATATTTTCGAACCTGGAACTTCTCTGTCCGGAAAACGAGCACTGTACCGACGAACTGCTTGAAGGCGATTTTTATTACAATCAAAGAACACTTGTAACATGTCCGTTAATTCATTGTTATTCATTTTTAACGAAAATACGCTTTTTGTTGCGGCAAAACGTTCAAACAGGATAATACAGAAAACTTAATAAAGTCAAACTGACACTTAAGGCACATTGACATAATGCTAGTGGACTCGGCCAAGTCTACTATAATGAAAGATGAAATTTATAAAGTTTTTTTTTTATTTTTTATTATTAGGAGATGTGCGATATGTGTTAAACAAGGTGGCGGGCAATTTCAACATTTATTGTAAAGTGTTTTGTTTCTTATAATAATATTTATAATACTTACATTTCAAATGTTTCATGACACATTCGAATATTTATAAATAATGGAAGACAAAGATGAAATTTATAAAGTTTTTTTTTTGCAATAAACGTTTATCAAAAATAAACATGTTATACATCGTTGAATTCAGAAAAAAAAATACAATCCGAATATAGCCAAAAATATATATGTTGCCATTTAAAATAAAAAACTTGACTGTCGTTTGACATTAATGAAAACAATTGAAAACAAATAAAACACTGCTATCTTATAGTGTTTTTGATGCTATTAAATTTACTTTTTGTTTAAATAAAACCGGACAATAAATAACGGAATTATGAATGTTGGCGTTTTTTACGGGACAGTCTGTATATACCCAAAATTCCCTCTCATAAGCGAGAAAAAAAATAACCAAGATATTTAAAAAAATCGTGTACGCTACTGAATATATCATAAATACTATCGTACTTGAAACTTAAAGGTGACCCACAATTACAAAATTAATAGTCTTGCTATTGTATATCTCGCTTCAAGTTCATTCTGTTGTCGATTGTTACAATTTTTCGATTAAAGGTAATAGATTGTAACTTAAATACACGTAAAGCATACATCTTGCATGTTCTTTCAATATATCAGCTTTAAGCATTTACGAGTATAAATTTATATAAATAAACAGCGACTCAGGTTATTGAACCCCATAAGAAAAGTTATGGGTTGTGTTTATAAACATTGCCGTCTTTGAATACAATGGGGTATTCTAATTCTGATATTCCTATTGAATTTCTGTTTCTCTAACAAAGAAAAACAATTTCGCAATACACATGAAATTTTAGTATGATTTTTAAAATTGGTTTGTAAATAAATCTAACACACTTCTTAATTTTTAATTACATATTTAGTTACATGTATTAAAAACCTGATTTTGTACGAGATATTGACCACTACTCAAATAATTCCATATAATTTTTACAAAATTGCTTTATTGGTGAATTAATTTTTACATCACCAAAAAACAATTGAACTGGAGATAATGTATAATGTAAACTTATGGAAAAAATTATAAATTACATTGAATTAAAAATTCAGGAATAAAACGATATTATTAGAAATCTTAAAAAATTCTAAAAATAATAACAATTGGAACGAAATAAAAGTTAATAACGCATGACACCTCCCCTGTATTCGCCGTGGTAAGCTCACTTCTTGGTGAATATTATCCCACTCGAAAAGAACGGCTTATTCCAATTCCTAGAGATTAATAGGAGCTGAAAAATAGGAATTTAAATGTGGACTTCGTGGTAGCCAGTTCATGACTTAAATATTGACCTCTTGTAATCCAAAGTTAGAGATCTGGGCCCTCGCACTATCTTGCATGAAAACAAAATTGTTCCTTATAAATGGTGCAAAAGACATTACATCGTCCGGAATAATGTTCTTTCATCGAAGAAGTATCAGCATTCATTAATCTTTGGCGAATAGGGATTAACTCTGCGCAGGCGTCAAAGCAAATACCACCCCAGAACATTCTTGATTCACCTCCAAAGGGCTCCCTTTGGAGATTGTGCAGTCAGGATATTTTTCTCCAGTTCATCGCCATACTCTTTCGCGACCATCTGGTAATTTTTAACTTACTCTAGTCTCGTTCGAAATCAAAACTCACTTCCAATCTGCATGATTTCTGGCAAATCTCAAACGTTGTACTCTAAGTAATGGTCTAACTGCAGGACTCCTACTATTCAATCTAACTTCCCTCAACCTTCTCCTTACAGTTAAAGCAGAAATTCTGACATTTCTGACTGCTTCGAGCTAGTTACTGAGTTCTGTGTTTGTTAGTCGCCCATCTGAATTAAATAGGAAAATTTATATTCTTGCAGATGTACCACATTCATTTGAAAATGTAAAAAATATGTTAACGACAAACAAATTTATTAGAATTTCTGATGAAATTAAAGATAAGAAGAATCCAACAAATATTGTGTCATCACAACATAAAATATATGAATTTGTAAGGCATCAATAAAATATGTGTTTTAAGCTTGTTCCAAAGCTAACTCAAGAAGATTTGCCTTCTCACTTTAAAAATATGAATATGTCTACATCAACACATTCATCTTAACCATTAGTCTTAAATCATGATGTAAGCAGCTCACACTTGTGAGTTGTTTTCTACCTTGATTATGTCTTCTCGAGTGCGATCGGGTTTCCCTAGATCTTCTAACCTTCTACAGGCTGTCGAATGATTAACGACTCAGCAAATTATCTACATAACGATTTGTACGTCCTTCTAACAAAGTTGAAACCCTTACACATTCATCATGGTTAATTGATGTGCTTGGTTTATGATTTTAAATTTTAATTTTATTAATAGAGATGGCAAATTCCGCACACATGCCAGCGGCGTACGCATGCAATTTAATTTAAATTATAAGAAAAAAATTATAAAACATGCACCGCGTTATATACACGACACGACTGCATACTAATTTGCAATTCAAGGTTCCTTTCATTCGCACGGCTAGCTGCCGATATCAAACCCGATAACGTCCGAAATATCTCCGGGTATGAATGTGGCATCAATATCCCGTCTCTATTTATTAACCTAAATTCTATACACGCAAAAAAAATAACAATAATAATTTAAAATTAATAAATGTAACTTCAACGACTCAAAAAATCTGTTTAATAAAACTTGAGATTAACTCTGCTTTTTTTCACCAGAAATGTCAAAATTACTTTGCAGAGAGATAAAGCTACTAAATTATGTTTAGATAAAATCAAAAATTTTTATAAAATACAAAAATCATAGAAAATATATCAGAATTATTGGGTGGTGCGTTAATTTTGAACATGCATTATATGTATGTATAATAGGCATTATACAAGCCTTTGAAATATTATAAAATTAGTTTTTGCTGTCCGAAATATGTTTTCAACTAATTTATGTCTTTTTAATTTTCTTTCTGTCCCCACGAACCAGTTGAAAGTATTATTAAATATCTACGAAATATATCCAGCTATACCTAATTATTTTTGTACTTAAATTCTTATTTATCGCAAATAATTCACGGTGTGGATATAAAATAACGATCGTATGCATTGAAGTCGTACAACCGCCAGCTATGTAGCGTGATCTCTTCTCTTTCGATTGGCGTCCCTGCCGAGTCTGTAGACATAATAGTCAAGATCTATTGATTGTTTTGTCGGAAAAATGATGTGTTTTAATAGAGCAACGAATTGTGAAATTTCATATCAAACTTGGAAAAACCGCTACTGTTATTCCTATTTTAAAAGAAGTATGTTTATCACACGCGCGGATATTTGAGTAGTTTAAACGTTTCCAAGATGGCGAAGAAGACGTCGAAGAAGGCCCACACCCTTCCACTTCAAAAACGGATGAAAATATTTAAAAAATCCATAATCTGACCCGATTCCACTGTTCACGCAATTGCTTAAACTATACGAATTGACAAAGAATGTTTAAGGCAAATTTTACATAAGTATATCTAACTAAATTAAGAGAACTTTGTAGAATGTATTAAGTATAAACATTTCACAGTTACCAAGTTATAAATTAGGGAATGTGAGAAATTGGCTGCAGTTTTGATTAACTGATCCAAACAGATAAAGTCTAACCAAAATCTGGTCAATTAATATAATAATAATAAAAAAAAAAAACTGTAACTGTAAACATTAATAAGAATTAAGATAAAAAGTTGGATGGATAAGGGAAAACCGAAAAATTACGACTTGCTCAACATTTCATAGACTAATAAAGCTAATGACAAAAAAAAATTAAAAAACAACATATTTCGTATATGAATAGCAAACAAAACACAACACTTAGAAATTGCCGAACACCGGTAATCCCAGTATCAGGAGAACATAATCTTAAGAATGTAGTTTCTGTTCATAACATCGATATGTTTTCATAAAATAATATTGGCGAACTAGTATTTCTGTTTACCAAAGCAGTTCTTTCATATTGCTCTATATTTATCTATTTTATCATTTTATCTATTATTTAAAAAAGGACGCACATTTTCAAATCCAACCTTAAACTTGGGTAAGCATTGATTAAATTTTGGAAATTAATGTTATATAACATCATATTTTAATTTAATGTTATTATTTATATTATCAAATAAATTAATTATTAATATTAATAATATATTTCCTGACAAGCATGAAAACAATATGTGCTACCATCTAGCGATTAAACACAGGTATCTTTAGTATTTACTTCAACAATATAGATGGCAGTCCAAGAACTCTTCTGTGTTAAAGGTTTTTTTTATTATTTATTACTGTTTATTGACTTTACAATATCTTTTAATTAGCTATTTCTTTTGTGGAAATATATTAAAAATATAGCGTTTGCATGTATATCTAATTCCCCTTGCGAAATAATAAATTATTTTTTCAATTTTTATTTTTGAGTTTAATCTATTGCTTTATTGGTGTTATAAGAGTAAATTTATATACAATATATAACAATTATCAATAGAATTGTAAATTTTATGTCGACTATGTATAATAACATTAATAACTTAATTTTATACGTTGGGCTTGACGTATTTGGAAAATTTTACTTATAGAATTTAACTTTGTCGCGCGGAGTTAGCAAAGAGGTTTGAACTATGGATTTGAGTGTTTTTGTCAGGAGAGGATCAGAAGATTCTTTTTATAGTAGATAAATTATGTTGGTTTAATTAATTATACTGTTATACAATAAGAATATCCAAACAAATTAAAATTTATCGAATAGCATATTTTTATTTTTTTAGTTTGTATAAATATATTTTATCTTTATCTTACATATATATACGGTCGTCCAAATTTAAAATGGTGTGGGAGCCAAAGTATTGCAATTTGGAACTTTATGATTAATGCTATTTAAAGTTGAAAATTGTTTAAACCTGTAAGTTAATAAGAACGACCAGGGTAGGTACTTAATCCTCTCCTGGTAGGTGAATATCCGTGACGGATGATTAGGGCTGTATGTGCCTTCTTTTTAACGAACGAGAAATGTGAATTAATTTACATTTATAATTTATAACGATATCGTTATAAGCACCGGTTACAGTTCAATTTTCGCTCTGACAACGATTTTTAAATGAAACCTAACTTCGTAACTTTTCAGAATCGTTGCAAAACGTTTAAATAGTTCTAAGTCCTCAAGTAGCGGAAGTTATTATTTAGACAAGTAACATCATCATTTCATTCTTTTAATTATTTTCATTGCAGTTATTGAAATAATTTGTAATGAATAGAAGTAAGTAGGTAATAACTTGCAAGTTTTGGCAGAGCTAGAACAAAAATGAGTAGATTTATAGTACATATATTAAAACACAAGTTTCATAAGCAGCAATTTGTCGCACGAGAATTCTGCATTTTTTACATTAATAAATTGAAATGATTTAATTTGAAAGTTAGAGTTTTATTTTTATATAAAATATGCAGTTGGTCCCATTGATACCGAAATATTATTTATTAATTTTCGTTAAACGTTACCTATTTGATATTTTATTTAAAAATATAAATATGAGTGACATAGAAACTAATATATCTTGTACACTGCCTGACATACAAAATCCGTACATTAACATATTATCAATGTAAGCCAGGCTTATTAAATTTGATAACTTGACTTGTTTTTATTTGACTTGTCAAATTTGACTTAAGTTATAGGGTATTAGCAATGTATGTGTAACCAATGTGTAACCAATGTGTAATAACTAATAAGTATATCTAATCTATGGTGTAACCTATGAAGTTTATAAGTGAGAGTCTCGTTTACGAAACTAAAAAACTCTAATTTTATGCTCATAAGAATTCTACGGGCTTTATATTTCGCGTAGTGTCTACCCTTGTCTGTGTAGCATTTTTTGTGTAAACTGACGGACAAAAACTGTCCGACTCATTTGGACGTTTAACAATATTTTAACAAAATTAACATGTTGTAAATCAGTTTTTAAGTTTTGAAGATTATTGAGATGCAAAATGTCTGTGTAGGTATATTATCTGTCATATGGATCTATTTAAATATTTTATTTATAACCTACAACAGTTCGTATGCTATTTTTGAAAGATCGATAACCCATTTTACAATGCAAAAAAATGAGTCGGACAGTTTTTTTTGTTCGCCAGTTTACATATATCATTTCTGTCAAATGTACTTAAATTTTTAAAATCAAATAACATCTATACGGGTACACTACCCAACATATAAAACCCGTACACTAACATATTATGTAAGCCAAGCTTATCATAATTGACATGTCTTATCTGACTTAAGTTATAGGTATAATATTAATGTATAGGTCTTTCACGATAACATATGAGGATATGAGTAATGTGATAAATAGTTACAAAACAGGGTTGACGAATCTATATTGCTTTGAGTCAGCTGTTGTTAGTAAACAATCTGTGAGGTTACATTTATGTCATTTTAAAATATTTACAACTCCTATTAATATACAAAAAATAAAAATACAAATAAAATCATAAAGTATATGTGAATTTATATGAACTGATCTTATATATAATATTGATTTATAAATAACTTATAAATATGAACTTATTGGTATGACATTTGACAGAATCCAAAATCCAAGTTGGCAACCATGCCCAGTTCTGATAACATAATATATTTACTTAATAGAGAGAATTACTCGGATTATTAGGTATTATTGTAATTTTAATATTACTTAGTCTGAAGTAATTGTCACGTGTCTCGCCTGTTATCGTGAAAGACCTATATGAATAGCCTATGAAGTATACCGTATGAACGCCCGGGAGTGATTGATCTACCACAATGTAGTAAGACGAAGACGAATAGCGAGTTTATGTGGTTAGGGTTGAGAGAGTATATTCAGTCTGTTCTACTGTCTAACTGTACGGGCGTTCCCTTTCTTTATCCAACACATTCTACATACGATCTAAGTACGAATCAAATCATCTCTCTCTAACACATTGAATATCCCTATCAGTCGCTCAAAGTGTTCAAGCAAGCTTGCGACTGGTCATTTAGTTGCTCCTTGTCATCCGTAGGGAGAGTACGTATAGAAATGCTAACAAATGTCCGTCGTAATTTTTATAACCGATTGGGTTACTGCTCGGCTCAAGAGGGTGGTTTATTTGAGCATTTACTAAATAATTAGTTTTTCTTTTTAGAATGTTCTTTTATTTAATAATTAATATTTATTACCAATAAAGGTATTTTAGTTAAATTTAATATTTTATAGGTAGTTTATTTAAGGAAACAATTTATTTATACTGGTAAACACTTTATTTATATTCTTGCAAGAATCGTTATTGTTTTGAAATTTTATGCTATTACAGAATACTTTTTATTTTAATTTTTTTCAATAAGAGTTACGGTTTTGTTTCATAATTTTATATTATTTATGTGTTTTCATTTGAATAAGAATTTTTTAAGTTCAAGCCACAAAGCTATGATGAAACTTATCATTGAATATTTAGCGATGAAAATAGAATTAGAATTATTATTATGCAGTAAACAAAAACTCTGCACTTTACGGCGAATTGTATTTTATGATACTTTCAACTATATTATATCATTTTATTTAAATTTAAATGTTAAATTTAAAGTATTATGGCCGAAGAGACATAAACAAATGTATCCGTTATTGTAGGGACGTTGACAGCCGGCATATGACTAATAGTGCGAAAAGCAACGGTGTAGTCGGATAAAATATCCAAATTCGTACATTAACCATAAATAATATACTACAAATAATTTTGTAGTTTGTTAAACAATTAGTTATTAATTTGGAATATTTATTTTGATACATCATTTATTAATAAACAACCATAACGCTTTCTTGGTTCACCACAATTAAATACGCCCTGTAGGAGTTTAACGTATGTAGCCCCTCCCACTTGCAGTTGGCCAGTCATTACTTATATATCCATCGATCGCTCGACGTTGTGCACACGGTATATGACAGTATTGATATATTTGTTCCATTTACACAACTAAAAAATTCTGATTTTATGCTCATGCAAGAGTTGTACGGGTTTTATATGTTGCGCAGTGTATTTTCTGTGTTTGAACAATGCCAACATTGAAAAATTAAAAAAAGTATCGAAATGAGTTTCATTTCGACACTTTTTTTTAAGTGTTTCGAGTTTCGTAATGAGATATTTGAGGTCATTACGAACGTAAAAAAGCTTGTTACTTGATTTTATTTTATTTTCAATAATATTCGACGGATGCGAAGCATTGCTCATGACAGTCATGACAATATTGAGATAGTGACGATGATCAATGATCATTGATCAATATCATGTATTATTATTAGAACATTTAAATGAATAAGTACAAAAGAAAATACAGGCTTATTTTATAAATTTTATGTCAGGTTGTATTATTTCGAAAAATATTATACGATTTTTTATAGTAACATTGTAATTTTTCTCAATTTTATTGTATTGTATTGCCGTTTAGTTATTAATTTATTTTTACAGTTAAGGTTAGAAATGATAATAAAAATTATGATTACATAACTAATTTCTTACAGAAAAATTGGCTTCGAGAATTAACAAGTCGTCGTAAAAGGTCGCCTTTCATTTGTACGGAAGATATAAGTATCTATAAAATTGAAACAATTCCCAGTATTACAGGAAAAAATATTAAAATCAGTCATCAGAACAAAGTATGTACTTTGTTGTGCTCGTGGGGGTAAATATTTAAAAATAATAGTTTGGTTTCGCAAAAATACATTTTTCCAAGGTTTTGCATTGCTGCAATAATAAATTTAATTTTTCTATTTCCGTTATAATAATATGACTGGGAATTTTTTAGATTAAACATAAACCAAGGATATGAGGTTACTACGAATCTTTTGTACTTATGTACTAAATCGAAAAACAATATTTTGGAGGTTAAAAGTTAAAAAACACGAGCCTGCATGTTAAACGTAAACCAAGGATGCGATGTTCCTACTAGCATATTCTTTTGCATTTATTAAATTGAAAAACAATGTTTCAGAGGTTAAAAGTTAAAATTAGCAAATACAGAACAGAAACAATGTGTCATAATAATAATTGCTTCATAGAGTTTACAAATCTAAAATTCTATACATCATGTGTAAATGTTAATATACCTACATATACGTTGTTATTTTGTGTTTATTGACCAGTATAGGTTAATTATATGTTTCTATGTAATGTAACGGGTGTTCATTTGAAAAGTCAATCTAGTAGCATGTGATTTACTGACAACATTTTGAAGTATGTCGTAAATTAAAATTTACTACTTAACCTACGAAGTCGTATATTTTGACAGTTTCATACATACAAATAAATAACAAATGTGATTGACATGATCAAATGTTATTTAGATTTACGTTTACGGAACAACAAACACTTACTACTTACTAATATACAGTGTGGCCGCCATCGATAGCGCGATGCATGTATTAGTAACTACTGGTCGACTATAATGGGCGTGCCAACTTGAATTGCCACACCGACAGCGGGCGTATTATAAGTTATACGTATAAATGTATTCGTAGGCAAATCAAGTGAAAAGCAGTGTAGGAGGTATTGTGTTCCCGATAGAAGTAAATATTTGCAGTTGTTTGAAGCATCAGATAATCACTGATAACATCTCAGTGAAGTAACTCATCACAGCTTCATAAACAACAACAAAAAAACAAACATACATAAACAGAACTACTAGACTTTAACATAAAAAAACTTCTTAACGAAAATAATATTTAGTATTATAGTAGTATTACACTCTAAAAACTTAACAATAATAAAATACTTAAAAATAAAATATTTACTTCTTAAATGAACGATATTTATTAGTGCGTAAAATCTTTTGAGCCGTTGTTTTACAGATACCTAATTCGCGGGCAATTTGTCGAGACGACATAGTGGGATTTACTTCGACTAAAGCACATACTCGAATTTTTATATCACTTATATTCTTATCCGGAACAACTTTATTTTTATTAGTTGCTAAAGAAAATGTAGTTTCGAATCGATTAACTGTCCTACGAATGGTGCTTGCATTGGGAATTTGACTTTCAGGGTTATTAGCTGCAAATAAAGCTCGAGTTACTTCCGCGGAATTACCACCGTAAAATTGTTTAATCATAAAGAGTTTTTGCTCCAGTGTATAATACTCCATTTTTTAAATGACCGTTACGTACACCAACAACGCGGTTTATTAAATATTGTGAGCGAGTAGTTCCCCTGACGATATAAACATTGCAACTAACACCCATATGCGGGAGCGACAGCTAATGCGCTTGCGCGGCTACACCGTCTAAATGTGAATTCATTGGACAAATACGACTGCATCATAGGGATATGCGAAATATTAGGCTCTCTTGTAATCCATTGGAACATTGCGTCTACTTCTTTACCGTTCTAACACACGGCCACCTCTGTGTGTTTTGCTTACACTACAGGTTTCCCTATAGTGCAGACGCACGCGCCCACATGGTACATGCCTCTTATTCTATCAAAATTTCAAAGTAACCTAGATTGACTTTTCAAATGAACACACGTTATAGGTACTTGTTCGTAGGTTATTCATTTTTTTTATGGTTAAGTCTGGGAAAAATTAACACATGTGCTCGATATTGCAATAAAATATTCAATAAAACTGAAAGTAACAGACGAAATTCGAAACATGTTAAAACTAACTAAGTTCAAGAAAATCTTCCACACTTTGTCGAAATGTTATTGTTTTGACTATAGAGGAAATAACATTAAATTAAAACTGTCAAGTTTTAACCCTGGGAATCGAGTATGTTTAATAGATCTCAGTTCCCTGTTTTACGTTTGTATTCAACAGGTAGCTCGCTTTTGAACGTGAATTATTTAATTATAAAAAATAAAATAATTTTCTTTTATTTTCTTTTTTATAATAGTTACGTGTTTAAATACTGACAAATTAACATTATTTACAGGCATAGAATCATTTTGATCGCTTTAAATTAAAAAAAATATATAGGTTATAAAAAATTTTTCATGCAAAAATAAGAAGTTTGGGATTGAAGAAAGTGATTCTATCGAAATATCTATAGGTACAGTCGTGGCCAGATAAATGTAGTACAAGCTTTTCTTAATAAATTTTTATGGTGTAAGTTAGTATTTTGACAATTATATGTCAAATCTATTTAAATTTTATTAAACGTCAAGCATATTTTTACGATGGCACGAAAGCTAACCGCAACTGATAAAGTTCGTATATTAATTAAATTACAAGAAGGGTACAGTATTAGGGAAATTGCGCAGCAAATGCAGTTAAATAAAACCACCGTGATGAACGTTAAGAAAAGATGGGAGACTGATGAGAGCATAGACAGAAAGCCGGGTACTGGGCTTAAAAGAATTTCGACTGAACAGCAGAACCATAATCTAGTTCAACATCTCCGAGAACATCCTTTCGATTCAGTGAAAGTAGCAGTTCCGGAGACCATTTTTCCTGGTTCACGTAGAACTGCAAGCAGGAGAATAAGAGATAGCGACATAAGGTCGCGTGTTGCAGACAAAAAAATTCAGGTTAGTGAAGAAAGGAAGCAAGTCAGGCTTTTGTTCGCATTAAATCATATAAACAATGGACCTGAGTTTTTGGAAAATGTAGTTTTCACTGATGAGAAAACATTTCAATCAACAAGAGTAATGGGTCTGTTCGTGTCTACAGACCTGGCGGTACAAGATACGAGGAGCAATATATAGATAATTCAGATCGGCAAGGAAGATTATCTATAAATATTTGGGGATGAATAAGTTACCACAATGTTGGAATGTGTCATAGAATAAATGGGAGATTTAATTCCCAGAATTATATTCATATTTTGGAAAATCTTATGTTACCATCAGGCCAACATGTGTATCCTGAAAATATTTTTATATATCAGCATGACAATTGCCCAGTTCATAGTGCAAACATAGTGTCGCGATGGATGGAAGAGCATAACATTGAGATTTTGCAATGGAGTGCCAAGAGTGCGGACATGAACCCAATAGAAAACGTATGGGCCGAGATGACCAAAAGTATGTCACGTATAATATTTCAAAATCAGGACCAATTGTAGGAAGCAGTTCAAAATGCTTGGCAATCTCTCATTCACAAACCAAATTATTTTAGAAGTTTGGTGGCTTCCATGCCTAGAAGGTTAAGGGCAGTAATTGATGCTGATGGCGGTCCAACAAAATATTAGCTTTTTGTTAAAAAATTTTTATTATTAAAGTTATTTTTCGTATTCCTTAATTCAATTGTAAATTTAAATTTAACTTATTATTATACTTTTAACTTATATTTCTTAACTCAATAATAAAGTAAATATATTCCAATATGATCTGACATTTGATTTTATTATGACAAGTAGCTTAAGCTGAAGCTCGTCTTACAATAATAATATATCAAATTTATGACATATATGAAATTTAAGGTTGTACTACATTTATCTGGCCATGACTGTATATGGACATTTCGCATTAGATAAAATATTATCCCAATTATTGAAATTCTTATGTTTTATTTTGATTCGTATTATTTAATAGGGATCAAAAGCAATTAATAAATATTTTAATTTTCCTGTTTTATTTTAAAGTAATTAACCATGAAATTTCTCAGCCAACAATTATAGTCAAAATATTACTTAGAAATATCAATTTACATTTTTATTGACTATGTGTTTAATATTAATTTTTTACGGCCGTCAACATAATAAATCACTGTGTCTTAATCCATCTTATGTACGGTATTTTTCAGCGGATGTCATAAGTGTTAACGATAACAAAACGTAAGTGTGCATATACGTATCTTTTAACGATTAACGATAAAAATGATTTTGTAATTCTTACATTTAAAATTAACAATAATTTAATTACTATATTTGCAATAATGTAACATAAACCAAGACTGAAAGTTATATGAGTGGAATTAGTTTTCTAATTCAAATTGAGCTGGAAAAAAATCTTTCCTAAAAATATTTCTGTAAGATGCTTGTATGATTATTAATAAAAAGACTTTTCTTCTACTTTGAATTATCACGTTTATTAACTAAAACTATCTATATTTTGTGTTTATAATTCGATTTTTGAAAGTGGAAATTTATACCTAGTCCAGGATATATTTTACTTACCTCGTTTATTTATACACGTTTTGTCTTTAACATTTCGACTATTTATGAACGAATGAGGTCAAAAGTTTAGATGCAGATATTGAACATAACATGCATTAAAATATTGAAAACAATAACTGTAGGTAAGAATTATTTTATACAATAGAATGTAACAGAATTTTGTAAATCATCGCTTAACGCTCGTTGAATTTTACGAATCAAATACTTGATAACATTAATACTCGATTATATTATTTAAACTCGATTAAATTATTTAAAAAAGCCTTACCTTAGAATTATGAATGGGACAGGGTAGT
This sequence comes from Melolontha melolontha, assembly GCA_935421215.2. Taxonomy (NCBI): domain Eukaryota; kingdom Metazoa; phylum Arthropoda; class Insecta; order Coleoptera; family Scarabaeidae; genus Melolontha; species Melolontha melolontha. The sequence goes on from OW285238.1 coordinate 15,973,126, forward strand.
TTAGCAAGTATTCCCGCTTTCGTAGCGGGCCAACATAAAAAACCATCGAAAACCGATTCACAAAAGGGCCCAGATAGAAATGTTATATTTTCAGTTGAACATTTATCTCCTATCTGTACCATTTCAATTAATGTACATCTATACCGTAAGATGTATAGAGCGAAAATGAAAGAAAATATTCTCCAAATTGACTTTCCATTTCTATATTAATTGTAATCTGATATAAATCAACAGATTCCATTATAATAATTTTATGAATTGTTTATTTTGGACGACATGGATCGATTTGGAAAATATTTGATTTCAATATCCATATGATATATGACATTAAGTTAATTATAATTATTATTATTCTAAAAAGAAAAATAATTCTTAGAAAACATGTTCACATTATAATATTGGAAAACAATCCTTAGATCCCGCGCTTTTTAAATGTGTCGTTGGTCATTTTAAATATCGTATGTTAAGGTTAAGTCCGAGATGTTATCTATGTTTTATTTTTAAATAACTATTAAACAATGCCTGAGGTTAAAATTGGAAAAGTATTAAGTTTTAGCAGCGAAGATCCTGTGAGTTGATATAAAATATGTATATAAGTAAAAATTATAAAAAATGTTCCTTCTAGGTTTATATTGCTAATAACATTTTGTCAAATGATACATCAAAAAAATGGAAGTGTCAATCGGCGGGAGAAAAATCAGCAAACCTGGTTTTACAATTAGAGGAAGCCACAATAATTTCTGGTATCGACATTGGAAATGAGCACTCTGCATATGTAGAAGTATTAGTAAGCCGATCTAGCTCAAATGCAGATTTTAAGGTTTTATTGGTAATGTCATCTTTTATGTCACCCTTGGAGGCACGGCAGAGTTCTAATACAAATAGAGTAAGGATGTTTACACATGATGATTTTATAAAACCAGAAAATGATGAAAAATGGGATCAAGTAAAAATTGTTTGTACTCAACCATTTAATCGACATGTACAATATGGTTTATCTTTCATAAAATTTCATACTTCTGGAAGAGATGAAGAAAAACAAAAAGGGAATTACATTGGAAAATTTGCTTTGCGTCCAGAATCCCCAAGTGATATTTCTATTGGAAGTTTATTTGCTAGAAAAAAGGAATTACAAGAAAATAAACCTTTAACAGGTAATATTTTTTAATTTAAGATATTGATTATTGGGAGACTTTATACCTGAAACTATATTTAATAAGATTTCATTGACACAAAAAATAATTATTCATATTTGTATCAAATATTTTTTAGAATCGTATTGAAATCTTGGGAATAAAGGTTTGAACAAAAAATATTTTGTATCATATGTTTTATTTGAATTTACCAAAGTTCAAATTTTAGCTGCAGCAGCTATAAGAACAGCATCATTATCACCTCAACAACTTGCAACAAATTCCAAAAAGATTAAGTTGCCCCACACACCTGTAGGCACTAATAAAGATGTAGATGTGCCTAGTGTATCTCGTAAACGAGATGAAATAATTTATAGTAAAGATGATGATGAACCTAATGAAAAAATTGACTCGATCATAGAGCAAAAGAAGTTAGAAAAAGAAAAAATTGAACAGAAGTTAGAAAAGGAAAAAATGGAAAAGAAGTTGGAAAAAGAAGCCAGAAAAAAAGAACAAAAGGAGAAACTGGCAAATGTAGATACTTCATTAAAAGCTGTTAAACAATCCAAAGAAAGGGAAGATGAACAATCCGCAAAAACAGATAAAAATAGTAACTCTGAAGATGTCAAACCAAGTTCATCTAAAGCTAAAGGAGAAGTTTCAAAGAGAAAATTAAATTTATCAGAAACTATGCCAAAGAAAAAAGCCAAGAAGCAGCTAGCAAAACCATTTCATGAATTACTTAATGGCGTTATTATAGTTATAAGTGGCATTCAAAATCCTGATAGAACAAATATTAGAACTATGGCTGTTTCTATGGGAGCAAAGTATAAGGCAGATTGGGATAGTACATGTACACATTTAATGTAAGTACAGTGATTAATATTATTATTATTAGTAATACGTAAAGTGATTGTCATGAATCAATTAGGCAAGGAAAAATTAATTTGTAATATTTTTTAGAATCACCTCATTTAATATAATAATTAATCATTTTGGATAATTAAATGATTTATTAAATAAACAGAAAGTGTTCTATCAGAGAACTCCTTTTTATCTATCTCTTTTTTTTAGATATATTTTAACATTAGCTTTCTACATTAAATAAAATACCTATGTGGGTGAGTGTAGATATAATAGATAATTTTTTATACATATTTAACAAAGCTATTCGTTTTATATAGCAACAAAATTCATTAATCACAATCATAGCAAAAATCCCAAATGAAGTCATTCTAGTTTACTTAAAATTTATTAGAAGGTCTTTCTTTGGAGACTGTGCTTAAGTAAAAACTTTAAAAAAGGTATACAACCCCTTACCAGATTAATACTCGTATACAGGCTGATTCATTTTCGGCCCTCACCATGGGGATCTCGCTTATTATTGGAGATAGGTTTAAATTTGGCAAAGTTGTTAAATTTTGTGTTTGTTATAAATCCGTAAAGAAAATTGACCTGTGACAAATGACCTTCGTTATTAAAACAAAAAACGCGAAAACCCCATTTTCTTCTTTTACCTGTAGCACCGACATTTGGCCTTGTAGAGAAAATATAAAAACACATCCTTGTGGCCATTTCTAAACCTCTATCCAGTGGTGTACTCTAAATTTTTATACGACGTTTCGTTTCTTTCTGGCCATCATCAACTATCTAATTTCTTATAGGCGCCATATTGGATTTAGACATCTTCAGAAAGAGTTTTTTTTTTCTGATTTCAACCATGTACCACATGCTGACTAAAGTTTTTGACATTAGGTTTTATTTGAAAGAATAAATTATAAGATTAAATAAGGTAGCCATGGAATTTCAATCTGTCAAACATTTCATTTATTGTTCATTAATAATACAAAAATGTCATACACTAACGAAGAGAAACGAGATATGATCAGTATTTTTTATTCTTCGAACCGAAATTCAACAGTAGCGAGTACAAGATATCTACAATTATATCCAGAACGACAACAGCCTCATCGTACCATTTTTCTAGATCTCGACAGAAACTTGGTCGAGAATGGATCGTTTACTAAGCCGCGTAATGGTCAAGACAACAGGAATTTAAATGAAAATCGACAAGATATTTTACAAATGGTAAATTAAAAGCGTGTTTTCAAATTTCATGTTAATCTTGTATTTTTATAGATAAATAATAATCCCTCAATTTCTACACGCGAAGTAGCGTCAGAATTAAATTTGTGCCAGTCCAGAGTTTGGAGAACTTTACATAAAAGTAGGTTTAAACCATACAGGATCCATGTTAGTCACTCTTTACTGCCTGGAGATAATTTGAGAAGGCTAGAATATTGTAATTGGTTAATGGGAAGGATAGAAAATGACGAAAATTTTTTAAGCAAAATCATCTGGTCAGATGAAACAAAATTTACAAATTCTGGAATGTTCAACAGAAATACGGAGCACTGTTGGGCAGTACAAAATCCTCGACAAAACAGGGCTAGAAGACCACAACATCGTTTTGGAATAAACGTTTGGATGGGTATTTTGGCAAATCGTCTCTTAGGACCAGTTATGTATGAAGCACATTTAAATGGAGAAAGATATTTAAACATTTTACGTACATACGTATCTGACTATCTTGACGACAATATCCCATTAATCAATTACAATATTTATGGTGGCAACAAGATGGCGCACTAGCACACAATGCAGCTGTTATTAGAAATTTCTTAAATCACGAGTTTGCAAACCGTTGGATTGGAAATAGGGGAGTTGTTGAATGGCCTGCGAGATCACCTGATTTAAGTCCGCTAGATTTTTTTTTATGGGGATATGTTAAAAATAATATTTATAAAGTAGATGCGCCACAAAACATTGAAGAATTACGAGACAGACTTCAGAATGCCTTCGATGCAGTTCCTAGAAGAACTATACAAAGGGCAGTACAAAATGCCAGAAGGCGTGTCCAATTGTGCATTACCGAAGATAGCCAGATAATTGAACATTTACTGTAATTGTTTATTGTTTACTTTTCTATGTATTTTTTTAAATGTTTTTGTTATCTTGTACTCGCTACTGTTGAATTTCGTTTCGAAGAATAAAAAATACTTATCATATCTCGTTTCTCTTCGTTAGTGTATGACATTTTTGTATTATTAATGAACAATAAATGAAATGTTTGACAGATTGAAATTCCAAAGGCTACCTTATTTAATCTTATAATTTATTCTTTCAAATAAAACCTAATGTCAAAAACTTTAGTCAGCATGTGGTACATGGTTGAAATCAGAAAAAAAAACTCTTTCTGAAGATGTCTAAATCCAATATGGCGCCTATAAGAAATTAGATAGTTGATGATGGCCAGAAAGAAACGAAACGTCGTATAAAAATTTAGAGTACACCACTGGATAGAGGTTTAGAAATGGCCACAAGGATGTGTTTTTATTTTTTCTCTACAAGGCCAAATGTCGGTGCTACAGGTAAAAGAAGAAAATGGGGTTTTCGCGTTTTTTTTTTAAATAACGAAGGTCATTTGTCACAGGTCTATTTTCTTTACGGATTTATAACAAACACAAAATTTAACAACTTTGCCAAATTTAAACCTATACTCTACCTCCAACAATAAGAGAGATCCCCATGGTGAGGGCCGAAAATGAATCAGCCTGTATATTCTAAATACGTACGAGGTGTTTACACAGAAATTCACGGAATTTGAATGTGGCGCGCGAAGTGATAGTAGTACAGCTTCATAGTGTAGATGGTGTGAGTTACGTCTACACTGTGTCCCCGGATCGACGCGGTAATAGGGAAAAAGTTTGAATATCTTTGAGTTGAAATTTTATTTTCAGGGGTTCAGCCCTGCTTGGATAGAAAATAATATGCGACATAATTTTAGTTTAAAAAAATCGAGCATGCTTTCAAAAACGTACAAAAAGGTAATTTTTCCCACCAAGTGCATTTTTTTGTAGGAGATTACGGCAAAATTTTATTAGGAAAAGTTGTTCAGATTGTAAAATTATGCAGGTGTGCAAAATTTCAACAAGATCAGTTTTAGTTAATCGTTTATTAGATATGACTCGAAAAAATAAGTAAAGAAACTCAAAGAATTCACTTCGTTGAAACTAAAATAAAAATATTTACATAATCTGAAATATCCATTCATTCAATCAGTATGCCGCTTTTATTCGCATATTCCTCAAGTTTCGTCCGAAATACATTGAATGCTGCTCGCTCTTATCTCCTCAAGACAAATTGAATTCAGAGCATCTCTAAAGCCCGTATGACACGTACATTAACATTGATAGACGTTGATGATTTATAGCAAAGATCACATATAATGCGCACTATGTACTGTGTCGAAAATTTACTTGATAAATTTTAATGTACGTTAAAATATAGCCCAGTATGTATTGCGCATTATATGTGATATTTGCTATAAATAATCTACGTCTATCAATTTTAATGTACATTAAAATTGGTCGTGTCATACGGGCTTTGTGCGATTTTACATCATTTGGAATACTATTCGAATATTGGAAATTAACATTACCATGGTGGCGCCACGATTGTTGTCAAGATGGCGTCAAATGGAGGTATACCTTTATAGTTTTGTATACATCTTTTTTTAAAGCTCTACTTCATCTGCGTACTCAAACATGTAAGAATATTGTACCGATAATAAAGCTTTTTGACAACCAGTTATTTAACTCGAGCTGTTAAATAAGAACGATGTAGGTGCCAAATCCAATTGTTTTGAATTTGAAGAATTCTTTAGCACAAATCGCTAAATAAAACCTATATACTGTTTGCTATTCTGAATAACTTTGTATACAATAAATTTCTATTGCATATTATTAATGATCTCCAACACATCATGAGTAATTTTAAAATTAAAAAGTACTTCAAATTTTCTTTTAATCTTTATTTTTACATATTAGATGCACCATTTTATTTACAAACTTGTTTCTTAAAGTTGTAATTAAATTATATGAATATACTTTATCAAAAGGCACTGTAATATTGATGTAACTCGAGTCATATGAAAATATAAAGAAGTCGCACTCGTTTAAAATTTAATATGGCCATTGCTAACTGAATTTGCGCATAATATGCATGATTTTTCTTTAGCACTGTTTTATTTTCTTCCGATATCAGATAATTACATGAATCGACGTAATTTATAGCACTTTTATATTTTCTACTGTATGGACATTTTATTTTCTAGTAATTTTTTCGGTATATTATTTTCGAAGATAATGCTATTTGGAGAATATGCTAAATGGGTGATGTTTAGAAAGACAAGTTTGTCGTAAAACAGTAGCGAGAATATAAAATACCAAGGAAGAGATGAAAACACAATACAGTTTTATACACGATAGAACCCAATAAACTACGATAAACAATACAAGTATACCTCTAAAGCTGGTTTCAAAATTTACCGCATGGTGGCGTGTCGAATGTAAATTCGCAATACTATTTGTTTTATCCGACCCCAAAAGAATAATTGTTAGATTAGGGGATCTGGACCGCCACAAAATGTGACCAGCATTGGCTATCCATTTTTCTTGCAAATGTTAATTCAGCCATTCACAAACTCCCGAAGTCGAGTTGGCAGGACAACCGTCGTGTTGAAAATGTGAAAAATCTTGCTACGTATATGGCAGTTCATCCACAAACTAATTCAAAATATTTAAATATGTATGTCGATTAACTCCTCCTTCAATAAGATATTGTTGCCATAACGATAGAAAATTGCACACCTGACGTTAACTTTACTAAAATATTGACGCTTAGAATTTATTACACAATCGGGATTATGTTCAGGCCAATATCGACAACTATATGAAGAAGCCACGCCATTAGTAGTAAAAATCGGTTCGTATGAGAAAATAATATTTTTATGGAAATCTCGATTCTTTCTTTCCCAAAGCAAGACGAAATTTCAACCTTCGGGCTTCATTTAAACGTGTGACAAAATCTGATTTTATATGATTTAACTCTTCTTGCTTTATAAGCGCGTTGCAAATGTGATCTGCTAATGAGTCTGCTCTGACCGCTTTCTTAGTACTGAATTCATTGCTCAACTTCTTCAACCAGTTTGGATGCTATAGATTGGACCAATACTGTGTTTGGAAACTTCACACTAAATTGTCTAATAACCGCTGGAATAGATAATTTACCTATACCATAACACTGAATTAGGTAGATCCGTTCTGGTAGAGTAAGCATAGTATTTGTGATATTTTGCGGTGGTATTAGATCACTTTCAGAGCACAGAAAACACGGTAATTTAGAATTAACTATTTAAGTGCCAAAACGTGATTTTATTTTTATATTCTTATGTCCATAGCAGGCGCGGCTCGTGATGACGTATTTGGGAGTGCAAGTACAATGATGCGAGTGCTTCGTGTATTCTCGTGTACTAACTCTAACGTTTTCTTAGTAAACACCGAAAACACACGAGGCACTCGCATCATTGTACTTGCACTCCCAAATACGTCATCACGAGCCGCGCCTGGTCCATAGAATAGTATGCGTTTTGTAACAGTATCTGAGCAACTTTTCTTAATAACAGTTTCTTGTAGCTTCTACAGAAAAAAAAAAACACTTTATTAGTGTGTAAAATTACCTTTTTATGCATTTTCAAGACTAAAAGTATGGCACAAATTAGTTTCTATCCAAGCAGGGTTGAGTCCCAGAAGATGGAATATTTCAACTCAAAAATTTTCAGACTTTTTTACCTATTCATGCATCGATCCGTAGACACACTGTATACTAAGTCAGTCTGTCAAATGATAAGTTTGCTATAGTCCATGTCACCCTAACTTCGAAGTATTGCTTTTATGAAGATTGCACTCTAGTTGTCAAATTTCTGACTTTAGGGTTATTTACTTAATAGGTTGGCTATAAGTAAGATGGATATTTCAATTTGAAATTGATGTTTACTTTTTAGGTTAACAAACTATCGTAATTCTGTACTTGCAAGACGTACCTACCATTTCATAGAAACTAAAAAAATTAATGCAAAAAGAGGTAAATGTATATAAATAAAGAAATTTAACTTAAATGTGACTTAAAAAAGTACAACTCAAAATAAAAATATTCCCTAGATACAAAGCCCGTCAAATTACTTGGCGACTTAACTAGTGTCAAAAAAAGATAGTTACATACATACGAATCTCTAGAAGCTAATAAGAGAGCGTTATACTCCATAAGATCCAATAATTTGAAGTTAATTTCTGGGTAGCATCTCGTATTTCGACAAGTTAAGTTGTCATCCTTACTAGGAATGACGATGACAACATAATTGTCGAAATACGTATTTAGAAATACGAATATTAATGTGGTATGGGGATTTATACTTTTTTTTTTTAAGTTCTTAAAATTTATTATTTAATTTAGATGCTAGAAATCAAAAAAAATAATTGCAATAAGTCAGTAATGTGGGCCTCTTATAATGTATCGTAACTATTTACTAGATGTGCCTTTGCAAATACACCTAAGTTCAATCACGTTAGAGGAAAAGGTAAAATAGTAACAAAAGCATGGATTGCCGATTGCCATAGCAAGAGGAAGAGATTACCTTGGCGTAGATATGCGTTCGATAAAAGCGACAAGGGTAAAAATGAGAGTGAAGAGGAAATTGTTGAAGAAATAAAGAAAGCATCTGTCAAATCTGATGACGAACATAGGTACGTTTTTCATTTATCTGGGTAAAAAGTAATGCCAAGCCTTTCCCAATATTGCATCTATCTTTGAACACAAAAGAAATAGTTTTGTCGATCAGAAATACTGTTATTTTCCTTTCTACTAAATTAATAGATTAGATTATAGTATTTTTAAAATTGCCTATCTAATCTCTTTAGGATGTTTTTAATGGTAGACTGTAAAAGTTTGGAAAACACGTCTGCATATAGACTTTCCGATGACCAAGTAAAATTTCTAAATGCGGCTAAATTAATAGTACTAGCTTATTTTCAATATAAAATAAAACGCGGGAAATTGCTCTAAATATATTTAGTATTTTATACTAGAAAATTAAATATCAAATATTTAAAAAATGAAAGAAAAAATATTTAGGTAATGTGTTCGTATGATTTATATACATACTAACAAATTCTAAAGACTTTATTTTAATATGCATTGTTGCAGAGAAAATTACATGTTTTAGTGTGGAATAAGCACGTTTTCGAGCTTTAAAATTAAATTCGTGTACTGAATGCATCTACACTAACCAATAGCGTTCTAATTGCCTTTATCTCAACATAATACGAGGGTGGATCAATAAATACCCGTGTTAGGAAAGAAGATGCAAGTTTTTCACAAATTTTTTTTTATTTTTCAACGTAATCACCTTTTGGTACAATACACTTTTCCCAACGTTTCTGCCATTTCTTTAACCCCTCCAAAAAATACGATTTGTCAAACTCTGCAAAATACGCTTCTGTCTCGACGATAACCTCCTCGTTTGAGCTGAATATTTTTCCCCCGAGCCACGTTTTCATGTTGGGGAACAGAAAGAAGTCGCAGGGAGCCAAGTCAGGCGAGTACGGTAGGTGCGGCAGCAATTCGTAGTGCAGTTCATGCAACTTTGCCGCGACAATTCTGGATGAATGTGCTGGTGCATTATCGTGGTGAAACAGCACTTTTTTCTTAGCCAAATGGGGCCGTGTCTCCTTCAATTTTATATCGAATCGGTCCAATAATTCACTGTAGTACTGCCCCGTGACCGTTCTTCCTTTCTGCAAAAAGTCCATGAGGATTATTCCGTTGGAATCCCAAAAAATCGTGGCCATGACCTTTCCGGCCGATGGGACCGTCTTTGCCTTCTTCGGAGCAGATTCACCCCGAAAAATCCATTGTTTTGACTGTCGCTTGGACTCTGGCGTATAATAATGGATCCAGGTTTCATCAACGGTGACGACTCGACGCAAAAACTCCTGCGAATTTCTCTTAAAGAGGTCCAAACACTGCTTCGCCATTGACAACCGTATCCGCTTGTTGTCCACCGTAAGCAATCGCGGCACCCATCGGGCCGACAGCGAGAATCATGTCGTGGACCTTTTCAATGATTTCCTCGGTAACAACATCTGCCGGGCGGCCTGGGCGCTCCTCATCAAAAACAGATGTACGACCACGTTTAAATTCGTTGAACCAATATTTTACGGTTGTCATAGATGGCGAAGGGTCCCCATAGACAGCATCCAACTTCGCTTTTATTTCTTCGCATGTTTTTCCATCCAAAAATAAAAAGCGAATTACGGATCGATATTGCTCTTTTTCCATTTTATCGAGAAACACAAAACACGTGTGATACAACTGGCTGCCAAATAAAAACTAACCTATGAATCAGTCTGAAATTTATTATGGTGTTGTCTGACAGATGGTAGTACACGACGGTAATGCCAACTTCCCTCAGCAGCGCCACCTGTCTTCAAACACGGGTACTTACTGATCTTCCCTCGTACATTGATTTTCTTTTTTTATCTCGCAGCTTTCGTTTCTTGAATAAATGCATTAAATTTTTAAGTTACGTGTAAGTCAGATGAATTCTTCTTATTAGAACATGCAAGATCTAAGTTTCTTTTGTAGTATCTTTTTAAGGAGATATTTTCTTTATTTACAAACTTTCGTTTAGACTACTGGATTCTATCTTTTGACTTCACTAAGTCACTGGCTTAGTAGCAAGTCTACTCCAATAACAACTTGCTACGTTATAATCCTTATCCAAAATATCTAGGAGTAACAATGGATCGAATACTCATATAAAAAACATCTAGAGAAGACCGCAGCTAAAATAAACACTAGAAATAACATAATCCACAAACTCTGCGATATTGTTTGGGGTGCGAATGCATCCACCCTTAAAACGTCAGCTCTGTTTACTCGGTAGCTGCGCTCCAGTCTGGCTAAACAGCTGCTACGCAAAGATGATCGACGTCGAACTGTATGAGACCATGAGAATAATTAGCCGTCGTTTAAAAAGTACACCTCTACCCTGGCTCCGCGTGTTAAGCCATATTGCATCTCCCAACATCCGGAGACAGGAAAGTCTGGTTAGAGAATATAATAAAATAATATCGAATCCTCACCTCCCAGTATACAGTGACCTGTCTGATGCTGGCCTGTACTGAAGTTTAGATCTCCTCCATTACTGCTAACAGAACAATTTATAGCAGAAAATTTCAAACCAAATGATAGGTGGAAAGAGTATTGGGAAGCCTTGAAACCAGCTTACACCGATCTTACCGTACCCTTATCAGAAATGGAGAAGTCTCGGCACGACGGAAGATACTCAATAGAATAAGAACGTCCCACGGCATCAGTCGTGACTAATTCTATAAATGGTGACTGACTGAGACACCGAGTTGCGAATGCGGAGAACCTCACCAGATTAGTCACCGTATTACAACTGAGTGCTTCCTTACAACATATGGATGTGAGACGAGTGATTTCTTTAATCCCATTGACTCCATGTTGGACTGGATCAATGGCATTGATTTTAAAATTTAACTGTTCTGTGTAGATGTAATTCGCTGTCGGTCGTCGCGGTCTTCGCCGGCATTGGATCGGCTTTCCCATGTATAGCAAGCGCCAATTAAGTTGGCGCGAGGAGGGGGTGCGCAGAAGCCGTTTTTAAAAACGTCCACCCCCACTACTCAAGTAATTGTCAGAATACATTTGTCATTGACGTTTGACGGAACATAATGTCTTTGCTAGGGGATCACGCTCAGAGGTTAGAATTATCTGATATTTGATGTAAAACCAAATATAAATCTCCCCACTACTTTTATTCCTGCGCGAACTTACCACTCCTCGCGCCAACTTAATTGGCGTTTGCTATACGTATACATCGTATGTATTCATTCGTTGATTCTCTATGCCTAATGATATTTGACACATACGGTATATATAGAAACAATGTGTATGTGAGATTGAAAGTGAATGGAGAACTACTTTTCTTACAAAACAAAAATGGTTTAGGTTCATTCGGCGTTTTCAAAGAGACCGCAAGGGGGTAAACGACAATAAAATTAAAAGTTATAAAAAAAATTTCGGATCAAACCGGAAAAACTCTACGCCTAATTAACGGCTTGCCAGAAATTAATGCATTCTATAATAATACTAAATCTGGAGTTGATGCTGTGGATGAAAAACCACTAAGTATTCCTGTAGCAGAAGAACGCGACGCTGGCCTATGGCTATATTTTACAGGATCGTAGATATGTGTTCAGTAAATGCATATATCATCCACCAATTTTGTGAAAATTCACATAAAGTAGATGGAGTCGATTTTCTTAAATTATTGGCCAAACAATTGTATGAACCACTACTTCATGAACTATCACAGAAAGCAAATTTACCAAGAGAGCTAAAAAGCCAGTATTTACAGAATTTTGAAAATGACATATGAGGCACCAAATGATGCTCAAGACGTTTTGCCTAGAAACCAGAGGAAGTACTGTTCTGTTTGCGATCCAAAATAAAAAAGAAAAACCGGTTATTTATGTGTTGAATGCAAGCAACCAATTTGTTTGCAATGTTCTAAAAAATTGTGTGTTTCATGCATTCAAAACCTAGAAGAGTCCTAAATATTGCTTTTCTCTATGCGATTTTAGGCCGTTGTCAATTTCTTGCAATTTTAATTTAGAAATAAATGAATTCTCTTTTTTTTTTTTTTTGCAGTTTAGACCTTACGATACATGTTTTCAATACGAAAAGTTACTATCTTTTACTATTTTTTTTTGTAAAATTAAAATCAAAGTAACACTACGTTTATTTGTAATAAAAAAGTTATTTATCAGAATAATTGAAACATACATGAGTAGGTAAACCCCACCAGTTTTGTATAATGCAAAGGTATTTTTAATAATATAAAATATTATTAAAAAATCTGGTGAGAAGAACACAAATGGAAGGGCGTCGTTACTTCACATTGGTTATGTGGACGGGGCGAGATACTTCGGCTGTCTGACAACAGGCAGCGCTGAATTTACTTCTACGCTTGGTCTGGATACTTTCTGTGATGTGGCGATGTGGTTCTTTTTTGTGAATGTGTCTGAAGATATCCTTTCTCCAGCAGGGGCGTACCGATGAGCCTGTAGAAAGGCGAAATACGTATCTACGTCTCTGGGGAGGGATATGTTCGGACACGTTCACAAAAATATTAATAGTGAACCTGTATTTGTGTTCTTCACACCAGATTTTTTAATAATATTTTATATTATTAAAAATACCTTTGTATTATAAAAAAGTTATTGTTTCTAGTTTTATACTTTTTTGGCTTGTTTATTACTAGTAAATATAAAGTTTTGTCCCCTTTTATGTCTTTGATTATTTATACAAGAAAAACTATTTTACATTAAAATTACGATGAAAACACGGTATTTTTATATTGGAGTCCCAGGGACTCCGCAACGCAATTGAGTGTTAAAATTTCCGGCCGCGCCGGTTAAGGGTTAAACTAAAAAAGGTAGAAAGAACCATCTGCAAGAAAATTAACACTAGGAAGGCATCTCTACACTCTGTTCGTTTTCAGTTTGCAGTCACATGATCAATTTTCATTTATTTTTAGTAGTATGAATCTAGTCGGTACTTTTGAGTCAAAAATGTTTAAGTATTTTATAAATATAAAATTGTTATTTCAATACATAATGTTTTCTATTTATTTTCTAAATGTTTTTCCTGTTTAATCAATCGATGTTATTGACCAATGTAATGGTAATGAAATTAGAACGATGCCGTATGACATAACCTAAAATTTTTGAAGTATAAACACAGTAACTTTGGAAGTTTTAAATCTCAAATACGCATATAAAATAATATTCTTTAAAGAAGACAAAGGTACATGTAGAAAATGCAGCTTTTCATGTATTGTAAACAGATGCTTCACTTCTAGCATTAATCGCATTAAATAAATTTGGAATAAGAAATAATCTGGAAATTGCAGAAATCATACGAGAAGAAATTCACTAACATAAATGAATTACAAAGCAATTCAATATAACCAAAAAGTAGAACAGAAAGGTTGGGAAATAAGAAAATAGGAAGCTAAATTTTGATTGTTTCATATGTATAATCAAATTTTTTGCATTAGAAATTAAATAAATAAAAGCTCACCTTGATTATATTGGTATTATTATTTCCAAGAAAATGGTTAATAATAATTACACGAATAATTCATTTGTTTACAAAAACTATAGAGAACTATTAGTATTATGTATAAATTAATTATACAGTTCAATTATTACATTCCTACGCTAAGTAAAACCATTGAAGATATAACTTCATTTGGAATCAGTATGTTAAAAAATTATCATAACTGTTTGTTAAACTTGCTCATATAAAAACTATTCAACTTAATAAAATGCAGATACTTTAATCAATACAATAAATACAAAATAGCGAAATTGTATTATGTATTATTCTATTCTAGTGTTAACAGATATGGATGTGACTGCACAAGTGAGCGCTGATATTTTTTAATGTTATTCTGCATAAGACTATTAAAACCTGATTTTAAAATGCCATACAGCATACTAAACTCAATGAACAACAGTAGTGCAGTATGTGACAAAAGCTATTTTCTTTATCTTCGCAATTTATGTTGGTTGTATCTGCAAACTCTTGAGTTGTTCATATATTAACAGCATATTAGAAAATAGAAGTATGTAGAAATAGCAAATAATTCATCTAATTCATAATCGGTCTAATAAGAAATATTTATTTGAATAAAACATATTTACATGGAAGCTTAAATATATAATCTTTCTAATACAATCATAAAAACACTATCATAGACAGAAAATAATGTTGTCTTGTACTAACATAAAATATGACACCTTTAGTTGCAATTACATATATTAATCTGAATCAGAGTCTGATTCTGTACTTGATTCTGTAACATTGATTATTACTGGATCTATATCCAAGTCTACCAAGCAGTTTTCTCTTTCATACCATTGTTTTATTAAATTATCAGTATGCCTTATGCAGTTACTCCATGTATTACTATCATATGTATGTAATGCCTCCTTCCACATTTCTTTCACCTTTTCGTCGGTGTAACCAGCCCTACCGATGTGCACATAGTAATATGTTTTTGCTTTTGCCCAAATTAGCTCAATAGCATTGAAGTCACAGTGGTATGGTGGCAGTCTAAGAATTTCATGTCCTGCATTTCTTAACAGTTCATCAATTTCATAAACTTTCTCTTTACGGTTTCGATCCTTTGGAAAATATCCATGTTTCATCTAAAAAGACAACTTGACGCAAACCAGAATTTGTATTCTCAATGTACTTCCTTAAAAATACACTTCGCATTACACTAACATCAAGTTTTTCCATTAATGCTCTTCTATTATCATCTTTTTTATATTTGAAACCGATATGTTTGAGTAAAATGGAAAGAGATGTTTTTCCTATTTGCACCATTTGTTTTAGTTTCCAGTTCAGTCTTCAATGTAACATGTTTTTCTAAAAAAGTATAGCGTTAAAAAATAAATCATTTATGAAAATAAAATTGCTTAGAATGCTTTGATGAAACATGTCGTATAAAGTATTTCGGACTTCCATTTTCAAGCTTTCTGGCAAATCTTTGGTTTTTGGTTTACGTCGGGGTATTTGTTTTCCAGGTGATGATGTCCCACGTTTCTTGATATTGTAAACGGTTCGGACAGAGATCTTAAGAGCACTTGCTACTCTCTAAAAATATTTTTCCTCATTAATCTAAACATATTAATTTGGTGTTATCTTACCTCATAAACTGAATCAACAGACAATAATGGACCTCTATTATATTTCTCTTCTTCAAAATAATGAAGAAGGTTGGCAACTAGATTTTGTGCCTGTGAATCTAGACGTTTACCTGGCATATTCTACAACAAAAAGAACACAAACATGAAATTTTATATCACTTCATATTATGAAAATTACATTTTGCGATATGCATATCAATTTATCAAAAAATGTAATTTGTCAGTGTCAAAGTAAAATAATTTAATTAAGAAATATTACGTTAAATACTTACGATTAATTACTCGAAACTGACTATTATTGTTGCAAGAAGAACAGATAAATAAGAAATCTTAAAATATCAACGGAAAAATACAAACAAGAAGTAGAGCGCACTAAACATAACCTGTATATGTCGATAAATACGTATTTTCTTTTTTGACTAAAACAGTTGTCGGTATCTCATATTATACAAGACATGCTAATATTATTTTTCTTTGTCTTTGCTACGAAGAAATTTCAAAGACGTATGTCTTGTATCAAATGACATACGTTTCAATTCCGAATATTTGTAGCTCAATATATCTGAAAAACAAAGTATATAGATTCTGTGTCTGAGATAGTATGACATAGTTAGTCATGTGACTGCAAACTGAAAACGGACAAAGTGTATATGACCTTATTACAGGCCAAGTTTTACAGGAAGCAGCGCACAAATGTTTAAGAATGATTAGGCAAATATCTAATGCATTGCTGGGATTGAAATATTTCCCAGACTGTTGAAAGGTTGCACAAATCATGCTCATATCCAAGTCGAGTAAGAATTCAACAGGAGTGACGTCGTATAGAGGAAGGCTGCACAAATTATCCTCGTACCCATGTCAAGTAAAAATCTAAAAGAAATGACGTCGTATAGACCCATCAGTTTGCTAGCCATACGGTTCTAGGCACTAGAAAAGTTTCTGCTGAAACGACTTATGTCAATAATAGAAAAAAAAAAATCCTTAGCCATCAGTCTGGATTCAGGAGAGAACATGATACTATAAATAGATACACATCTTGCTAAACCAAATAAACAACTATTTAGAAGGAAAAAATTCTGTTCAACTGTATTTCTTGATATTAGGTAGGCATTCGATATGGTCTAGCACGAAAACCTCCAAATTGAAACACTTCCAATTTTTTCAGTATTTCTTTGCTCCATTTGATGCAATCTTGTTTTTAATCTTCTGTCAATTGTGCGGATTCCACCGTCTGCCAAGCGTCCATTAGTTCAAATGCTCATGCAAAATCGTTTGTATTACTTTCATGTTAATGCCAAAGTTAGGTGGTGGAGGAGTACTTATTGCTATTAATAAAAAGTTTAAGTTTAATATAATTCCACTATGTAACAATAAATGCGAACTAGTCTTCGTGAAGATTTTTATTGTTTGTAATCCAGTTGTTATAGCAGCTTCTTATATACCTCCTGACTTTTCTAATGATCATTATGCAGAATTCTTAAATACTATACAGTCTTCAATTGATTAGCAACTAATCTATAAACATATAGCAATAAGACATACATAAGATACAACAAAGGTACAGCTATAAATGTACAGGTGATTTTGGAAAAAAGTATTTTACAATTATAAACTAGTACGTGATATTTACCTTATCCTTTGACATTTGAAAATATTAATTAAATGCATTTACAAACAGAGATTAAAGCAGTAATTCTTTACAAATTAAACTAATGGTTTTCTCTTAGGTTTTTCCAAAGTATTTAATATACAGTAATGTCCGGTTATTACGAACCCGGTTATAGCAAACTTTCGGTTATAACGAACCAGTTTGAAAAGTACGAACCAAGGTTCCATAAGAAACGTGTTAATTTTTTTCGCATATAACGAACCCGATTATAACAAACTTTCGGATATAACGGACCTTATTTTCCATTTTGTATGTAAAAAGTTTTCGGTTATAACGAACTTATAATTAGAAAACAAGGGACTTCCCCGAGTATCTCGCCAAAAATGCAGTAGTCGATTCTAGCAGTTTGTGCAAGCAGTCGACGTCGAGTCATCAATCTGTGCTTACGCTGATTCTCAAACGTGATTTTAAGACCATGAGTGACGCAGTTGCGAAGAAAAAACGTAAATCTTTTACATTGAAAAGTAAACATGATATTGTGAAACGATTGCAACGAGGTGTCAAACAAAGCGAAATTTGTACTGAAATGGGACTAAGTAAATCAACGGTAATAAAAAACTAAATTCAGGATAATGCATGTATTAAACAAAAACTTCATTGTAGGTTGCTACAATTTGGAAGCGAAGGCAAACCATATTGAAGAGTTTCGAACAAGTACGAAACTCAAATGTGAAAAAAATCAAAAAACCTACTAAGCACGAAGTTGATCAAGGACTTTTGAAATGGTTTTCTCAGCAAAGAAGTAAAAATGTAACTATCAGCGGTGCCGTGTTGCAATCTAAAGCTGAAGATCTTGGGAGTAAATTGTTATAAGATCCTGAATTAAAATTTAGTAGAAGTTGGATCGAAAGGTTTAAACGAAGACACAACATCAGCAGCGGAAAAATTGTTGGAGAGGCAACCTCAGTTAATATGGATGTTGTGAATGACTGGTTGGAAAATAAGTGGCCAATAATTAGAGAAAACTTTGGAATGAGGACATTTTTAACGGCGATGAAACGGGGTTGTTTTATAAGCTCACACCAGACAAGACATTAAGATTCAAAGGGGAGACCTGTACAGGTGGAAAGTTATCTAAAGAAAGAATTACCGTCTTGGTTGTAGCAAATTTATTGGGGACAGAGAAAAGAAAATTATTGGTGATCGGAAAGGCCAAAAACCCCCGATGTTTCAAAAATGTGGTACGATTACCAGTCAATTATAAATGTAACAGAAGAGCTTGGATGACCTCCGAAATTTTTACAAACGAACTACGGGAATGGGATGATGAATTACGTCGTAAGAAACGAAAAATCTTATTACTAGTGGACAATTGCCCGGCTCATCCGGATTTAAAAAATTTGGAGTGCATTAAGTTGGTGTTTATGCCTGCGAATACAAGTTCGAAATTGCAGCCCATGGACCAGGGTGTTATCCGTAGCTTAAAAAGCAATTACCGACGATTCCTACTCTCGAAAACTATAAATTCTATTGATAATGATCAAACTAACTTCACTGTGAGTCTCTTGGATGCAATTAACTTCATCCATATGGCATGGCAAAAAGTGTCAAAGCAGACAATCGGTAATTGTTTTCGACACGGCGGATTTATCAGGCGTGAGGATGAATTTGACTCAGATGACAATCTACCATTAGTCGAATGGCTCACAAAAAATCAAGAAGAAAGTGTTAACGATGTTCAAGATGAACTCACTCTTGGTGAATATGATTTTAATGAATACGTTCACGTTGATGACAACCTTGTAAATGTGGAATTTTTGGATGATGATGCCATTGTAGCTTCTGTGTCTTCTGCAGCTAATCAGACTGACGATGAGAACGAAGAAGATGAGAACGAAGAGGAAGAAACCAAAAATAACAAAGTACCACTAGTTCCAACCACTTCAAATGCAATCCAAAATATTGAAGTCGTTCGTCATTTTCTTCAAACCCGGAATTCTCCGCAACATATTCTTAATAAGCTAAGCGAAGTGGAAGTCCACATCAGAGATTAATCTTGCCAAAAAAAACAAACTAAAATAAATACGTTTTTTAAGTACATAATTAATATTTTCAAGTTGTTTCAGACATGTAATGTTTGTAATGTATTTTGTTATATGAAAAAAGAATAAAAATTGACTCACTCAAAATAGTGGTGTTTTTTCAAAATCATCACTTATAATGAACTTCGCTTATAACGAACCTTTTTTGCCGGTCCCTTGGAGTTCGCTATAACCGGACATTACTGTATTTCGAATTCTAAACGCATGACTAATTTATTGCGGCAATGACAAAATAATGATAAACTAAATGTAATAAATATAAATAATGAAATAAAATGTATGTGCTTATTATAATCCGAACACTAGTATTTTTTGTTTTTAAAAAATAGTACAAGATTCTATTTTTTTATTAAATAATAGGAAGTAATATACAAAATTTAAGAAAAATGCAATGACTTGGTATGCTCAATATTTAGATAAACGAGATTTTACTGTACTTACATATGTTAATTATGTGTGGTAACTATTAGAGATGCTAAGAGTGGTTCCGATACGGAAGACGAAATAGATAGACTCACAACGTTGCAGCAACGAAAAAACGACGAGAAGATCGATGACCGAGAAGTGAAAAAGAAAATAAATAAAAATGGTTTGGAAAGAAATGGCGTTTGTAAAACTTCTCTTGAAGAAGATGTATCACCTGATACTCAGAAGGTATTTGACTGTAGCACCGATGAAGAAACTAACGATTGTCCAACAAACAATGAATATCCAATTTTGCCTAATTTTTTTGAAGACCACCTTTTCTATATTGACAACAATTTAGATGAGAGCGAGAAGAAAACTTTAGTGAAATATGTTGCCGCATGCAACGGGTAAGTATTGTGATTACAAAATATTCAAAACACACTAAAAACTGCATTGTAAAAATGTTTAAAAGTACGCCACAATTCTGTACTGTAAAAGTGGATTATTTAGATAAATTCAAATTTGTGTTAACTAATTCATATATCATGACTAGAGCTGAGGATGTTTGCGGTACGGCAGGACCGTATGTAGTGCATCCCCACATTTAACTATTTATCTAAATATTCTCTGAAATGATTTGCCGGATCTCATAAATTAATGAGTGATATTTTAGTATGCACTGGATATTGTTATTATACAAAATCATAATAGCCATTTGTATTTATGGATCATAAATAATAATACGCATGTATTTGTATTTGGTTGTGAATTCAATTTAAACTTAAAACGAATCGTAATATTTTAACGACAAGCCGTCCTTACAATACATGCATTCGAGACAAAGTGTGCAACTCTACGAATAACTTCCATAATTGATCGAAAATGGACATTTTGGAGCTGAAGTAAAGCCCCTATTAGAAAATTTTATTACTGTCGTTAAGAACTATTATTATAAACAACAAAGGCCTTTTATTAGTGTTGAAGTTTTAGTTTCATTGAATTTCCATGTTGTAAGTAGTCAATTGTAAAGTGTTCATTCACAATATTCTAAAACAAGGTGTAAATTTAACTAAAATCCAGAAAAACACATTCTGATAATATATTACTAGATTAGAAGCTGTGTTTATTACTATTTATTATATTATTTTTATAACCAAATGCAATAAAAGCTACGAAAACAAAAGAAACCTCGATTTATTAAAATCTTGTCACACAGCCTTTCAAAGCCTGGCAGCACATATTTTGCATATATTTTATATATACTACCTACTTGAACTAGGTGAATGAAGTTAGAAGTTATAACTTATAACCTCTAACTTCATTCACCTAGTTCAAGTAGGTAGTATATATAAAATATATGCAAAATATGTGCTGCCAGGCTTTGAAAGGCTGTGTGACAAGATTTTAATAAATCGAGGTTTCTTTTGTTTTCGTAGCTTTTATTGCATTTGATTATAAAAATAATAGAATAAATAGTAATAAACACAGCTTCTAATCTAGTAATATATTATCAAAATGTGTTTTTCTGGATTTTAGTTAAATTTACACCTTGTTTTAGAATATTGTGAATGAACACTTTACAATTGACTACTTACAACATGGAAATTCAATGAAACTAAAACTTCAACACTAATAAAAGGCCTTTGTTGTATATAATAATAGTTCCTAACGACAGTAATAAAATTTTCTAAGAATAGGGGCTTTACTTCAGCTCCAAAATGTCCATTTTCGATCAATTATGGAAATTATTCGTAGAGTTGCACACTTTGTCTCGAATGCATGTATTGTAAGGACGGCTTGTCGTTAAAATATTACGATTCGTTTTAAGTTTAAATTGAATTCACAACCAAATACAAATACATGCGGCGTATTATTATTTATGATCCATAAATACAAATGGCTATTATGATTTTGTATAATAACAATATCCAGTGCATACTAAAATATCACTCTATTAATTTATGAGATCCGGCAAATCATTTCAGAGAATATTTAGATAAATAGTTAAATGTGGGGATGCACTACATACGGCCCTGCCGTACCGCAAACATCCTCAGCTCTAATCATGACATACACTGATGGAAAAAAGTGACGAGCACACCCTGTATAATCTGAACGTGTCAAGATAAATGCGTAGATTTAGCGGAGCATTAAGGTTTCCTCTACACGAGTTTGCGCAGTGAATTTTGACTTTTTCTATCGCTGCATTTTTTACTGAGTGCTTCCGACAGCTGCAATATGTTGTCTCCATGGAGACCGATGCGGGGAGGGAGCAACCGGTTATTGTTAGTGTGGTGGAAGCGGGTAGTTGTAGTCGTACTTTGTGCGTGATGGAAGGCCGTTCGCGTTATCTGAGTGAGTTTGAGCGAGCAGAGGTTGTGGGGATGCCCATGACAGGAGTATCCTTCCGTGATATCGCGCGCCGTCTCGAGTGGTCATTATCGGCAGTGCAGCGGGCATTGCGAGAATGGATGGAGCAAGGACGTACGCGCCTTTAGCCGCGAGCGGGACGGCCACGCGCGAGCACAGCACGCGAGGATCGCGCCCATGTGCACAGCGCTTTAGCGTCGCGTACGTCTACCTCAAGGCAACTTGGTGCCGTTTGGCCAGCAGGAAGGGAAGGCGTTATCACTACGCGAACTGTACGGGGGCGTTTGCTAGAAAGTGGACTGCGAGCGCGCTGTGCGTTGCAGCGGATTCCACTGACTCGCGAGCACCGCCTTACACGGCGCCAGTGGGTGGAGGCTAGACATCAGTGGGTTGTCGAGTGGAGGCACATTTTGTTTTCCGACGAATCAAGATTCGAATTGAGCACCGGTGACGTGAGAATTTTGGTTCAACGGAGACGTGGTGAGCGTCACCTCGAGGAGTGCATCCAACCACGCCCTATCCACCGCCAGCAAGGCATTATGGTATGGGATGCTAGTACACATGGTGGACGTACACGTCTGCTGCGTATACAGCATACGATAACGGCTCGCCGCTACGTAGGTGAGGTGCTACGGCCCATTGTGCTTCCCTACGTTCGACGGCGCCCACGTCTTCTATACATGCACGATAACACCCGACCGCACACTGCACGTGTGGTCCAGACCTTTGTAGAAGAGAACCATATACGCATGCTTCTATGGTCGGCACGTTCTCCAGATCTCAATGCGATCGAACATGTCTGGGATATGATCGGTCTTAGACTTCAACGTTATGCGGCTCCCGGGTAACGTTGAGGAGCTATGGAGGCGAGTTGAAGCAGCATGGTTGGACATCCCTCCCGCTACCATACAACGACTTATTGACTCCATGCCTCGTGTAGCGATGGTACGCGCCGCTCGCGGGGGATACTCCCGCTATTAATGCATTCCTTCCCAGCAGGGCTGCCCCGCTCTCCAGGTGAGGGTAAGTTATGCTATGTTAGTACTACTTCCATACCAAATTTCATTGCGTTAGAACCACTTCTTCACTGTGTGTTTGTCACTTTTTCCAACAGTGTATATTAAGTGATCGGTTTCTTACCACGATCATATAAAGTTGTTCCAGATGAATGTAGCTACTTCCTCTTATTAAAATTAGATCTTCTAATACTTGCTACCAACTCGTCTACGAGACGAGGCCAGTTAAAAAGTGTTTGCAAACTAGATATTCATCTCTTTATTGTGGTTCGTACATGTTTTGCAAGTGTCGATCAAAATCGTACTGTAGTATTTACCAGTAGAATAACACAATGTCAATGTGTTAATAATATTTTACACTTTGTAGTTATGCCTATTACTGATTCACAATTATTTTCTGGAAATTATTCTTTGCAAAAGTTTCTAGAGCTAAAACACTATGTGTTCTTAAGATAAAGTAGTCGTTTCAAAACCTCATCAAAGTATTTGGCACACTGTTTCATTGAACTTACTGTCTTCTTCAAGTTTTATAACTCTTTGAATGGAGTGCAAGTCCATGAAGTAGTTTGGTTTAGAATTCCAAGGGGTTCTTATTTTAGCGAGGCTAAAATTCTTAAAGAAAACTAGATATTAAGCAGAAAAATTAAGGCAAACAAACAAATACTTTTATAATAAATAAAAATTGTTTCTTGTAAGACTTAATTTGTAAGGGCATTATATACCAGGTGAGCAATTTCAATTGTCAGCAGTTGGCAATAGAATATTTATTATATTGGTATCAATTTGCTTTAATTAATATCAATTTATATTTGATATGTGTCATTTATAGAGCAGACCAATTTCCGTGCGCGCCATGAGCGCCGGTATGGGAGTGTAATTCGTGATATATTAGAATGTGCGATAGAATAGGGACGCAACATGAGCTTGTTACCGATATAAGTATAGAAGTACAGATATTTATTCTATCAGAAATAATTAAATATACATTTGGTTTTCTGCTATTAAAGTAATATGCATAAACACACGAAAAATAAGAATAGTACATATTATAGCAGCATTGTATGTACCTATAAATAAAATGGAAAATGTATGAAATCAGTGATTGTGTGCACGACAGAGGATTTAAAAAAACACTTACCGTTTTAAGCGTCTTCCAAGGATTGACAAACTGGAGAAACTCAATTGTATATTTTCAACATCAGGTGCGTTTCTAAGGTTATTTCTGAAAAACATGCCCGCCGTGAGGAAAAAATAAGTTTATATTCGGAAAACAAGCGTTCTACATCCAGTGATGTTATATTCGCATAATCAAAATACTTTGTTAAGCAACGTAACGCATCTGTAGACGTGCCCTCACAAATACGTGTTAAGGTGTCAAAATCTGCATTTCTGTCTAAAACACTTTCAAATTTAATTAGAACACTTTCAGTTTTTGCGTCTTCTACAGCACACAGTTGTGCGTGGACATCTTTAACGATTTGCAGTGACTCCTCTTTCTTTCGGATCGAATGATAAAACCACATCCTTAATTTTTTCAAAATGTTCATGATAGCAAAACCTCGTCCGTAACCATGTACCTCAACGTGTCAGAATCGGCTGTGGTGGCTCAGGGGTATGGGGACACAATTAGTGAAATTTCCGAATACGTTTTGGAGATTTCAGGAATACTGCCTTTGTACTCGATATTAAAGCATCTACCTCTGGATAACATCTACGAACCTGTTCTGCCACAAGGTGTAGAGCATGGAGTTTACAAGTAATATGTAACCAGTTAGGACAATATTTTATAAGAGAGCGGCCTACAGAACACATGGTTGCGGCACCATCGGTCATAAACATTAATACTAGGTCTTTCGAAAGTTTAAATTTTTCCAAAGTATCTAATAGCACATCTGAAATTTTTTCGGCATTACATTGTTCTAGTCCTCTGGATGCTAATAAAATTGAAGACATTGGTTGATGTGGTTCCATATTACGCGCCATCACATTAACTACAGATTGTTTTTTGCTGTCAGTTGTTTCGTCCACACATAACTACAGTTTTTTATTTTTCAGTTCAGCTTTGATTTTATTTTCAACCTGTTTACGCACCGATGGTAAATTCCTTCGTAACGTTGTCGTGCTCGGTAATGTTTGATTCGCGTATTTATTCCAAAATGAAATAAATGAATCATTACTAAAGACGGCAGACTATGTGCCCACACTGTCAAATTTAATAATAATATGTTTATATACTGAGAAGGATTGTTCGACGTTGAGAGATGTTTTATTTGCATAGTTAAAGTGCTCTTTGTATCTGTACAATGGATCTTCAGTATTGGTAAAAAGTTGCCCTAATTTTGTAAAATCTACATTTTTATCTAATACACCTTATATGTATTATTAAATTTAACAGTGCGGCGCACATAGTCTGCCGTGTTTAATCATTACTTAACAAGGTAAATGGCAGTGTACACACAATCATAGTTACACATAGTTCATGTATAAACTGTTGGCGATTAATTTTGTTATTATTGTGCTTCGAACTGCTTACGTGTTCTTTTCAATGTGTTTTTGACCAACACATTACATATGTATTGCACACTAAACACTTAATTTTTGAGTCATCGTATATTAAGTCCGGGAAATCCATTATAAACTTATTCAGTTCGTCTGACAACGGTCGTTTTCTCGATTTATGTATCGACGACATTTTATTACGTATGCTTACACTTACATGCAGTCTAAGCATGTACCAAACACATACTGAATGCTTTTTATTAGTTCTGATGCAATACAATCATCCTCACATCGGCGCACACGGAAATTGGTCTGCTCTAGTCATTTCTGGCAATGGTGATAACATTAACCTGTCATGTTGTATGAAAGTTGTTGAATTGGCAATTTAATAATACAAGGCATTTTATATTACATACTTTTATTCAGATATTTTAAAACATTATACCGTACTTAACACAAATATTAAAGAAACCAAAGTATTGCACATATAAAGTATTTTTGCACTATAAGAGATGCTCAAAATGACCTCCATCTACTTCAAGACAGGAATTTGTACGTTTTCTTATACTATTAAAAAGATTCCTCAGCCGTCTTTGCATAAATATGATTTACGGCTCCTTTAATTGCAGCTTTCAAGTCATCTAAATTATGAAATCGGTTTTGAAATACAGTTGTTTCCTTTAAATGTCCAAACAAGGAAAATCTAAACGTTTCAAAACCAGTCTTCACGAAATTGTCCCAAATAATTAATTGTAGTTTGTGCAGTAAATGGTGGAGCTTCATCTTGTTGGAAAAATCCATTTCCTATTTCATTATCATACAGCTGATTAATGAACTCCTCTAAAACATTTCACCACAACAATCAGCATTTATTGTATGAGTAAAGTAATTAGGCTATACGCCGTCTTCTACTAATTACAATCCAAACCAATTTTGATCAAATGAAGGTCTGTTTCGAGGTTTGTCTGTTGACCAAATATGGTAGTTTTGTGAGTTGACAAAAGTGAAACTATGCTTGATCATAGAAAATGGTGAAATCCAATTCTGTATAATTAAGGGTATTGTTAAACCAATTACAATATATTTGTCGTTGCTCAAAGTAAAGTTCAAGCTAATGTACCATAGATACGAGTGGGTCAATAAGTCCCTGAAAATAATCGGAAAGAAACGTTTTACTTTTCAATATAATCTCCCTTCAGCTCGATTCACTTTATCCAACGTATCTCTAATTTTTTGATACCCTCCCAATAATACTGTAAAGTCTTTGTCTATTCGGGTTCTTAAATAAAACTAATGGTAACTTAAACACACACTATATTAATAATAAAAACGAATAACAATTTAAAAAGTAATTACTAACAATAAGCACATTTATCTGAAAAATCGGAGACTGTGGCTTTTAAGTGAATAAAAAAATTAAAAACCCTTACCACAATAGAATTTAACAATTCTATATATGTATTTCGACAACCACGTTGTCATCCTCAGTAGAAAACTGAGGATGACAACGTGGTTGTCGAAATACGTATATAGAATTGTTAAATTCTATTGTGGTAAGGGTTTTTAATTTTTTTAAGCACATTTATGTATTTATATTTATGTAAGTTCATTCGACGATGATTTGGTATCGAATGTCCTCAATCCCTTTGTCGACGGCTTATATATCGCTGTTGAAGCTCTTCTCGAGGGTTCTATATCCATCGAGAAGGCGCTGGAGGTGTGATACGTGACGTATCGTTGAATGAGTCATCACAAAACGATTTCTCGAGGCCCTCAAAATAGACGTTTGTCGATGACCTCTTCATTCGACCTAAATCTTCGACACCGCGCGCATCCCAAAAAAGCTATCGCCATGACCTTGTCGGCCGACAGACCCACCTTGACTTTCTTTTTCTTCGATTCACCACGAGAAGTCCACTGACTCGACTGTTCTTTGGTCTCTGGTGTGTTGTGATGAATACATGTTTCGTCCACGGTTATGAAACAGCGCAAAAACTCATTCAGATAGCGATTTAACATCGCCAAACACTCCTTTGAAGTTGTCGAACGATTGAGTTTGCCAATTGTGAGCAAACGCGGCACCCATCTTGCTGATAGCTTTTTTTATATCCAAATATTTATGCAAAATTGAAATAATTGATTCATGTGATATCCCTGTAGCCTCTTCAAGTTCGCGCACCTTCACTCGCCGATAGTCCAATATCATGGATTTTATCGACCACTTCTGGTGTGGTGACTTCAATTGCGCGACTAGAACGTTCGCGGTCACTTGTGTTGGTACGACTGCACCGAAATTAGTGAATCAGTTGTGGATGGTTGTAATCGATGGTGAAGAGTCCCCATAATACTTTTCAAGCTTTTTATGGTTTGCGTGATGGTTTTTTCGCGTAAAAAATAGTGTTTAATGAGCGCATGAAATTAACTTTTTACATTTTTACGAAAATGCTCGTAAACGTCTGTTTCAAATGGCTGTCACAACAAAACTATTTGACAGATCAGTCTGAAAATTAGGGTGCGCTCTTTAAAAAGATGCTTCTTGACAAGCACAGTTTTAGATTTGAAGTGGTAGCGCCATCTGTTCTAATTTTCAGGTACTTCTTGACACACCCTTGTACTTTGTACGAATGCATGTGCAACACTTTTTCAATGAAGTTCAAACACTTCTATAAGAGACACCTAAAAAAAAATAAAAAATGTAGCAAAACCATATTTTTATTTCCTATATATAGTACCTGTTTCAGTGGATAACTTTCTAAGAAACTTTGTTTAGATTAATCTTTATTCTATTTCGAATATCTTCCACAGTATCTTGTGTCAGCATAGCTGACGGTTTTTCTGATTTTCGTTCGAAAGCGCTACCGGATTCTAAAAACTTTGAATCAGGTTATTGCGATGACGTTCAAATGTGTCGTGGGTTACGCCTTCCTCGGGATATTCCGCCGAAAATTGCTGAAGGCACGATCGCAGAGGATAAGTTCATGTCCCATCTTCGTTTTATATTCCAGTTAGAAAGGAGGCCATAATAATGTAGATATCTTGTTGCACCAAAAGCAGAGCTACTCTACTGTCTGCATAAAGACACATAAAATAAAAACGCAAGAATACACAAAGTAAAGAGCAACAAAAATATAATACTAATAAACAACAAACAATGACAGGTAAATAAGCAAAAATACAAGCATGAGGAATTTTCATGCGGCCAGCTAGTCAGATGATTTTGCTCAAGGTGTAGTTCTAGCAATAACTAACTCCAATCTTCTTTCAGAACAATTGCAACTTCGTTAACGGATTCCGTACATTTTATTATATCTACGAAGGAGCATAAGTTGAAGCTGGATGACATCCCTTTAAAGTCCAAAGTAGTGGATCCCAATTTTGTATATGAATGTTTTAATTCGAAAAAAATCGTATCACATGATAATTTTAAAATATAATTTTTGTAATCTACAATTTAATAAATCTGATGCATTTTTTATTTAAATATAAAATTATTTTTTATTACTTATACAGGGGTGAGTTTTTTTGAATGTTTAGCATTGGGATCTCAGAAACTACTGGAGATAGAAAAACGCTTAAATGGGGAAAGATGCGCAGTTTTATGAGTTTGATTTAAAACTGCTTTTATTTCTCCGATAACTTTCATGGCTTATTAGATATTCAAAGAAAACTAAATTTTACGATTTTCTTTAAACATGCTTAGCATCGTTAATAGTAATTTTAGAGAAAAAGTGTTCAGACAAAAGTTTTAGATAATTTTACGCCAAATCAAACTATGTAGCTAATATTTTATTTTCGTTCACCATTATCGAGTTATGACACAAACTTGTGTTTTTTTAAATGGAAACCATAGTTGGTTTTGACATCATTGAAAAGCTTATTTTTTGCTGATTATAATGATATAAGGTTTGCTATGGTTATTTTAAAAAATAAAGAGGATATAGACATTTTTGTGGTTTTTATGGAAAACAATTGAATTTCGAACTGATAAAATACAAACCAAACGACAACTTATTTTGAAATCTTATGTAGTAATAAAATGAAAACTATAAGAACTTTTATTAAGGGCACACAACAGTATTAATGTTCAAAGATACCTCCATTATTATTAATACACAAATTGCAACTCTTCACAACAGAATTTGTAGCATTGCGGACTTTACGCCTATCGATGTTATTAAAAGCAACTAAGACAGCTTCTCTTAAATCGTCGATTGTTTCATATGTTCTTTTGTATACTGTGTCCTTTAGTACACCCCACAAGAAAAAATCCAAAACTGATAAATCAGGGGATCTAGCCGGCCATTCAATAGGTGCATTTCGTCCTATCCATTATTAGGGAAGTTCAAATTTAAATAATTTCTAACATTCAGTTGATTGTGCGGAGGCGCTCCGTCATGTTGAAACCATTGCAGCATTGCTCGGGTTCTTAAATTTAAATTATCTAACATTTCCTCGAAATCTTGTTGTAAAAAATTAAGATAACGATTGCCAGTTAGTGATCCATCAAAAATAAAAGGAGGAGGAACAGTTGATCCTGTAACACCACACCAAATATTAAACCCAAATTTAATTTGTGGTCTCCTATGTTCAACGTGAAGTGGATTTGTTTGAGACCATATGTGCTCATTGTGCCTATTAAACATTCCACAATTTGTGAAACGAGATTCATCAGTCCATAATATTTTCATTGAAAAGTGTGGATCGTTTTGACACTGATCTTTAAACCATCTACAAAAAGCTATTCGTCTGATGTTATCACCTTCATGTAAAGTTTGTGATACTGATAATTTGTAGGGACGAAATTTATGCTTCTTCAACACTTTGACAATAGTGCGCTGAGGGAGCCCATTTCTGTTGAAATTTGTCGGGTCGATGTAGATGGATTCTGAACGACACCTGCTAATATGTTTATTTCTCTATCTTCATCCATCCCTTTTTTTTATTGTGGTTTAACGAACGAACCATAATCTGCTAAATTATCCCATAATCTCTTAAAAGTAGGTAGCGACGGCTGACGTCGATCAAAATAATTTTCAAAATAAACTTCAGCAGCTCTAGTAGAATTTTTCTGGCACTAAATGTAACATTCAACCATATCACGCTCTTCTACGTTAGAAAATTCCATAGCCAATGCAAACTTATGATTAACGGCCGTTTGCACCGCTTATAGTTAAGTTACAATTAAATTAATTAATAGTTAATTGTCAATGTTTGACAATTAACTTGACTTAAAAGTAAAAATTAACAGCTATCACTTCTGTGACTCAACGTGAAAGCAATGTTAGTATATTTATCTCGACTGCTCCAACGAACACTATTGTAACTCAAATTTTTCGTTTTTTGAATTACAAAACACCAAACATTTTTTTTTTTAAGTTTTTATCTTATAAAGTGAACAATCATAGAAATGTCTATATCCTCTTTATTTTTTAAAATAACCATATCAAACCTTATATCACTGTAATCAGCAAAAAAATAAGCTTTTTAATGATGTCAAAACCAACTATGGTTTCCATTTAAAAAAACACAAGTTTGTGTCATAACTCGATAATGGTGAACGAAAAAGAAATATTAGCTACATAGTTTGATTTGGCGTAAAATTATCTAAAACTTTTGTCTGAACACTTTTTCTCTAAAATTACTATTAACGATGCTAAGCATGTTTAAAGAAAATCGTAAAATTTAGTTTTCTTTGAATATCTAATAAGCCATGAAAGTTATCGGAGAAACAAAAGCAGTTTTAAATCAAACTCGTAAAACTGCGCATCTTTCCCCATTTAAGCGTTTTTCGATCTCCAGTAGTTTCTGAGATCCCAATGCTAAACATTCAAAAAAACTCACCTGTATATACTTTTGAAATATACTAAAATAGGTTTTCTCCTCCAAAGACTGAGTGTTGAAACTGCTTGCTTTATAAAAAATACATATTTTACATAATTTATATGTGGCTAGAGATGCCAATTTTGAGGTGCGCTCCATTGGCGTGCGGTTTCCACAATTTCGTCTGCGACATTTTATATTAGTGTGTATATTGAGAGTGATGCGTATTTGTTCAGCCACAGACACACATACACTACTCAAAAAATAAAAGTAGTCACTTTTTTTAACTTCGATATATTTTTTTATATTTTAAGAGTTTTGAATGAAACTTGAAATATGTAATGATCCATTATTTATTGAACTAATTTTAACAAATTCAAAACTGAAAAACATTAACAATTTACTACTAACTTTTATGTACAAATTGTGAAGTTAATATCTAGTGTGGCCTCTTGCCTGCACAAATATGCTACGCAGCGTCGTGGCATGCTACGAATAATTCTTCGCAAAACGTCTTGGGGGGAAAATTACCCCATTATTTAATTAAGGCCCGTGCCGACTGTCCACTTGTAATTTAAGGGTTTGGACGTCATCGAACACGTTTTCCTAATTGACCCCAAACATGTTCGATTGGATTCATGTCTGCGCTGCATGCGGGCCAATCCATTTTACGGATATCGTGATCATCAAGATGATCAGTGACGATTAGAGCAACGTGCATATCTTGCAAAAAAATAAAATTTTGACCAACAACATTTGCTCCAGGGATCACTTTACAATCTCGTCAAATTACCTTTGAGCTGTTAGTCCACCATTACGAATAGAAACAAGGTGTGTACCAGTGTTTATTGTTATTACACCCCACACCATTAAGGATCCGTCATCAAAAGCGACGGATTCATGCAATGTATTTGGCATGAAACGTTCTCCAGACTCTTACACGTCCATCATTACCTAACAGAATAAGCTTGGACTCATCGCTAAACAGAACAGGAATCCAATGACGAAGTTGCCAGTTTAAGTATCCTCTTCCAAATTCAAATCGTCGATGATGTTCTCTGGTCAATTTAGGCATTTTTGCAGGACGTCTTGGTCTCAAATCAGCCTCTCTTAACCTATTGCGGACGGTTTGGTCGATAATTCTTGTTCCTCTTGCCCTCACTAGATTTTGCAGGTTATGCGCAGTTGGTGTCTGATTTTGAAGGGCTTGCAATCGCAGAAAACACTCATCACCTGCCTTAGTTTTCCTCTGCCTACCTGTACCTGCTTGCCTTGTTACGGTACCTGTTTCTCGGTATCGTTTCCAAAGCTTCCATGCAGTTCCATGTACAACCCGAAGAGGTTCGGTTATAACGTTGTGAATATCCTTTAAGTAAAGTTACAACTCTATTAACTTCTGTCGACGTTAATTGCTGAGCTAATACCTCTTTTAAATATTAGTGAACTGTCAAACTGGTCTAATATTGTTTAATACTAGAATGGCTCAAAACCTGCTTAACTCTAGGGACTACCGAGCGGGTCCAATGGACCCGAAACGATTTCTAACCATTGTTTTATCGTACTTATGGTTGGGCTAATTTACTGGTATTAATAGACTTTTTAAGTACGAGTTATAGCTTTAAAATTTTGACAAAAAAATGTTTTAGAAAGAATGGTTTTGGCAGTATAAAAATACTTTCGCGATTTCCCAACCGGATCCGTTGGACCCATATTCGTTTACTGTATAAATGTAGGTAAAGTGAGTGTGTTTTACAATGATAGTTGTTCGCTTATAAATTCCGGACTTCCCCGCTGCTGATAAACCTTTCTTGGCATGCCCCGATGTATACAGAAAGGGGATGCGGATTTTGGGGACTTTACGTGTTTCAGCATATTTATAGCCGCACGTCGTGAACAGTGTATTAGTGCTTGCTGAATCTGCGTAGTGTTACTTTGCTACTGTGAATAAGACAAAATTTATATTTTGTTCAGTTGTGATATGCGATTTGATATTTTAGCATCATTTTTTATCAATTGTCAGGTAGTTATTTCTGAATCTTTTATTGCGGCTATTTCCTACTTTGCGTTTTACTCATTACGGAAAATGGATCGTAGAAATAAGGAATACCTTACAAAACAACAGCTAGAGGCGATAGTAGCCGAAATGAGTGACGTTGAATACAATAGCGGATATGAAGCTTCAGACGACGATGGAGAGGTAGATGCAGTCGAAGGCCTCATCGATGGAGGTGATACAAGCACAGCAGAAGAATCAGATAGCGAAGAATCTGCTGAGAGCAGCGATGATGACCACAACAGAAATCCGGCTGGAGCTAATTGTTTTATGTTAAAGAACAAACAAGTTGTTTGGTACCAAGATCCTATTTTACCTTATCACGGGAAACAACCACGACACAATATTTTACGAGAACGTTCAGGCCCAACACGTTTTGGAAATCGCGAGGTCGATACACCTGTTTTTTTTAAATTTATTTTCGTAAACCTCTTCTTAGAATTATCCTAAAGTGGACGAATGAAGGAGAGATTGTTTTCGGCAAAAATTGGATAAAAATGGATGTCCAAGAATTGAAGAAATTTATTGGCGTTTTGATACTAATAGGTGTATACAAATCTTACAAAAACAATGGTCGAAAAATCTTTGGTACTATTATCGCTCGAAATAGACTTCAAAATATACTTCGTGTAGATTCGACGATGCAGCGGAAAGATGAAGAAAAAGGAGTGGCGACAAAATAGCACCAATACAGGAATGCTTTGAGTTATGGAATACTTATTTGCGAGATGCGTATGTACCAAATTGGTGTATGACGGTTGATGAACAGTTTGTAACTTTCAGAGGCAGATGTCCTTTTAGACAATATATTCCATCAAAACCTGGACGATATGGAATAAAAATTTGGGCCATTTGTGATAGCGTAACAACCTATGTATGGAAACTGGAAATTTATCCTGGAAAGCAGGGAGAGGAAAGAGACAAAAATCAAGGTGAAAAGGTTGTAAAACGTTTAGTAGAAGAAATTGAAAATTCTGGAAGGAATGTCACTTGCGACAATTTCTTTACTTTGTACAATCTTGCAAAGTATTTGTTATCAAAAAACCTGACATTAGTTGGTACGATCCGTAAAAATAAGCCTGAATTGACACCTTCATTTGTTGATCCTAAAAATCGTCGTGTTTTCCACACAGTTTGGTTTTACAGACGATGCGATGATTATTTCGCATTACCCAAAGAAACGCAAGCTTGTAACGTTGTTGAGTACTCTGCACAGTGAGAAAAATGTTGATAATGGTCAAAAAAAGAAACTTCAGGTAATCCTGGACTATAATAAAACAAAAGGTGGCGTAGACAACATGGACAAAATAACACGATCATACACCGTGAAAAGGATGACGAAGAGATGGCCTCTTGTAGTTTTTTATAACATGATAGACATCAGCGCCATGAACGTATATATACTATGGAAGCTCTGGAAACCTAATTCAGCTTTTGATTTGAAAAAGAGAAGAAACTCTAATTGAGCTAGGAAAGGAGCTAGCAGAATACAAGGACCAGGAAAAACCAGAAGCATTTACTAGTTCTGAGATTCCAAGAAAGAAGAGATGTGATGGTTGTCCATCTTCAAAAGACAGAAAAACAAGAACAACTTGTGCACGTTGTAAAACCAAATATGCGGTGAACACTCAGTAGTTATATTTAAGAAATGTGTTCAACCCACTTTTACTTTTATGTAAGTCATTTATATATTTTATTTTACAATATTTATGTCTTATTATTATTACTGCTTCGGTTTATTATAGTGGTCTTTTCTTATGTTGAATAAAATAAAAGTCAAATATAATAGTGCTTAGGCTATATTGAATTAAAAATAATCGCCGAATATTAGCTCAAACCCAGCATATAGTAATACGGGTCCAATGGACCTGCGCGGTAAGTAGCGATAGGCCGTTTTCCTGGTAGTCCTAGGGTTAAACATTTATTCTTAAATTAATTTTTTTCATTTAAGTTTTTGTATTGTTCGAACATTTGAGATTATAACTTGATTATAACAAGAAGTATTCGAGAACAATTTTGTAATTTCGGGCATAAATAACGGTTCAATGTATATTTCAGATTTGATCAAAATATTTTAAAATATGTATCAAAAAAATATCGAAGTTTCAAGAAAGTTATTACTTTTTCTTTCGAATATGTATATAGATTTCTGTACGGACTAGTCTATGTTGTACATAATAGTGTCGCAGTTAATAGTTCGATAAAACGGTTATTGTCAGACGCAGTGAATAGGATTATCATAAAGAACGATTTATTATAAACTGCAAGTGTTCCACCACGTTTTATAAATTTACAACTTATTATTTCTTTTATGTACATACCATAAAGTGTACGCCTATAACGCACACCTCAATTTGACTCCTCTATACAGGGTCCGGCAACGAAGCGGGGACGGAAGATTACACGCGTATTTGAAAGATAGTCAAATATTTAGTCATCGGATATCCTTCCGTACCATCAAGCGCACGTTTTAAAAATATTTTGTTTTATACAGCGTGTTCCAGATGGAAATGCCAGACTAAAGTTGCATTTTTTTTAATGGAACACCCTGTATATTAATAGATAAAATGATCCGCGCTTGAAAGCTGGTTACATCGATATAATGTTGTATGGGTCTAAAGTTGATAGTTTCTGTGTAAATAATTATTTTACTTGATAAATTGATACATTTCAGTTGCTATTCTGCATAAGGAAAATCAAAAGATCCGAAACCAATAGAATAGAATATTTTCTACTAGTATGCACTTTCGTTGCTACGTGAAATAAATT
Source organism: Melolontha melolontha (assembly GCA_935421215.2). Lineage (NCBI taxonomy): Eukaryota > Metazoa > Arthropoda > Insecta > Coleoptera > Scarabaeidae > Melolontha > Melolontha melolontha. The sequence continues at coordinate 16,009,613 of OW285238.1, forward strand.
CTGCAACTGCTCGCGTTATACAGGGTGTTTCAAATTTCGCAAAATCGAAGAAATCTCGTAATTTTTAAATGGAACACCCTGTATATTTTTAGCTCATTGAAAAGCCCTTTTACTACGCTTTCTATTGATACCTCATTTGATGTACCTAGGATGGATCATTTGCTAATTATTTCTTTTTAGAGTTGAATGAATGAAAAATGCTTGTATTTTTAGTAGCTAATTTGCGCTTTTAAACTTTCTGTAAGACCGGATATTCAACAAATTATCCATAAATGGTCTATAACAAGAGGAAACCCCATAAAGTACGAGAAACAGTTGATTTTCACTCAGCGGTGAAAGCAAACATTAAATTAATATAAAGTAATATAGCATTTTCAATAAATTCACTGCCGATTAAGTTATCTGGTGTTAGTTTAATAAAAAATTTGCACTAATTAATTTGTATTTTAATGAATTTTGTAAAACCAACTATTTTACGAATACCTAATATGAAACAATACATACCTAATTAGCTTAACATAAATCGAAATCATGTAGGAAAGAATCAAGTACAAGTAGTATTAAAAGTTTGCACTATTTTAAATAAATACTAATTATTAACCACAACATCAAATTTAATTAACAAAAGTAGTAGCACAGTAAATAAAAATAAAGTAAATGTAAATAGTAAATGCAAATAAATCAAAGAAAACTTTCAAATGTCCTTCCATGTCTCTCAATACATAAATGAAGCCGCCTGGTGAAATTCTGTTGAACATGCTGTAATGTTTCTTGGCGAACATTTCTAAAGCGTTCCATCGTATTTTCCCTTGTTGTAGGAACTTCCACATAAACTTCTTAAAATTCTTCGTACGCTCCTATCTTCAATAGCTGATACCTTTGAAATACCGTCTATACTTATATGTGGATTTTTCTGTATTGTTAATAATTAATTCGCTTTTTTCATTGATTACCGGCTTATTTATTTCTCTCTTCTTGTAGGTTACACTACCAGTTTCTGTAAATCTCTCTAATAACCTTTCAAATGCTTCCGGTCTTGACTTTATTTCAAGGTTTGGAAATCTCTCTGCATATACTCTACTTGCTAGGAGACAATTTCTTGTACACTCCCCAAGAATAAATATCATATTCACCATTTCTTGAATACTAAAATTTGTCATTATAGCAATTTCTTTTAAAGATTGAACGAAATACTGTGTAAGATGGAACGAAATTTTTGACAACTTGGTTATTAAGTATACAAGCTTAAAACTGTCACCAGATAACTTGATCAGCAGTGAATCTATTGAAAATGCTATATTACTTTATATTTATTTAATGTTTGCTTTCACCGCTGAGTGAAAATCAACTGTTTCTCGTAGTTAATGGGATTTCTTCTTGTTATAGACCATTTATGGATAATTTGTTGAATATCCGATCTTACAGAAGGTTTAAAAGCGCAAATTAGCTACTAAAAATACAAGCATTTTTCATTAATTCAACTCTAAAAAGAAATAATTAGCAAATGATCCATCCTAGGTGCATCAAATGAGGTATCAATAGAAAGCGTAGTAAAAGGGCTTTTCAATGAGCTAAAAAGATACAGGTGTTCCATTTAAAAATTACGAGATTTCCTCGATTTTGCGAAATTGTGAACACCCTGTATAACGCGAGCAGTTGCAGAATTTATTTCATGTAGCAACGAAAGTGCATACTAGTAGAAAATATTCTATTTTATTGGTTTCGGATCTTTTGATTTTCCTTATGCAGAATAGCCTACTGAAATGTATCAATTTATCAAGTAAAATAATTATTTACACAGAAACTATCAATTTTAAACCCATACAACATTATATCGATGTAACCAGCTTTCAAGCGCGGATCATTTTATCTATTAATATACAGGGTGTTCCATTTAAAAAAATGCAACTTTAGTCTGGCATTTCCATCTGGAACAGCCTGTATAAAACAAAATATTTTTAAAACGTGCGCTTGATGGTACGGAAGGATATCCGATGACTAAATATTTGACTAATTTTCAAATACGCGTGTAATCTTCCGTCCCCGCTTCGTTGCCGGACCCTGTATATGACCTTGTATTTTATAAGCGAGTAATACGTGCCATAGTTTTGTAATTGATGTTCTGATTGGAGAATAAAAATATAAAAACAATGATTAAAAAAATGAAAACTGTTTCTTATAGAAAAACAGTTAGTTTGTTTATTGTACAGTTTACTTTTAGTTTTACAACATGTATAAATAACTATATTAACTAAAAATACACCAAAAAGATAATAAAAATATAATTGTATATTGTATTTACAATTTTAACATAATTCACTGCATTTAATATTAGCTAAAATGTCCTACTATTTACAAATCGTGACATTGTCACTATTCATAATTGTTTAATTAATAAAATTAATATAATTTAAAATTTTTTTATCGCTTGATCATATCATATTAAAAATTATTTTTTGATATATACAATTTTTACTTAATTTAACGTTATTCCGCTGTTGGTGTATTAGAATCGGCTGCCGTTCCGTCCGATGACGAAGATGACGATATGGTTCTCACTATACTCGCTGGGTTCATAACTCTTGCGAATACTTGTCTACCTTGCACACCTAAAAATATAAATTTACACATAAATTTTGTTGTGATAAGTAAATTTTGTGTTTTATAAATATTATAAACAGTTCTCTTTTTACTTTAAATTCGAATTCATAGAATTCCGGGAAGGTGTTTTATGCGTTTGTAGCATCTAGGCTATAATATTTGAATTGTCTGCGTTATAAAATTATGTAATAATGAATTTATAGATAGAAAGACTCTTATATGGTATTTCACGATAACAGACGAGACACGTGATAAGCAGTTACTTCGGAAAAAGTAAGATTTAAATTACAATAATACCTAATAATCCTAGTACTTCTCTCTAATAAGTGAATATATTATGTTACCACAGAACTGGGCATGGTTGCCAGCTTGGATTCTGTCAAATGTCATTCGAATAAGTTGTTTACAATAAGATCATATTTACAAATTCCTCCCTATTTTATTTATAAAACGATATTATATATACGATCAGTTATTTTCATAACTAAATCATGCCTACACGCATGCATATAATGGGTGATTCATTTGGAGGTACTTTTTTAGGTGGGGATTTAATGGCTGAGCGCGCATGCGACGCGTCAGCGGACTGCGCATTCTGGTTCAGTACTATTTGACATTACGTAATGGAAAGACTTAGCCCGGCACAGCGTCTACGAATAGTACAGCTTTATTACGAAAATGGGCGTTCTACAAGGAATGTGTATCGTGCGCTTAGAGCAACATATGGGCCACATAATCGGCCTACCGAACGCACAATTCGCTATACCATCAATAAGTTTGAAACTCAATTTACAATAATGGATAATACGCGACCACATAGACCTCATCCAGCACGTAGTGAAGGAAATATAGCGGCGGTAGCAGCGAGTGTACGCGAAGACCGGGAAGAATCAATTCGTCGCCGTTCTCAACAGCTTGGTTTGTCGTATGCAACAACTTGGCGTATTTTACGAAAGGATCTTGGTTTAAAAGCATACAAAATTCAACTAGTGCAAGAACTAAAAGCGACCGACCTTCCGAATCGTTTCCGTTTCAGCCGTTGGACTCTTGATAAACTTGCAGAAGATCCACTGTTTTCGACAAAAATTTTGTTCTCCGATGAGGCCCATTTCTGGCTTAATGGGTACGTGAATAAGCAAAATGCCCGTATTTGGGGTGATGAGCAACCTGAAGAGATTGAAGTGCTACCATTACATCCAGACAAAACAACTGTTAGGTGCGGATTATGGGCCGGTGGAATAATTGGTCCATATTTCTTCAAAACAGAAGCCGGCCGGAATGTGACTGTGAATGGCGACCGTTATCGCGCCTTGATAAGGGACTATTTGCTGCCTGAACTTGACACCCGTGGTCTACAAGACATTTACTTCCAACAAATGGCGCCACTAGCCATACAGCTCGTGAAACTATGGCTTTACTGCGAGAACGATTCGGTGAACATTTAATTTCACGCTTCGGACCAGTAAATTGGCCGCCTATATCTTGTGACATCACACCATTAGACTTTTTTCTGTGGGGCTACGTGAAGTCTAAAGTCTACATGGATAAACCGGCTACAATTGAGGCATTGGATGCCAATATTACTCGGGTCATTGGACAAATACCACTCGAAATGCTAGAACGCGTCATTGAAAATTGGAACAGCAGAATAGACTACGTTAACCGCAGTCGCGGCCAACATTTGAGAGAAATATTCATTAAAAAATAATTGTAAAGAATGGTTCTTTTGTATGATAATCAAGTTTCTTAAATAAATTGGCCTTTTTCATTTGTTCTTTGCTTTTGGAAAAAGTATCTCTAAATGAATCACCCATTACAAGTGTCTCGTATCGTTATGTTCAAATTTTAGGAGTGTAAAGAAGACATCATTTCAAGTAACAAAAACGCAAAACTTGTATATCCATTTTTATTTGTTTCAAAGTTACAGATCTATGAATGTGATTGTCAGATCATGAAAAAAAATGTAATCCTAAAGTCAATACAAAATGATTTTATTTAAAAAAAAGTTATACGATTCAATAACAGGCCTGTGATTGTTAACGTCGCATAATAAAATGTTATCCTAAAATAAATAAACACGTGTCGTAGTGCATACAGTAATTTCTTGGAGATCTACAAAAAAAGAGTACTGGAAATTGATTTTATGATAAAGAAGGTTCTTACTTATTTCGTAAGTGCTGAATCATGAATATCATACAATAAACAAATGTTCAGATGACTGTTAACGTTGCATTTTTTAATAAAGAATTACATTACGTTTCAGTTCATACAACAAATTACTTAGGAACAATGCATTGCCTACGTTATTTCCATCAACTGAAGCGGTAAATAATAATCAACATCTTGAACAACATTCTGATGAAAATGTAAATACAAGCAATATGGATGGCTATATTGACACTAATAATGACTCACCAATTTCATCACTAAATGAATATAACACAAATGATACAATTGAAGAACTGAAAAAGAAAATGAAGGCATTACAGCAAGAGAATCGAAGATTGACATGTAAACTGGAAAAGGAAAATGAAAATTTACAAAAGGTTTTTAATGAAGATCAGTTAAAATATCTACAGTTAGGTACACACAAAGGTTTCAGTTGGTCTGATAACACTATGAATAAGGGAATACAGTTATATTTAAGTTGTGGCACCAAAGGTTATGAGGAATTGAGAAAACAAAATTTACCATATCTCAGTATCAGAACACTACAAGAACGTTTGCAACTTTCAAATTTCAACAAGGGATTATAGAAGATATATTTCATCTTCTTGAAGCAAAAGTAAGTAATTACTGAAATTATTTTATTTCGTTATACGTATTTTCAAAAGATTAAAAATTTTACAGCTGAAGAAAAACATGCAACCCTTGTAGTAGATGAAATGGCAATTAAACCAGGTCTTCAATATGATAGTTCCCTTGCATCTATTATTGGTCGTCCAACAATGCTGCTTTCTGGTGAAAGAGACAGTAGTGAAGAATATGCCTCATGCATTAGTGTTTTTATTAACAGGAGTATCTTCTCGGTGGAAGCAAATGGTTTGCTATGAGTTTACTGCATCTTCTTACTCAGCTATTGAAATGCAAGAGAAGATAACAATTATAAAAAAAGCAATGTCTATAGGTATAATAATTAAGGCAGTTATAACAGATATGGGTCCCCAGAATCGTAGCATGTGGAAGTTATTTCATATTACTGCTGGCAGATACTCCAAAATAATGAACTATACTCCTCATCTATGTAATCCAAATGAAAAGCTATATTTTACTCCAGACCCAGTGCATGTTTTTAAAAATGTTAGTTCCTCATTAACAGATGGACACACAATGATCCTTGATGAGTCAATTGTAAGTAAATATCAGCTTGCATCAAATTTTATTTCGATGGAAGCAATACAACAAGTTTATAAACTAGATCAAATGGATACGTTGAAACTTTGTCCAAAATTAAAAGAAAATGTACTACATCCATCACATTTTGAAAAAATGAATGTTACTTGAGTTCAACATTATTAAGTTCAGATATTGCTGCAGCAATATCATATTACATAAACCAGAATATGATTGGCAGGGAACATGAAACAACAGCATGGTTTCTAAAACTCATGCACAAATGGTTCAAATATATGACTGGTCGCTTTTATAAATATGCTCTTTCTAAAAATGATGAAGAAGAGTACATGTCTGTTTCATCTTTTCTATCTTCCTGCATCGATATTATAAGAAATATTACTGTAAGTAATGTATGGAAGCCATATCAAACTGGACTATTATTAGCAACAGAAACTGCTAGGGATTTTCAAAGAGAATATTTAGAAAATTATGGTTTTAAATACATATTGCTGAGTAGGTTAACACAAGATTCGCTTGAGAATGTATTCTCTTTGATTAGAAATCGTCAACCTACACCAGATGCTAGAGATTTTAAAAAATCATTAAGGCTGGTCTCTATTTCCCAGTATCAAACAAATTTGAAGAAAACAAATTATTTTCAAAGTGACTGTGTAAACTTAGTTCAATATTGCCAATCAGCACCTAAACCATCAATTTTGGAAAACGCTGCAAGGAGAGAAAATGATGACGAAGATGGATGGTTGCAAAATAACAAACACATAGAAGCCTATCTTTTTCAATTAACACAAACTAATTTAGACCTACATTTGCAAGCTTCGCTATATTATTTAGCAGGAACACTTATTCATAAAATATCTAAAACCCTTAAGTGCGACTGCATTAAGAATTTAATAACTAATAAAGATTACAAAACTATAGCTAGTATAAGTATGTTTACAAAGTTAAAAGAATTTAAAGAAAATATCTTAGTGTATCCGCGTTTAGCATTTTATGAATATATTTATCAATGTGAATTAATGTTTAGGCAAAAAGAAAACCATATACTAGGAAATGTTATTAATGTTGACGATTTTGCTAATATGTGTTTTACTCACATAAAATTAGACATAGTAGTTCCTAATTGCCATAATATATTATCGCGGGTAACAAAATTATTTATAAAATGCCGAATGTATTTCTCTCTAAGAGACAAATCAAATATTAAATTAAGGGAAGTAAAGAGCAGTCGTAGTGTTGCAATGCGTAGCTTAATACAAAATGTTAAATAAACACTTGTTATATGTTTAATTGCTATGAATTATAATTATAATTTTAGTGTTTACAAAATTTCGAATGTGTTTATCAAAGAAACAAATTACATGTAAAATTAAAGGAGAAAAAAATTATAATAAATACTTGTATGTATGTTTTATTCTTATTAATTATATTATTCACAGTTAATCTATTTTTTGTGTCGTCTACAATAATAAATTCCTCCATAAAAGTCTTAATACAGTAATAAAAATTTGAAGTTTCTGATGTGTTATTTTTATTTCCTAATTTCCCGGTTATTCTGGAGCCAAAATGGCGGCAAATCGCGGTACTTTATATATCTAGGGACTTTAGGGTAAATGTATAGCAAGCGCCAATTAAGTTGGCGCGAGGCGGTGGTGCGCAGAAACCGTTTTTAAAAACGTCCACCCCCCACTACTCAAGTAATTAGTCATTGACGTTTGAGGGAACATAATGTCTTTGCTAGGGGATCATAAAGTGATACACGCTCAGAGGTTAGAATTATCTGACATTTGATGTAAAACCAAATACAAATCTGCCCACTACTTTTAATCCTGCGCGAACTTACCCCTCCTCGAACTTAATTGGCGTTTGCTACATGTGTCGTTAATACATTTATTACCAACATAACTTCTTTTGTTTTTACAGGAGAAAATCCGGCAGTTATTTTGTAATAGAGTTGTGCGTGACCAGAAATTAAAAGCAATGTATTTCGTTGACCTGGTTCCGCTCATGATGTTACAATTTTCAATCATTCTAGAATAAAGATGAAGTTGGACATAAACAACTTTCCTAATATAACCCATTGCAAAATTATTTACAAACCAGTTTTAATCCAGAAATACAGGCGGAGAAAAGATATAACTTTTCCTGCATTAAGACTCGAAATATTACAGAATAGTTAAATTTTTTTGGTTCATAGCATTTCTATTATTATTATATTTTGGCCACATTGTAATATATTATACATATTTTAATAATTGTGGTGTAAAATGTAAAAAACAATTTTCTTATTTAACAAAACTTTGTTTTATACAAAATATGGTGAGGTTTTGCCTGTACAAATTTATATTTGTTGGTAATTTTTTTTATACGATATTTCTAATAAAAAGAGGAATTTGTAATGTGAATAAAGTTTTTGTATTGTGTGAGATTAACACCTATTTTGTTCAATTATTTATCTACACAGTATGTACTGTTTTTTAACGACCCCAGAAACTACAGCGTTCAAGTCCGGAAAACAGGTAAGGACTTATTTCTGTTACACAAGTCAACACACAATAATAATACACCGCGAACAAGTTTCAAAACTTAATGATTTAAACTATGTAAGTCTACAGTATTCACCAGATCTTCATTTCTTTAACATCCGGACGATTTCTTACAGGGTAAAGTATTTCTAATGAAGAAGAAATCTTCATTTAGTTCCCGAAGTTCAGCCTTTTTTAAAATTGTATATATACTTTTGTTTATTGTGTATTTTAATTTATAAGTTTAAATTTTACAAAATACACTAAATATATTTGTGTTCAATATACCTTCTTCTTGCATAGCTTTGTACATACACTGTGTTCATTAATGTTTGATACTGATGCGTAGGCAACCCAATATGCACGATTGCCCCCACTGGTTTAACAAAGTTACTAAATGAATAAATGTACTTATCAGTGGCGTAGTAGTATTTAAATAAAATATGATAAACAAAAATGAAGACAAAATAACATATGGATATAATTTATAGTCCGGGAGGCAGAGGCACAAAATTTGCACTTATTCCTACAAAGCTAGTTCTCTCTGAATTAGTTGTCTCGATATGGTAAATAAAGAAAATGAAATATACCTACAAGGCTGAAACTTTGTAGGATGCTTGTCGATAAGCCAGAACATGGAATGATTACAGTCTGCCACCGTGGCAGCGTCGCAATCGACGCTCTACCACCCACGCAAGGTGTAAAGAAACTGTCAAAAATTACATTATTCCTACAAAGCTAATTTTTGTTTCTAGTATTATTTAGGTAATAAGATAATAGAAAAAATAAGTCTGCCGCTTGTATAACGTCGCAAAGCTTTGACAGACGTAATAGAAAGTACGATCAACGTAGCGTAGCCGGCGCGCTAGTAAGCTTCAAGTCGCGCTGAATTATTGTTAAATACTTAAACAATTATGAATCTACAAAGCTGCTTTTTTTCCACAAGCAGCTTAACATTATTATTTTTGAATAAACGTAGTCTGCCGTCAAATATAGGTGGCTAAGTCGTCGGCAGACGTGGGCTATAGTTGTAGTGCTCACGGCAGCGCGCGAAAATAATCGTTATAAAACTTTTACAGCTTTGCAATGCTGATCTTGTAATATTTATACTATATTGAGAATTGAATCATGAGTAGCAACAAAATATATTATTTTCGTAAAATAAATACAAGCCGGCTTAGACCTTTTCTAAATTACCCCTCTTCCTCTCACAGTTTCGAATTTACCGTTGCGGCAGCTGTTTGCTGTTATGTTGCTCCACTCTTCAGTATACGAAAACGCGTTCTTCCTAACACATCATGAGTTCACAGTTATTCTGTTTCGTGTGTCATACAAAATTGAAAGACATAACAATTTTTCCGATATCTCAAGAACAGTTTAAAAAGTGTTCTGAGATTTTGAATATAAGAAAAAAATACAAATTTATATATAGTGATTTATCGTTACCCACTGAGTTAACTGGACTGGAAGGATATCATGCTATATGTTATAAGCGATTTACTGCATTAGAAAAAAAAACTGTATTAGAAAAATGTTTGAGTTGTTCAATAAAGAAAAATCAAAACAAATCTAGAATAATGTTCTTAAAATTCTTTTATTTACCTGATCTATTTATTATCTAAGTGACAAACAGTTTTTCTGTACCTTTGTTAAAGTGAAAAATTATAATAATAACATATTTAAAAAATAAATTTAAGTTCTATAATAAAGATGAATCAATATCTATATATGAATAAATTGATTTCATGATAATTGTAGCAGTAAATATTGTATGAATATAAAAAGAATTATAACGAAAGAATTACGAAAATAATATATTTTGTTGCTACTCATGATTCAATTCTCAATATAGTATAAATATTACAAGATCAGCATTGCAAAGCTGTAAAAGTTTTATAACAATTTTTTTCGCGGGTTGCCGTGTGCACTACAACTATAGCCACGTCTGCCGACGACTTAGCCACCTATATTTGACGGCAGACTACGTTTATTCAAAAATAATAATGTTAAGCTGCTTGTGGAAAAAAAGCAGCTTTGTAGATTCATAATTGTTTAAGTATTTAACAATAATTCAGCGCGACTTGAAGCTTACTAGCGCGCCGGCTACGCTACGTTGATCGTACTTTCTATTACGTCTGTCAAAGCTTTGCGACGTTATACAAGCGGCAGACTTATTTTTTCTATTATCTTATTACCTAAATAATACTAGAAACAAAAATTAGCTTTGTAGGAATAATGTAATTTTTGACAGTTTCTTTACACCTTGCGTGGGTGGTAGAGCGTCGATTGCGACGCTGCCACGGTGGCAGACTGTAATCATTCCATGTTCTGGCTTATCGACAAGCATCCTACAATGTTTCAGCCTTGTAGGTATAAGTCATTTACACATAAATTTTTAACATGTTCACTCAAATGTTCTTAATGAAGGCGACCACATTGAGGTGGCAGACTTTCATTTTCTTTATTTACCATATCGAAACAACTAATTCAGAGAGAACTAGCTTTGTAGGAATAAGTGCAAATTTTGTGCCTCTGCCTCCCGGACTATTAATGTACCTTCATATTTCCAAATTTCATCATTCTTTTTCTCTTTAATTTAAGAACTAAAATACTGCAAACATTTATTGCGAACAAAATTTAAATATAAAAATTTGATAATAATTAAACTTAAAAGTTAAAGTAGTGAAAATTCATGGCCTAATAAAATATGGAATATTAAGTTTACAAACATTTGATAAATAATACACATCATGAATTATAACTGAATGTGTCATTTTATTCCTACTGAATTTATATTGGCAGATTGTCTATTGATTATCACTTCACAAATAAAAATCACTACAAAAACTGTTGAGAATGATGTCCTTCATGTTCAATGCACAAGTTTACTCTTCGTTTCATATTGTCAAACACATGATGCAACATTTCTTGGGGAATTTCATTAATTTTCCTTGTAATTGTATTCCTCAACTCTTCGATTGTATGAATCCTATTTTGAAAAATTTTATTTTTCAAATATCCAAATAAATAAAAATCTGGGGGTGTTAAATCAGGTGATCTTGGAGGCCACAAACCCTGACTGATAACTGTCACCATAAACTTGTCGCAGAAATTCCATTGTTTCTCCAGCAATGTGTGCCGGGGCTCCGTCTTGCTGAAAATATCCATGTGCTTTTTCATCTTGATCAGCTAATTGGATAAATTCCTGTAAAATATTTGTTCGATATCTTTCACCATTAATAGTATCATTAAAAAATATAGGTCCCACTGTTCGTCTCCTAGATATTCCAATCCAAACGCCCACTTTGAGAGAATGTAAGGGAACTTCTATTACTTCATGGGGATTTTCAGTTGCCCATGTTATGTAATTTTGACTATTTACAAACCCAGACAAGTAAAACCATGCTTCGTCTGTAAAGAATGTCAAATCTAACAAATTGTTGTTTGGAGCTAAATGTTCGTTGAACCAGTGACAATATTGCAACCGACGATCATAATCGACAGGTAATAATTGTTGGACCATTGATACTTTATATGGATGCATATGAAGTTCCTTTTTTAATACTTTATGAACAGTTCCAAGAGAAAGTCCTACAATATGATAATGTTTATATTTATAGCTATTTAACTAGGAAAATAAACAATGCCAACCTGTTTGCGCAGATAATTTTCTTAATGATTTCTTAGGACTTCTGTCCATTCTATCCCGAATACCCTCTATAGTATCTTCAGTTAAAACCTTTGGACGACCTGTAGATTTTCCCTTGCATATGCAGTTTTTATCTTAAAAACGTTTAATAATAATGTTTTTATGGTTTGTAAAATATTGGCGATCAATATTTCCATCTGGAAAATTTTCCTGAAATTGCTCGATACAGGAATTTAGACTATAAACCCAAACCCCGTTCTGGTTCCGTGTGGCACTTCGGATATGTGCCATTAAAATAAAGACGTCTTGTTCAGATGTAAACACCATTATGCAAAGTCTAACCTAATAACGAAAATAAAGTTAAATCAACATATTAAATTGCAAAATAACTATTGAACTTACCAATACAAGTATTAAATAACTTAATGAGCTCTTAAAAGAAATGATATAGATAAATAATTTAAAATAATGGAATTTTATAACGCAAATCTATAATAACCAAATACACGAGACGCCAATGAAGAATTTTGTGATGTTTGGTTATATTCTTAGTTACAAAACCAGTTTCTCACTATCGGTTTTGAAGACAATTTCCTTTACACACTAAAATCACTGTTCTTGCAAAATGGCGGTCTCAAACATTATTGAACACAGTGTATATGCGTTTGGGCGCACTGCAATATTTTGTTAAGAATAAGAGGAAGTTTTTTTTAATTGATATTGATATGAATTAACGTTGGGTGTACCCAATAAAAATTGATGGAAACATAACTGTCGCTTTAATAAACAAAAATTTCTGGATTTTTTTCTTAGCATTAGTTCACCTATAAATTTAGGTGTAATTAAATTACCTATTCAAAGAAAACATGAGGAATTGCTCTCATTATTAAATTTATCACCAGAATTACACAAATAATATTGTTTAAATGAAAAAAAATCAGACATTTTATAATTGTTCTTCTTTAACTTTAGACCTAAAATCATTGAAAAAAAAAGTTTATTTCGCTCTATGGGACATACTGAGATTGAAAATACGTCGTTATAGCGATTTAAAATTTATCTGTAACGTAGCCCTTGTCTATAGCAAAATCGGTAAGCTTGGATAGATATTAAAATACTGTTTTTATTTATTTGAATATTATTCAATAATACTATTTTTAGAGCTTATATAATTATATAATTCGAAAATATTTAATCAAAGTACGACTTGTAAAATATAGGAATTTCCAAAAACAGGTTTCAAATGGCAATGTCAATGAATGACGTTTATTATTTCAATACTATTATTATTTTCCTTCAAATTGAAGTGCACTAGAAATGACTACCTTATTTATGAGTAAAGTGGGGATATTTAGACAGCTTGCATGGGGGGGGGGGGGGGTTATGGATGTCCCTGCCAGTCTACGCCGTCATCAACGTATATCAGGCGTTGCGATGTCAAAAACGCATACATCGTGAGACACGAAAGGTGTACAATAAATACCGCAATACAGTAGGAATAAATAGTAATAAGCCATATATTTTATGTTGTTATTATTAATGAAAAATTCGTGAAAGTCACATATATCCTGGAACGCGTGCATTCATTTCGTTCTTATTAGAACTCGTCAGCACGCGATATCCTGAAGACAGACATGACTTCCGCTTCTATACTGCTCGTATACAGGATGTTTGTTCATTCGTTGATATAATATAAACGGTATGTACAGTTGTGGCCCCTACAAACTCAGACAGTTTGATAAATAATAAATGTTGGCTTTGTAACATGGTCTTAAATTTGAAGTTTATAAAATGTCACCTAACAGAAAGAAAGTCAGTGACGTATAAAATAAAAAAATTGAAAAATTCAAATACAAATAACCTTTTTGCAACAATATATGCGTTTTTAAAATGAAAATGCATTCCATTCTGTTTTTTTTTTACGAAATCTGTATTTTTCAATAAGGAAACTCAAAAACCATGGCAAGATGAGAATATTAAATCTGCAAAAGCAAAATAAGTAGGTGGCAAAAGGTATTAATTATTCAAAAAGTATTGGCATAGGCAATATATCATTGACGTTTATCGTGTTTTTATCAACATTTATTTCATTTGCGATGTGCCGTCCTCTAGCCTAGTTCTAATTATCGACTTTTGCAGTTCGTTTGAGACATTTTAAAAATTGTGTACGCTTCTGACTTACAATAAACTGACACTAACACAACCATACTGGATAAAAGTCAAATGTACAAATCACGAATTTTTTTTATTTTACAGAATGTATCAAAAGTCGATGTCTTAGTTTGTAGCGGCCGCAACTGTATATGAACGTCAATTATTTCAATATCTGCTAAAAAAATTTTTAATTGTGTTGATTTTTAAGAATAAGTCAAGGTTTTTATGTTAGATAGTACACATTGTGTTGAGGTTGGTAAGTGATAAATTACAAGAATTCGCTATTTAGTTAATTCAAACAGTGCAGTGACGTGTACAAAAAAGAAAACGTAGTAAATAAATATGCCTTTGTTTGCTTTTTATTATTAGACTGGTCATTCATAAAATTGTTTCTATTACAACGCTAACAGATGTGCAATAACAAAGATTTGGTTTAAAGGTCGATGCATGTTCGCTTTATGTAAACACATTCGTCAATGATAAATAAAATACCTACTCACCTACTTCTTCAGATATACGACTGCAAAATATTATAAACTTTTGAATGTTTGCGCATATTAAGACCGGTAAAACGTCCATTAATGACGACGAACGAACAGGGAGGTCTTTGACGGCAGTTCAACAGCTCATTCATCAAGACCGTCGGCAAACTATTCTTGACATCTGTGATTATGTTGGAATCGAATATGGTATATGTCCGCGAATGTTAAATTAAATAGTTTTTCTTCGTCCAGTATCTCTTAATTCAACTTCAGTGGTCGGTACAAATACGAACATTAAAGTGTCAGCGGTAAATGTCTTAATATGATATTGTAAGCAAAATAGCGCCATATGTTCGACAAGTGTGTCTATCGTTAACAGATCAGCATATTTCTTTTAAATAACAGTCCATAGCATAAAATTTACGTAGAAGGCGCACACACACACTTACACTATAGATGCAGACCGTCTTAAAAACATTTTCGCATATTTTCTTCTTTTCTTTTCTGCGCTTATTTGAAAACTTTTTCTACGCGACTTTTTGGTAATACATTATACAATTTGGCAACTTTATACCCTCCAAATTATGCATACGTGTCATCAAACACCCTGTATATACTTAACATGTTGAACTCACTGCAAATGAGAATTAGTGACTATTAAATCTCACTTTACATGCAAGTCTCGTCTAATATTACGTTAATTACTAAATTCGATAAACTAAGTTTGTGCTAGTCTGCAGAACGCAACACGTCGCGACGGCAACCTTCCTGGTTGTTAGGCTAATGAAAAATTTGTGAAAGTCACATCTACCCGGGAACGTGTGGATACATTTCGTTCTTATTAGAACTCGTCAGCATACGATATCCTGGAGACAGACATGACTTCCACTTCTATACTGCGTGTATGTATACTTAACATGTTGAACTGTGACTGCAAATGAGAATTAATGACTATTGAATCTCACTTTATATGCAAATGTCGCCTATTTAGTCGCTGTCGTTGTTATTGTAGTAAACTTCACTCGCCGCTCACGCATGCTGTCCAAATATCCCCGCTTTATTTCTGAGCAACAACAAAGCAATATTATGTATCACAATATCTTTATACTAAAATGCTTTTTTGCATCAATTTGCATCAAATATTTTGAATTTGAAAGCCGAGAGAATAAGAATTTATAATTATTTTTTTATAAAACAAAATCATTATCAATAATATCGAAATAATATTAAAAAATCGGGTGTAGAAAACACAATACAAGTTAATATTTGTGTGAAAATTGCTTTCCAGACATGCGGACACCTGTTTCGTCTTACTATAGACTCGTCAGTGCATGATGTTGGAAAAAATATTTGACTACAAAAACTGCCTTGCTACGTACAATCAAGTTATAAAAGGCAGCATGGAAGAACACTCAGTTTCCATCGGACAGTCACTGCTGTAACCGACGGAAATTGTATTAACATGCCTCCACTATCAGTCTAACTGCATCGACAGCGTACATCACAAAAACAATTTGAAACATTCTTGAGCGCAAGTATGTTTCAAATTGTTTTTATCATTTCATACATTCTAATATAATGAAAATTTTTATTTACAAAATAATCTGTTTGCTAAGATTGCCACTTACCTTTACTTTGTTGAGTTTGAGCTATGGGAATCACTTTTACACCTTGTAAAGCTTTAACGTTTATTGCTGTTCCTTGAAACCCAGAAGGCAATAGAATTTGTTGAGCAACTATCTGTCCTCCTTGACCCTGGCTGGCCAAAACAACTCTTTGAGTGCCTGTAGAAGTATTCGTTTGAAGGCGAACTGGATGACCACCCAAAACTAATTGATTCTGGGTGGTGTTTTGGCCCGTTTGAACCCCGGTCGCTTTCACTGCAGAACTCAATAACATTTGAGAGTTTTGTTGTACTTTTATTTGAGGTGCTAAAACAACTTGCGCATTTTGTTGATTTAATAAACTAACGTTCGTCGATGTTGGTTGTTGAGACACATTAGACACTGTTATAGATTTTGTCGTATTTAACGCGACGAGTCCTGAGGTATTTGCTTGAGTCTGAATGATCACATTTTGCCCTTGAAGATTCTGCAACGAACTTCCTTTACTCGCTAACAGTACCGGTTTACCTCCTATATGCGTTAAATTAAGATTAGTCGTATTAACCATACGTATTGTGTTCGCGTTTGACGTGACTCCGAGCGTAACGGGTTTATTTAGAGCTAAGTTCTTGGTTGCGTTAAGTTTTACTTGATTTTGACCGATAATTACTTTTGGCTGAACCACTTTTTGGCTATCTATATTCTGCGTTATGAATTTGGCATTAATTAACTGTTGAGCTATTTTCGGCGAAAACTTAGCTACAGTTTGAGATTTTGGTATGGATTTTGATGTTGTCTTCGTAGCAGTTGTTATTGTTGTAGTCGTAGTGGTACCTGCTTGAGATGATAGTACTAGCTTCGGCTGATTAGTAATGGCAATTAAGTTGTTCTGTGTTCCTACTGCCAGTTGCGTCACGGGATTTTGCTTGGTCGGTGTCAATTGTATTATGTTAGCCTGAGCTCCCTTCACACCTGATACCCGTAATGTTGTTCCTTAAAAACAATTTTTATTAAAGTTTCTATACTGCACTGAATAACTTTGTAAAATGAATTACATAAAAACGAAAACCAAACTTAATATTTCCAATTACAGTAAAGCTTCGCTAATCCGGATAAAATTGAAATATAGCATATTTACACTTTGTATCCCTTAATCCGGATTACATATGATTCCGTAATCCGGATTATCCATTGCGCAGTTTGCCATATACAGCGCAACCTCGTGTAAGATGGTGATTCCTCCTGACAGTTAAAAAAAAATAAGACGGTGATTCCCCCGATAGTTAAAAATCCATGGCGCCAAAGAGGCCGCACAAAACTCTAGCAGAAAAACATGAGATATTCCAAAAATGACGACGTTATGTTAGTGGAAAAGTGTTGTCTGATAATTATGGAGTTGGTACGTCGACCATTTCGGATATTAAAAAGAAATATGAGCAAACAACGAAGTATGTATGTCCGCACGAATATCTGTATAATTTATTAACGTTATGGTCGTTATGTAGGTATAGTAAGCGCCAAATACGATGGCGAGAGGAGGGGGTGCGCAGAAGCCGTTTTTATAAACGTCCACGTTATATATTTTACTCTAATAAATTATTAATTTATTAAGTGATAGATGTGGGGACATGACGGCAGCCAGGATCAGACTGAGTGTCGAAGGGGGGATATTGGAGACGACAATGGCGTCTCTATACCTACCCATTGACTCTCCAGAGCTACCAGGGCCTGATATTGAGGCCTTGGTGGCATATACCAGTAAGTACAATCTGGAATTGATTATCGGCGCAGATACAAATGCTCATCATAAGGCTTGGGGCAGCAAGGATAACAATTATAGGGGTAAGTCTCTCTTTAACTATCTCTGTGGTACTGAACTTGACTGTCTGAATCAAGGTGATAAGCCGACACTTAAGACATCAAGGGGGGAATCAGTTATAGATATAACCTTATGTACGTTGGGAATGCGGGATATTGTAGGGGGGTGGCATGTATCCGACGAGCCGTCGCTCTCTGATCATGCTTATGTCCGCTATGAACTATGTACAGATTTAACGGAACCCAGACTATACAGGGATCCCAAGAGAACAGACTGGGGCTCGTACAAGGAAGACCTGTTAGCTACGACCCGAAATATCCCTGTTAGAATAGGGAATGTGGAAGAGCTGGAGTTGGCTGTTGACTGGTTGCAACGGACCGTTCTTTCCTGCTATGAAAATAACTGTCCCCTTAGGGAGCGCCGTATAGCTAAGCGGGCTGCCTGGTGGAATGCAGAGTTAACCAATTTAAGAAAACAAACTCGCCGGTCATTTAATAGGGCGAAGAAAACAGGTAATTGGGAAGCCTACAAGGCTCTCCTCAATAAATACAATGATAAAATCAAAGAGAGCAAAAGAAAGGTCTGGAGAAAATTCTGTGAGGACATCGAAGGTTTTCCTGACATGGCCAGAATAAACAGAATTCTCAAAAAAGATCCTTCCAACGCAATTAGATCTATACAAAAATCGGACGGGAGGTGTACCATTACCGTGGAAGAGACTTTAGAGTATCTTCTGGGGATACACTTTCCAGGTTCGGAGCGTATGGATGATTGTGATACCAATCAAGTTGTCACCTCTTGGAGGGCGACTAGGAATGATTGGGAGACATCAAACGAGATCTTCAAGCCCCATTTAATTAGATGGGCGATAGGATCGTTTGAACCATATAAATCCGCAGGACCAGACGGAGTGTTTCCCAAGCTCCTTCAAGAGGGAATTTTCAGGTCTAGCCATGCTATGGGTTATATCCCTAGGGCATGGAGAGAAACTAGGGTAGTGTTTATTCCGAAGCCCGGAAAAGCAACATATACCCACCCTAAATCATTTAGACCAATTAGTCTTACTTCTTTTATGTTGAAGACTATGGAAAAAATGATATATTTAAATATTAAAGAAGGGGCTCTGGATAGATATCCTCTACACCTACTGCAATGGGCATACCAGATGGGAAAATCAGGTGAGGGTGCCCTGCATAGCCTGGTGAGAGGGCTCGAAAGGAGCCTATACTACAAGGAAATTGCACTTGCAGTCTTCTTAGACATAGAGGGCGCTTTCGATAACACCTCGATGTCTTCTATTATTCGATCTTTAAGAGATCGAAAAATAAAAAAAACACCACATGCAACTGGGTTCATAACATGCTGCGTAGCAGAGTTCATGCCCAAATGCAAAACAAAACGATCTCCATGAGGACAACAAAAGGGTGTCCTAAAGGAGGCGTATTGTCACCACTACTATGGAGTCTAGTAGTGGATAATCTCCTCAGGACATTAAATGACCAGGGAATATGGACGCAGGGGTTCGCCGATGACATTGTCATAGTGTCCCAGGGGAAATTCCCGGGGACAGTGGCGAGCATCATGCGAAATGCTCTGCGAATTGTAGAAAGATGGTGCCTTGAGGAGGGATTAACTGTCAATCCTCAAAAAACCAAGTTGGTAGCCATTACCAACATGAGAAAACTAAATGATCTGGGCAGTATAAAGCTGTTTGGACAAGAGTTAGAACTAACCAATGAAGTGAAGTATCTAGGCATAACACTTGATGCGAAACTAAATTGGAGCAGACACCTAGCCAAAGTGGCAGACAGGGCGGCGCAGCTCTTTTAGAGATGCAGAAGAGCTGTTGGCAAGCCCTGGGGACTAAGACCAAATGTGGTACACTGGTTGTACACAGCAGTAATAAGACCAACGATTACCTATGGGGCAGTTGTCTGGTGGAGGAGGACGGAGCGGACATCGTCGGTGGGGCTCCTCACGACTCTCCAGCGACAGGCCCTGTTGGGAATCACGGGAGCTATGAACAGCACGGCAACCGCTTCCATGGAGGCCATCGTGGGGCTCCCTCCGCTGAAACTATTTATAAAGGCGGAGGCAATGGCTGCGATACTGAGGCTGAAGGCCAATGACGTATGGTGTCCTAATAAGGTTGTTGGGAGCCATACAGATATCACAGGAACTATACGGGAAGAGCCGATATTTCAAATGCCGGTGGACAGTATGGCACCTGAAATTATGTTTACAGCTAAGCTGAACATACTTATACCGACCAGGGAACAGGCAAAAAGTCGCTCGATCGATTGTGGTGCCGGCACCTGGTACACTGATGGATCACAATCTAGTCAGGGGGCAGGTGCAGGCATATACGGAATGTGCCCTGGAAGGAAGATATCGATATGTCTGCGGAAACATGCTACGGTTTGCCAGGCCGAATTGTTAGCACTCGCAGCCTGCGCCGATGAAATTCGGGAAGCCGGATGCGCAAGCAAAAAAAATAACATAATGACTGATAGTCAGGCGGCTATTAAAGCCATTATGAACCCATCCACCAGGTCTAAGCTGGTGAAATATTGTAAACAGGTCCTCAATAACCTGGTACAAGACAATACAGTGTCGCTGATATGGGTGCCAGGGCATGAGGGAATTAAAGGCAATGAGATAGCCGACAAACTGGCCAAAGAAGGTACTAATAGGAACTTCATAGGACCAGAACCTGTATGTGGAATCACTAAGGATTCCGCTAAAAAGGAGATCTGGTTATGGCTAGAAAAAGAACATAAAAATAAATGGAGGTTAACGGAAGGTCAACTCCATACCAAAACACTACTAAGGGGGCTGGACGGGAAGTTTTCAGCCAACCTAATTCGTAGTAGCAAAAAAGAAATTAAAATAATTACCGGGTTAATAACCGGACATTGTCCTTTAAGGAAGCATTTGTACAGCATGGGCTTGGTTAGCGAGCCCTGGTGTAGGAGATGTGAAAAACAGGAGGAAACTAGCCTTCATGTAATATGCACGTGTGAGGAACTGAAGGAACTCAGACAGAAATATTTCGGGAGAGATCTATTGGATCCTTCGAGTGTACTCAAACTTCCCCTGAGGAGGATAGTGGCTTTTATCGAGGACACAAGACTAACAGAGTGGAATTGAGAGATCTATTGGAGATAGTACAAAGAGCGGTGTGCTCAAGTGCCTGGACGTGGTGGCGTCCACTCCAAAACAGAGAAGAAGAAGAAGTGATAGATGTGTAGTTTACGCCACCTTAGGTATCTTGCAAATTGATGTAAAACTAAATACAAATCTTCCCAATACTTCTAATCCTGCGCGAACTTACCCCTCCGCTCGCCAATTTATCTGCCGCTTGATATACATCGGAAACTGTTTTTCTGCACCGGGACGTAAGAAAACTTTGAGAAAAAGAGAAAGCTCAAGAATGGAAACTGAATTGTATAGCTGGTTTCTTCAACAATGCAAAAGACATGTAACTATTACATCTCACATTTTAAGAGAAAAAGCGATACAACTTTACGCAAAATATTACGGCGATAACAAGTTCAACGCAAGCTGAGGTTGGCTAAATAAATTTAAGAAGGGACAATGGTATTCGTTATCTCAAAGATAGTGGGGAGAAATTATCTAGCGATTCAGATGTTGCCTTATATTATCCTTACTTTTTATGTACGACATAACGTATTTTAGTTTGTATTTAGAATTATGGGAATTCGTTTTTCGTAACATTTTCTATATGTTAGTTTGTATTTTTAATTTATAAATCCCTACAAAACATATTTTGGGTATTATTTTTTAACTTTTAAAAAAGGTTTCGATAATCCGGATGTTTCACTACTTCGGATTGCATCGGTTTTAATTGATCCGGATTAGCGAAGTTTTACTGTACTTGAAAAGGACAAAACTGGTTGTGTAATTGTAACACTAGTGATAAGCAACTTTCGCTTAGAGCAGAAAGTAAATTTTAATTTAAAATTATTTATGCCATCTTATATCAGAAATCGGAAATATCTGGCTATATTAAAGTTGGGGACATTTAAATTACCTTGTGGTAGTGATCCATGCTGCTTTTGATGTGCTAATAGACTTTCAACTGATATTACTTGACCCGCAGCATTCGTTAAGACCTTAGCAACTAATGGTGTTTGTCCAGTTGAAATAATGGGTTTGTTTGATATCGTGTCTGAAACATAAATTTTATTTTACATTAATTATTTTATTTGTATATAAAATATAATAATTATATGAACTGTTTTGTCCTATTGTAACCTGATATAAAATTTGATTAATTACTCAATTATTAAATTCATTTAGATAAGGGTCTTCGGAAGGCAAAAATATTTAATTTAAATTTTTTATCATACAACTCCAAATTTGTAGTTTTTGAACTAAATGGAAGGAAAATTTTTGTTTGTTTTTGTTTTTTTTCTTAAGTAGATGCATAGTTTAGTTTTTTACAATTAAAATATGTTCACTTGAAATTGACATCTTGTGTATCGAAATTTTAATTATCATATTTAAATTGTAAAACTCTCTATTCTAAGAAGCGACATCCTTTATATTTACAAATTTATTACTTTCTTTTATTAGACTATTTCTACCTTGCTTTATTATTTAATTACACTAGCCGACAATTTTAATTATTTTTGAATAACTGTTATAAGAATGGATGTAAAGTTCTTACAGTCTTTAACTGAAGGTATAAACAAAAACCAAATCTTTCCACCACATCTAGTTTTAGGGTTATAATCTACTCCGCTAGTAGATAAATAATAATTGTATTTACAAATTTTGTTAAACAGAAGTTATAAAAAAAATAGATAAATACAAAAATCTTGACATAACAAATACTTTAATTAGTATCAAGAATACAAAAACAATTAACTGTACACAAAGGAAAATTGCTGATATATCAAAGTTTTGCATAAATAGAGTTATTTCTTTCTTTTATGTAGGCTGTTACCGGATTTTTCGTGAATATTCTTCAATACAGGTTATTGTAGTGGAATGTAAAAGATTCCATTCTTTTGATTGAGATCCCAAAATTTGTGATTTTTCTTTGGCTAAAGCCAAATCCCGTATGAAGTCATTGTGATCTGATTGAGTAATGAGATGTGGTTCGTTAGAAGGAACATACGTCAGATCACATGAAAAGGACACATTCAAAACATCTTTTATATCTTCCTCGTCCATGGAATTTGCAAAAGAATTTGAATACATTAGAGTTAGAAGCTCACAATCAGTTCTTTTCAATAGTTTGCTTACAGATGGAATGTCTGGATACGTCACCTTGTGTTTATTTTTTTTTGAAAACCCTTCAATTTTTACAAGACAGAAGTAACAATCCGTGACGTAATATGTTGGTTCACGCCAAATCTTCAGCCTTTCTGATTAGACTTCAGAATTCTTGTTTTTGTTCCACTGAGTTAATTTAACATAACAAAATACACATATATGTGGTACCCATATTTTGTCTTGATTTTTAATTTAGAAGCCAAAATATTGTTCATAACATCTTTGAATGAATTCACTTAAAGCCTTTTTTGCGATTTTGTAACATATAATCCACAAACATAACAAAAACTGTCCGAGGAATTTTTACAGCCCCTTGCACGGTTTTCCATTCTTGAAAATCACACGCAACACAACTTGAGGAACACTGCTTCAAACTTTCTTAAGTAAGTGACAGTTCAGGGACATTTCGTTTGTCTCTTGCCAGATCGCGTCGACAATTAAACAATAAATGAATCACTATGTATCGATTCCAGAAGATTCCATTTTAGTATATTCCGCGATGACTAATTTATTAGAATTCTCTACTTCTCTCTGGAATGTGTGACGTTGTATCCTTTGTAGTTGCCGCTGGCCTTCACGGAATAACCATGAACTTGCTCGAGCTTGTTACAATACCTTTTTAATTTTAAATTTTATGTTAATCTCAGTAAAAACAGATAAAAATATTTTGAAAATTTAACGTGTTGGAATACAGTTTTTATGTTTAAAACATAACAAAATACTAAAATTTTAGATTGTTGTCAGTTATAAAAATCGTGTCGGCTAGTGTTATTGAACGAATTCAATACCCAGTCTTTAATCTCCAAAGCTATTCATAATTTCACGTTTCTTAAATGAGCTCTAATAAATTTCATTAAGAAGATTACAATTTAATCTAAACTTTGTACTTAGGTTTAAGATTAGGCTTTAATTAGCATAGTTTAAAGGTATATTGTCGGGTATTATTGCTAGCAGGTGCCAATCTACCAACACCTTCAAAGTTCCCACGAATTATGTCATCATCTGACCGTATAATGGATATGGTTCGTATTATTAGTTATGTAATAGTTTGTGGAGGTAATGGCAAGTTTTGCCTGCTAATAGTATTTTTAATGAAAGTAAGAACCAGAATTTCATCCTAACAAGAAGTAAGAAACATTCATTCGAACCACAACACATCATTAACGAGCAAGAGTTCAAACATTAATACAAAATCAAAATTAAATAGATTAATTAAACATTGGATTCAATAAAGAATTATTACAGTTACAAGTGCATTTTTATTATCCAACACAAAATAAGTGAAAACTCCAGCGCAATTCCTCACAGTTACCACAAAATTTAAAATATAAAACAATATTTGCTGGATTCTAAAATTTTATATTTAAAATACCTACTGTCCTTGAAAGAAAAAGACAACGTATTCAAAATGGAAAGATATAATCACAATAGAAGATATTTATAAAATATTTATCCCACCACTGCATTTCAAGAAGTGTCCGACTATAAAGAGTAGGGGTAGCGTTACGTAGCGAAACCACAGTATAAACCGGACTAGTAGTATCAGTCTTGAAAATTATTGAAATAAAATGGTAACTTGCACAATTAACTGCGCATGTATTTCTTTCCTTTATTAAATGCAGGTTTCAACTGAGATAGATAGAGGATATGTTAAGAGAAAGAGAATATGCGCGTATTACGGTTTTATTTAAAAAATCAAAGGCGCCAACACGAAGTGAACATACTGGTTAGGTTTATACTGTGGCGAAACAATTGTTCTCTGGTTTATGTGTACATTCGATACGATTTACGTTTATGGCTTCTGACTAACGTGTCCCGATTAAGGGAAACAGGTAAATTGTTACCAAATTACGAAGGTTGCGGATGTGAAATGCCCCGTAGAAAACACATCTTAATTTTTAATAATTCACTTGCATACAAAATAAAAGTATAAATTTTTAATAAGTGATTCCGTAATTAAATATATTGAGGTTATTGAACTCTTAGCATACAACAATGTTATCTTAGTGTTGTAGTTTTTATAACATCGACAACTGTTGCCTATGTAATACACACACATACGCTGTAGCGTATGCATGTAAGGTCAATAGAGGTATTATTTATAGACATTCTGAATTCATAGGCGACACATAATATAATATTCAGGGGCTTTATAATTTTAGGGTACGTGTCGCAATTGACTCATAATTTTTTGTATTCATATTCTACATAATTGCATCATTCCATTGTTCATACGTTGTCTTTTTCTTTCAACGACATCTGTATAAAATGACGTTAGTTAGAGTTAGTTTAGATTAAGTTGGTAATATTCTTTGGGTAATAAATATAATTTTTAACTATTTATGTTTTAAGTACGGCAACCGCCAGTTTCATAATATTTCCTTAAAAGGGATTTTATCTAAAAGTCCATTTTGCCCAAAAACTCTTTTAAATGCTATATTAAAATACGACCGTCTCATAATCCTATTGCCACTTCTTTCTAACTAAAAGGACTTTTACCTTAAATTAGTAACGTTGATCATACTGAAAATTTAAATTGATTGAAATACGCGCGTCAGATCTAGAACATAACCTAATATTTTGTAGCGTCTTATACTTCTAACGTTTTGCTGGTATTGTTATAGGATTAGTACTTTTCACCAAATTCGTCTAAATATTATTTTATTAATTAATTTAATTATTAATGTTACAGATATGTACTAAATATATATATGTATTTTTAGCGAGAAAAAACGATGAAATCAAATTATTTCGCAATTGAATTTCTTTCTATTTTAGCATAAATCATAATGAATAATAAATAATTTATTGTATTATTAAATCTATATTTAAAAATAATTGATAAACAAAAAATATATTTATTTACATTTGCATTATGATTTTACATTTAAAACCTGTTTGAATGCTTTGTAGGTAATTAATAATTGCTTTCCTGCTTTATTATACAAATTATATTTATTCCATTGTATAACTGTCATTACTGTATTTATATTTAAACGAATATGAGCTTGACAAGTGTTATCTTAATTAATATTTACTATCATTTGCGGTTACAAATTATCACGATTATTTGTAGGTTAAATGGTCATTTAAGCTTTTAAGCTAAATGGTAATTATGAGACGAAATGTTTCACTAAAAGCCCTTTTAAAAAATAAAAGGTCGTTTAAATATATTATGAAACCGGCCGTAAGTGCCATGTTTACTCTATATTTATTTATAAAAATTAATATACGCCGTTCAAGATTCGAAGACGTGCACGTCATCAATGAAAATCTATTGGTAAAATTGGGTAAAATCGATTTGTTATTTTAGCAAAAACAAATTAGAATATCGATGCGAGCTCGCATCAAGCTTTGTTACAAAATAATACAAATATGTATGAAAACAAATCTGTATCTGTATATATGGGACACACAGTACGTATTTACCAGCGTTTGCTTCAACCACCAGACGCATGCGTTTCTGTCCAACGACTTTGTCAATGGAGGGTTTACGAAGACAAACGGCTGTAATCAGCGTTGCCAACAGGACGAGAAAAAATTACCGTATTTCGCGCGCAAAATTACCGTATTTAACACAAAAATACCGTACACCCAAATACAGTAAATTAAAACAAAATATTAAATAAAAGGTAATAGTTTAAAAAATAAATAATCAAAAAAACATTATTCAATTTAAATACAACGCATCAAAATATTTATTATAATACAATGATACATATAATATATGATTTCTAATTTCTAATAAATAATTTTTATAATATCGTATGTACCTACATATATTATATAATTGTAAATTCATCGTCACTAGTAAGAGTGTCTTCAGAACCCTGTTTCAATTTAGGATACATGGTGTCCTTGGTCATTCGAGACTACATAGACTTGGATGGTGTCAAGTGAATTACCATTTTTTTTAATGCACTGACTTGAAAGAAGACATCCATTAACAGTGGGTGTTAATAGTTTTTTTCTTGATTTCATTTTAATTGCATTGACTTTACTAATCACACTTTCACATGCGGCATTAGAATGAGGTAGACAGCATATTTAAGACCAAACTACTACAAAATTACTAAAAACTAAAAGAGCTGCTTCATTTTTATCTTTTAATAACTTTTCCCAAAAAATATCTATTTCGTCAGTTTGAGTAATTTCTTCCATTTTGAATTTATAGTGAGGCAACAGTCACCACTCATCATCAATCAATTGGGCCCTAGTGGAATCGAAAAATCGAGGTACATAATATAATACGTTTCCTAGAGTTGAAAATTGCTATCGAATTCGATGTGAAACTGCGTTGAATGGCCATCTTTGGAAACACTTCGTTAGTTCTGCATTTGTTATGCGGACAGAGCGAGTGCTTCGGTCGTTTGCTAATATGCAGAGCTGAATCAATTCTACGCTCTATTTCTGTGAGATAGCGAAGTCGTTCTTTTTGTGAAGGTATCCTTCTCCAGCAGGGGCGTACTGAGGAATCTGTAGAAAGATGAAATACGTACCTGCGTCTCTGGAGGATACATTCACAAAAATATTAATATTGAACTTGTATTGTGTTCTTCACACCAGATTTTTAATAATATTTTATATTATTAAAAATACTTTTGTATTATACAAAACTGGTAAGGTTTTTACCCACTCATGTATGTTTCAAATTATTCTGTTACATAAATCTCTAAACCTAGAAGCAACAGACTTTAAGTTCCCCATCATCACATTACAGCCGTCGGATCTAAATCAAATTATATTTTTGACCGGAATTTGATGTTTATAAAATGTAGTCATTATTTGTTCAAACAAATGTTTAGATGTTCCTTGTGCGTGTACATCGTTTTTTGCATTATAAACCGTAATTAATTCCCAAAGAGAAGACATAATCAAAATATCTTACAACTATACAAGCCGATTTGTGAACAGAAATATTCGTTGATTCGTCAATCAAAATACTGAAATTAGTTTCTTTCAACATACTCGATAAGTCAGTTACTTTTATGACTTGAGCTGATTACATTTGTTGTTATTGTTCTTCTTTTGTTCGACGTATTGCCAAATCCTTGGCAATTTTTGAATCGGGAAATATTTTTGTGAGCAAGCGGTCACAGATGGTCCCTTGTTAAAAACGAAATATTATGCTCTGCTACGAACCCAGCAAGTTTAATTTCGGCTGATTTAACATTTTCCTCATGTGTATGTAATGTACTTGTACTGACCAGTCTGCATAAATGTTGTTAAAATGTTCGTGTCTGATTGTCCTTTGCTTTTAAGTTTTCTTTTTCTTAGATATTCACTCACAAATTCAGGATCACATAACAAACATTTTCCTCTACATTTATTGTTTTCTACAGGTCGAAGCCAAGCTTTATATTCTGGTATTTCGACCCATGCTTGTTCAAATTTCCGTAAAAACGAGTATAATTTTTAATTTTTTAGAAAAAAACTGTACCTGTGTTCTGCGGGTGGATTTCAATTTTTTCGGTTGTTTCGAGTGACTTCATTCACTATCAGACATTTTATAAATTTAAACAAAGAGTTGCAAAACACGTGTCAAAAATGACTGGCCAAATTATTAGACTCACTCATATTTCTTAAAATTTTTCTGGAATATTAAATTATTATATGAATAAGAACGCCTGTAATGTATGCAACTGCGCATACGCATGTGGTGAAAGGGTTTCATAACACAAAATTCAAGTTTTAGTCATTGAATTGTTTGTCATTTGATATTTAAGAGAGTGTTGATATTGAGTGTTGTTTGCAGTGATTTATTTTAATTTAATCGATTGTATCTGCATTGTAAGTATACAGTCATACCAAATATAGCTTTAGATAATATTATCAATTAATTAGTTATAGATTCTAAGAGAGTTTAATCTAAAATTTGAAATTGTTGTACCGAACCTCACTTTTCGTAGATGGGCAAGCTTAAAGATCTTACTACTGAAAAAAAAGCGTACATAAAAGCACTTATAGATAATACTACACTCAGCCAGCGCCAAATAGCGGCAAAATGTAGTGTATCACAAGCATCAGTGCGTCGGGTGAGTCAAAAGTTGAAGGCGAATCAACCAACCGAAAGTGCTCGCAAGGGTCGGTGTGGGCGCAAAAGGGTCGTAACACCGAGGGGAAGTAGAATTCTTTACAAAATTGCACGGGAGTTTAGAAGAGCTAGTCATGCTGACGTGAAGAAAAAATTTGAAGAGGCAGGTTGCTCTGTATCTGTGCGTACGGTTAGACGCAACCTGTACGAACTTGGTTTTAAATGTCGCAGACCGATTAAGAAACCCAGGCTCACACCAGCAATGATTTTCATACTATTGATTTTATTTTTTCGTTTTAGACTTGCTTCAGTGATGAGTCAACGTTTCAGATTCTGGATGGCAAGACACAGTTCGTTAGGAGAAGGCCCAGCGAAAAATACAATGACGACTGTATTATTAAAACAATAAAGCATCCTGTATCTGTAATGGTATGGTCGGTTATTAGTGGACAGGGTTTGGGTCGCTTGTACGTTGTGGAAGATACCATGCGGCAAGACCAATACAAGAAGGTATTGGAAACACGACTGCTTCCACAAATGTATGAATGGTTTGGAGATGAGCGCAAAGTTTTTATGCAAGATGGAGCACCATGCCATACTGCAAAATCTGTAAAGAAAATGCTAGAGGAACATGAAGTACCAGTTCTACCGTGGCCGGGAAACTCCCCAGATATGAATCCGATCGAAAATGTCTGGGAATGTTGTAAACGACTGCTGGCCAGTGAGCATATCACCACAAAAGTGCAGTTGATAGAACGAATCATTTACCACTGGAACCATAATGAAAATCTAAAACAAATAGCTCTCAACTGCATCGACAATATGCCCCGACGAGTGGCTGCACTTCTTAAAGCGAAGGGGGGCTTGACAAAATATTAATTAATTTTAATTAATTTTTGTTAAGATACATTTTTTATACAATAAATATTATATATAACATCATGTGACTTTGTTTAGTTGCATTTTCAGTATTAGTATTCATTAGTATAAGCTAAGTCTACAAGAAGTCCACAAAAATATGAATTTCTTTGAGTGAGTCTAATAATTTGGCCACGGACTGTATATGACGCAGTCCATTCTGTGCGCTACCTAAATCTACGTCGTGAAAAACAAAGTGACAGTTGACGCCCTGCATTCTGTCCGGGCATTAATTTACAAAATGATTTCTTTTAAATTTTTCTTCTAATTGGGAGTTGTGATTTTACCTGGTAGATGGCGCAAAAAAACATACTTAGTAGTATTAAAAATGTAATTATCTTAATGATTGCCAATTACCGTACAATTGCATACGGTAATGCTATTAGGACCGTATACCGTATTTTAATTATAAATACCGTACATGTACGGTAATTACAGTACGGTTGGCAACACTGACTGTAATACACTTCTGGTCTAATAGCAAATTTTGTTCTATCAGATGACACCAGATAACCTCGTGACATCTGACGGACAAAACTGACTACTACAGATACAAATTTGTATTATTTTGTAGCAAAGCTTGATGCGAGCTCTCGCATCGATATGCTTTTACGCCACCTGGCGACGAGTTAATGGACTCACAATAAATGCGTATTTTTTCATTTTCTGTAATAGCTTAGCTATTCGAGAAGAAATCACTTTCATCGGCGTAGTTGGTTTTGCCCGTCAGATGTCACGAGGTTATCTGGTGTTATATGATAGAACAAAATTTGCTATTAGACCAGAAGTGTACTACAGTCGTTTGTGTTCGTAAACCCTCCATTGGCAAAGTTGTGAGACAGAAACGCATGCGTCTGGTGGTTGAAGCTGGTAAATACGTACTGTGTGCCCATGTATACAGACACAGATTTGTATTATTTTGTTATTTTAGTTTAGGTTAGGGTGGTGAACGCTTATGTCAAATTTGCAATATTTAGGTTATAAGTGAAATATTTAATATGATATTATAGCAAAATACAAATACGATTTTACTTCTCCCACAGCTGATAAAGGCAGCAACGGTCCAATATTATCGCGTTCTGCTTCACAGTTTGCAATCGCGGATGCAACAAGCGCTTACATTAGTTGCGAAACGTTTTCGCCATTGCAAACCAAGAGTAAGCAAACGCAAAATATGACAGAACGATATGTGTCAACACTGAACATTCGTGCCAAGATAAATATGTGTTGATATAAATATTATTTTACTTCGTTTATTGCTGTTGTGTTTGTGATTCCGAACATTCTCTTGATGACGTGCACGTCTTCGAATTGTGAACGGTGTATATATGCTAACTGAAATTTGGGCAGTTTCAATTATAAGATTATATTCTATAAAATTTACAATTTAACGATAAACATTATTGTTGGGAATTTCATAAATGTATATAAACTCCTTGACAAAACTAACACACCAATTTATTAAACTTACATAATTACACTATTAAAAGTAATATTATAATCAAAATGATATAAAAGCTTATACATTCGTTCTATCTAATCGTTTACAAACGAACTCATCAGAGAAATTTGACCTTATTCATATCTAACTGAATTTTTTTTTTTATTAATAATACCATCGAACATTAAAACAAACAAAAAACTAAACTATAGATGGAATTAATTCACTGCGATATTAATATCGCGTATGACCCCTCTTCTACTCTTAATTATCGCATTCATGTTCCATGGTATACTAGAAATTAAGCACCAAAAAATAGCCTATCGATGTGTAACCACATCAAGTATAATTAATACAGATATGTTGAAAACATATCTGTATCTATACACATGGACATTCACAACATATTTAATCGTCACTTCAACTACAAACACATGCGTTTCGATCTAACGATCTCCTCAATGGAGTTATGACTGTTGTCCTAAGATTCGAGTTTCGATTTTACGATCTCTTCAGTGCAATTATGAGTGACGCATGTGTTTGTAGTTGAAGTGACCAGTTGTGTACGTCCATATTTACAGATACGTAAATGTTTTTAACATATTTGTATTAATTTATTCTTAGAAATGTTCAATAATTTGTTCGGAATATTCTACTATTCCGTAATTACTGCACCTACTGATTGGTTTTGGTTGGCAAGGTATACGATAGTGTCCTATAGATGCTCTATAGGATTTACATCGGGACTGTTCGGCGGTCATTCCATAAACGGAGTATCAACAGCATTCATGTAATCGATAACTTGCCTAGTTACGCGGGGACGTGCATGATCTTGAATGAATAAAAAATTGGCTCCGACAAAAGGAGCAAATAGCATTTTTTGTTAAATTACAATATACCAACTCTGTGTGACCATTGACACAGATTCCTTGCCAAAACGTTACAGAACTACTACCACACAGAATTTTTGGAGACATATTGAAACTTTCAAATAGGTCTCATGTCCTTCGTCAGACACATTCACGTCTAGCAGGAGATTGTAGGCTAACCCTCATGTCATCTGAGAATAAAACCTTCTTCCAGTCATTAGGCATTCAATGCTGATGATTTCTGGCAAAATTATCTTTGAATTGTGTTCTCTGATGAGGAATGTTTTTTTTTTGCTGGCATTCTGCTGCTTAATCCGGCTTCCTTTAAACGTCTTCTGACAGTTCGAGACAGTACTACAAGATCTTTAGCGATTGTAAGCTCATCTTTTAGCATATTGCTAGTGACTCTCCTAGTTCTTGAGCTCATTGTTTAATGAAACATTTGTCCCTTGAATTAGTACAGCATTTTTGCTCTTGTTCTGGTCTTTGAAAAAAGTGAGATCCTGTTTTTTTAAGTTGTTTAGGCGCGCGAGTTACACTGGAATGATTTCCTTCTATTGTGATGAGTCATTCGACGATGAGTCAGGTATCACACAGCCTGGCACTGTCTAGAAAAATGTTGATGCAGAAGGATCGAGAAGATAGAATTTTCCCTCGAATATAAATAGCACTCAAAAGGGATTTAAGCTGTTCCACACCAAATCATCGTTGAGTGATCTTATATAAATATAAATACATAAATGTTCTTATTGTTGGTTATTAGCTTTTAAATTGTTATTTAGTGTATTTCGTTTTTATTGTTATTGTGTTTAAATTACCGTTAGTTTTATTTAAGAACTAAGAACGACAAGTATTTTACAGTTGGTGTCAGAAGTGGGATTAACAATGTAATATACCGCATAAGGCGAACACCTCATGCTAAGCCCAAGAGTCGTACATTTTAATCGATTAGCCCCATACTTTGGAGACAATGACGAAGCCTGTTTAGATAGCCACTACAAGGAACTAACAATCGAAGATTTTATGGCAGCAGGGACCAGCAATTGGGAAGTCTACAAATAATAAATGAAGAACAGTCCATATTTTATTTGGTCACGAAAGAACTGTCAAGCCTGAAGCCAAAACATCGTGTCTTATGAGACAAGCATTTTACACTACTAAATTAGCTACATAACACATGGAGTATTTCACATCCAATATAGTTTATTATCTTAATGCTTCCTCCAACGATAAATTTCTTGGGCGATTCATTTTTCAAGTTCAAAACACTTGTCAACACTGATAAACTCAATAATAAAAAATACCTCTTTAGTTAAAGATAACTTGTCTAATAAGCAGTTTGAATAGATTATAAATAAATTTTTGGTAAAAGTGAACTTAATTTACAATTGTGATTTTAAAACAAAATATTTTTTGACAGCATTTACTTAAACAACTTACAATACAATTAGTATAATCAACACTTTCGGATTGACTTGGTCTTTACTTGATGTAAATCGATTTTGATATGAAACCAACAACGTAAATCTAAATAGATTAATTGTTTGTTTCATTTCAAGATTAAAGTTTCGTTATTTTAGAATTAAATGAAAAAAAATAATGGTGCGTTAATTTTGTCTAGAAGATTTTGTATGCCACATTGTACATAAATACAGTATATTGATTGTCACACTATAGCATATGGTTTCTGTTAACATAGAGTGTAAATATTATTACTTAAAATTACGAATTGCTACTAAACATAGGAATTTTATGTTTATACAACAAACTATTAACTTATGGAAAGCTTAATATTATGCGAATAAACTTATAATTAATACACACCTGCGTTATGCCTTGCCTGTCCCAATAAAGATGTTCCAGAGGATGACTGCACTTGCTTTGGAATCTGAGCGATGCCACTTTTATGTTTTAAAATAACTTGTTGTTGACCAGTTAATACAGTAGATTGCATCGGTAGTACCTTCTGTTTCAAACTTTGAAGTATTTGCTGTTGTTGTGTTGGAGTTAAAGATGTTTGTTGCACTCTTATTTGTTGAGGACCAGTTTCTGTACTCTTTGTTACTGCTAATGAATTACTTACTTGTATATGTTGACTATTTATTGCATTTTGGGAAATCGCAATTGTCTGCCCTTGTGTTGTGGTAAGGTTTTGAGGTGACTGTCTTTGCGAAATGTTCCTTAACAATGCAACATTTTTAATGTTCTGCAATTGTTGAGGGGTAATAGATTGAAGTATTTGCTGTTGTATTGAAATAGGTACTTTCGATTGTACTTTCTGATCGATTTTATCATTTAATTCTATTCTTATTTGCTGAGAATTTAATTTTTGTTGTGTTACTGTTTGGAACAAATGCTGTGTAATAGTTTGGTTTGTCTTATTTAAACTCGTAGATTTCTGTTCTACTAATTTACTAGTTGACGGAATTATTAATGATTTACCTTGAGTAGCAGGTGATATAATTTTTACTAAACTTTTTCCTGGTTTAGGACTACTACTACTAGATTTATTAACCGCACTGTTACTTTGAGTGATTGCTTGTAAAGCATCATTTATTTCTTTCTCTTCTTCGACTTGACTCGCTATAATTTTTGCTTGATGTTGGGACGCTTCGTTTTGGTCCATTTTTGCTAATTTATTTATTTGAGGTAGCAGAAGTGATGTGCCTGGCTTTGAAGAATTCGATGTAATTTCTTGTGGCAGCAACATTACATTTTGAGTATTACTAGAAGGAACATTATGGTGCGGGTTTGTGTTAGTTTTAACTTTCTGCAGGACTTTTAATTTCTCTGTTGATGTAGTTGTCGTTTCTATCTTGCTTTTGCTATTTTTATCAATCTTTTGTTTTGGTTTATTAGGTGTTTTCGTTTTGTTAGATTTTTTTGTAGTCTTATTCATACCTTGATATTGCTGATGAATTCGTTCAAAATCTTGCTCAGATCTATTTCTGTGAAGATAAATCCATATTTTCCTCTTAGGATCATATTTAACACAAGGATCAAATTGAGTATGCATCCTATCTAAAGCTCCGCTAACTACTGATTGTAGAACATTATCAGGGGCAGTACTAGATATATACTGGGATGATTTCAGTAATTCACATATATCTGCTCTAGTTCCTTCACCATTTGGCAAACGGGCTGTAGCATCTCTAACTAGAGACAAAATTGTAACAAAGTTTGGTCTGTCGGCACTTAACATAGTATGTCCTCTTGCTTTGGCATTTCCAACTGAAGGATTGTAAATTCCTTTAAGGGGACCTACAACACTTTCATAACCATTGCAACGAAATGTAAATGATTTGTGTGGATTGTCATAACGTTTACGTTCTTGTTCTCTATAAGATTTTACTTCTTCTGGGTCAGCTTTTCTTACTGTCCACGTTGTAGGACACCGTGGAGGGGGAGGAGTTACTGATCTGTCAGACAATTCAATTTCAACTTCTTTTTCTTCTTTAAAGATTGTGTTCTTAACTTCATTTCGATGTTCGAGCCAATATTGTACTAGAGGTGATAATAAAGCATCTGAATCTCTGCCTGCACCTATCCATTGATACATATCCAATTGTGGTTTGAATTCTATATAAGGAACAAAATCAATGGGCTGTTCTGGAAAATTTCCACTTAAAAAATTAATTGCTGATTTTAGTAACCCAACCCAGTTATCGGATAAGCTATACCAATCATTTAATGGTGTTATTGGATTTTCTTGCCAGCTTTTCAGTCTCTCTTCCAATGTCTTATAATTCATCCTATGTTCAGATGTTGAACAAATTATGTCTCTTATTAAGGACAAAAAGTTTGCGTGAGTTTCTTGCATTAATTCTGGCTTATTATTGATATCTAATATGTCGATATTTGAATCATCTAAATCAATTGGCAAATTCATCATGTCTATACCATCTAAATCTGAAAATGTTGCTGGAGTAACTTTACCATATTGAATATATGAATTTTTTATGATACTATTTGAGGTAGGACTAGATGCTTTATCTGGTGAAGTAGTACTGGAGTTGCTAACTCCAAAATGATTGATTTCTTGTTTACTTTCAGGTCTCTTTACTGTTTTTCTTTTCACTTTTGAGGTTAATACTGATTCTAAAAGTGAATCTGAATCAGATTCCAATTCAGAATTTGAACTATGGCCAAAGAATGGATTTGGCTTACTAATTCGATCTGGAGAATGCGATGAAAATGAATATAAATCCACTTTTTTCAGTTTTTTTCTACTAACTAATTTATTACTACTATTAGAGTCAATGTGATGTTTCACTGAACTTGTAGGAACACTATTCACTTTTTTCACATATGTTAATTTAGTTCTGTGTATTACGTCATTTAATGTTATCCCTCTTGTATTAAGTTCTGGACTTTCTGGATAATCTAATTTTCTACGTTTATGATTTAATAACAATTGTTTATAACTATCTTCTGTAATAAAAAATGGATTGTGATTGGGTGTGATACTCCTTTCTAAATCTAAACCATTCGCTTTTGTTACCATAGTTGATATTACAAACTTTTCTCCATTAAATGTGTGAGAATTACGGATACTATTTAAATGCCGTTTCTGTTTTCTTGACATAGATGTTGGAGGGCCTTCAGGATAATTTTCATCAGAAGAAAATCCAGATTCATCAACTTTTGACCGAATAGCTGATAATTCTTGGAAATATCTCATTTTTGTTCGATATGCTATGGGGCTTATATATGC
The DNA here is from genome assembly GCA_935421215.2 of Melolontha melolontha. Classification (NCBI taxonomy): domain Eukaryota; kingdom Metazoa; phylum Arthropoda; class Insecta; order Coleoptera; family Scarabaeidae; genus Melolontha; species Melolontha melolontha. The sequence goes on from OW285238.1 coordinate 16,047,081, forward strand.
TGGAGTGTTTGTACTGGTTTTTTCGACACGTGGCTCAACACCAGGAGGTAAAGCACTAATCACATTTAACAAATTCTGTCGAGATTCTACAACTTCACTCTCTAATTGTTCTCTAAACTTCCTATATCTACATTTAGCTTCTTTTCGTTCTGCTTTACGTATCATGTACCTCATTTTAGCAATATCAGGTCTATAATGTCCAGCTTTTAAATGATCATGAAAGTCCGTTAAGGGACTAGAAAATTTAAAAACTTCATTGCTGAAGAGTTTTTGTATTGTGTTGTTCTTTTCATGCTCATCATTTTCTGGAAAGGTGGGTAGAAACCTTTTTAAATGTTGTCTGTTACTTTCACTTAAAGAATCCCACGTATGCAATGAAAAAAATTCTTGAAATATGTTTTTTCTTTCACACAAGCCTTGTGGTATTTGGATTCGCGTCCCACATACTTGTACAGTTTCTAATTTCTCATCATCTGATGAATCTGTGGAACAATCCGAGGATGTGTGGTCTGATGAACTGTCACTGTTCATTTTTCCTCCTGTGAAGTGACATAACAAATTAATTTTTAGTGCTTCATTAATCTTATTAAATAGAAATAATTATAGTTCATGTGAATGAAGTGCATGACCTCTACTGTCAAATGCTTTATTAGTGTTGAATTCATATTATGTATCATTTATATAAACATTTGTAATGTTTATAACTTTTGAAGTATTTTCTTTAAAATTGAAATGAAGGTCACCTTATATATAGGTTTTCATTTTAGTACTAAAATTTCACGTAGCGTTTGTAATGTTGAAATACTCATATTGAATATATTTGCCGGAGATTGCTCTATCAATAAACAATCACGTTTAAATGTAATAGGCGGGGGAGGGGGCTAGGTAGACATTATTTTGGGTCTAATTTTAACAGACCTGTATTTTGTAATCAAGTATTGTCCAGAAAAAAAACGGCCGCACACACTACAAACTGGTATTGCTGAGGCACGCCTGCATTGCAGATATACCAGAACAACGCATACACAGAGGCAGTTTTAGTAGTGGTGGGCAACGAAACCATTTTGAGAGGAGCCATCAATACTCTAGGAAAGAAATGAGTCAAAAGATTTTATTTTATTTTGCAATAGGCTAATGCTATGTATATTGGGAAAGTATATAATTAAATCTTTATTGTACGCGTAATTTTAAAGGAAAAAGTTTAATATAACAATTATTATTTAAAATAAAAGGAGCTCTGTCACTAAATTTGAACAGGTTTAGTAATTTTTATGTTGATGTGTTTACAAGATTGAATCGATTCTTGCTTGCACATGCGCAGTTCTATTCTGTCATCAAAATGGCGCTTAACCTGGCTGTCAAAGTTCATCCTGTTGTATTGTTTCAAATAGTTGATGCTTATGAACGTAGAAATGCCGACTCTCATAGAGTAATAGGAACTTTGTTAGGTCAGTAATATTTAATAGATTTTGCTTTAATATTATTTTAAATAATGGGATGTATGTCAACATGTGTTCGTTTAACCTATAAACTTTCAGGCTCTGCCGATAAAGGCGTTGTAGAAGTAACAAATTGCTTTTGTGTACCCCATAAGGAATATGATGATCAAGTAGAAGCAGAACTTAGCTATGCTATGGATGTTTATGAGTTAAATAGACGTGTAAATTCGAACGAAAATATTGTTGGATGGTGGGCAACTGGGCACGAAGTGACTAATCATAGTTCTGTTATTCACGAATATTATTCAAGAGAATGCAACAACCCGGTACATTTAACACTTGATACAAGTTTACAGGGAGCTCGAATGGGTTTAAAAGCATATTTATGTGTACAGTTGGGTGTTCCAACTGGAAAACAAGGATGTATGTTTACACCAGTTTCTGTAGAAATATCATGCTATGATCCTGAAACATTTGGTTTTCAATTATGTCAGAAAACAATGAGTGGTTCAGTGAGACCATCTGGGGGAACTAGTAGGCCACGAACTGTTCATCCAATGTCAGATTTAGTTCAAGTTTCAGAAGCAGGTTCCAAAATGGCTTCATTATTGGATCAAGTATTAGCTTATGTCGAAGAAGTATTAGCAAATCGAGTACCAGCAAATAATGCTGTTGGACGTTCATTATTAGATTTAGTTAATTCTGTGCCACATATGACTAATGAACAGTTTTCTGAAATGTTTAATAGCAATGTAAAGGATTTATTGATGGTCATTTCTTTATCTCAGTTACTAAAAACACAGTTACAATTGAACGAAAAGTTGACATTACTTACTTCAATTTAAAAAGCACTGTAAAAAATTTTGTATATTGGTATATTAAGCTAAAACATTTTACAACTGTCTTTTATTTGTTTAAGAAAACCATGTGGAATAAAGAATTTTAAGAAAGATTTTTGTTTTTCATTGCTGTATATCAAACTTTAAATAATAACTTTTAAGAATTAGTGCTTAATAATAGTAACAATAAATTTAAAGTATTCTTTTATATGCATTAATTTGTTCTTAATTACATAAATTCCAAAATGAAAAACAATTTAGAGATATGTGAATTATACTAAAATTAAAAATAATAATTTGTAGGTCAAATTTAGAAAGATTTGTAATTTAATAAGTGTGAATAATTACTTGCAGTAATATTGTAATTCATTCTAAAATAAAGTTTTATGAAACAAATGTATGAAATTATTATGAAAATATTAATATTTAAGATCTACCTAATTATTAATTTTCCGTCACGATAAGTATCTACGTTGTACAGCATCTAGTTTGTTGGCCAACTTAACACAATATTTAATATAGAAAAGGTATTTGATTGGACCACTTATGCAACTGAAACATTTGTACCATTAAAACCGAAGATAAAGCCAAAAAAAATCAGACTACTTTCGTAAATCATTGTTTATTATTAAATTATTATCTAATCATACATTTAATGAACATATCGAAACTTTAGACATTCGGGATAAAAGTAAAAACTTAACTTATTAGAAACTTTAGAAATCAATAGGTATAATAAGTTAGCTTCAGTGTTGAATGATTAAATTAAACAACTTCCCCTTCTAAATTTAAGATTGTCGTTCGATTCTTGTCAATACTTCATGAGCAAAAAAAAACGGGACACTTTCTGCGTGGATTTAAATTGTGACTACACTACTTAAGTGGCTATCTTTACTCATAATAGTAAGTCAAGAATTGTCAAAAATGTGTTTCATTGACATTTATTAAACATTTTTAAAATATATATAAATAAAAAAGAAACGATAGGGAAAGAATATAATTAAAATAATTAGTATTTCCTCATTTCACCGTTATTATTTATAACTGCATCTAATCTTGTAGATATTGAAGCGACAATATTTCGTACATTTATAGGAATTTGATCCCTAGCATTTTGAACAATCTCCCAAAATTCTTGCTGGGTAACAGTCCTAGCTCATTAATCCCCATACATTTTCAATGGATTTAGATAGACTGTAGAGCGGGAAATTTCAAGTTTAAATTTCATTCTCTTGTAACCATTGTGTTACAAGATGAGACCGGAAATTGTGTTGTTTTTATAGCTTCCTTAAGGGTTATGCGTAATCTCACTAACTAATGTTTCGTCTTCCTGCGGATTCGAGATTTTGTTAAGTCCGGAACCTATTTTCCGATTTAAATTATCCTCTTCCGTCCATTTTTTATATATTCTCGCGGCTGAACTTTTACGAATATTAAATTGATCCGATGCAGTTCTTAATAATTTCCAATTTTCCAAACTAGTAAGAAGTCTGGCTTTATCAGTTTTCGAAAGATGCGGCATTTTCAATTTTAAATTGGCATCTAGGATAGATAATTTGACGTACAGTTCGAAAATTAATCAAATATCGTCAAAATTACAACGCTAAAAAATAAAGGAAATTGACATAACGATTTTGACACTGTCCCGATTTTTTTGCTCACGACAGTATATGATTTCCACGATAAGAATGCTTTCACGTCATTGGTAGAAATATTGGCCTAACAAATTATATAATTATCAAAATACCCACTTGATAAGGAGTGAGCCACAAAAAAAAATTTCAGAGTATGCCATGGATTAAATCAGTTATGTCTTAGATTGATTAAGTGATCTAACCTACATTTCGTACCATTAGTAATAGGTTAAATCGTAACTTGTCAATTTGACTTATGATTATTTACAAATGTCAATTCTCTAAGCTCAGACGTGACTTATATGTCTATCTCAGTTGTTCACGGCCTACCTAGGATAAAAATTTTTGGCTCGCTTAAACAACTCGCGCGTTGTTGAGGAACTGTGAAATTTACGAAAATTATTTTGCTATTTGAGTTATATCACATCTATCGTTTTGTTCACATTTGATGGAATAAATGACATTTGTTGTAAATGCATCAATACACTCATTTAGTTCGCGCCATCACCACCATTTTTAAAGGGACTGGATGCAAACAAAAACCATTTACATGGAAAATTGCCATAAGAGATTAGAAAAAGTTAAATTGCACTTAACATAACAATAATTATAATTAGTACAACTGAAGGTACGTATAATATTTGTGAAGTTGTCTGTTACAAATATACCATTATCTGCTGTTTAGAACTCCCAAAATTGAATGATCACAAAAATTAAATTTTCGTATTATGTACTATCGTGAGCAATTGAAAGTAAACGCACTATTATAGCTGCGTAAATTTTACCAAATTGTCAAGCTAATGTCATTTATGTTATGATTAAATGCTGACACTGACACTTCAAAAGTACTGTATACATTAGATAAATTTTGAAATTTCGACATGCCAACATAATAAAGTGTTAACTTTCAATTGCTCACGATAGTACATATTTTGTGTTTATGTGTGACTGTGCATACAGTTAAGTTCATATAAATCTAGTATAACCTAACTTATCAAAATTGTCAAAATTTTCTAATATTGCTTAGTGTGTATCAAACTTTTTTTGAAAAACAAGTCAAATGTCAAGTAATTTTTTAATACAATTTAGAAAACACAAATAAACTAATACTTGATCCGCCATTCGCATCAATTACTGCCCTTAACCTTCTCTTTACAGAATCAATGATACTTCTTAAAAAATTAGGTTTTTCAATAATACAAAAGTATTTTTAATAATATAAAATATTATTAAAAATGGGGTGTGAAGAACACAATACAAGTTATATATTTGTGAATGTATCTCCTCTCCAGAGACGCAGATACGTATTTCACCTTTCTACAGGATCGTCGGTACGCCCCTGCTGGAGAAGAGATACATTCAACCAAATATAACTACCTTGCTATCAACCAGAAATTATTAAGACAGAGCGTGAAAGAATATTCAGCGCTGTCTAGATAACAACTGCCGAACTAAGCAACGTGTTTCTCTAGACGGTAACATACCATATCTATAGAAAACTGTATTATCGTGTCTTCACTACTTGTCGGGCGAACCGAATGCGTATATAACAAAATAATTTGAAACATACATGAGTGGGTAAAAACCACACCAATTTGTATAATACAAAAGTATTTTTAATAATATAAAATATTATTAAAAATGGGGTGTGAAGAACACAATACAAGTTATATATTTGTGAATGAATATTCTTTCACGCTCTGTCTTAATAATTTCTGGTTGATAGCAAGGTAGTTATATTTGGTTGAATGTATCTCTTGTCCAGCAGGGGCGTACCGACGATCCTGTAGAAAGGTGAAATACGTATCTGCGTCTCTGGAGAGGAGATACATTCACAAATATATAACTTGTATTGTGTTCTTCACACCCCATTTTTAATAATATTTTATATTATTAAAAATACTTTTGTATTATACAAATTGGTGTGGTTTTTACCCACTCATGTATGTTTCAAATTATTTTGTTATATACGCATTCGGTTCGCCCGACAAGTAGTGAAGACACGATAATACAGTTTTCTATAGATATGGTATGTTACCGTCTAGAGAAATACGTTGCTTAGTTCGGCAGTTGTTATCTAGACAGCGCTGAATATTCTTTCACGCTCTGTCTTAATAATTTCTGGTTGATAGCAAGGTAGTTATATTTGGTTGAATGTATCTCTTCTCCAGCAGGGGCGTACCGACGATCCTGTAGAAAGGTGAAATACGTATCTGCGTCTCTGGAGAGGAGATACATTCACAAATATATAACTTGTATTGTGTTCTTCACACCCCATTTTTAATAATATTTTATATTATTAAAAATACTTTTGTATTATACAAATTGGTGTGTTTTTTACCCACTCATGTATGTTTCAAATTATTTTGTTTTTCAATAATGTTTTTCCAGGTATTTTCAATAGATTTCCATAATTGTTCCATATTAATAAATCTTATAGGTACGAGATCTATGAATTTGTTTTGTAATTTTTTAATTTTCTCTCAAATATTCAAACAAATTGTGATCTATATCAGTTGATATTCTTTTAAGACCAGTTCTTCATTTGCGACATATACTGCCTTCATTTCTCCATCTTTTTTGAATTTGTAGTACTGTAGATTTGTACAAATGAAATTCTTCTGCGACTTGATTAATGGTGAAACTTTCAAAATTTAACAAAATTTGTACTTTGTCTGCCGGAGTCAGATTTCTTGCCATTTTGGGTATCAAAAAGTGACAAATGTCATTTTGACGTTACAAGAATGAATTACAACAAAACAAAAATAAAAAAGTGGTTTATACTAGATTTATATGAGCTTAACTGTACTATAGAATGCAAAAAAAGTGGTACAGTCATATTTTAATCGGTTTAAATTAGGCTGCGTGAATGAAGATATATATTAAATGTAGGCGTCAAATTTAAATATTCAAATAACCTAACAAGTGTTCATTTGAAAAGTCAATCTAGGTTACTTTGAAATTTTGATTGAATAAGACGCAAATATATTAGTATGTGTTGTTGTTCCGTAAACGTAAATCCAAATGACATTTGATAATGTCAATCACAAATATCAGTTAGTGCATAAAATAATCATGCGTCGATTCTGGTTTAAATAAATTTCTTCTCAGTTTTAAAATGGCTTTCACTTTAGAACATAAAATTTTTTTAGTCCAGGCTTATTTTCGAAGTGGTAATAAAATTGATGGTTTATGGGTTTATTCAGTTCAAGATTGCATGGTAGAATTTCAAGTTGAGTTTCCACATTTTGTAAAGACTATATACAATTTAAGAATACTTTGAATAGAACTTTAAAACTTTTTTCTGAAACTGGTAGTCTCTTAAGAAAATCAGGCAGCGGAGCAGTTAAGAAACGTACACCTCAAGTTGTCAATCGTGTTGAAGAAATAATGGAAAATGAACCACAAACATCTGTTCGACATTTGAGTCAACAAATAAACCTTTCTGTTGGTACAACTCACGTTAACTCAAGGTATAACTCAAGTTATAAAAAAAAGATATGCAACTTTATCCATACCGTGTCACAGCAGTACAAGAATTGTTAGAAATTGATTACCCACGTAGACTACAGTTTTGTAATTGGTTTGTAAATATGAACAATAATGGAGAACTTTCGCAGTCATCTTTACCGATGAAGCATGGTTTTATAAAACGGGATACCTAAATTCACAAAAATACAAGAATTTGGAGTAGTGAAAATCCACATGTAATTAATGAAGAATCGCTACATCCAGAGAAAATTGGTGTTTGGGCAGCGATAAGCCAAAGGCGAATCATTGGACCAAAATTTTTTCAGGGAACGTTAAATGCTCAAAGGTACCGTACGGAAATTTTACAACCATTTGTCAATCAGTTGCATGATGATGAACTTCAAAATGCATATTTCCAACAAGACGGAGCACCTTGTCACTGTACTGCAGAATCTTTGGATTATTTAAGAGAATTTTTTGATGAGCGTATAATTAGTCGAAATACTGAAATTGCCTGGTCTGCACGTTCATGCGATTTAACACCTTGTGACTTCTTTTTGTGGCCTTATCTAAAAAATAACATATTTCGAACACCTATATTGAATTTGAATGCATGGAAATTAATAACAATCCAGTAATGTTGCAGAATATCATCAGAAATTTTGAACGGAGGATTTTAAAGTGCATTGATCTTGAAGAACAACATTTTCAACATTTGTTATAGTTTTCAATAAATACCTATTATTTGTTATTTATTTGTATGTATGAAACTGTCAAAATATACGACTTCGTAGGTTAAGTAGTAAATTTTAATTTACGACATACATACTTCAAAATGTTCTCAGTAAATCACATGCTACTAGATTGACTTTTCAAATGAACACTTGTTATAAGTGCCAAATAACATGTATATCAAACGCCAATTAAGTTGGCGCGAGGAGGGGTAAGTTCGCGCAGGATTAAAAGTAGTGGGGAGATTTGTATTTGGTTTTACATCAAATGTCAGATAATTATAACCTCTGAGCGTGTATCACTTTATGATCCCCTAGCAAAGACATTATGTTCCGTCAAACGGCAATGATAAATGTATTCTGACAATTACTTGAGTAGTGGGTGTGACGTTTTTAAGAACGGCTTCTGCGCACCCCCTCCTCGCGCCAACTTAATTGGTGCTTGCTACAGATAGGTATAAGTGTCAAAAATGACTTTTGCACGTTACTACGATCTTAAGAATAGCAAACGCCAATTAAGTTGGCGCGAGGAGGGGTAAGTTCGCGCAGGATTAGAAGTAGTGGGGAGATTTGTATTTGGTTTTACATCAAATGTCAGATAATTCTAACCTCTGAGCGTGTGTCACTTTATGATCCCTTAGCAAAGACATTATGTTCCGTCAAACGTCAATGACAAATGTATTCTGACAATTACTTGAGTAGTGGGGGTGGACGTTTTTAAAAACGGCTTCTGCGCACCCCGTCCTCGCGCCAACTTAATTGACGCTTGCTATACCTTAGCAACGTCACAATACTAAAATCTTTGAAAATTGACTTTACATATAACTTCACTACTGTACTTTTTTTTGCATTCGATGGTACATATTGAACGGCCTATACTCTATTTTTAAAGTAGAGAGACGAATTTCTGAACAGACCACTTTGACAGTGAAATCTCATTGGTTGAAAGCAAGGCCAAATTGCTTTCAACCAATGAGATTTCACTGTCAAAGTGGTCTGTTCAGAAATTCGTCTCTCTACTTTAAAAATAGAGTATAATTCTTAAAAATATAAAACATACTAATATAATACGTGGACTGCTCTGAAAGAAATTTGTTACAGGATGTTAAAGAAAATAATTTTACTGTTTTTCAATGAGGTTTAAGCGGTGAATAACTTCAATCGATAAATTAATTCATTTTGAACATCTTTTACAGAATGATATCGCGTTTTAGCACAATTTGAGATACTTTGGAAAATCGAGTCACTTTAAGTAATGAAATTGAAATGCCGACAAAGACGATATTTCAGAAAAGAAAACATTATAAATCAGAAGCGTTGTAAAAATTGTATCGCTAGATTCTAGACGTTATAAACTTGATTTGAATAGCTTTTACACGCGGGCATACATGTGATCCGGAGTATCAACACCAAACAAATGATTGTATCCTCAGAGAAATAAATAGTGCTTTTACGAAAATACATTCTAAAGTGATATATTAACATCTACAGAAAGGAAAAGTCATCAGTAAATAAAATCTAATGTAATAATATACATAATTGTTGCTTTCCGTATTTGCTAAGAAAAAGAATATATACAACGTAACAATATGTATAAATTAGAATTCAGAGTTTGAATATGCAACCAATATTTCAAATTGGTAATACCTAGCATCAATATCCCTATATTTGACAAGTCGTACTTTATTTAAATAACGAGCCATCGAAAAAATTCATAATTGGAGTAGACTGTGAAATTGGGTTGGTACTTTAGCCACTTCCACATAATGACACATTACTTGATGCTTGACAGTTTCATTTGGTTTCATTGTAAAAAAAAGGTTATGGAATTGAAATGATACTACAACAAAAAAGAAAACAAATAATTTATTTAATATCGAAATCATAAACAAAATTTACGTATAGCTACAGAAGTTGTTGAAAATGTTGTCCATTTACATCTAAACACAAACCAACTCTTCTCCGCAATCCACCAAAAACTTTATGCTGCATTTGCGATGAGTTGTTGATCTCTTCACACTTTTCTGTTATGCGAATTCTCAGTTGTTCCAGATTATGAATTGGCGTTGAATAAATCGAATTTGTGATGTATGGCCATACGAAAAAATCACATGTTTAAATCGCAAGACCTAGTTGGATATGGGATTTCAGTGTTCCTGCGTATTATTCTGTTATCAAAAAATTCTCTGAGATATTGAAGTGTTTCTCTGGTCGTATGTGCTGTTGCACCATCTTGTTGGAAATACCCATTTTGTAATTTCTCATCATCCAGTTGATTTATGAATGAGCCGAGTATCTCATTGCGATATCGTGCAGCAGTAAGTGTACCTTAAAAAAAATGGGACGCATCAATCTTCTTCCACATATTCCAACCCAAACACCAACTTTTTGGGGATGTAATGTTTTTTCAACAAAAAAAATGAGGATTTTCGGAGGACCAACACCTCATATTCTGTGAATTAACATATCCAGAAAGATAAAACCAGGCCTCATCCGTGAAAAAAACTGTGTTAAGGATATCCTGATTGTGTAGATTATTTTGAAACCATTGACAAAATTCCACTCGTCTTAAATAATCCACTGGATAAAGTTCATGAAAACATTGCAGCTTGTATGGATGACAATGTAAGACTTTTTTAAGAATGAATTGGCACGTACCATAAGATAAATTTGGTTGGGTCACTACTTAAATGGATGTTTTTGGATTTTCATCAATAATATGCTGAAGGGTTTCAATATTATTAGCTGTACGTTTAGATGGCCGTCCAGTTCCAGTTTTTCGACCGACGCTACCAGTCTCTCTGAATAACTTTACACAATTTGTCAAGACATTGTAAAAATAATTGTAGTCAAACACTAATTCAGCATGTTCTTCACTAAAATCAGCCATGCATTCCGTAATTGAATACTGCCACTCGTCATTTACTTTCACACCTGTATGGAAGTAACATTCGATAATCTTTGCTTTTTGTTCTATGTTGAATACCATTTTTTAAATAAATTTAATTTTCTTAATAAGAGTTTTGAAAAATTTGACACAAACTTATAGTTTCAATGTCAAATAATAAATGTCATTATGTGGAAGTGGCTAAAGTACCAACCCAATTTCACAGTATACTACAATTATGCATTTTTTCGATGGCTCGTTATTTTAGAATTATGTCGTTGATTGAAAGAATATATAAAGACGCGCAATGATTATGCACTTTAGCGTAGCCAAAATTGGTTTCGACATATAAGTGTTGCATCGTACCTACTATTGGTTTCGAGATTATTTCAAATTATTTCAGTTTACCGCACACTGACGGGTAGTTAATATCGTTTGCAAAATCTTATATTTCACCCTCACGTGCGCGCTAGAATTTATTGATAACAAACTAATTACGTTTTACGCTAGTAAAAATGAGCGGTACGGTCAGCTATTTATGTGTGTATAATAATTGCTTGAAAAATCACAGGAAGGATAAAATAAGTTTTTTTAAGTTTCCTGTAAAAGACACTAAGAGAACAGAAGAATGGAAGAAAAATTGTGGAAATATTTCTCTTGCGGACGTGAATAGTTTACGTTATAAATTAATTTGTGAAGAACATTTTCTACCAATATAAGGTAAGTCGGGTGAAGATGCCAAACCGGGTAAGATGCCAAAGTGCAATAGTTCGGCCGCTAACCCTCAGATGGTAATGGACGCTATGAATGCTGTATTACGACGAGTGTAGGTGAGCCGGGAAGTCCGGAAGTTTTCGAGGAAGTGAAGTGATTTTAAAGGTGAACTTGTGTTTAGAGCAGGTAAATAAATATTTTCAATGCTCTGCAATTGACGTAACCAACTAGTTATCTTAGTACTTTATAATCGGTTTAAAGAAATAATAGCAAAAAGTAAAGGTTAGTGTTGATGTTTGTTATTACCAACTGGAAGTTACCGCGAAATTTGATTTTACAATTTAGTTTGGCGTCTTACCCCAGTTATAGGGGTAAGATGCCATAAACAATTTTTTTTCCATTTTTCTATCGATATGCCACGCAAGTACACAATAATATCCAAGAGGGCCGAGTGGTCTAAAGAAGATCTTTCCAGGGCAGTTGCGTTATTAAAGGAGGGTGGTCGTAGTGCTAATTCCATTTCAAAAGAATTAAAAATTCCACTGCGTACACTTTTGAGGCGTTCAAGAAGTGGAAATCTTACAAAATGCAGTTTAGGTCCACCAGGCTGGCTAGGGAAAGAAAACGAAGAGAATTTGGTACAGTACATCAAACAGTTAGAACAATCCGGTTATGCAGCTACCCCTACAGAAATTAGACGTCTAGCATTCACTTTTGCAGAAACAAACAAGATTAAACACAATTTTAATAGAGAGAAAGGTACAGCTGGATATGATTGATTCTCTTTATTTATGAAAAGACATCCTCAATTACACCTGAGGACCGCTCAGGGTCGGTCAATTGCTAGATCATTAGGAATGTGTCACAAAGAAGTCGATGCATATTTCCAATTACTTTGGAATGTACTCGAAAAATGCAATTCCATTCCGAGCCGCGTAAAATCTATAACATGGACGAAACTGGGTTACAGTTAAATCACAAATCTGGGAAAGTGGTATCCACAAAAGGAGCTAGAGATATTCAGAGGCTTACTAGCAGTGAAAAAGAGGAAACCATAAGCATTACACTGCACAACAGCATTTCTGATGATTGGGCTATGTTACATGATATTAGTCCAATTTTCGATGACGATTTCAATTCCGTGATTGAAATTTCTGTATCAGCTCTAGTTAAAAAAATATGACACGGGTGTTTTTTTTTAAACAGAACACTATAAATTTAGAGATAATTCTAATTTTTTTAATTCTTATAATGAAAGAAACTTTCTCTTATATGATTTTCTTGCTAAAGCTGAAGGCAGAGAGCTATTCTGAATGCTCCAACAATAGTCAGCCATCATGTACGCGATCCAGTAGCCCTGATAGCGTTCCTCCATGGTACGGAGGTCCTGGTGGAATCGCTCGCCCTGTTCTTCACTTAAGTCCCCAAGATTGACGGGAAAATAGTCCAGGTGGTTGTGAAGAAAGTGGAACTTGATGCTCATGTTACATCCAAGCCTTTGAAAGTGACTCATCAGTTGTTCGACCTGTTGAGAAAATTCAGAACTTTTCTTATTTCCCAAAAAATTTTTAACAAGCCAAACAAACTCATTCCATGTCGTTTTCCCAATCTCTGTCATAGTGTCCGTAAAATTTGAGTCTTTTATTAATGATCTTATTTGTCGCCCATCAAAAATTCCCGCTTTTATCTTTTCTGCACTCAGTTTTTGAAACTTTTTTGATAGGAAAAGGAAACAATTTCCATTTTTGTCAAGACCTTTTACAAATTGTTTTATAAGTCCTAGTTTTATATGTAACGGAGGCAAAATTATACGATCCCTTGATACTAAAGGTGGGTTATCACGTTCTGTTGTCCTGCAACTAGCGCCTCCCGAGGAGGCCAATCTTTTTTAATCCAATGTTGATATTTAGCTCTACTGTCCCACAAACAAAGAAAACAGGGATATTTTGTATAACCACCTTGTTGGCCTAAAAGAAAGTTGACCATTTTTAAATCAACACATATGAGCCAATTGTGTTCCACATATTTAATTTTATCTAAAACCAGAGCAATATATATTCTTCTTTTACTTTTGTGGAATGTGCAATAGGCAACGACCCTAATTTATTCCCATTGTGTAAGAGAACACATTTTAGACTACGTTTTGATGAGTCTATAAATATACGCCACTCACTAGAAACGTAATTTTGAAGTCCCATTGCAGCCATTAAACCAGGTACATCATTACAAAATACGAAATCATTTTCTTCAGCAAAATATTTGAGGAGATTTTGCTCTCTTGTGCGGTAATAAGAAATTTTCGTTTCTTTTGTTACTAAGTTTCTTTCTTTTAGCCTAGAAGCCAAAATTTCTGAAGCAGCCTTTGACAGTCCCAGATCTCTGACAAGGTCGTTTAAATCATCTTGATTGAATAGTTTTAGCGCTTTCAGGTCACATTCAAAGTCACTATCACTACTGTCAGTTTTCGCCTCAAAATGCATAGGTTCCTCCTGTGAAGCATCAGCTTGAGGTTCAAGTGATATTTTAGGACTTAAAACACGTCTATGTGCCGACCGTATGGAAGGATATTCCCATTTGGCTCGATTTTTTCCGTTAATGCCAGTTATGTTCATCTTACAAAAATAACAGTCGTCGTGGTGGTTCAAGGGTTCAGTCCAGATCATAGCGGTTTCGTACCTAAAGCTATTCCTTTTCTTATTTCTCCACAAACGTAGAAACTTAACGCACGTTTTGCATACCTTTTGCGGAATCCAAGGCTTGTCTTTCATTTCCAGTGTGTGACCAAAATAATTTTTGTAAGCCTCCATCACGAACGCTGTCACATTCAAACGGTATTCTTTAAATATATACTCTCCGCAAATGAAACAAAATTGATTTGGTCATTGACATAAACTCTTCTTGACGATGCCATATCAAATTATATTAAGAAAGCTTAATATTTTCTTAATTACAAGCAAATTAACACACTAACACAGCGATTTTTTCGTGAAAGCTATATCTCGTAAACAAGAGCTCTTACAAAAAAACTGAGGGTATATTTGAAATCAGTGACGTCAAATTAGTAAAGATCACGTGATAAAAGTCAATCATCAGACAAAAGTTGTCATATTGTTGTGCAGTGTTATTGCCTGCTGCAATGCGGAAGGTAATTTTTTACCTTCATATTGTATTTCTCAAGGAAAAAATAAGAAAGCAGAATTCGAGGATAACATGCCATCAGGATCTAAACTTTTTACGTCAACCGATTCAGCATATGTCAAGACCAATATCTTTTTAGATTGGGTACAAACTCATTTTTTGCCACGAAAAGAGCCCAAGCCAGTGCTCCTTATCGTCTTTGGGCATTAAAATGCTATTATTATTATTTATTATAAGTAGGTATTACAAAATGTCAATTTTAATACACATATTGTATCATGTTCTGTTTTATTACAAAGTTCTAATTGTTTCTTTAGGCTATTCCAATTTGTTGTGTATACAGGGTGTCCAGAAACTCTCCTGACAAACGAAGACCGGAGATTCCTCTGATAATTTTAAGACAATTAAACCCAAATTCACCTAGTCCGAAAATGCTTCCTAAGGGAGCTAGAGTTCTTTGAAGATGGCGCCTTGTATTTATTTTTTTTTAAATTCCTCCAGAACGCTTCTATTTAGAAAAACAAAAACTGGTATGCTTATTTATCCTCCAGAGATGAATCGATTCCATCAATTGCGAATATCTAGTACCGGTCATAGGCGTCCGTTTATAATCATATCATTATATCATAACTTTTTTGTCTTTAACTTTTAAGCATTCGTGACACTAGATTATTAAATTTTCAGGTATTCCAGTACTAAAATGTACTCTTACTTTAAGTCGGTAGGATACACCGTTTTCTAGAAAAATCGATTTGTAAATTTTTCGTTTTTTCTTCATTAAAGTTCAATTTATTATGTCGCTACTTATTTTTAGCGACGAAGTTGGCTTGGACTATCAAGGCATGGATGAAAATTAATTTAATAAATTAAAAACAAATTATTTATTACAATGGAACGAAACTAACAAAAAAAGAACAAGTATCAAAGGTAGATTGTTAGAAAAGTTGCTCGATGTGATGACCATTAGTCTCTATGCATAAGTTTACCCTTTTGCTTAGAGAACGCCGAATTCTTGCAAAAATTCCAAAGTTATTTCTAAATTCGTTGCAAGCATCTTGTATCCTTAGCCAGAGTTGTGCGCGATTTTGTATCGGAACGGAATAAACAAATGCTTTTATGTATCCCCAAACACAATATTCGCAAGGATTCAAGGATGCTTTCTGGCCAAGCAAATGGACCGCCTCTTCCAATCCAATGGTCTTCGTAGTTATTATCTAGAAAGTCTCGTACATTCCTGCTAAAGTGGGCCGGACAGCCGTCCTGTAGAAACCATAAGTTTTGCCGAATATTTAAACGCACCTCATCTAACAAATCAGGTAAAATATTTTGCAGGAAATGTAAGTAATCAGCACCATTTAAACGAGCAGGTAATTCCACAGGTCCAAGTAGATAATCGTCAACTACTCCTATCCAGACGTTTATGCTAAACCTATGCTGATGCTTAAATTTTTGAACAACGTAGGGATTGTCACCAACGTACGAATAATAATGTGCATTATGAACATTAAAAATTCCATTTTTGAGAATGTAGCTTCGTCACCAAACAAAATGTTCCTGAAGAATCTTCATCTTGATTTTTCTGATTTTGTAACCATCTAGCGAATTCTACGCGAGCAGGAAAATCTCCTTCTAGCAGTGCTTGCACCTTTGTAAAATGAAAAGGATATAAATTTTCTTTGTGTAAGATATTTCCTACGGAAGATTTTGAAATTGTGGGGTACATGGCAGATAGTCTTCGAACGCTAATTTCTGGACTTTCCTCAACTTCCATTAAAATAACATCTTCATGTTCTGCTGTTACATCATTATGTCTCCCTGTTTCATTATTTTTTGGGACCACTGAACCTGTTTCTCTTAATCGTTGATGAAGAGCTGTAAATGTTGAGTGAGTGGGATGCTGACGATTGGGAAATTTTTCAGCGTATCTACGTTGCGCCGCTCGAGCGTTACACCTTATTTCGCCATAAACTAAATGCATATCGGCGTATTCCTCATTAGTAAAAACCATTTTTTTTTTAAATTGAAATCGTTGTGTTTGAATAACACAAAGTAAAAAATGAAAAGATAAACTTCCGAAC
The DNA here is from genome assembly GCA_935421215.2 of Melolontha melolontha. Taxonomy (NCBI): domain Eukaryota; kingdom Metazoa; phylum Arthropoda; class Insecta; order Coleoptera; family Scarabaeidae; genus Melolontha; species Melolontha melolontha. Next base: position 16,064,012 of record OW285238.1, read on the forward strand.
TGACAACAATTTGGCAATGAAAAGCGTAGGTTTTACTTCTGTTGACAGTTCAGAGCTAACTATTGCAAAAAATAATAAATTGAACTTTAATGAAGAAAAAACGAAAAATTTACAAATCGATTTTTCTAGAAAACGGTGTATCCTACCGACTTAAAGTAAGAGTACCTTTTTGTACTGGAATACCTGAAAATTTAATAATCTAGTGTCACAAATGCTTAAAAGTTAAAGACAAAAAAGTTATGCCTTAAAATAACCGTTGACCTACCCAAAACGGACGCCTATGACCGGTACTAGAAATTCGCAATTGATGGAATCGATTCATCTCTGGAGGATAAATAAGCATACCAGTTTTTGTTTTTCTAAATAGAAGCGTTCTGGAGGAATTTAAAAAAAAATAAATACAAGGCGCCATCTTCAAAGAACTCTAGCTCCCTTAGGAAGCATTTTCGGACTAGGTGAATTTGGGTTTAATTGTCTTAAAATTATCTGAGGAAACTCCGGTCTTCGTTTGTCAGGATAGTTTCTGGACACTCTGTATATTATGTAATATTATGTAATAATATATACCTAATATTCCAAGATTCCAATGGATATCTTTTATCTAAGATTTAAGGTACTGCTTGAATGTCAAAATAAACAATGTTTATTTATCGAAGAAATCTGCAAGATTTAAATGTTGACTATAAAATTTTATAAAATGCTCTAAATATCCTTTTAAATTTTGGTACGTATAGCATATTCTTAAATTCTAGATAATTAATATTTATAAACTGAATCGTAAAGAAATAATAATGTATATGGCATTGAATATTGAATACGAATTTAACAAGTAGACATAGATATGTTTCTCTAACACGATCTGTTTTTGTGCATCTTAAACCAATTACAGAAAATAATAAAAATATCTATATGTAATAAACATTAGATTTGTTGTATCGATGCTTATACAGAATGCATTCAAAATTTACCCGTTTCAAAATTTTCATTGCTGTCTCAGCTCTATCTTATTTTCAATTTGTCGCGTTTAGAAAGATACACAGATACTGAGGAGATCGTTAGACCGAAACACATGTGTCAGTATGTTGAAGTGACTATTGGTTAAATTCATTACCACTGAATAAATAAACTAACCAGTGAACTGGATAAATAAATAAATAAAATGTAAATAATAAAAGAAAACATCGAATTCAATATAATGAAACGGATATGCAAAATACATATCCGTAACTGTAAACAGTCCTTGTTTACAGTTTACAGTTACGGATATGTATTTTGCATATCCGTTTCATTATATAACAACGGCGTAATACGTGCAAAACGTATTGATAAATATCCCTTTTTTGTATCGAATTCAATGTTGTGTAACTTAAACGATAGTTCTGAATGTAATACCTTAATGTAAATCAGAAGAGTGTCTCTGCGGTGGAACACAACATTGAATTCGATTTATTAGATGACCACATTAGACAACAAGTTAGTGAAATTATTCATAAGAAACGAGTCATTCAAAACAGGAAGTTAGAGTCTCTGTCAAACCTACACAATACACCCCTAGTTAACAATACTTTCAGTAATGTTCAGTTTTACCCTAGAGTCATTAATCTCACGAATGTTAACTTCTCAGACAATGAACTTAGCTTATTAAATAAAGGTCCTAAATATGCACCACACATCCATTGTAACAAACAAAAAGAAATTCTAGCAATAGAAACAGAACTGGTGTTTGCAAATAACAATCAAATTAGCAGTATCTTAGGTAAAGCCAAAGTTACAAATATTCTGAAAAACAACTCAACATCTCGCAGTAATCAGTCAGACAGACGAGCATTGCAAAGTATTGATCACAAAGTCATAGAAAACAACCTCACGATAACAAAAGCAGATAAAGGAAATTCGTCTGTAATATTAACTAAAGGTGATTATGAAAATAAAGTTAAGAAATTTATAGACGACAATACTATCATAGAATTGAAAAAGGACCCCACTAAACAGTATCAGGCAGAAATTAAAGAATGTGTCAAAAATTGTAATGCAGTAATCTCAAACACAGATAAGTACAAACTTTTCCATATGAATCCTCCCCCCCTCTAATTATACGGTTTAGTAAAAATTCACAAAGAGGAAGCACCCATCAGACCAGTTGTTTCATTTATTTCTTGCCCCAATAAAAAATTAGCCGAAAAATTAAACATAATAATTAGACAATATACCGAATTTACAGATAGCTCTTCCATAAAAAACGCAATACAGTTAACAGCTAAATTAAAAGATTGTAATATACAAAAGACAGAAATCCTGGTATCATTTGATGTTTCCAACATGTTTTCGAAAATACCACATTAGGAATTCTTAAGGTTAATAGAAAACATATTATGTAGTAAAGAAAAATACAAACCCGGTTGTTATACACGAAATCATATCTCTAACGGAGTTAGTCACCAACCAAAGTTACTTTACATTTAACAACAAATTCTACAAACAACAGATGGTCTGGCAATGGGCTCACCTCTAAGTCCTCTATTAGCTGAAATTTTCATGAAGCATATTACAGAAAAAATTCCTTCATCACAACTAGGTAAAAAACTTATTAAATTTTGGTATCGGTATGTAGACGACATCCTAGCTTGCTTTAAGGGTACTCATAGACAACTACAAACATTTCTGAACTACATAAATTCAATCCATTCTAATATCAATTTTACAGAGGAAATAGAAGAGAATAACAGTATTAACTTCCTGGATTTAAAATTAAACAAATTAGATCAGAGCTTAAAATTTGATATATATCGTAAACCTACTTTCACTGATTACATTGTTCCCAAAGATTCACTACACCCTAAGACACACAAACATTCAATTTTTAATTCTATGATACATAGAGCATTAAATATTCCTTTGTCTAATGAATCTTTTGTTCGTGAAATCAATACTATAAAACAAATAGCGGTAAACAATAGTTATAAAAGTAGCGTAATTAACATTATACTAAAAAAAAAACAGTTACAAGTGGCCCTTAGTTTAGTATATCCTAAAGAAAGTGCTAATTTGAAACAATTTGTCTCGTTAACTTACTTCGATAAAATAAGCGAGCAAATTGGAAATATAATTTCAAAAAATAATAATAATGTTAGTATAGCTTACAAACCAAATGTAAAAACAAGTAATTTCATTTTTAACGCAAAACCTAAAACAGATATCAATAATAAATCAGGAGTGTACAAATTATATTGTAATGATTGTAAAAGTGTATATATAGGTCAGACTGGTCGAAGTTTTATTATACGGGTAAAAGAACACATGAGGTTATATAAACTAAAGAAGACAGATTCAACATTCGCAAACCATCTTATTACAGAAAGGCATACATTTGGTCATCATAAAATATTGCATTTGGCCGAGAAAGGTCGTAAATTAAATCTTTTAGAGTCACTTGAAATTTTTAAAAGCGGAAACAATAGATATTGTTCTTAACGACCAGTTGGATCTTATATATACACCTCTTTTCCAATGTTGTATATAATAGTTAAGTATATAGTAGTAATTTTAAATAACATCATAAACCACCCCCATATATTTTTGTGTCATTTATAAGATCTATGTAGGTCTGTAACTTTTGCAGTTTGATAATGACATTGTATGTCGAAACCGCGGTCACTATTACATGTGAATAAAGTGGTATAACAAAGTTATTGTTTTATTTTATTTTATTATTTTCAAAATGAATTACCACAAAGTTACGGCTTTCAGTATTAATTTTATTAAATAAAATGTAATAGAAATTGAAATCCAACCACCTTCATCAATAGTTTAAAATTCGTGCGTTCATCAAAGGGTATTCTGTATTCAGCTTCTCAGTACATTCATTTCTTACTATTGGATGTTTTCATTGTATAATTTCAAATAAATTATCATTTAATACAACTGAATATAAATTAGTGCGACAAAATTATTTCGAAATTAGTCCCGGTTTCAAAGCTAGTAGAAAAAGCAATGCATTTTAATTGCAAAACAGTTGGGTAAATTTGTAATATAGCAAAATCTCGGGCAAAGTTAATAGAATTTACATAGGGCCAAGAGATTCGAGATGAAGTAAGTAAATGAAAATCAATAGTTACGTACAGATACATCCCCGAGGCGTAATTATTTAACTATTTATTGGACGGTTACCTTTAAAGGAGGGTCAGAAATTGACTCTGTTTGTATAAATGGGCTTTTAATGTTCAGTACCTCGTACGCGGTTTAGTTTCTAATTACTTAAATACATAAAAGGGGCTTGAATTAGTGTCACGAAATTGCATATTCTAATACATATTTCTCTGTTAATTAATAGTAAAAATATAATTTTATATTCGTAAATATTCTCATTTTTTTGTGCTTGATCCATTGTCGGTTAGTTTATTAGCAGTTCTGTATACTTTAATTATAAATACATCTGTATTTTCAAGCATCTGGAAGGTGTGCAAAGTCATACTTGTGTTTAAGAAACGCAACAGATTTAAGATTGTTAACTATAGGCCAATTACAGTAAAACCTGTGTTATCGGCCACCTGTCTAAAGCGTTCACCTGAAGTAATGAACGGTTTCAAAGTTCCCTGAACCAACTATAAGGAAATTGCCATATACGAAAACCTATTATTTACGGCCACCCTTATAAAACGACCTCGGTCAAATAAACTCAAATTTTTACGGCCTATCTTTATAGAAATTTACCTGCTGATATCGGTCGGACTATTTACGATGTATTTTTGTTGGTGGAAATACCCAATATTATTTAGTATTTGGGGGAAGTTGCCCATAATTTTGTATTCTTAGTATGTACACGTAATTAAATTAAACTTGTAGAAATGAATGCGATCTCAGTCCCGAACACGCCCCGAAAGCAAATTGCCAGTGCATGTTTATGTTTCATCAAACAGAGATCGCCTTCATTTCTACAAGTTTACACATAATGTGGTCGAATTCGAAATATGGCTAAAAGAAAACGTTGGTGGCTAAAAGAAAAATAAATATAATCGCGGAAAGTGAAAAGTATGCGTTAAGTTCGCGAAAGTTGGCCGAAAAATATAGGGTTGGAAAAATACAAATTATGTACCAATATTATGAAAAATAAAGGTGAATTAAAAAAGACAGTTGAGGAAACTGTTAACTTGGAGTAAAAACGAAAATTTCCGAAGTCAGAAGGATTGGCAGTGGATCAAGTTGACTACAATTGGTTTAGCAAAGTCAGAAATAAAGCATTTCCAATATCTGGACCGCTACTTAAACAAATAAGCACTGGAGACAGCAATGGAAAATTTCGCAGTATCAAATTTATGTTTGGAAAACTTCTGTCGGCGACACAGTATACATTTTAAATCAATTAGTGGTGCGTCCGCGGAGGTTAATTTGTACGATATAGAGGACTGGAAAACCAAGTTACCATTGGTTTTAAAATTATTCTCCTCGAGATGTTTATAATGCTGACGAACACGTCTTTATTACCGTACCATACCAAATAAGATATTTGCATTTAAAAATTAGAATTGTGCAGGGAAGAAGACAGTAAAGCAACGTTTGACTATTTTGCTGTGTAGTTAGAATGGGTTTCTAGCAAAAAGGCTTGGGTAATAACAGAAATTATGACAAGATGGTTGTACAAACTTGATAATAAAATAAAAAAATAAAATGCTTCTTTTCTTGAATAATACCACTTCACATTCTAAAGTTCTATTAGAAAATGTTAAACTAGTCTTTTTGCCGGCAAACATTATTGCGCATTATCGGCCCTTAGATTAAGGAATAATTCAGAATCTCAAATTGATTTACAGAAATTTGTTGATTAAAAGGCTTTTAACGTTTACTGACAGTGAATGTGATTTTTAAAATTCTGTAACAAACATCAATTTAGCCAATGCATTACAGCTGTTTGGAAAAGGCATCTCCTGCTACAGTTAAGAAATGTTTTTCCAAGGCCGGATTCTCTGATGTTATCCAAGAAGATACCATTTTTTATGAAGAAAAGCGAAATACCTCTTGCCCAACTCATTCCTACAGTTCGTAACAAAATTGTTGATTTAGATCATTGATTCCCAAAGTGGTCCAGGTGGACCCCCAGGGGTCCACGGTATACTCCACGGGGGTCTACGTTAGCGTGACAAAAAAATGGGAGTTCACAATTCGTAACCGGGGGTCCACGAAAATTTATCTGGTTTCGATAGTGAAGAACTAAAATGATGGCTTGAGTTCACCTATCAATGTAGGCAGATAATATTTTAAGAAGCTCAGCGACTGTTACTTCTAAACACTTGCATATTCCATATTCAGTACGTGTCGAGACTTGCAAAGCGCTGCCGCTGCCGCAGTTCAATGCTTGTTCAGACGTGCAAAGGGACGAAGTACGACTTGTGGTGTGTGTGCTTACAATCTTGCATGAACTTGTTTGATTCTTCACCAATATAAATACGAATGCCACGGATAAACGTTACTCATTTGTTTCCCGAATTTCGAAAAGAAAAGTAAAGTAAAGTGAATCGATGTTAGTGTTTGCCACTGTCGGAAAAGTAAGTACTTACCTGCCTATTTGTTATATATACTTTTATTTTATTTATTATTTATCTATTTATTTTACAATTTATTGTACACGTAAGTAAACAAAAAATGGATAAATTACAAAAAAATACGTAGGTACAAAAGGTGAGGCTTATTCCTAAAAGAAATCTCTTCCAACCCACCTGCGATAGGAGATCTATTTATGTTGTAATAAGTATATTTGTAATGTTTGCGTGTAGTAGGTACGTATTAAAAATTAAATACTGAACAAAGCCATTATTAGATACTTCCATAAAAGAACAGAAAGCCGAGAAAGGTTGAACTTCTTGTCCCTACTTTATTAGCAATTTTTTTATTACCCGACTGTGTGGTGGTTCACTAATAATTAAATATATTTTCATAAATTGTACATATCTTTATATACTACATACTCGTAACGTGCATCAAAGTAATAAATAAATAATTAAAATCGCGAAGTTTTGATATCAAAATATTATTTACAAGTATTTTCAATCGAACTTACAGAAATATATCAAAATATAATTAATGAAAAAATGTTTTACATTACATTAAAATCGGTTCAGCCGTTTTCATAAAACTCAATTATTGATCTTAGCGATTTATTGCTTTTAATAATTAGAATCAGTTTGCCGCCGGTACTTTGTTTATTTCATTGCAATAATCAATTAATCCTGTTAAAATAGCCATATCCTGTTAAGTAAGACCGCCTTAAGATTACTACAACAAAGTTTTTTTTTTATTTACAGGTAGGTAACTGATACGAAACATGGCTGAATCTAAGAAGAAATGTCGACAGTACAGTGTTGATTATTTAAAATTTGGTTTTCTTCCATCAAAGGCAGACAGGTCATATGCCTTTTATGCAACAAGGAACAATGACTCTATGAAATCATCTAAGCTCGAAGATCATCTAAGAAGGTGTCATCCTGATAAAATAGGTAAAGATTTGAAATATTTTCAATTATTGAAGGAAAAATATGAACCTCGGAAAGTAACGATGATGGCTTGCGGGCTTCTTACAATATCTCATTACTTATAGCGAAATCTGGAAAATCGCACATCATTGGAGAACAGTTAATTTTACCCGCTGTTGAAGAGGTTTTAAAATCTATTCTGCACAAATCTCCATTCTCAAAAGAATTCCTTTGAGTAACAACACTGTACAAAGACGTATTGATGAAATGAGCTCTGATATTGAAAGTTTCTTGTGTAATTATCTGCAAACAACTCAGTTTTCTATTCAACTGGACGAGTCAACTTTACCTGGTAATGAAGCATTATTATTGGCATATGTTCGATTTGTTATGGATGAAGAAATTCATGAAGAGCTACTATTCGCGAAAACTTTGGAGACGGACACTAAAGGTGAATCAATATTTAATGTCCTGAGTGATTTTTTTTAAGGAAAAATCGATTCCATTTACAAACGTTATTTCGGTGGCAACAGATGGAGCTCCTGCCATGGCCGGGCCATGTCGTGGGTTTATAAGCCATCTTAAAAGAATTATACCAGAGGTAACTGCAATTCACTGTGTCATCCACCGACAACACCTAGAAGCGAAAAATTTGAGTGCTAAATTGCACCAATCGCTTCAATTTGTGATTAATGCAGTTAACAAAATAAGAAGTAATGCATTGAATACGCTTTTATTTGCACAATGGTGTGACGAAAATGATGAAGACTTCCAACGATTGCTCTTACATACTGAAGTACGCTGGTTGTCGAAAGGTGCATGTTTAACAAGATTTTTCTCACTTTTTTAATCAGTTTTAGAGTTTCTGGAAAGTAAAGATCCAGATTTAAAAGAAAACCTGATCAATTTGAAAGCAGACATCGCGTATTTGACAGATTTGTTCAAAAAATTTAATGACATTAACTTATAATTACAAGGGGACAGCCTCAATTTAATAAAAACAAAGGGTGTAATTTCAGCTTTTCTTGGAAAATTGAAATTTATGAAGCAAAATATTAGTCGGCCCGAATTTTCCCAGTTTTCAAACTTGTCACAGGTAGAATGCCTTGATGAGGATATTTACACATAGGTTCAACATTTAATTGCCCTGCATGATGACTTTAAAATCAGATTTGAAGATATTCTGACGATGGAAATACCATCATGGATCATAAATCCACTTGATGAAACGGAAGTGGAGAATGTGATATTACAAGAGGAGCTACTCGAGCTTAGCACTAATGAGGAACTGAAGGTGAAATTTAAAAGAGGGTATCAAACATTTTGGCTGCAGGCAGAAATACCCGAAAAATATCCTGGACTATGGGGAATTGCGAGAAAGCTTTTGATAGCGTTTCCCTCGTCATATCTTGTCGAAAAAAGTTTAAGTGTCGTTACAAACCTTTTAACAAAAAAAAAGGAGCAGATTGAATATCACAGAACGGGGAGATTTGCGGTTATTCCTAACAAAACTGAAGCCAAATATTGATAATTTGCTGTCAATCCATCAAGTACATTCCTCCAACTAAAATTATGACTATTTTCTGATTGTCATTGTAGAAGTTACGTTACGTTATTAATATTTAATTTTAATTATATTACGACCGTTATCATATTACAATGTAATATGATAACAATAATAATTAATAGTGTAATAATTACATATTTGAATAAATACAACACAAGGAAATATACTATTTTTCTTTTTATTTTTACCACTCCGAATGGGAAGTTTTCTAAATAAAATATGTGAGAATTGATTGGTTTCTTGTGTTGTGAGTAGATGTCAAAGGAGTAAAGTTGGATGGAATCACTTTTTTGATTGGCTAACTTTACTTTTTTGACATCCACCCACAGCACAATCTATTAATTAATTAACCAATAACTCAGCCGCAACGCAAATTTCCATAGTTAGATCTAATCTTCACATTTTTTGTCGAGTTTTGGGAATATGGTAGAAATGTAGCTGCAGGGGGTTCACCGGAGCCAGCAAAACTTTCAAAGTGGTCTATGAGAAAAAAAAGTTTGGGTGCCTCTGATTTAGATGAATTTGCTTCTATTGATAATCATGTTGTAATAAATAAACCAGGTCACGTATTTACAATATCCATTTCATCAACACGACCTTGTTGAGTTACGATCTTATACCACATTGTTATCATCTTATAACCAGGTCACTAGGCTAAGGGGACACACTCTAATGGTATATAACGAGACAGTTCTCTACAGTCAGAGAAGCAGAGTCACTGCAAAGCCAGAGTGAGTACAGTGCCTAGTCAATCTTATTTACTATGTATCATTTATCGTTATTGTTTTTGATGTTGCATTAAATATTGTTATTTAATCATTCCGATGCTTGTTATTTGTGTCTCTATTAAACCTGCCGTATAAATGGAACTGCTTCGGCAACAATGTTACCTCCGGGACCAGGTGACGTTACAATGTGCCTACAGAGAGCCCTAACTTCAGTATTACGGAAATTGTCGCGGAATTGTGCAATTATAATGAAGAACATAACTCTGATAATAGTCATGTGGATGACTGTGAAGCTCCAAAATCTACTTTATCTAGTATGAAGCTAAGTGTGTGCAAAATTAAGAGACATACAGAATTATTTATTGTGCAATAACAATGGTGAAATTTGTAGTTTTTAGTTTTTAAGTTGAAGCTAAAAAATTTAAAGCAAACAAAGATTAAACCATACTTTAAAAAGCTTAACAAATGATGTTTTTTCCTATGAATATGTTGTAATAATATGTATAAATAATGAACAAATGTATTATCTATAATATGTATCTAAAGTCTTTCTTTGGAGACTGTGGTTAAGTACAAACTTAAAAAAGGTATATAACCCCTTACCACAATTATTAATCGTATCCTAAATACGTATTTTGACAACTAAGTTGTCATCATCAGTAGGTAAAAACCACTAATTAACAAAAGAGAGATATGAAATAGAACTGGATTTCATTAAAAATATTGCGACATATAATGGCTTTGACATAGAAATAATCAATAAATAAATTAGAAAAACAAAAATAAAAAATACAATCCGCGAATCCACAAGTTTGATATCTCAAAGTAACCAGGAGAAAAAGTACATGTGTTTACCATACCACCCCATCACGAAAAACATTAATAAAGTTGTGAAAGAATGAGGTCTCCAAGTTGCCTTTCGGTCCGAAAATACTATCAAAAGTCTCCTAGGGAATACTAAAAATAGAGTTAATTTTAATTCGAAATCAGGTATACAGTACAAATCTCTTCCCAATAGTCACCTACAAACGTGTATTACGTATGTGTGCGTTCGAGAAGCGAGGAGTGGGGACGCTCGGAGCGATGCATACATGCCATTAGTTACAGTTTACTTGCGAAGCTGGATGGTTTGGTCAACTTTTGCGAATAGTCGGTATTCATGATGGATATTTTTACCCTTGCACAAAAAAAATATGTCGTAAAACAGTATCATCTTGGTCGCAGCATAAGAGAAATTGCACGGGTATTTCAAATTAACTTTCAACGTACCATTGCGTTTGAAACGATAAGACACATAATTAAAAATTTCGAAAAATATGGCTGTTTAAATCCGTTAAAACATACGAAGGTAAAGGTACCGCAAAATGAAGAACGTGATTTTTTGATTTGTGCTTCTGTAGAGGAGCAGCCACAATCGTCTAGCACGAAAATCGCCGAACAGCTTAACATTGCCAGCTGCACCGTTTGTAGGGTTTTGAAAAAAAATAAGTATCATTCGTATAAATTAAGGAAAACGAATGAGATTTTTCCCGATGATAAATATAAACGTATGCAATTTTGCGAACAAGTCATCGAACGATGTAATAACGACGATAATTTTGTAAAAAACATATTGTTTACTGATGAAAGTTCATTTCCTTTATACGGTCGCCATAATCCAAGCATTGCAAGATATTGGTCAAGGGAAAATAAGCATATTGTTTATAATGCTAGAACTCAATATCCGGAAAAATTAAATGTTTGGGCTGGCCTATTGGGCAACAATATAATTGGTCCGTTTTTTATACAAGGAAACCTAAATGCAGCCAAATATTTAAGTCTTCTGCAGGATAATATAATTCCTGCTATACGAAATGTAGCAGACATAAATCTTATTTGGTTTCAGCAAGACGGTTGTCCTGCTCATAATGCTGTAATTGTCAGAGAATATTTGCGCAGCATATTTGATGACAGAGTACTAACCGGCTGGAGCGATATTCAATGGCCACCTAGATCACCTGATCTATCTCCTAATAACTTTTTTCTCTGGGGTCACCTTAAGACATCAATTTATGGGTTTCCAAATAACAGACCTAATAATCTGTTGGAATTACGGGCGAAAATAGTTGAATCTATCCTAAATATTCAACCGCAAACGATTTTAAATGTTCAGAGAAACTTTTATGACAGATTAGGACATTGCTTGTTTGCATTAGGAGACCGTTTTGAGCATACAATACATTAAATAGTTTACTTTTTATTTTTTTAATTCTAGTTTTATTTATTATGTATAGAATATAGAAGTTATTATGATTTACCGCTTTATTTATTGTTATTGTTATAGGTATATCTGACATTGTTTTAAACGTTAAAAATATTAAAATCTTCCAAAAAGTCCACACTTATTTGTGTTTATTATTACATAAAGTCCCTATTATTGACGGTAGTTCCACATTCATCGACGTTTATACTATGTATGTGCTTACTGCTTACATCCAAACTGATCTACAGTACATATGTATGTATGTATGATACATTATCATACACACATACATACATGCTATGTGCGTCCCCACTCCTCGCTTCTCGAACGCACACATACGCAATACACGTTTGTAGGTGACTATAGGGAAGAGATTTGTACTGTATACGAAATTAGTTGCGATGATTGTAATTTGAAATATATAGGCCAAACAAAACGACCAATAATAACACGGTTTAAAGAACACATATCACATATTAAATACAATAGACCGGATAAATCTAACGTTGCCAGCCATGCTTTAAGTAAATTTACGGTGAAGGGTGGATTGAACGAGGTGGACCACATGTCTGGCCACATCGATTGCAAGTCATACTGATCATTAGTTTGTCTATGGTACGCTTCAAAAGGTGTCAGTTCACATTGTCGTTCTCCAATAGAGAAACTTCCTTTATTTGAAAGGGAAAAAGGAAATAAAAGATGAGTTAAGACTGTATACGGCGAAGCCTCCCCTTCATTTACAACGATAAAACATTGGGTGGTCGAGTAGAAACGTGGTCGTACGAGCATTTAGAGGACAAACGTTCCAGGCGTTCAAAAACTGTTAAAACTGATGAAATGGTCGATTTAGTACACCAAACTGTGATGAAAGATCGTCGATTGACTGTTATAGATATAGCTAAGGTTTGTGGGATATCATCTGAGCGGGTGCACAAAATTTACATCAAGATTTAGATATGAGAAAATTATCCGCGCGATGGGGACGAAAGTCCAGTTGTTCACGCCAAATCTTGCAAACGGCATACCTAGCGCTTTTCTTACTGTTTGATCAGCCCTTCAGAACGGGCGTGTGCGGCAAATGCTGGGAGCTCATGGCTTGTATTGATGTTCAATGGTTAAGCCAAAATAGTGAAAATATAACTTTTCTATTAATGGATAAGGAAGGAAATATAATAACAGATGATATACAGACAATGAGTAGATGGAAGGAGCATTTTGAGGAATTGCTAAATATAGATAGAAATAACTATTGAAGATGAGGAAAGATTGGGACCCATAACCAAAGACGAAATAATAGAGGCTTTAAACACACTGAAAAATGGGAAAGCCCCAGGACACGACAGAGTAACCACTGAAATGATGAAGAACGTAAAAGAAAAAGGAATAGAAATATTTTGGCAAATATGTAATAGAGCATGGGAAGAAGGTAGAATACCGGGGGACTGGAAAATTGGACAAATAGTGCCAATATATAAGAAGGGAAATAATAGGAAGTGCAGCAACTATAGAGGAATAATGTTACTAAGTACAGCAGCGAAAACCTATGAACGCATATTGGAAAGGAGATTGCAAAGATACGTGGAACCAACACTTGAGGAAACTCAAAGTGCATTCAGGAGAGGAAGAGGGGTTCACGACAACATATTTACTGTGAAGCAAATAATTGAAAAAACAATACTAAGCGCAACTAAAGCATATTTCGCATTTGTAGATCTAGAAAAAGCTTTTGATTGTATAGGAAGAAAAAAAGTATGGGATAGCTTGGAGAAGAGAAATGTTGACAAAAAGCTAATAACAGCAGTAAAGAGCATGTATACAGAAAGTATAAACTATGTAATCAGTAAAAATAGAAAGTAAGACATTTTTGAAATTAAAGACGGTTTGCGACAGGGAGGAGTACTTTTCATTGATGAAATAATTAAGAAATGCACACCACACATGAAAAAACTCAACGTGGGATTCAGAAACCTAAAAGCAATAGAGCTAACGGAGTGTGTATTCGCAGATGATGTTGTCATTATGGCTAACACCGAAAAAGGGCTGCAAGACAATGTAAACATATGGAATAACATATTAAAGGAGAATGGAATGAAGATAAATATAACAAAGACAACTGTGATGATGGTAACAAATGGGGAAGAATTGAATATAAAAATCGACAACAAAAGGATACAACAAGTTGAGCAAATTAAGTACTTGGGAGTAATACTGGAAAGAAATGGTAATCAAAACATTGACATAAGTGAACGTATCAAAAAAACAACAAATCTATACCATGCAATGAGATCAGCATTTATAAGGAAGAAAGAGATATCAAGAAAAACCAAGATGACGGTATACAGAACAATATTCAGACCAATATTAACATACGGAAGCGAATCATGGGTACTATCAAATAGAAATAAAAGCAGAATACAGACGATCGAGATGAAATTTCTGAGGGGAGTGAAAGGCATAACAAGAAATGACAGAGTGAGAAATATTGACGTACGAGAAGAGCTACAAATAGAACCCATAATGGAATATATAGAAAAGAAACAATTAGGATGGTGGGGACACCTACAGCGTATGAGGGAATGTACACAAACTAAAAGAGTATGGACGTCCAAAATAATAGTCAAACGAAGACTTGGGAGGCCGAAGCAAACATGGGAAAAGGAGGTAGCCAAATTCATAGAGAACAGAGGAGAAACAGTACTGAACGCAAGAGAAATTGCCAAAGATAGAAAAAAGTGGAAAAACTTTGTACAAAATACTGACAATACACATTAGTTAAGAGATAAATATGTAAAATCCCTACACCGAAAGGTAGAAAGGGAACTTAGATTATATATATATATATATACTAAAGGTGTAATATTCCGTCTATTCTGGTGGGTATTGAATTCTCTACATACCTAACAAAACTGTGTGCATTATTTATACACGTATGCGACATTATGAAATAAAAAGATGTTCAGCTACCATAAACCGATTTACATTGAATCAAAAGAGCCATATAGCCAGATATCTACCAATTCTCAATTTGATTGGTTCCAGAGCAAAAATGGGCGTGATTTAATTGCTCTGACGTAGCAAACATGTAAGGACACGTCCACTCAATGTTTGACAGAACAATATTTTTAATAGTACATATCTTTCTTATATAATAGTAACTTTGAAATTTTGTAAAATTGAATGCGCTTTTTGAAAAAAACATTTAAGAAAATATATCAAAATTCTGACGTGATGGAGTAAATTTTAAATCACATTCAGAATCGGCATTACAGAAGACATTAATTACAGGTATCGGTGTATAAGAATACCAAGCTTGTGTTGACCAGCGTTATTAAAACCCGAGTGAACAAGTAGGCAATATTTAAGATCGATTCAAATTAAATTAAATTCTTGCTATTTAAGGTATAGGTAACAATTGTTTTATTGGAATTCTTAATAAATTTTATATAAAAGATACGGAGAGTTGTGTTACTCAAATAAATTATCTTTTATTTAATTTAAATTTGTTTCAGGTAGGAAATTGTAAAGCTTAAGAACTCGAAAGATATTTATGTAATTTCACAAAGCACGTCCTTTTTTGGATAAAATGTCATGGATTATAATTGCACGAAGAGTATTTCTGAGAGCAGGGCGATGTCGTAGAAAGCTACAGGTGTCTAGAGCATTATATTATATAGCTCGTGGGCCTCAATCGATACAACCGGCGGAACAACATCTGGATCCCTTTGTAATTCCCAATGTTTTTTTTTTCTTGCCTTCTAGAATGATATATCAGAAAACGTATTTTTCATCTTCGTTTTGTTAACAGACATGAAAATAACATGTATTAATGTTAGCGAAACGTGAAAATAATAACTTCTTGAGATTTCAGACGCTTACGTCGTAAAATATCAGTAATTATCTTGATTTGTTACTTCTTAGAATTGCCCAAATATATAATAAGACTGGAAGCGTTACTGCCCTGCGAATCGAAAATAATGGATGAAACTTCTTTCAACATTTTTTCGTAATTAAAAACTTCTGTTTTAGTTAGCAATTGCCCAAGTTTGTAGCTGGGTATTAGAAATGTTTATGGAATGTTAATTAATATTTTTATAAATTTGTGTGTATGGATACAGTACGGATAATTTTTTTAAATTTCCTACATAGAAATATGAGGTGCTACTTAGAAATACCCGGAATGTGAAAAAAAAAAACGGGTGGTGATCTATAAAATTACGAAATACATATTTATTTGTTGAAAAGTTGTATCTATAAAGTTTTCAATTTTATTTATATAATTGGAAAACATACGGGTGGTGATCTATCTATCTAAAATTACGAAATACATATTTATTAATTAATTTTATTTATATAATTGGAAAACAAACGGGTGGTGATCTATAAAATTACGAAATACATATGTATTTGTTGAAAAGTTGTATTTTTAAAGTTTTTAATTTTATTTCTATAATTGGAACATTTTTGTTCATTTTGTCGTTCAAGTTGAGTAAAGGACTATTAATATTGACTAGCTATAGTTTCTCAAGGTTTTCTTCTGTCAATTTTGTTCTCTTTGAATTAAGTACATCCTTATAAATAGAAAACGTCCTTTCTACATCGCAACTGGTTATAGGTGCATACTGGAAATATTCTTTTATTTCTTCATATTTAGCCGTTAGATTTTGTGGAATTGTCTCCATACATAATTGCTGCAATGTAATTAAATCCGGATTTCTATTAAGAATTGCTTCAAACTTTTGCCGAAGGCCACATCCGAAGTCACTTGGAATACTTTTCAAATTATTAACAGCCACATCTAATGTGTTTAATCCGTCATTTAATTTGAGATTTCGATTTTCAAAGTAAGTGATTAGTTTTGGCAATTTTCCAAAGTGTTCGTGAAGAAAGTACAACTGATTTTTTTTAAAATAATTGGATGTAGTACACCAGCTACAACATTTACCACACAGCGTCCTAACATATCCACCGTTTCGTCGGCGCTTATCCATATGTATTGATTTAAAAGATGGCTTCTAATGCGTTCTACTGTTCTCGTATAGCACCTAGAAACATAATATTTGCGTGAAGTTGATTCATCAGGAACATTTATACCAGTATATTTTTGAAGGAATATTTTTAAAGTGGGATCGCTAAGTTTATTTAATGGAATATTAGCCGCCATAAAAGTTTTACAGAGTTCGGATGTGTTTGCGATCCTAAGTGACGAATTTTTGACGATATTTTATGGATTTTGTAATAAATTTCGGAATCACTGACAATGGACATACAATCAGTATGACCGTCAATCCAACTCGCCATTGTTTTACAATGCCGTTCTCGACATTCTTCCATATCATGTCTGAAAAAGTAACTTAAACAATGCTCTAGATCTAAATAAATGAAAACTAAAAATGTGTGCGTAAGTTATTGAAACTGAACGAAATTCAATGCACACTTACGTCGAAATAGTTGGTAGAAATAGATTCAATCAAACGATATTAAACAGGATCTATCACAAAAATTACGATGTAATTAACAGTTAAAACTATGAAAACAAGAAACTTACTCACAGCACTTTATTTATCTTACGAAATATAAACTAATAAATAAAATACATTATAAAAACCCCGCTTCTATCTACGCTTATGAAAACACTTTAAAAAACACTATATTCTCCGAATACAATAGCTGAGTTGTCCATTGTTATCGGGCGAGACCAGGTGGCCGATAAGTCAAATAAATACTTCATTGAATTACGCCAGGATGTACTGTGCGACGTTATACACAATTCCAATTGCCGATTGCGTTTTATGGAAATTGCATCCGTTCTCTAGTAATAACTAACGTAGGACACCCATTTCTACAAATTCAATGTAACGAGGACCAGGGGACATCACTTAGCGACTTTGCCAGTGGCTAGCTGGATCGACATCACATGGTGATCCTGTCAGCCACTTCTGACAGTCCTGAGTTGTCACTGCATTAAGTGAAATTCCAGAACGTACCTCAAACGTATGGTAAGCTGAAAAACTAAACAACATGGGGAATTACGCTACAAAAGATATCCATCGAGACACTACAGTTACAGACACAAAAATGACCATTTTGGTAATACTCGTGACTGTAACAGTAAAGCTCAGTTATTGTAGAATCCACCAAAAATTGTATTAAATCCATAAATACTAATTTAAATGAGGCGTTAGATATTTTAAACAATAGATTAAGTAAGTAGTAGGTTAGGACATAATATCGCGCGTTAAAAAAAAACAGCTTCAGAGTTGACCATGAAATTTTTAGGTTTGTCGTAACTTAACCGCACCTTTCTGAATTGTCAAATGTTAATGCCACTAGTGTCATCGATAACACAGAATTTTATTTATTCATGACAGGAATATTATAACCTAGCAATTAACCTTACAATTTTCTAACCTCGCAATTTTCTAAAGCTGTCTGCCATTTAGATGTAACTGTCATTTAAAAAATTCATATTAGTAAAGTTACGACATGCTTTTTGATGTTACTTAGAAATCATGACTCACTCAAGGCAGTTTTTTTTGAACGCACGATATAACGAGAACGAGTCAGTCTAATCTAATCTAATCAATCTTGTATATGTGGACAACGTAACATGTAATGTTATTGTTAAGATGAAGCCGTAACGAGGACCAGGGGACAAAACACTTTGTGGTTGAAAACTTCATACTTCGATATGCGATTCCCGAGCAGATAACGTCTGACCAAGGAACCGAATTCATGGCTACAGTCTTCAAAGAAACTCGCTCTCTTCTAGACATACAGCAACTAAAATCAACTACATACCATCACGAAACGTTAGGTGCACTAGAAAACGTGCACAAAAATTTAGGAGCGTATCTAAGTATACAGCTTTCAAACCACTAAGACAATTGAACAACGTGGATACCCTACTGGTGCTTTGCATTCAACAACACAGTGCATACAGAAACGAAATATACCCCACACGAATTGATATTTCGAAAACAAAACCCTCTCGTTTCGTCAATAACAACCGCGATAGAACCACGGAGCTTCTTGAGCTTCAGTTTTAACTTCGGAAACAGGACGAAGTCACAAGGGGCAAGATCTGGGGCTAGGGAGGAAGGGGTGGTACTGCAGTCTTCGTTGAGGCTAGAAACTGAACCACAACAAGTGACGTGTTTGTTGGTGCATTGTCGTGGTGTAGGATTTACGAATTGTTGCGCCACTTAGCAGATCGCTTGCGTCGTACGATAAGCCGACAGTGTTACAAATGTCATGAATTCTTCTCCTTCGGTCTTGCAGGATCATCATCGATCGACACATGTCCATTTTTAAAACGGTTGTAACACTCATAAGCTTGCGTCTGGCCTAAAGCATCCTCACCAAATGCTTGTTTAAGCTGCCGTTTTATCAAGTTTTGAAACATAATTCGATACATGTTCTTGGCTCTTTCACATCAGACATTGTAGTGGCGCAGAATAACTCAAACACAACTTAACAAATGTAAACACAAAATTTGTATGTCGCCACCTAGCAAAGTACCGTTCGAAAAACTGATTCAATATAGACGTAGCTCACACCATCTAGCGCTATAGAGCTGTACTACACATTCAGATTCCGTGAATTTGTGAGTAGCAGCTCGTAGTATGCATAAGAAATAATGAGTATTTATAAAATTCACGGATAGTATCTTAATTTCTGTGTTTCATATAAAGATATCGTAAGTGAATTTAATTTTAGGTCTGTTCGAAAGTTCTTTTGCATGTTTTAACGAAAGCAAATGTAAACTTAGAACGAATTTATTAAAAAATTAATCATCGAAGTATCGCCCATTATTTTCTACGTCAGTCTTTACATTTCTCAAGCCAGTCACTTAATACCTCCTCTTTAATGTTATCATTGGTAAGAAAAGCTGTTTCTTTCATAAAACTTTGCAATAATTGGAAGAAGGTAAACACGGAGGTGCTACAGTTTGCTGTTTTAGATTTGGTTACATTTTACAGCGTGTTTTTTAAAATTTTCTTTGAAATTAGTCTTGGCTTTCGATTGCAAAAGGTATTTGGTTATTTGGTTATTTCGATTGCAAAAGGTATTTGGTGACATAAACAATGTTATATATGATTGTTTCGGCCTTTACTTGATGAAATTCCATTATAACTATTAAGATAAAATAAAACAAATTTTATGAATTTCACTTTTTAATTATCACTGTAACGAGTCGTTTCGCACCAACCTGGGCTTCGTCAGACTAACTAACTTATTTACAAAATATTTTTTATATTAAACACAAGTAAACGGTAACAAGCAAAAACACATGTTTTATTTTAAAAATAGTCAGAGGGATGGGTGCTTTTTATTACTGGATGAATACAAAATGTACTGTTCTTAAGCAATAAAACTAGAGGTTTACATTATATTACAGGGAGGTAAGAATTCTATGGAAAAATACAAAAAATACAAAAATGTAACTGTCTGCATATCAAATAAATAGATTGAGTAAGGGTGAATTATTTGTTTCTAATATCATTTAACATCTTGTCAGTTTTCATTATTTTATTGATTTCAAGTGACTCTAATAAATTAAGTTTTTTGCCCTTATTTTCTACATGTAATATTTTAAATTCTTTGTTAAAATTGTGGTTCGTTGAATTGATATGAGACGCATATGAAGAGTCACTTTTATTATTTCTAAATGAAGAAAAATGTTCTTTGACGCGTATTTCAAACGATCTGCCTGTCTGTCCGATATAAGTCATAGGGCAACTACCGCAGGTTAACTCATAGACCCCTGACTTTTTATTGTTGTTTGTTAAATCCTTATTGTTTTTTATAAATTTGGATAAATTGTTATTAGTTTTATACGCTGTATTAATGTCAAACTTTCTTAAATATTTACAAATTTTTGTGCTTGAAGAGCCTATAGACGTGATCATTTTAAATTTTTGGGTGTTATTATTTAATATTGGGTAAACTTGTGATATGGCTTTTGTACGGAGTTTTTTTTTTATTTAAAATGTTATCTATTATATTACTTTTATATCCATTGTTGATAGCTATTTGTCTAATTAAATTTAACTCTTTCTCGAAATTTGTTTGGTTCAACGGAGTATTTATTAATCTATGTATAAGACTGTGATAAGCCGCTAATTTGTGTTGTATCGGATGGCAAGAAGTGTTATGTATAGTAATATATGTAGTTGACGGTTTGTGGTAAATAGCAAAGTTACATTTATTGTTAATTCTAGTAATCGTTAAATCGAGAAAGTTAATACTATTATTTGTTTCCTGTTCCATTGTAAACTTAATATTTTAATGCAATGTATTAATATAATCAAATAATAAATTTAATTATCTATTTGTTCCTATGAAACCTAGTAATATGTCATCTACGTATCTATACCAAAATAATACATTTTGAAAAAGAGGATTTTTGAAATAGAATTTTCAAGATGATCCATAAAAATCTCAGCTAATAACGGACTTAGGGGATTACCCATGATTAAACCTTCTTTGCAAGTGTATATGTTTTCATTAAATTGAAAGTAATTTTGTTCTATGCATAAGTTTAGTAGATCAAGAATTTCATTAATAATTAACGGATTTACATTATTTTTATGGAGAAGATCTTTTACTAAAATAACCGTTTTTTCTGGAGGGATACTAGGGAATAAATTTTGAACGTCGAAGGAAATAAGTTTTGTGTTAGACGTTAAAGTAACATCTTTGATTTTGTTTATTAGTGCATATGAGTTTTTTACGCTTAATTTAGGTTTAAATCCTGTATATTTAATAATGATATCTATAAGCCTTTTCGAGAGTTTGTAGGACGGAGCTGTCACATATGAAACAACCGGACGAATCGGATGATATTCTTTATGTAATTTAATAAGGGAATATAATTTTGGCGGTTGAGGGTTCATAATAATTAAATTTAGTGAAAAGGAACAAAATATTTTAATTATTATGAACCCTCAACCGCCAAAATTATATTCCCTTATTAAATTACATAAAGAATATCATCCGATTCGTCCGGTTGTTTCATATGTGACAGCTCCGTCCTACAAACTCTCGAAAAGGCTTATAGATATCATTATTAAATATACAGGATTTAAACCTAAATTAAGCGTAAAAAACTCATATGCACTAATAAACAAAATCAAAGATGTTACTTTAACGTCTAACACAAAACTTATTTCCTTCGACGTTCAAAATTTATTCCCTAGTATCCCTCCAGAAAAAAACGGTTATTTTAGTAAAAGATCTTCTCCATAAAAATAATGTAAATCCGTTAATTATTAATGAAACTCTTGATCTACTAAACTTATGCATAGAACAAAGTACTTTCAATTTAATGAAAACATATACACTTGCAAAGAAGGTTTAATCATGGGTAATTCCGTTATTAGCTGAGATTTTTATGGATCATCTTGAAAATTCTATTTCAAAAAATCCTCTTTTTCAAAATGTATTATTTTGGTATAGATACGTAGATGACATATTACTAGGTTTCATAGGAACAAATAGACAATTAAAGTTATTATTTGATTATATTAATACATTGCATCAAAATATTAAGTTTACAATGGAACAGGAAACAAATAATAGTATTAACTTTCTCGATTTAACGATTACTAGAATTAACAATAAATGTAACTTTGCTATTTACCACAAACCGTCAACTACAGAAATTACTATACATAACACTTCTTGCCATCCGATACAACACAAATTAGCGGCTTATCACAGTCTTATACATAGATTAATAAATACTCCGTTGAACCAAACAAATTTCGAGAAAGAGTTAAATTTAATTAGACAAATAGCTATCAACAATGGATATAAAAGTAATATAATAGATAACATTTTAAATAAAAAAAACTCCGTACAAAAGCCATATCACAAGTTTACCCAATATTAAATAATAACACCCAAAAATTTAAAATGATCACGTTTATAGGCTCTTCAAGCACAAAATTTTGTAAATATTTAAGAAAGTTTGACATTAATACAGCGTATAAAACTAATAACAATTTATTCAAATTTATAAAAAACAATAAGGATTTAACAAACAACAATAAAAAGTCAGGGGTCTATGTGTTAACCTGCGGTAGTTGCCCTATGACTTATATCGGACAGACAGGCAGATCGTTTGAAATACGCGTCAAAGAACATTTTTCTTCATTTAGAAATAATAAAAGTGACTCTTCATATGCGTCTCATATCAATTCAACGAACCACAATTTTAACAAAGAATTTAAAATATTACATGTAGAAAATAAGGGCAAAAAACTTAATTTATTAGAGTCACTTGAAATCAATAAAATAAAGAAAACTGACAAGATCTTAAATGATCAATTAGAAACAAATAATTCACCCTTACTCAATCTATTTATTTGATATGCAGACAGTTACATTTTTGTATTTTTTGTATTTTTCCATAGAATTCTTACCTCCCTGTAATATAATGTAAACCTCTAGTTTTATTGCTTAAGAACAGTACATTTTGTATTCATCCAGTAATAAAAAGCACCCATCCCTCTGACTATTTTTAAAATAAAACATGTGTTTTTGCTTGTTACCGTTTACTTGTGTTTAATATAAAAAATAATTTAAAATAAAACATGTGTTTTTGCTTGTTACCGTTTACTTGTGTTTAATATAAAAAATATTTTGTAAATAAGTTAGTTATATGTCTGACGAAGCCCAGGTTGGTGCGAAACGACTCGTTACAGTGATAATTAAAAAGTGAAATTCATAAAATTTGATTTATTTTATCTTAATAGACATAAACAATGTTAATTATTAATTTAATAATGAACAGAATACTGTGTATCTCACCAAATACATGGAATTAGTTAGTTTAACCCCTTGAGACCTGATTTTTTTTTTTACTATAGAAAAATCTTTTTTTGACTGATTTGAGGTCTTAGGTAACTCTGTAAGCCATTTATATGATTTTTTGTATTTTTTTATTTTTTTGAGTTTGTTTTTGAAAATGTACATAGCAATGTACATATGGTCTGAAATAAAACAACTAACTAAAATTCTATACATTTATATAAAAATTTAATATAAAAGAAATAACAATTAGAACTGTGCTAATTTCGGTGGAAAGTTACGAAGCAGTTTCTATTTCTTACAAGGCATAAATGTACTCCGCACTTGTCACAGAATATATGGGATCTACCCTTGCACTCTTGCATTTTACATCTTGTAGCTTCTTTTTTATCATCAAATTGAGGCATGTGATCCACCCTATCCGTTTGAATTTCATGGAAAGGCCGCATTTCCACATGATTTCTTCTTGGCGGTGGTACCACAGCAGGAGAAGACGATGTCGATGGCCGTCCTCTTTTGTTACGTTCAACATTCCTGCCCAATTTGATCAAACTTTCCGCAACGTGAATGTGAAAATCTAATAAATGTAGCACACTTTTAGTTGGTACGTTACACTTTGCACAATTTTTTTATATTCTAGCCAACTACTGACCAAAGCAAAATCTATCATATGCATGGCTACACGAAGAGTCCATTTTCGTGATCTAATGAAAATTCTATATAAACTCATTAACTGATCTAACAGATCTACATCTCCCATACTTTGATTATAATCTTTTATTATCTCAGGTCTCTCGATCGTTGTATATTTAGCTTCTTTCTTATCCCACCTTTTAGCCTTATCTTCTACACCTTTTCCTACATAATTTGATGCTAAGCAAACCGTTCTATTATCAAACCATTTAACTATAACTACGCCATCTGTGCTAATTACCTCCTCAGAGAAGCCTCTTCCTTCCTTTTTTATCGCTTTGTCACTAGTAAGAGGTGGTTTAAAAAATCTACTCAGTCGTATAGTTCCTGCAGCCAAAATCCCTTTTTCTGTTAACTCATTGAGTAACTTATAGGAAGAAAAGTAATTATCATAAAATAACTTATGACCAGACTTAGTAATACCTTGAGCTAAATGTAGAACAACACTGGCAGCTTGTCCAAATCTTGTTAGATTTTTCTCATCTAACGGAGTTGATTTACCCTGATAAAATAAAAAATCATACGCCTGTCCACTTTGGCCGCATAAAACAAAAATTTTAATCCCCCATGGACAAGGTTTGCCCTTTATATACTGTTTGATATTTATAGCTCCGGTGAAAGGAATTATCTGTTCGTCAACGCAAAGGTGACGTTCTAAAACCAACTGACGGCACCGGTTTTTTATGGCATTTATCAAAGGCCGAACTTTAGCTAAACGATCATTGGTTTGTGGTGATATTTCCAAGTTATTCACAAAGTGAAGACAGGAGCGTAGCTGAAAGAAACGATCCCTTGACATGTTATCTAGAATTACTCGCAATCCAATAGCTCGATCCCAAAACATTCGAATTTTGGGAAATTTATTAAGAGATCCAATCATTATATGTAACGCAATCAGTGTCTGTATTTCAGATTTTGATGTGGGTTTAAGATGCATCTCATTCTGAATTGCATACATATTAGTGTACATCGCCATATCTTCAAACAGTTTTTCAGGCACATATCTTAAAAAATAATGCACCGGATAATGTGGTTCTGTAACATAATCTTCCGTCTCTGGCTCCCACACTCGTTCTACTGTCTGAAAAGTGCCTTTCATCCATGCTACGCGATTATCTCTTTTATGTTGTTCCGTAAGATGTTCGTTTCCCTCTTCAGTATTCAACTCATCATTATTATCATCATTCGACTCTTCAGACCCCTGATTGTCGTCTAGACCAAATTCCATCCCTGATACAGTATCAGGCCCTCGCCCAACTCTTCGATATTCTTGATTCATTACAATTTCATCTTCCTCTTCACTGTCACCAGCTCCCACTTCGATATCTGATAAATCGTCTGCTTGTAATAAATCTATAAGTTCTTGAACATCATTTGGATTAGATAAATTATATTTTGGCTTCAGTTTATCCATTTCTTCTTCTTTCTGAGTGCTTTGTCTGAAATTTTATCTATAACCATTTAATGGTATTGATACCATTTGTACATGCTCATGTACAAACAACAACACCAAAGGAGACCATTTGTACATGGTCATGTACAAAAAGTTTTTTCAACTTTGCAAGTGAAAAATTGAGGCAATCACTGCTTTTATTGCACAAATAGGTATTTTGATATATACATTTTATCACAATATTTTTTTTACAAAGACATTATCATGCATGTACTAATTATACAGGCTGTCCAGAAACTCTCCTGACAAACGAAGACCGGGGATTCCTCTGATAATTTTAAGACAATTAAACCCAAATTCACCTAGTCCGAAAATGCTTCCTAAGGGAGCTAGAGTTCTTTGAAGATGGCGCCTTGTAATTATTTTTTTTTAAATTCCTCCAGAACGCTTCTATTTAGAAAAACAAAAACTGGTATGCTTATTTATCCTCCAGAGATGAATCGATTCCATCAATTGCGAATTTCTAGTACCGGTCATAGGCGT
Organism: Melolontha melolontha; assembly: GCA_935421215.2. NCBI lineage: Eukaryota > Metazoa > Arthropoda > Insecta > Coleoptera > Scarabaeidae > Melolontha > Melolontha melolontha. Next base: position 16,090,455 of record OW285238.1, read on the forward strand.
CCGTTTTGGGTAGGTCAACGGTTATTTTAAGGCATAACTTTTTTGTCTTTAACTTTTAAGCATTTGTGACACTAGATTATTAAATTTTCAGGTATTCCAGTACTAAAAGGTACTCTTACTTTAAGTCGGTAGGATACACCGTTTTCTAGAAAAATCGATTTGTAAATTTTTCGTTTTTTCTTCATTAAAGTTCAATTTTTTATTTTTTGCAATAGTTAGCTCTGAACTGCCAACAGAAGTAAAACCTACGTTTTTCATTGTCAAATTGTTGTCAGTTCGCGAAGTTTATCTTTTCATTTTTTACTTTGTGTTATTCAAACACGATTTCAATTTAAAAAAAAAATGGTTTTTACTAATGAGGAATACGCCGATATGCATTTAGTTTATGGCGAAATGAGGTGTAACGCTCGAGCGGCGCAACGTAGATACGCTGAAAAATTTCCCAATCGTCAGCATCCCACTCACTCAACATTTACAGCTCTTCATCAACGATTAAGAGAAACAGGTTCAGTGGTCCCAAAAAATAATGAAACAGGGAAACATAATGATGTAACAGCAGAACATGAAGATGTTATTTTAATGGAAGTTGAGGAAAATCCAGAAATTAGCGTTCGAAGACTATCTGCCATGTACCCCACAATTTCAAAATCTTCCGTAGGAAATATCTTACACAAAGAAAATTTATATCCTTTTCATTTTACAAAGGCGCAAGCACTGCTAGAAGGAGATTTTCCTGCTCGCGTAGAATTCGCTAGATGGTTACAAAATCAGAAAAATCAAGATGAAGATTTCTTCAGGAACATTTTGTTTGGTGACGAAGCTACATTCTCAAAAAATGGAATTTTTAATGTACATAATGCACATTATTATTCGTACGTTGGTGACAATCCCCACGTTGTTCAAGAATTTAAGCATCAGCATAGGTTTAGCATAAACGTCTGGATAGGAGTAGTTGATGATTATCTACTTGGACCTGTGGAATTACCTGCTCGTTCAAATGGTGCTGATTACTTACATCTCCTGCAAAATATTTTACCTGATTTGTTAGATGAGGTGCGTTTAAATATTCGGCAAAACTTATGGTTTCTACAGGACGGCTGTCCCGCCCACTTTAGCAGGAATGTAAGAGACTTTCTAGACAATAACTACGAAGACCATTGGATTGGAAGAGGCGGTCCAGTTGCTTGGCCAGCAAGGTCGCCGGATTTGAATCCTTGCGATTATTGTGTTTGGGGATACATAAAAGAATTTGTTTATTCCGTTCCGATACAAAATCGCGCACAACTCTGGCTAAGGATACAAGATGCTTGCAACGAATTTAGAAATAACTTTGTAATTTTTGCAAGAATTCGGCGTTCTCTAAGCAAAAGGGTAAACTTATGCATAGAGACTAATGGTCATCACATCGAGCAACTTTTGTAACAATCTACCTTTGATACTTGTTCTTTTTTTGTTAGTTTCGTTCCATTGTAATAAATAATTTGTTTTTAATTTATTAAATTAATTTTCATCCATGCCTTGATAGTCCAAGCCAACTTCGTCGCTAAAAATAAGTAGGTACATAATAAATTGAACTTTAATGAAGAAAAAACGAAAAATTTACAAATCGATTTTTCTAGAAAACGGTGTATCCTACCGACTTAAAGTAAGAGTACATTTTAGTACTGGAATACCTGAAAATTTAATAATCTAGTGTCACAAATGCTTAAAAGTTAAAGACAAAAAAGTTATGCCTTAAAATAACCGTTGACCTACCCAAAACGGACGCCTATGACCGGTACTAGAAATTCGCAATTGATGGAATCGATTCATCTCTGGAGGATAAATAAGCATACCAGTTTTTGTTTTTCTAAATAGAAGCGTTCTGGAGGAATTTAAAAAAAAATAAATACAAGGCGCCATCTTCAAAGAACTCTAGCTCCCTTAGGAAGCATTTTCGGACTAGGTGAATTTGGGTTTAATTGTCTTAAAATTATCAGAGGAATCCATGGTCTTCGTTTGTCAGGAGAGTTTCTGGACACCCTGTATAGACAAATTGTACTTACCACGTGAACAACGGCAAACACAGAGGTTAGGTACAAGTGTAAAACAAATAGTGTCACTCTCGATTAGCAGAGGGCGGCACAAATGTTAATTCTATCAAATAAGTGTATACTGAGATCCATACCAACTCCGAACGAATGCATCGCATAAACATGCGTAATCAAAAAGATCAAAGTCTTTGTACATGCTCATGTGCACCAGATCTCAAGGGGTTAACTTACTTAATTGTCATTAAGTAATTGAACTAATATTAAGTAATATAGTAGCTATATATTTTTGGAATTGACGATAAAAGCGCTCTAATAACTTTCTTTGCAGAAAGTGCGTTATAAGACTATTTTATAGTAATTGATTTAAATATTTTATGAGCGACAAACGTAACGACTTGGGGTTCTTAAAGCGTTATCACTGGCCATTAATATTTTATTTTAATGCAAGCTTTTCCATCGAATCGAAGTCTCGTTAGTGCTTTTCCTCTCTTTTTGAATGTTCATTCTAAATTAGCATTTTCAAGTACACAGGCGAGCAAATTTTACGACATCAAAACATAATATTAATGATAGTATTAAAAAGGATATTCCCCTTTTATTATTTTTCAAAATATTTTCAATATCATTGGAGGTTAAATATCGCATATATTTTAAGAAGAAGCAATGAAATTTTGTCGAATTTAATTTAGTCACAAACACATTTATTTGTCAACAGGAACTTTTCAACTTACTTTGCATTTTAATTCATTTCAATTCCCAATTTCCCTTGATGCATTTGTGCACAAGACGAGTATCAGTAAAATATGCATTGTACTTTTTCGTTTCATATTTTTTTGTTTTTAGAAATTTTTAAGATTTACATTAATGTATCAGAATAATTAAAAAATACATGAGTAGGTAATACCTCACCAATTTTGTATAATACAGGGTGGCCAAAAATGACCGAAGGGGTTTGAGTTCATTATAACTTCTTATTTAATACATAATTATTAAATTTTTTTAATTTTAAATACAGTATATTAATGGAGAATATTTTTAATTTAATTATGAAAAATTATATCTCGCAAGTGGTGGCCATTTTCTGCTTCGCATATTCGTGCTCTTTCCAAAACATTTTCCATAACCTTTCGCAAAACTTCAGGTGTTATGTTGTTGATTTCGTCGCGTATATTATTTTAATTGCTGTATGGTTCGAGGCTTATTAATATAGACTTTTCCTTTCAAATAACCTCAAAGGAAACAGTCTGAAGCGGTTAAATCCGGTGAACGCGGAGGCCAATTAAAATCGCTTGTACGGGAAATAATTCGTTCACCAAAGATGTCGCGTAAAAGAGCCATTGTGTCCCTCGCAGTGTACGCTGTGGCTTCATCCTGTTGGAACCATACTTGCGGATGGTTTTCCACGGCTGGCCTTAAAAAATTTTCCAACATTGTCCGATATCTAACACCAGTGATGGAAACGGCGACACTGTGTTCATTTTCAAAAAAATATGAGCCAATTATCCTTTCCGACGAAACACCGCATCAAACGGTACTCTTAAGTAGGTGTAATTCTCGCTGTTGAACTACTCTTGGATTTTCCGTAGCTCATATCCTGCAGTTTTGCCTATTAACGAACCCATTTAATTGGAAATGGGCTTCGTCGCTCATAATTAAATTATGAATAAAATCACGATTTTCTTCTGCTTTTTGACGAATATAAATTGCATAATCAAGTCGTTGCTGGTAATATGTCGGTTTCAATTGTTGGACAAGCTGAATTTTGTATGGAAACATTCTTATTGTATGCAAAATTCTCTGCAGCGACCCTCTTGAGAGGCCAAGTTGTGTCGAACGTCTTCTGGTTGATGTTTCTCCATCTTTCCGAATACTCTCCTGTACCCGTTCAATATTGTCATCCGTGTGCAACGTTCGTCGTCTGCCGGCACCAGGAAGGTTCCTTACTGCCCCTTGTTCTCAAAAATTTGCAACCAGACGGTTTATTGTTGACTCTGAGGGTCCAACCCGCACATTAAAATAACGACGATATGCACGCTGAGTCAAAACAATGGATCGTTGATTTGAGAAATAAAGTTCAACGATTTTGGCACGTTGTTCAATTGTGTACTGTTCCATTTTAAATTCCCCAAGTCTTCTTTACAAAATACTGAAAACAAAAAAAAAATTATAATAAAAAAGTTATAAGGAATTAAAACCCCTTCGGTCATTTTGGGCCACCCTGTACAAAGGTATTTTTAATAATATAAAATATTATTAAATTCTGATACATTACACATGCGGTTAGTCCGTAGTATGAGTGAAGACATAAACAAAATGCAGTTTATAGGGAGATGGCTGTGCCACCTTTGGAAGGGCGTCGTTACTTCACATTAGTTATGTGGACGGGGCGAGGTACTTCGGCTGTCTGACAACAGGGAGCGCTGAATTTACTTCTACGCTCGGTCTGGATAATTTCTGTGATGTGGCGATGTGGTTCTTTTTTGTGAATGTGTCTGAGAATATCCTTTCTCCAGCAGGGGCGTACCGATGAGTCTGTAGAAAGGCGAAATACGTATCTACGTCTCTGGGGTGGGATATGTTCGGACACGTTCACAAAAATATTAATAGTGAACCTGTATTTGTGTTCTTCACACCAGATTTTTTATAATATTTTATATTATTAAAAATACCTTTGTATTTCCATTAATATCGTTTTGTTTCTGAAATGAATATAATTTTTTCCATAAGTTAAGTTTCCAATAACAAAATTTATATTTATCTCGAGTACAATTATTTTTCGATTATGTTCAAAAATAATTTCTCAATGAAACAATTTTGTAAACTATATCGAATTAATTGAGTGGTGGAAAATTGTATCGTAAATTTTCGTTTGAAGTAAACGCGTTATATCTGTTACAAGAAGTAGAAAATGATAAAAAAATATATATGTATATGGATATATATGGATATGTGGATGATATTTCAGCCAGCTTTACTGGTACCACTAGTCAATTAGATAGGTTCGTAACATATATAAATACAATCTATAGTAATATCAAATTCACCGTAGAAATTGAATTATTTTATTCAATCTTATCAATTTTTTAGACCTTACTATTTCAAAAATAAATAATAAACATGATTTTTCCATATTTCATAAACCATCACATACTGATATTACCAGTGACGCGCCGTCCATATGGGCAAGTTCGTGCAGCGCACAACGGCGCCAAGGCCTTAAAGGCGCATACGGCCACTTTTTTTTTTTTAAATATTAAAAACATTTTTCAAAAGTTTACAACAAATCAACAAATTTACATAAAACAATTATTACAATTATTTTAGCATTGACAGCAATAATTTTATTGTTACTTCAAAGAGTGTACTTGATATTTGCATCTACACTGTTTTTTGTATAAATTTAACTTAATTAATATTATTTAATAATTAAAAAAGGTGAAAGGGGTATCTTAAGCATTTTAATAGAAGCTAATAATCATACTGTAATAATTTTATTAAATGAATACAGACTTTTTTCGGCTTCATTCAAGAACCATTGCATATATAACAAGTGCGCCGTGTATTAGTAGGTATTATGTATATGGTCGATATCGAGCTTACAGAATCTGGCTGCAGGTTTAAACTTGCAAAATTTTGGGTGAATTTAAACGCTTTCGCAGTCGGTGTAGGTTTATTAACTTATCGATGTCGTAGGCGCGTGAGCTGTATGAGCGTACCAAATATATGTATGTAGTAAGTCCTGATTTGATAATATAGTGATTGTGAAAAATAATTAAAAAATAAGGTAAGTAATAATAATTATAATAATGTTTTATTCAACTTTAAAAAACTTACATAGTTTTAACTATACATTCAGTTTACCTAATTTCTATAAATATTTAACTTAACGAAATTTGGCATTAATGTTGTTACCAAGATCTTGCAAACTAAAAAATTCAATATTTCACAGGCTTGCGGAAGTTTGAACAACCTAAATACCTTTTTAAAGGAATATCGATCAGATAATGGCTTCAGTGACTTGCTCGTAGATGCCAAAGAATTAGCATCTTGCTTGGAAGTAGATGCGATATTCAAATGTTCAGAAATTTTAAGGCCACGAAAAATAAAAAAACAATTTTCCTACGAAAGTGCAGATCAGCCAATTGAAAACCAAGAATTAAAATTCAAAGTCAATTGTTTTTTTGGAATGCTAGACATTACTCTTTCATCTGTAAATGAAAGATTTGAACTGCTATCCTCTCATTCTGATGTTTTCAAATTTTTGTGGAATATTGAGGATTTTGGCAAGTATTCTGACCAAGAACAATTTAATTTTTGTAAAAAACTTGAAGAAGCTTTAACTGACAAAAATCGAAACGAAAAAGATATAGACGGAACAGAACTTTTACATGAATTGCAATTTCTGCAAAATTGCGACAAAAATGTGACGTCTGTAGTAGAAACACTCAATTACATTACAATAAATAACTTAACCCACTCATTCCCAAACATTACAATTGCATTACGTATATTGTTAACTATACCAATTTCTGTAGCTACAGCCGAAAGATCATTTTCTAAATTAAAGTTAATTAAGGATTACTTACGATCTAGAATTGGCCAGGAGCGGCTAGAAAATCTTGCTATCATTTCTATAGAGTCTGACTTTTTAAAGCAGCTGAATATTGAAAATCTTATTAATGAATTTGCCAAAAGTAAAGCTAGAAAAGTCCAATTTCTATAAGACATTTCCGTTGTTTTCCTTCACGTTTATCTATTTAAAAACACGGGCACTCTAAAAATATTTTATTTGACCTTTTGTTTTTTAATAATTTGGAATACTGTTTTTTATTTTGTTACTGTTGTTTCAGTGTGCAATAAAAATTTTAATAATATTTTTTTGTATGTGAACCTATTGTTTGCCTCAAATAAAAAATACCTACCAGTACTAACAAGTCTAAAGAGTTCGTCATACATTTCAATGTTGAACTGTGTGAGAGTGGCTGGTAATTTTGGCTCAATACATATAGGGTAAAGGCGCCTATCAGTATTTCGCACGACGGCGCCGAAGATACTTGGCGCGTTACTGGATATTACAATTCATAATAGTTCAGTCCACCCATATAACCATAAAATAGCAGCTTATGATACACAGACTTTTAACAATTCCTTTAACGACTAATAATTACAATAAAGAATTAAATATTATTAAACAAATAGCTGTCAATAATAACTATGACCCAAATTTAATTGATAATATTATAGCTAAGAAAATGTACAAGCAAACATTAGAACAAGTATTTCCTTCTGATAAGAGTAAAAATAAAAATAATCAATTATAAAAGTTTAACGTACATAGGATAACGTACAATTAAAATTAAATTTTTTTTAGAAACTTTAGACCTAAATACATGCTTTAAAACAGACAACAATTTAGCCAGGTTCATTAAAAACAATAAATCCAAATCTTCAAAAGTTAATAAATCAGGGGTATATAAATTAAAATGTGGTAGTAATTGTGACAAAATTTATATTGGTAGAACTTTCAGAAATTTCAAAACTAGAATTTCAGAACATAAACGTAGTTATGATAACAAAAAAACTAGATTCTAATTACTCAAATCACTTATTATCTGAAAACCATTCATTCAATCTGGAGTTTGAAATCTTGCATGTACAAAATAAATAGCATAAATTAGACCTCTTAGAAGCCCTGGAAATAAATAAAAATAAAAAGTCTGGGAATTTACTGAATGACCAACTAGATATAAATAGTTCTCCTGTACTAAACTTATTTAATTAGGGTTTTTCCATGTGATTACTGTGTTTGAATGCCTTATCTCTTCTTTTCTTTGTTAACAGCTTATCGTTTCTTTCTTTATATACCTGTAATTACCAAATTTATGTGCATACACTCATTTCATTTGTAGAATAATCATTATAGCATCGTCGTTTGATAAAGCTACAGTGTTAGCGAAACGCGTCACATTTTTGTAAACGTTTAGTAAATATACGTTTTATATAGTGTAGATTAAACAAATTAAATGTTTTGTTTTGTTTTATTTAACACCGTAAAAAAATAGCTAATGGCGGATGATACAAATCGCCTGAAATAAATGAATGAAAATTAAAAATAAACAGGAAGAAATTGAGGGCGAATTTTTTCTATGAAAAATTCGAATAAAATATCGTCGTAAGGTGTAGAAAGAAGAATATAAAAGAAGAAAGATAAATTTGTCGTTTTTAAAGAAAATACTTATTTACGTGTCTTGACCTTTTTAAAATTGGGGCCTGTATGTATAAAAGTTCGTTTAACTTTCTTGAAATAAAACTTTACTATGTTGTTGTTAGAGAGATATTTAATTTTTTCTGAATTTTTAATTAAGTATTTAATCAACAGTGTAATGAAAGTCTGAAAAACTTCAGAGTGAATCAATGGAAAAGCCTAACAGGTATATAGGCCGTCCTTTAATTTCGGAATAAATTTATAAAAACCTTACCCGGAGCTATAGAAACATCAATCATTTACATACAACAGTGTTCAATGTTGATTTTGTATTTTTTGCCTTTTATAAAATATTGAAGGAGCTTCTAAAAGTTTAAATTAGTATCGACCTAGAAAAGGTTGTGTAAGATATCCATTTTATATATTTTCTATATTGATTTTGTATATTTAAGACGATATTAATTATATTAAAGGAATTTAATGTACAATTTGTAGAGGTACTTTAATTGGTTTATTATTTGTAAATTGTAAATTTGGAAAATTGTAGTTATAGTTTGAATATAATGTTCGAATACGAGGGATAAGCTGAATTTATTGAGAATAAAAAAATCTAGTAGACTGTGAAAAACAATCATACAGTGCTTATTTAGATTTACTATTTATCTGTCATTTGACCAGGCGCGGCTCGTGATGACGTATTTGGTGGTGCATATACAATGATGCGAGTGCTTCGTGTATTCTCGTGTACTAACGGTAGCGTTTTTAGTATACAGCGAAGCCACACGAGGCACTCGTATCATTGTACGTGCACCTCCAAATACGTCATCACGAGCCGCGCCTGCATTTGACGCTTTGTTTTCGAGGTTATTGTTGTATTTGTAAAGGCAGGAGGTATAATAAATAAAAGGCGGTTGTAGGTTTTCGAACTTACGAGGGCAATTTTTTTTTCAAGGTTCGATCGGTCGTGAAATTAAAACCACAGTGACAATCAGATGAAGCTTTGCGGAGATGTATTGCGCAGTGTCTCTAGTATAACAGCAGATCGCGTCACGTTGTACATGTCAGTTACAAGCGCGCAGTGTACACGTAAATATGCCGAGAACAATAGCGTCACCCGCCAAATGTGAATTACGTGCAGTAATTCGATTTCTTCATGCGGAGGGGTGCAACGCAGCTACAATTTACCGACGAATGTGTAATGTGTATGGTGAAACATTCATGAGTGAAAGTAAAGTGCGGCAATGATGCAGGAACTTTGAAGCAGGGTGTACAGACGTTCATGATGCAGGCGGTCAGGGAAGAAAGCGAATGTCAACCAATGAAGATCTCGCGTTCAGCGAGTGGATCAGGCGATTAGAGAAAATCACAATTTCTGTGTTGCATGAGTCGTTTCCTGAAATGTCAAGGTCAGCTCTGTACACCATCGTGGGTGGGACACTTCAGTACCGCAAATTGTGTGCGAGATGGGTTCCCAAGATGCTGTCCGACCATCACAAAACACAGTGAATGGGTGCCGCCTTAACGTTTCTCCAGCGCTACCATGATGAAGGAGAAGATTATTTGAGCAAAATTGTCACAGGCGACGAGACGTGGGTTCTTTTCGAAACGGAAGAAACAAAAGAGCAATCCAAACAGTGGATGCATTCTTCTTCCCCATCAAAACCAAAGAAGTTTAAGCAAACATTTTCCAACAGAAAGTGTATGGCTACTGTGTTCTGGGACCGAAAAGGAGTTCTCTTGGTGGAATTCATGGAACGTGGTACGACCATCACAGCAGCCTCATACGGCGTGACTCTTCAAAATCTACGAAGGGCAATTCAGAACAAGCGAAGAGGAATGTTGTCATCAGGCTTTATTCTTCTTCATGACAATGCTCAGCCCCATACTGCAAATGCAACAAAGAACCTCCTGCAGCGTTTTAGATGGGAAGTATTCGATCACCCTCCATACAGCCCGGACTTAGCTCCTTCCGATTTCCATCTCTTTCCTCGTATGAAAAAGAGCTTAGGAGGACACCATTTTGCTACAGACAATGAGCTGCAGACCAGCGTACAAACTTGGCTGAAAGCACAGGCGGCTACCTTCTATGGAGAGGGGATTGAAAAGTTGATACCGCGCTACGAAAAATGCCTAAATCGGAACAGCGACTATGTATAGAAGTAGATGGGAGGTGTACCTAAATGTTACAAATAAAACATATTTGAATTTCACTGTTTTCACGACCGATCGGACCTTGAAAAAAAAATAGCCCTCGTATATTCACAACAAGCTTACATTGACATCTTTATTCTTCAATACATTTCTAAACAGTGTGTACCACACCCTTTTGTGTATCCCTTCAAATCCCCCAGAAACTAATCTTGCCAACTACCAAAGTTTATACACTCAGGATATAACAGTTATGTTCGTTACAACTCAGCTACTTATTTTTTTAAAGTAAAAGAAAACGAAATTAACCCGAGAGCACTTACGAATCATAATTTATTATGATTTTAAAGAGGTTTAGGCGCTTATGAGTGCAAAGAGAGTTTAGATTCAGTTTTTAATAAACAAGCACGATTTACCGATGGTATTAGGAATTCAAACGCGAAAGGAACTCTGTACAGCATCAACAAGGAACAGGGCATCCTCCTATGGCTGTTACCGATAAAATATTGCTGCTGTTAACAAAATAATGGAAGAGGACAATAAAGCCACTTATGCGGTAATATAATATCACCTAAAGATTGGATTCTTAGCTGTCAAAACAATCATACACAATCAACTGCATTTAAAAAAAGTGGTAAGTTGTTTTGTGCCGAATTACCTTTCGGACTTCCAAAAAGCAGAGCGTGTATTTGCCATGAAACTTTAAATTTCTTAAATAATGGCGGCTACCAATCTTATCCAAAAGAGTGACATGTGATTAGAGAATACAATCCCGAATCCCGGGATCTCGGGATCCCGGCCGGGTTTTGATCCCGTAAATCCCGGAACTGTACTTGGCTAATCTCGGGATTTTCTGGATTGCCAGTTTGCATTCCGTAATCCGTTGCGTCTTGACAATGACCTTACCTAGATTATATTAAGGGCACTTATTACATAAAGACAAAAAAATCAACCTTAGGTACGCCGTACGATAAAAGAACTACACAGGTACAGCCAAAATAATATGTAACTTAGAAGGGACTTCCCAGCCCGGCATACTTCAATACAATACTGGTAAAGTAATTCCCCAACAGGTCAACAGGGGAATCACCCGATCACCTCATATGATATATCATAATATTGTTACGAGGGATTCCCCGTCGGGGATTTCCTGTACGAAAGTATAAATACGCTTATTAGGATTTACTTTTTTCATTTATTATTCTACCAGCGACAAGGTTACGCAGGTTACGACATTTAAATTTAAAAGTCAATTATCTGAAAAAGTTGTTTTAAATGGCGGGAGACTTTGTTCAACATAAAAAAAAAACAGTGATACGTCGTCAGCGTGGAGTTATTTTTTGGTTGCGAAAAACGGGAATAGTGCTAAATGTAAGCGATGCCCTGCCATTCTCAAGACTTTGATTGGATCGACTAAGGGGTTACATACACATTTGTCATCAAAATATAACATTAAGATTTTAGCTGACGTTAATCGTTTAACAGCTTCAACAAGTCAAGATTCTAAAAATCTGAACACAGCACCGCCGCCAGCTAAACGAAAGTTAGAAGATTATTTTACTAAAGTGCCGACGACAGCTTGGATGATGTTTTGGCAAGAATGATTGCATTAGATGGATTTCCATTCAGTGTATTCATAACTTCAGACGATTTGAGAAAAAAGAGGAAATACACGGATTTACCAAAATCAGCCGTCACAATTCGAAAGCTTGTTATGAATTACAGTGAAAAAATCAGAAAGCAAGTAACTGCAGAATTAAAACATTTGAAAAGTGCAGGTGTAAGATTCAGTCTATCTTTCGACGAGTGGCCATCAACGTCCAATAAACGATATATGGCTGTCAACGTTCATTCATATAAACAAATTTTGAGCTTAGGACTCGTTCCTATTCATGGAGGTATGAGGGCTGAAAGTTGTCTTCGTATATTGAAAGAGCGTCTAAGTAAATTTGATATTTCCCTGGAAACTGATATCGTGGCTACTGTAACCGATGGAATGAACGTTATGATAAAGGTGGGACAGCTTGTTTGCACAGAACAACAACTGTGTCTCGCACATGGTATCAATTTGGCCGTCTGTGATGTGCTTTATAAAACAAAGAATTATTTTCAAGACAGGCAAGACAGCCCTACCTCAGACTCAGATGATACTATAAATGAACCAGCTGTGACTGCTGATTATATGAACGATAGCGATGATGATGACAATTTAGAAGACTTAGACTGTCCAGAATCAGGTTTAATTTTAATGTCACAAAATAAACTTGCACAAGAACACATACCAGAGTTAACGAAAGATGAAAATATTAATGAGCTGATAAAGAAAATCCGCAAAGTTGTGGTGTATTTCAAAAGATCACCATTGAAAAATGAAACAGTACTTCAAAAACATGTGAAGATTGAACATGAAAAAGTGCTGTCACTTCTTTTGGATTGATTGTAAAACTAGGTGGAATAGTCTTTTAGCCATGCTGGAACAATTTTCTCTTTTAAAAACCTGCATTCAGAAAGCTCTTATAGATGTCAGTCATCCAATCCGTTTAGAGATGCTGATTTTGACTTGGTAAATAAAATTGTTGATGTGCTGACACCAATTAAATTAACAGTAGAAGCAATCTGTCGACGAGATGCTAATTTATGCACAGCTGATGCCGCTTTGAAATTTCTTATAAAGCAATTGTCTAGCAAAAACTCAGCACTCGCCAATAAAATGAAAACATCCTTATTGGAACACATAAATCAACGACGAAATGATGATTTAACTGGTGTGTTGAATTATTTACAAAATCCGCGAAAAGATAATGAAAATCAGATAATATCGGATTTGGAATGGCTTGACTTATTTCCAGTTCCTACACAGGCTTTAGTGAGGGCGCAAATAAAGAGTATTGTTAAAAGTCTAAATAGTCGAGATGACACGCAAGAGGAAGAAAGGTCAGGATCACAAACAGATGATAAGCCAAGGCAACAAACCTCCCAACCCAAATTGACACTAAAGGAAAAGTTACAGTTGGAAATTAATAGGAGCATGGAATCCCCAGATCCTCAAGTACAAAATGAATCGGGGTTGGTAAATAGTATTAGACACGAAATGAGCCTGTTCGAAAATGTAGGAGTTCATGAATATTACTTAGAATTAGCATATAAAAATCTATTGTCTATTCCTCCAACCAGTGTAGAACCTGAGCGAGCGTTTTCAGCTGCTGCTGATGTTGGCAATAAACTACGAAGCAGACTTGGAAGTCAAACATTGGATGCTTTGATTGACTAAATAGTTTTTTGTATTGTCTTTTTTGTTCCTTATTTTAGTATATTGTGTATTGTGTTGTGCAACAATATTAATAAATAATTTTTAAGAAATTTCTACCCAATTGGAAATCATATAGTCTAATCCCGGGATTAATCCAAGTGTATTATTATTGAAGGGAATTAGTTTGAGCTTATTTAAAATAAAATCCTAGAAAATATTAACCGCGTTTTTTTATTCTCCATAATTTCAGCTTGTCCCTAGTGTATATCTTCTGATTAAATACGTTATTTTCCGGGTTTGGTTTATTACGTTCAAGATGATTTAGAATTGTTTTGGAATTATAATAACCACAAAAACTCCCAGCTGCAACAGAATTAGGATATATACAAGGTGTGTATAAATTGTCGTAAAAGCTACACGTAGCGACATTCTTCGTTCGGTTCTGAATAAAAAATCTTAATGTTAAAATGTCGTATCATGCTTCGTAAATTCGTAAATGTCAAAATTTGACAGTAATGATTTTGATTGAACTCACTTTGAAATACAAACTTATTGTTCTACAATGTTGCCAAATGTGTTTTTCGTGGAAGTACGTTAATGAATAAATGTTAAAAACAAGCTTTTAAATCAAAAAGAAAACGTGTACGAAATATGTAATACTAGTAAAAATTTTTTCTTTAAACTAAATTGCATCTATCTCTATTAACAGATATCGAAGAGCAAAGGTTAGTTACGCACTAAAAGTCTGAACTTCAAGAACCCTGTGAAAACAAACGAAGCATGATACGACATTTTAACATTAAGATTTTTTATTCAGAACCAAACGAAGAATGTCGCTGTGTAGCTTTTGCGACAATTTATACACACGTTATATAGAGTTGGTTCAGTCAGTAGCATGTGGTTCGGAAAAGTGGAAGTGGTTTAGAAGATGTTATAGGCGAAGGATCGACAGTCAGCTATCGTTCTTCTGGCCGAGCACATACCTCGTTCTTCTGGCGTCGAAAATCACTGATCACGTAGTTTATTCTTCACGTACGGGAACAAAAAGGAATCTTTGTATTCTAAATTAGGATTGTACGGCAGATGGCCCATCAATTCGATATTTTCACCTGTCAAATATTGAGTTGTTCGTGTCGATTTGCGAGAGCTCACATTGTCATGGTGAGGAATGATTTACTACAATACTACTACCTTCGACGTGGATTATCTCAATAACAGTACATCTATCAACTCACTTCGATTTTTGGCGATGAAGGACCATCTAAAACAAATGTATGTCAGTGGTTTAGTGAATTTAATCGTGGTGGTCGTTTGTTTACAGACGAATTCAAAGACGGCCGTCCAAAATCGGTTGTTGTTTCAGAAAACGTCGACGTTTTGTGCGAACTGATTAAGCAAGATTGTCATGTCCTGGGCGTTAGTATGACAAGCATATAAGACGTGATGGGAAGTTCTTGACGATAGATGATGAAATTGAGTAGTTGTTTGGGCTATTTTCATCGTTTTTAGGATTTGAATAATCCGTTGTTTCGGCAGTTAATCTACTACTGTCTTCGGGGTAGCCCTGAGAAGGGCCAGTTCTTGCCAAACTCATGTACAGACTTGTATGAACTAAATAAAGCACACTAACCACTACGCTGGAAAAATGACAAATTAGTATGAAGAAGATCATTATATAGTTGAGAAAAATTAACTCTATGGAAATTATATCGTAAAATAACCAATCCGCATGGAGATCATTATGGCGGCTATTGGGCACACTGTGATTACCAAGCCACTGTTCTATATTACTCTTACAAATGGCCCGGGGTCGTTTAAATTCATCATAGAAGTTCCCCATATAGCGTAGCGGTTAGTGTGTTTGATTTAGTTCAAACTTTCGAATTTCTGAGCTGGTTTGAATCTTACACGAGTACATTACGCAATTAAAAAATTTGGAAGACATACACGTCAGACACGAGTTTGGTAAGAATTAGCTGGTCTCTGGTTTGTCCTGAAGATGGTAGGAGATTGATTGCCGAAACGTCGGATTATTTGAATCCTACAATTGATGGAAATAGTCAAAACAACTAGTTAATTAAGCATATAAAAGATACTGCTATACTTCAACTTCTTAACGTAAGATTTTACAGTGACTCTTATAAAATATCATTATTTCTTGCCATTATAACAAGAAGGAAAATGGTCTAGGATAACTAGATATCAATACCCCCTCGTATTTCAGATAAACGTTCAATTCGGTTTTAATCAATTATTGCTTAAACGTTTCAATTTGGTATCTAGCGAATTTTATTCGTAATTTGGCCCTTGCAGAAAATCTGAAATTTTTATAAGCCGGAAAACAGAAAAACACTCACAAAACGTGCTTATTGTTGTTTGGGTGCAAATCGTTAGTGGTTATCGATTCCCTAAAATTGAATTGAAAAACGCTGTTCAAAGTCCCGAAGGTCAATAAAGGAAATTTATTGTGCCATTTACTCGATGTGTTGAAATAATCTTGTTAAAACGTAACGCGGGTATGGTTTATGGTAGTTTCCGTGTAATAATTTTATTAAAACGACCTGGTAGACAACGCAACATGTGGCCGATAAATGACCTAATAACAACCTGTTAAAAGGTACACGGAATCTAGGTAGTTTATATCTTTCGGAAACCGTGGAGAATAATATACGATTTGATATGCTGTCTGCACGCGCTTATTCGCTCGCTGTTGACTGTTATGTATTAATATTATATGTGGTTATTTCGTCCTCAAGATCCTATTTACATAAACAGCAAGTACTGTGGTACTCGGATGCAGCGAGTATGGAAATAAATGATGTATGAGTAACTTAAGTGCATATATGTACATATCTGTTGTATGTAATTGATTAAATTAGGTCACGAGATGTTCATACGGACGAAAATTATATTATCTTATGCAAATATCTCGTCTCCGGGTTTCAATGTTGAAAGTGAGAGATACAGCTTGGCTGCAGGATATTCTTTAAAATTCTTTGAATGTAAATATGTACTTGTACTGTTTGTAACAAGATAATTGAAAAAAAAAAAATGAAAATGAATACACAACGCACATTTAAACAATGGTGACTTCCACGTACAGACACGTGTTTGGAGGCGTTCCTCTCTTGGCTGTCAGATGTCTTGAGATGGTTTTTCTTGATATTTGAGGTGCAAGATTGTGTTATTATGTTTAGGTGCGGCGACTGTGGCAACAAATGCTTTATTATTATTATTTAGTGTATAGCTAACATGGATTTACATCGAAAAGTTAAATTTTAAAATTGAGGTCAGTGATCGAGTCTAACGCGGCGTCAGTTGCTTCAAAGAAGTCACTCATCACACCTCCGTAAGCTGTAAGGGGGCACTCAGCTGCAATATGGTGAATAGTCAGGCGAGGTTCTCCGCATTCGCAAGTTGGTGTATCAGTCAGTCCCCATTTTTAGAATGAGTTAGGAGAAATTCCATGGGACGTTCTTATTCTAATGAGTGTCTTCCACTCATGGCGAGGCAGCTCCATTCCTGGTAAGGGTAAGGCATGATATGGGTCGCTTGAGCGGGTTTCAAGGCTGCCCAATACTCTCTCCGTCTATCATTTGGGTTGAAATATTCTGGTAGAAGTCCTTCTGCTAGCAATAATTGAGATATAGACTTCAGTCTCGACAGGCCAGGCAAATCATTGTGTACTGGAAGATGGGGATTCGATATTATTTTATTATATTCTATTACCAGGCTTTCCTGTCTCCGGATGGTGGGAGGTGTAATATGGCTTAGAAACGGGAGCCAGGGTAGAGGTGTACTTTTGAAGCAACCGCTAATTATTCTCATGGTCTCGTTGAGTTTGATATCGATCTTCTTTGCGTGACAGCTGTTTAACCAGACTGGGGCGCAGTATTAAACTACCGGGTAAACAAGGCTAAGAGCTGACGTTCTTACGGTGAATACGTTCGCATCCCAAGCAGTACCGCAGAGTTTGTGGATTATGTTATTTCTAGTGTTTCTTTTAGCTGCGGTGTTTTCTAGATGTTTTTTTATATGAGAGTGTACGATCCATTGTTACTCTCAGATATTTTGGGTAAGGATTATGACGTAGTAAGTTGTTATTGACATACACTTGCGGCTCAAGACGTGCTTGTTTATTGTTGAGGTGAAAACAAGACACTTCTGTTTTATTCATATTCGGGATTAGTATTTTCCCAGCACAGATAGGTCTTCTGAAAGTATACTATTAGTTTCCCCTATGGTTCTACTCCTGCATGCAAGAGCCAGATCATCGGCATATCCAAACTTTTTTGACTTTGTTTATGACATGTCAGAAATATATAGATTAAACAGGACAGGTGCAAGTACCGATCCTTGAGGCAATCCATTATCAAGATGACAGGTAGTATGGATTTTAAAAGATCTAGTAGGAAAGCTTGGAGCCTCCTGACGAAACTAGGCAGCTCTAAACCACCCACTCGTGGTTAACTGGAAGTATCAGCTAACCTAATCGCTGCACGAATTGTAGCACTGTCTAAGGTCTCAATTACAAGACAACATAATGCAGACATTAAGAAGCAACTGACACTCCGCCACCAAAAAACAACAACAACAACCCATCCTGAATACTCCAGACCATTTACGGTAGAGGAGGTAGATAAAGCACTGAATGACACTAAATCTGGCAAAGCACCTGGATTTGACGGAATCCATCCCGAATTCCTCAAGAACTATGGGAAACACGTAAGGATGTGAATGAGTAAATTCTACTCAGACATCCTATTGACAGGACATATCCCTACAGAGCTCAAGAAATCAAAAATAATTGCAGTCTTGAAGTCGAAAAAACCCAAGAACCTTCCTGAAAGCTTTCGTTCGATAGCTTTATTAAGCTCATGTTATAAACTTATGGAAAGATTGCTATTAAACCGACTTAGCACATTGATATTGAGGAATGTTACCGTTGAACAGGCTGATTTCAGACCCAGCCGCAGTTGTGCTGATCAGGTGCTCAGCTTAACGCACGTTGAGACAGGGTTTCAGAAACGGCTGAGGACAACTGTGGTGTATGGTGACCTGACTGCGGCATAGGATACAGTCTGGAGAGAAGGCCGTCTCTACAAATTTCTCAACGTAGTACCATGCAGCCGGGTAGCATCTTTATTAAACAACATGCTTTGCGACAGGCCCTTCCAAATAATAACAGGAGAGAGCAAGAGTAAAATGAGACATCTTAACAAATGCTTTACTACATACACTTATGAGATCAAAAAGAAAATCGAAACATGTGCCTGTACGTTAAAGTGACCATTTCTTAAGTATACGCTGTGTATATCAGTGTATACATATTGCTGTGTAGTTTCGATTTTGAATTTGATTTTATATAAAAGTAATGAGAGTGTGCGGTTACTCAAGCGAGACTCTGTATAATATTTGGGTATCCCAGGGCAATATTTTTGGGTTCTACCTTACTAGGCCTAGCGTCTAAAGTAAATGTAAAGAAATAATACAACAATAGATAACTGTTAAAAAATTCTTTTATTGTCTGTTTGTATGTTCGCATCTCATTTTGTTGTTACTTAAGATATTTCATTCTTAACTTAGAACTTAACTATTCAATGAAAATGTTATACAAATATTATTTTGTGAATCACACACGTATAGTCTTGGAGTTTTAATTTCGGATTCAATTGAATCTCGCAAACAATGGCTTTTGAGGATTTCACTCACAAAAGGGGATATTTGCCCTCCTAATGTTAAGGCTAGTATTCAAAGCCTACATCAGCGATGCACATACCGCGGCCCACTGTAGATATTTATGCGGCCTGCCAACGAATTTTAAAAATTGTTCGAAAAACTACAAAAGTAGGTAAAAATCCATTCAAATCAATATTTCTTAACTTTTTAATTTTATTCTAAATTTTGTAATTGTTAGTAAGATATGTATCTTTAAGCACCTACTACTTACTTGTTAAGGTTTACTACGTAGGACAGGTATGCTCCTCGTCCTTCCAAGCATATTGTTACGAGACTAGAAATCTGTCGAACCAACTAGATTACTTGAAGATTCGCGTTCGTATTATCCCCGAACAATGTGGTAAGTTCTCGATGTTAGGTAACTCGTATAAATACAACACATCGCCCGATATCGGAGCAGTTAAGTTTTAACTACGGACAACCGAACGTTATATTCTTTGAATTGTAATCTGTGAAGAATAAATATCACGTCGTTCGAACCTGGCATCTACCTATGTAACAATATAATATCAATTTTGATATGGATAAACCAGGCCCCAGTAAAAAACGTAGTCGTACGGTTGAAGATGAAAATCGACAGTTTCAAGATATTTGTACCGAAAAATACTTTTTTATTTCATCGCATAACAAAAGTGTCTGTTTAATATGCAAGAGTAGTGTTTCTATTCCGAAGGAATATAATGTGAAAAAGCATTATGAAACCAAGCATCGTACTTTTACCAAATTAACCGGCGAAAATCGAACTCAAAAAATTTCCACTTTACAAAGGGAACTAATAGGCCAGCAAGCTATGTTTACAAAACCAATTCAAGATGCTGAAACAGCTGCTGAAGTGAGCTTTGAAATATCTCGAATAATAGCGAAAACTTGACGGCCTTTTAAAGATGGTGAGTTTGTTAAGCAGTGTTTAGATATCGCCGCAAAAAAAATGTGTCCGAAAGATGCAAAGAGGTTTGAGAAAATTCAACTAAATCGGATGACTGTTCAAAGAAAACTTACCACATTAGCAGCTAATATAGAAGAGCAATTAGCTACGAAATCGAAAAGTTTTGAGTATTTTTCTATAGCACTCGACGAATCTACAGATATAAGTTCCACTGCTCAACTCTTAATATTTTTGCGAGGTGTAACGCAAAATTTTGAAGTGAGTGAAGAACTGATTGGTATGAGTTTTTTGACAAGTCAAACCAAGGAGAGTGACATGCTCAAAGCTCTTCTGGAAAAATGTTCTATAATGGATTTGGATTTAACGAAACTATCTGGAATTACGACTGCCGGAGCATCTTCAATGGTTGAAAGTAAATCTGGGATAATAACTATGTTAAAAGAGTATTTACAAACTAAAAACATAGATACCAAGGAATTAATGCAGTTTCATTGCATTATACATCAAGAGGCCCTCTGTTCAAAATTATTGGGATTTGAAAATGTGATGAAAGTTGTAGTACCTACTGTAAACTTTATAAAATCACGAGGTCTCAATCACTGACAATTCACATAACTTCCCGAGGGTATTGAAAGCGAATATGGTGATCTCCTGTTTTACACTGAAGTAAGGTGGTTAAGTTGTGGGTTGTCACTAGAGCGGTTTCTTAACTTGATTGAAGACAACCCTGATTGGCTGTGTGACTTAGCGTTTCTTGTAGACATCACAAATTACTTGAATGTCTTAAATACGCCACTCCACGGCAAAGATCAATTGATTTCGCAGTTATGCTCTCATGTTTCGTCCTTTCAATGCAAATTGAGTCTTTTCAGGACACACATCAATTCAGCCAATTATAGCCATTTTCCGAACTACAAAAAAATTATGGAGAACTTGAATAAAACTGATGTCAATTTCGCTTATGTTGAAAAAATTGATATTTTAATACAAGCTTTTCATGATCGTTTTCTAGACTTCAAAAAAGTTAAGCCTCTATTATACATTTTCAGCAATCTTTTAAACATTTCACCCGAAAATGCACCGGAATCAATACAGCTGGAATTGATAGACATGCAAAATGATGATAATTTACGAAACAAGTTTAATGAAGGTAATTTACTCAACTTTTACCGTTGCGTTGACAAAACCGCTTGCAAAGAGTTGCGAATAAATGCATTGAAATGCGCAAGATTATTTGGAACGAAGTATATTTGTGAGCAAACGTTGTCAGTTAACATGATGAAAGTTAACAAAAAAAAAAATCGAAACTGTCTGGCCAATGAAAATCTGGAAGCAATTTTACGTGTGGCGACAAGTAATTCATCAAAAATTTGGAAATTTTTGATGAATTACAAAGAAATTGCTTTTTTGATTCCCAGTTAGACATTTATACGTATTTTTCAGATTCGCATAGCTTGGGTACTATTCAGCGGTAACCCTGTATATTAGCTTATTGCACGCTGACACGAAATACGTGGTATAATGACGTAACCATTGTACTCGTATATATAACTAGTTTGTAGTATTGCTAACTTCGGAAGTTCAAGCTTCCCTTTAAAATGAATATTATAACTAGAGGGAAAACTTTTTTAAGTTGGCAACGAAGTTTTGTGTTCTTAGACGTTTGCTTGTTCCTTCTACTATGGCGTTGTTATTTCAAGGGACTTTTGAACTATCTGTATTTCTAGTTTTTATTGCGTTTGTTAACCGTTACGACATCGAATTTTTCGCTTTTATCTATCTGATTTTATCCATTTGTTTTATCACGTTTTTGTTCCTTTTTTAGTGCAGGTATGTGCAATTAAAGAAAATATCTAAATCGGTTAACTTAAATCAAATATCATATGAGTATATGTTTAATCAAATTTCATGCTATAGCGCATCTGTATATTTAAAATTGTTCATTAGAAGATCTGGAACTTTTAACTATTTAACAAAAATTCGAGAATCGAATATAGAAAAAAGAAATATTAGTTTGAACGTAATGGGTTAGTTACTTGAAGTTCACGCTATTCTCCATTGAAATGGGAAATTTTGAATGGTCTCCGACTTTGATTGATAGTGTACTTTTTACTTCGTGTTTTTATTTAATTTTATTGGTCATTATTGGAAGAAAGAGCGGTGACAGGACATGATTTATAAACGGTTGATATAGAACTAACTTTTTCTACTAACGGGCAAGGAGTTTAATTGCTTAGGTTTCTCGCATTATTTGATAAAAATGATTGATGATACGGATGCAAGAATATATATATATAATGTGTGTATATTTGTATGTATGTACGTGTGTATATAAATCCTTATTAGAAATTGTTCATACGGAAGAAGGGGTTGAATGAAAGATATGTATCTGACAAAAATCGAAAAATAGAGGAAAAGACCAGCTGAAAGTTTTCGTTAAATTCGATAATTGAGTCCGTATATTACATATACACCATATAATTGTTGTTGTATTGGTTGGACACGAAATAAATAAGTAATTCCTATTATTATTAGATTACGTGCTACTTTTCCTGATGTTAAAATTATCATCAATTAATTGTAACGGAGCAGCATAATCTTTTGAGTAAAGCTTCCGAGTCTACAATTTTTCCTATGTGTAAATTTAAAAAGAAAATTATCAATGCATTGGCGACATAGTAGGCAACCAGTTATACACCAGTGAAGGATTTACATATAGCTTAATTCTTAAATTAGTTTGCCATGATGAAAGAAAAATATTTTTTTGTGTCAAATATTTCTGAATTTTTATTCATACATGAATCTTAAATTAAATACATTTTATTGAAAAGTAGATAATTTATTTAAATCACGGATAAGTACAACAAAGATGAAAAGGTAGCAATAATATTGTCTACGTTGAACGTCTAAGAAATGATCTAAACACTCATATAGCTATGGAGTAATAGTTAGCAATTTCAAACCTTCAAAACTGACATCTACTTTCAAAACAGGCAATTACATACTAATTTGATAATATTTGTAAATATTTCATATAAAAGCCGAAAACCTACAAGATTTATGAATTGAAATATATATATATATATATATATATATATATATATATATATATAGTGTTAATAAGAATTAAAATTTATTTCTTATTTATTTTATTGGCCGTGTCATAATATTAAAATAATAGACATTTTCTTGGTTTAGCGACCTTTAATGAATTTCAGTTTTTTTTCTACGACGTTTCGACTTTTTTTATATAATTAAGTCTTTTTTCAAGTGATTAGAACTAAAAAATTAATACAACGAAAGGTAAGAAATATATTTACAATTTGTATGAATGAATTAAAATTAAAATAATAATTAAAGTAAGGAAAATTAAAGTATACAAAACTCACCAATTTATTTCGTGTTAAAACACATATTACACAAAATATGAGTTTTAACACGAAATAAATTGGTGAGTTTTGTATACTTTAATGTGATTTTGATACATAAGGTCATTTCGGCCTATTTTAAAATTTTAAACGTCATTTTAATGGTAGAACAAGAGTGCTATGAAAATTACCTTTTGATTTTTGGTGGTTGGTGGTGAAGCAGAGGCTAATGCCAAAAATAATTTTTCAATAAATTAATTAATCAAAAAGTTTCCCATGGATTAGGCTTTTTTGCGGACACTGTATAAGGGAAAACTTTTCATGTACCCCATACATGTTTTCAAACATGCACAAACAACTGGTCGAAAACGATTTTGAAACAACTCTACAATAAAAGTTTTTTTCCATATGGTGCGAATAATATGACGGACGCTGTATATATAAGGTACAGGTCTCCTCGAAACAAAGAGACAACGTATGAAAAATGAAAAGATGTTGAGATTAAGATTAACTGACCGTCCACTTTAAGACTGTACGTACCTGCTCGCCGATGGCTGCAAATCAGATTCGTTCTCCTCACAGTAGAAGGTCTTCTGTCAATTGATGGCATTGTTCAGGATATTATTCCAGTATTACGTTAATAGGACAATAAAATATGGATTAGTAAATTTGTATGTTTAGTTTTATTGTTATCTTTTGTTAGGTTTGTGTATTTTTATCCTCAATCGAATAGGATAATAATTATTCTTCCAATTACTAACTTATTTTCGACTAAATTTATTTATTATGTTAATTTATGCTATTTATGTTGATTTTTCAGAATTTTTATAAATTTTGCGTTCATTCAGCAAAATGCGAAAATTAATTATCTCTTTCTTTTGTTTGCAACTTTTTGTGCAAACATTGACAATATTATTTTACTTATATCTACTTAAATATGTTAAATTAATGTATCATATTGTATATTTAATTATACCTTATTAAATCTTATCCAATCTGCGTAAATTTCTAAATTAAGTTTGTTTCTAATTCGAATTAAAATATAAAAATGTAGACTTCCAACTCTATATATAAAATAAAATCCGTTAATCTTTTCTTTTTATTGTAGATGTGATGCCTTTGATGTTTAAATTTGTGTGTATATATATATATATATATATATATATATATATATATATATACACACAAATTTAAACATCAAAGGCATCACATCTACAATAAAAAGAAAAGATTAACGGATTTTATTTTATATATAGAGTTGGAAGTCTACATTTTTATATTTTAATTCGAATTAGAAACAAACTTAATTTAGAAATTTACGCAGATTGGATAAGATTTAATAAGGTATAATTAAATATACAATATGATACATTAATTTAACATATTTAAGTAGATATAAGTAAAATAATATTGTCAATGTTTGCACAAAAAGTTGCAAACAAAAGAAAGAGATAATTAATTTTCGCATTTTGCTGAATGAACGCAAAATTTATAAATTCATATATATATATATATATATATATATATATATATATATATATACAGGTTAAAAGTATGGAGACGGCGATTTATTGTCGTTAATATTCATTTTAGGGAATTGTGTTCAATATAAAAGTTTGTTAGGATATTTTGATCTACATTTGAGAATATTTGAATTTTTTTTTCTTCAATTGTTTTTTAGTTACGCCTGTCCGCGCAGTTTCTTTTAAATGGGAACTAGTAAATTTTACTCTACCATTCGATAGAGAATTTTTTTCTCTTTACAATAATATTTTTGTTTTTTTAAAATTCATTTTAATAACTTTTTTTATAAGAAAAGGCCGGTTCATGTGTTTAACAGATGTTCGGTACATCGCAGATAGACAAAAGCGTAGCGATAAACAAACTTGAGCGACATAATTTTATCAGTGTACGTCAAATCTTTGACAGAAATAATTCATTTGTGTCATTTGTTGCTGTTAATATTAACAATGGCGAGTTTAAGTGAACATGAACGAATTGAAATACTTATGATGTTGGGTTATGGAGATAGACGCAGAAGTTTACAAGACGTTTGTAATTTATTTAATGATACGCATCCAAATAGAAATCCAATTTCTAAATCCGTTGTTGGTAAAACTTTAAGACGCTTTGAACAAACGGGTAGCGTTAAAGATTTGCCAAGGGGTGGTAGACCTAGAACAGCAAAAAGCGATGATAACAAACTGGATATTTTATTGGCTATATCCAGTGGCGGCTCTTGATGACGTACGATGTGCGCTGCTGCACGGATGAGACTACTTCGAACTATTTCGGAAGATTTCGGTACGGTTACTTGCTTCTCTGTATATATGAAAGCTTAAACGAAGCAGTCTCATCCGTGCAGCAGCGCACATCGTACGTCATCAAGAGCCACCACTGGCTATATCTGAATATCCCCATTTATCAACCAATCAATTAGCGGCCAATTTCAATATTTCACAGTCATCGATCGTGTCATTATTAAAAAGTGAAAAGTATAAACCTTATAAGGTACACCTTGTACACGAGTTAACGGAAGATGATTTTGATAGGAGATTACAATTTTCTGAAGAAATGTTAAATATATGCAATAATAATGAAAATTTTGTCAACAATATTCTTTTCTCTGACGAAGCTACTTTTTGCCTTACCGGTGAAGTAAACAGACATAACTGCAGATTCTGGTCATCCGAAAATCCCTGTTGGTTTTTGGAGCACCATACGCAGTACCCCCAAAAGGTTAATGTTTGGGTTGGCATTCTAGGCGGTCATATTATCGGTCCCTTTTTCATCAATGGCAATTTAACTTCGGCTCTGTATTTGCAGTTATTGCAAAATGAAATAATACCTGCTTGTGCTACGCTCTATCCTCATGAAAACAATGAACACCTGCCCAATGACAGTATCTGGTTCCAGCAAGATGGCGCCCCACCACATTATGGTGTTCAATAATAATGTTCGTCAATATCTGGACAACGTTTTTCCCCACAGATGGATTGGAAGACGAGGAACCATTGAATGGCCAGCCCGTTCGCCAGATTTAAGTCCTTTAGATTTTTTTCTTTGAGGATACGTAAAAAAACAAAGTTTACAAAGATAAGCCCGATAACGTCGTAGATTTACAAATCCGAATTACCAGAACAATACAAGAAATTCCCCGAGATTTTTTACAGAACTCTGTTCGGGGCTTTGTAAATCGATTGGGTCATTGTCAAATTACTAATGGACGACAATTTGAACACTTATTTTAATTTATTTTGTTATTAATTTGTTTAATTTTTCTTGTAAAAAAGTTATTAAAATGAATTTTAAAAAAACAAAAATATTATTGCAAAGAGAAAAAATTCTCTGTCGAATGGTAGAGTAAAATTTACTAGCTCCCATTTAAAAAAACTGCGCGGACAGGCCTAAATAAAAAACAATTGAAGAAAAAAAAATTCAAATATTCTCAAATGTAGATCAAAATATCCTAACAAACTTTTATATTGAACATAATTCCCTAAAATGAATATTAACGACAATACATCGCCGTCTCCATACTTTTAACTAACCCTGTATATGTATATATATATATATATATATATATATATATTTATCGTTCATGCTTTTTTGCAATAATCTCGCTTTTGAAATAGCGCCAAGAACTAGTTTTTAATAGAATGTCAGTAAAATTGAGTTGCTGTATGAAGTAATCCTCCTTGACAAGCGAGTACCGATACTGGGTTTGACAATATTACATAAAATATTGAACAATTTGATTGATTCTCTAGAATTTCGTTCGCTCTTTAACTCCGACATGCTGGGTTGAATAACTCGCAATCAAAATCACTTGTAGTATATTTCATATTGATGTATAAGCAGAATTTTTGCCGCTTAGAAATTGTTAGAGCTTATGAAAAAATAACGTATTATGCATATATTTAGAAATAATATTTTAATATCCAATTTTTTATGTAAATATTTATACAAATCTAATACAAATATATTTACTAATTATGATCGATTGCATTGAGATCTTTATATTGGTGGATAATAATTTGGTTAATAAAGTCAGTTACTGGAATTAGCAATATGTAAACATTGAAAATTTAATTACAATACTTATAATATTGATATGTATGTATTAATTTAGAATTTCGAACTAGTAATTAAACACAGGAATTTTGTAAATGTTAATTTAAAAAACCCTTACTACAATATAGCTTTAAATCCTGGAAAAATATTTGAAAACTCAGTTTTCATCATTTGCTAATGATGATGACAACTTAGTTGTCAAAAATGTATTTAAGAGTTATAATTAGAGCTGAGGATGTTTGCGGTATAACCATGGTTATATCATGTAACCATAGTAATTTACTATGGTTACATGATATAACCATGGTTATACCGCAAACATCCTCAGCTCTAGTTATAATTATAACAAAATCAATAATAATAATAATAAAGCTTTAAATGCCCAACAGTACAAGCAAATATTGGGACAATCATGCATAAATAACAAATCAATAAAAACTATAAACAAGACAAGGAAATTAACATATACAGGGTGTTTGATCACTCGTATGCCTAATTTGGAGGGTATAAAGCTACCAAATTTTAAAATGTTTAACCAAAAAATCGCGTAGAAAAGTTTTCAAATAAGCGCGAAAAAAAAAGAAAATATTTTTAAGACGGTCTGTATACATAGTGTAAGTGTGTGTGTACCTCCTATGTAAGTTTTATGCCATCGATTGTTATTTAAAGGAAAAATGCTGACTTGTGAACAGTAGATACACTTGTCGAACATAAGGCGCTATAGTGGTTACAGTGTCATATTAAGATATTGTAAAAGTTTGTCTTTTCGGGTTCTTAAATAAAACTAACAATAACTTTAAACACACACTATATTAATATTAAAACGTATAACAATATAAAACTAACTATTAACAATAATAAGTACAAATTTATGTATCTATATTTATGTGTACTGCGCGAGACTGTAGGAATCAATGAATGTCCCATCCCTTCCTCGACGCGGCTTTTATATCTGGTGAATACTTTTCTAGAGCGTTCACGTAGGCCTCGAGAAAACATCCAGAGGGATGACGCGCCTCGCGTCATCGGATGAGTCATTACAATATTTACCGCTGAAACTTTAATGTTCGTATTTGTACCGACCACTGAAGTTGTGTCTGGAAAATACTGTATCATTTTATTAATTTATTTTATTGTTGTCTCCTTACAACAGTATGGCTTATAATAATAATTAATTAGTAGATATGGTGTTAATGTATGGTGCGTGCGAACAGAATGCTGCAAGAGCTCGGCGACGATATGCGGAACAATTTGCTAATAGACAATTGCCCGCAAGAGCTACCTTTGTACAATTAGTTCAACGATTACGAGATACTGGACGAATTGAACCACAACGACGCGATGGACGTGGCAGAAGCAATAGAGTATTAAACGCAGAAAAGAATATTATAGAAGCCATAGAAAACGACCCAACACTAAGTACACGACAACTTGCCAGACAGTTTAATGTGTCCAATTATACTGTCTGGAGAACGCTGCATGAAGATCAAATGCATTCATATCATTACAGTCGGATACAAAGTTTATTGCCTGTAGATTATACTGCTCGAGTGCAGTTTTGTGAGTGGTAAAAGCAGCAACATTTACATAATGCACAATTCCTGGGTAACATTTTATTTTCTGATGAAGCGAGTTTCACCAGAAATGGTGTATTTAATTTTCATAATGCCCATTACTGGCAAATGCAAAACCCCCGGGCGATTAGACCTGGTCACCATCAACACCGATTTTCTTTAAATGTATGGATCGGTGTAATAAATAATTACATTGTTGGGCCATTTTTCTTACCACCGCGTTTGAACGGACAAGTTCATTTGATTTTTTTTACAGAATATTCTGCTGGGATTACTAGAAGATATTCAGTTATAATATCACAAGAGCATAGAAAATAATCGATTATATTTCCGAGTCACGAGACGTATTCTGTGTTTTAAGGATATACGTCGAGTGAAGAGGTTATATAATGGATTATTTTCGTTTGCTCGAGTGGTATTCGTTACAATTATATAAAGAATTAACTAACGAAATTTTTTTATTAGTTGAAGTTAAAAGTACAATTATTATAATAAATATTTGTTGTATTATCTTTAGAAGTTGAATTTGAGGTGCTGGTGATGGTAGAGTTGGCAGAATCTTGTTTATTTCTCATTTTTTCAAGTATCTTGCTATGGTGTTCATTAGTAAGCTTTAGATACGGCTTCAGAGATTCAGATGATGAGTGGCCTGTTATCTTAATAATTTCTTGTAAGTTTGCTCCAGATTGTGTCAAGATGTTAACAGCGGAAGAGCGATTGGAATGATTAGATATATTTTGCTTCTTTGTATCAAGTCCTATACTTTCTGCCGCTGAACGTGTCCATTTACTTAATTGATTAAGGCCTACAGGGCAGTTTTTATACCACATTTTAGTTTTCTGCCAATCAGGATTAGGTGTTAAAAATAGACGATTGGTTTTAATGTTTGGTGTTCTTTTGCTTAACATTTTCTTCAACAGACGTACTGGACACTGATCTTCACAATTTTTATTCGGTGTCAACCATTTAGATTCAGCTGTATGTTTTTCGGCATCTTTGAAAATATGGTATTGTACTCAATACGTCCTGTGGGTTGACCATAATTGTCGCATTCTGCTTTGAAATAGTCAATTAAGCAAAAGACTGCTTCATTTCCACGCCACGCCAGTTCCACAGAACAAATTTGATAGAATTTTTTTTGTAAACCGTCTGGCATATTTTCGTTTAAAAATGACACAATTTTGCTAATTTCTTGCGCTTTAAGGGCGACAGAACGTGTTTTTCTTTTTTCAGGAATTGCTTGTAACTTCTTCCTTTTAGCTGCCCGCGCTTTTCTTGCATCTTCAAAAATTACGCCCCTGAATGGATTTGTTTCTCGATTAAACTCTTCATAAAACTTTTTCTGGACAAGTTTAGCGGAAATATTCCAAATTGTTTTCACGGTACCTTCTTTGTATTCGGTGCCGTCTGCACGTTTCATGTTGAATGCCCAATCTTTCAAGATACTTGCTAATTGTTCGTCAGAAGTTTGAGCACAAAGTTTATAATTTCGCTGTTCACAAAATTCGGTGAACTGTTTCCAAACATATTTATGTGTTTTAACGGTATTTTGCGGTGTCAAATCTTCAATTTCTTTATCTATTTCGGTCCCCGAGCTTATACCAAAGCGTTCCATGTCGAAAAAATTAAAAAAACCTTATGAAAATTGCTGAATATATTTTTGACGTTTATCAACAAACTTCAAAACACTTGTTACCATGACAAAATTCATATTGTTGGAGGAAGCGAAACACCAAAACGGTAATATCACGTCGTCAAGAGTATATTCACTTATCAATACATGGTAACTATGTAAAATTTGTAATTGCTATTGGCTAAATTTCAAATGAGTTATATAATCCTTTGAATATTCGCGTGTCGCATGACGGGTCACCTGTACATTTTGTCCGCGTGGTGCGTGAGCATTTGAATGATGTGTTTGGAGATCGCTGAATAGGCCGCGGTTGGCCAGTATATTGGCCACCACGTTCGCCGGACCTAAATTCGGTTGATTTATTTCTGTGGGGAGATTTAAAGGAGCGAGTTGCGTGAACGTATTATTGTGGAAACAGATCATGTACGTGAATGCAATTTGTTTCAAAAATCGTAAAACATTAATTTGAACAAATTAACAGTAAATATACCACCGTGAGTGTAAATTTATGCAAGATATCTGAGCAAGCGAGTAGGAAGTTGAATGTCCACGAGTGATATGATATCTGTGTAATTGAATTTTGCAATCATATTCATTGATAGGCATAAAATAAAACTTATATACAGTGTGGAGATCGACGTGTTGTTCTGTAGAAACTCGACTTCCACTCAAATAACTGTAGAATAATACACTTACTTAGAAATAAGATATCAGTAGAATCAAGATATACATATAGAGTCTGGGTCCTAACGTTCGGGAGGTAAATAGCTCAGCAACCATGTTAAGAACGCAGTGATCTCTTCAGCATCGTGCGGCTTTGTATATCGGACAGAATGGAGATAATTTTGAACATTTATTGCAAATAAAATAATAAAAATGTATTAAAAAAATGTATTTCATAAATTTGGTAGAATTAAAATTTTACTCACAAATAATGAAATGAACAATATCTCGTTAACGGTTAGGTTTAGGACATAGTGCTATGAACTTTTCTCCACAAATATTTTGAAAAGTTTAATTATTTATGAGTGAATTATTATTTTGAATATGTATATATTTGACTTGCGCAGTTGGAGCAAGCCGTTTGGATCTGCTGTGTGTATAACTGTATTTTTTTATACGAAGCCTACGTGCTTCATGTGGACTAACCAGACACAACTGTGCTGTGTAGTAAGAAAGGCGTGCTTATTGAAAGATAAATCTTTATTACAAAATAATACAAATCTGTATAAAAACAAATTTGTATCTGTATATGCATAGACACACAGTACGTATTTACCAGCTTTTGCTTCAACTACCAGACGCATGCGTTTCTGTGTAACCACTTTGTCAATGATAGGTTTACGAAGACAAATGACTGTAGGTACACTTGCGGTCATGTAGCAAGTTTTGTCCTATCCGAAGACATCAGATAACCTCATGCCATCTGGCGGACAAAACCGACCACGCCTGTGCAAAGTGTTTCTTCTCGAATAGCTAAGCTATTACTGGAAAAGAAGAAAAAATACGCATATTACTGCAAAACCAAATTGCATGTCGATGCGACAATTCACATCAAGCTTTGATACAAAATAATACAAATCTGTATAAAAACAAATTTGTATCTGTATATGCATGGACACACAGTACGTATTTACCAGCTTTTGCTTCAACTACCAGACTCATGCTTTTCTGCGTTTCTATTTTTTATTCTTTTCCAGTAATAGCTTAGCTATTCGAGAAGAAACACTTTGCACCGGCGTCGTCGGTTTTGTCCGTCGACGGCATGAGGTTATCTGATGTCTTCGGATAGGACAAAACTTGCTACATGACCGCAAGTGTACCTACAGTCTTTTGTCTTCGTAAACCTATCATTGACAAAGTGGTTACACAGAAACGCATGCGTCTGGTAGTTGAAGCAAAAGCCGGTAAATACGTACTGTGTGTCCATGCATATACAGATACAAATTTGTTTTTATACAGATTTGTATTATTTTGTATCAAAGCTTGATGTGAATTGTCGCATCGACATGCAATTTGTTTTTGATAAATCTTTATCTTTGTTTTAGTAATTTCAGTTTTTGTTTTTGATTTAATTGTGGATTGTGTTTGAGTATATCATTACCGAGTTTATTTACGAGTTTGTGAATATCGTAATTTGATTTTAATACTTTCTTACTCACCGCGTCTCGAGTTTATGAATATATTTTTTTACGTAAGTTATATATTCTTTAAAGATATCTTATTATATTTAAAACAGTTAAATACTGTATTTTTCTATTATTATTATTATTATCGCTTTGAAATTTAATCTTAGTTATTTAATATAAATGACAAAGAAGGTTTTTTAAAATTTCTAATATAAAAAAATTTTCTGTAACTGTAAAACTTTAGTTCGCTTGGGATATCAAAGGCATATTTTTTCATGTGGTTGCACATGTGTTAGAGTTTGCTTCGAGTTGTCAATTTTGTTTATTTTGATTTTGTTTCTTGTGGGAGAAATTAAAAAGCGTCTTTGTAATTTATTAGTTTTAATTTTGATCGGCTGTCATAAAGGAAGTTTTTTATTGTATGCTGCGGTCACTTCCATGCGATATTTTTACCTTAATAATATTGTTAAATGAGGCAATATTAACCTTTATACTTTATAAAGATTATTTATTTTTTTAAATTTTTTATTAAAGTTTCATTTAAATTTATTGTGTTCATTATTATTAAACCTTACTTCAAGAAGTTTACCAAGTAACTTAAAGAAACATAATTATAACATTTGTCAATACTCTTTTACTGGCGCATTATAAATTTGTAGAAGAGAAAAAACACGTTTTCCAATTGGAACCCTGAGAGGAAAGCAGTCCCATTTTTTTAAATTAAACCGACCGAGTATCCTAGCTGGATAGATTTATTGTGAATAGTGGTCTATTCAATTGCAAAACCACTATTCATAGCAATATGTTTATATGAACTTTTCGGCTCTAAAAAAGTGCATTTCATCCATAAAATATTAGCGATACGTTTTAGGACACCCGGTATATTTAAAAATATTTTCTTTTAAATGTAAAATTTTAACAAATGTAATAAAAATGTATTCAAAATTAGTTTATTACTACTGGAAATAATGGAGAGATGGGAAAGCTATGGTAGTATATACAGTAATTTTCCACTATTTTTATTGCAATTATTTAAAACCAAGTATTCATATTCTTAATAAAGTTGTTAAATTTAATATATAAAATTATGTTTTTAACAAAATCGTTTTTACTCAAATTTGTTCTACCATCAAATTATCAAATAACGTATTTAATTTACGATTTCGGCTGTCATTATATACGAATAAACACGTTTTAATCCCTCCATTCAGGATTGGAGCTTGCTAGTTACCTTACCTTCTCCAGTATAATTTCATTGCATGGGAAAATTTGTTTTTCCAGTTGAACGACAACCTAACAGGCCTTGTTCTCTTTAAGCGAATAACAAACCGTCAACTCGGGGTGACTTCACCTTAATAAACATCTTCCATTCCCTATCCTCTTGTCAACTACTTCACGAACTGAGATGGTAAGTTCAATTTATAAGAATCTCCATAAGATATGAGAATAAGATTATGAATTTCGAATATATTTCGTGTCAACAAAAAATAAAGCAATATATATTTTATCCTTGAAGGTAATAATTATAATTAAATTAAATTAAATTAAATTAAATTATACATATATTATTCTTAGAATATATTCATTAAATTCTGTAACTTAATAACATATTTTTCGTAAATATCGTAGAAATTGTGTCAAAATTATATGTTAAATGACAAGAGATGTACAATAAGATCTAAAAGAAATATCTTTTATCAATATAGAGAAAGATGGTTCGAACTTATCGATAGTTGGATAATAATAATTATAATTACAATAATAATAAAACATAGTGAAGAATTTAACAATGTGCTTCATAAGTAAAGGCCGGATTATATGCAGTTTGCATAAATTTACATTTTATATATTATTTGCATATTTTGTAGTAATTCAGCATTTTTGCACATTTTAAGTATCCGAGATTTATTTATTTACTAAATCAAATTGAAGGGCAGAGTTCAACTTGTCTTCAAAATAATGGTCATTTCCAACATCTGCTTTAGTATTATTTTCTTTTAATTTTGACTATTGCAATAAACATTTTTTTAGAAGCAATATATATATATATATATATATATATATATATATATATATATATAAGGTAAACTTAATAAGTCGGCGATTAAAGGTCTGGTTCATTACTTCAAAGTATATATATTTAAAACAACCCTACATGTTTCGGCAATGATGCCTTTGTCAAGCGATTACAAAATATAAATCACAGAATATAAATGTCAAATAATTAAGTTGCTATAGTTTAAATTATTCAAAGATACATTCCAATAATAATAATAAATCATACCTTAGTATTCCAAAAAATAGATA
The DNA here is from genome assembly GCA_935421215.2 of Melolontha melolontha. Classification (NCBI taxonomy): domain Eukaryota; kingdom Metazoa; phylum Arthropoda; class Insecta; order Coleoptera; family Scarabaeidae; genus Melolontha; species Melolontha melolontha. The sequence goes on from OW285238.1 coordinate 16,125,801, forward strand.
GCAAGGTGTGAACATATGTGTTGTTCGCTGCCAGAAGCTTGTGTCTCTTTCTGGGTATGAACCTGTGTGTTGGTTGCTGCTGGCAGCTTGCGTCTCTCTCTGGGTGTGTGATTTTGTATTTGTGTGACCGCGTAAGTATAGGGTTTTGTATGTTAGTGCGCTCGTGCGTGTGTTTAGTGACCGGTCGCGTAAATTTAGAGAGATCGGATAACCAGCCGTTGCGTAGGGGCCCGGCTTTCCCGGCAACTTCTTTACTTTTCCGAGCAGTACTTCGGCGGCCCGACCCCCGCCCCAACGAGGCAAGGCGCAGACCAGCGAAGCGCACCCTGCACGGGGTTGCTCATCGCCAACCCGGGGAACACTCTTAGTGGCTACCTCAGTCGGCCCTACGCAACGACTGGTTATCCGATCTCTCTAAATTTACGCGACCGGTCACTAAACACACGCACGAGCGCACTAACATACAAAATCCTACACTTACGCGGTCACACAAATACAAAATCACACACCCAGAGAGAGACGCAAGCTGCCAGCAGCAACCAACATACAGGTTCATACCCAGAAAGAGACACAAGCTTCTGGCAGCGAACAACACATATGTTCACCCCTTGCTATCTATTTTTTGGAATACTAATTAAAGGCGATTAAAGGTCTGGTTCATTACTTCAAAATATATATATTTAAAACAACCCTACATGTTTCGGCAATGATGCCTTTGTCAAGGGATTACAAAATATAAATGACAGAATATAAATGTCAAATAATTAAGTTGCTATGGTTTAAATTATTCAAAGATACATTCCAATAATAATAATAAATCATGCCTTATTATTATTATTGGAATGTATCTTTGAATAATTTAAACCATAGCAACTTAATTATTTGACATTTATATTCTGTCGTTTATATTTTGTAATCCCTTGACAAAGGCATCATTGCCGAAACATGTAGGGTTGTTTTAAATATATATATTTTGAAGTAATGAACCAGACCTTTAATCGCCGACTTATTAAGTTTACCTTATCATATCAAGGTCACGAAAATATTATATATATATATATATATTGACGTAGTTCTAATTACGAGAGCATTGCCTGGGAATGAAAATTTGAAAATTAATATAAGGTAAAGGCATATTGTAACGCAGCTGTATGTGGACGCAACATGTGAAAATTAATGTCGAACTGTTAATGAATTAATATCTCGAAAATTTCTAATATCTAACGCATAATTATACTTACTTTTCATTTTCATTCATTTATTAAAGTCATATAATTCATTAACCCGAAAATAAAAAGATATTTAATTTATTTACATTCAAATTTGTATCGACATTAGTTTGGACACGCCCACTTTTTAAAACAGGAAAAACCGCGAATAAGATCTGTTTGTATACACACAGCCAACATAACCTACTATCTAAGGCACACGCCATTATACTTGTAAATTCTAAGAATAATTTCATAAATCTATTTAAACGATTTTTACATTCAAAATTCTACTTAAATAATAATTTATTTCAAGATAAAAATCAAGATAATTTGCATAAAATAAGGCTTTGAAATAAACAAAGGACAACTGTGCGTCTATTTGAGAAATCGGCATCGTTCGCATCAAAATTATATTTATCCGTTGATAATTCATAAAAATTTAGTTTAAAACAGTTTTTTCTATGAGATATTCGTCATAGCATCATCAGGTGAAGCACATCCTAGTGCCAAAGTTTTTACAACGTAATAAAGTTAAAATGTACCTGAAACACATCCAAAGTGCCAAATAAAATATACACCGTACCAGACATAAAAGAAAAGCCATCCTAAGTCTCCAAGTTTATCCTTTACTCCTCCTGGCTGCATATCGAGACTCAAGCCGAAGAATCCACCTTTCGTTATTCCTGCTGCCATTCCTACAACCACAGGTTCTTAGTTATATTTGAAGTATTTAGCTTCATTATATATTATCACATTTAAAAATAATTAGAAGGTATCTTGATTTAACTAAGAGATGATAATCGTTTAAATATAATATAGTAAAGAATAAAATCTATTTAAAATACACATAAATTTCTTACCAGTAGTTACTGCCTATTTCAAAAAATAATATTAGATTACTTGGTATTTAATTTTATCAACATAGCCACACTATTATTAGTTTTAATTAATTCTATTTCATCACAAAATTATAATTTACAAATAGACCGAAAGAGTCCAAGTATTTCACCATATATATATAGTGTATAGTTTTCTTTAATCCAATAAATGTTTAATATGTAAAATATAAAAGTGGTATTTATTCATGCTCAGCGAAATCGATTTTATTAATAATTTTTATGTCTATTTTACAGCCATATTTGAGTGTCACTATCCACTGTGATACCGAGATTAGAAAATTTAAATTTAAATATTCTTTATTTATTTCATGCTCTCCGCGACATCTGTATTTAGCTGTGGTTACTGCTACTTATCAGCTGATTATACGTAGCGATTTATTTAAAATTCGTAAAGGCGCCCAATTCATATATCATCAGCATTTTACTTTAATTATCTACTATATTTAATTTTATCTGTCCTCAGCATTACTACATTTTGGCTAAACCCAATCGAGGGGCTCCGTAGCATAACATTTTGGCGGCCCATCGTGGTGCGTATGGTAATTATTACATATCCCGTCACTGTCGTGCAATATAATTATTATTGTAAATCACTTATTTATATTAAATATTACTCATAACTTTAAGAGGGCCTGCATCTTAATAATATGTATATAACAAGTGTTCATTTGAAAAGTCAATCTAGTAGCATGTGCTTTACTGAGAACATTTTGAAGTATATCGTAAATTAAATTAATTTAATTAATTTAATTAATTAATTTAATTAAATTTACTACTTAACCTACGAAATCGTATATTTTGACAGTTTCATACATACAAATAAATAACAAATAGGTATTTATTGAAAACTATAATAAATGTTCAAAATGTTGTCCTTCAAGATCAATGCACTTTAAAATCCTCCGTTCAAAATTTCTGATGATATTCTGCAACATTACTGGATTGTTATTAATTTCCATGCATTTCTGTTCGATTCTCTGTAGCATATCATTCAAATTCAATATAGGTGTGCGAAATATGTTATTCTTTAGATAAGAAATTCTTGTATTTTGTGAATTTAGGTATCCCGTTTTATAAAACCATGCTTCATCAGTAAAGATGACTCTGCGAAAGTTCTCCATTATTGTTCATATTTACAAACCAATTACAAAACTGTAGTCTACGTGGGTAATCAATTTCAAACAATTCTTGTACTGCTGTGACACGGTATGGATAAAGTTGAATATCTTTTTTTAATAACTTGTGAGTTGTACCAACAGAAAGGTTTATTTGTTAACTCAAATGTTGAACAGATGTTTGTGGTTCATTTTCCATTATTTCTTCAAGACGATTGACAACTTGAGGTGTACGTTTCTTAACTGCTCCGCTGCCTGATTTTCTTAAGAGACTACCAGTTTCAGAAAAAAGCTTTAAAGTTCTATCCAAAGTATTCTTAAATTGTATATAATCTATTACAAAATGTGGAAACTCAATTTGACATTCTACCATGCAATCTTGAACAGAATAAATCCATAAACCATCAATTTTATTACCACTTCGAAAATAAGCCTGGACTAAAAAAATTTTATGTTCTAAAGTGAAAGCCGTTTTAAAACTGAGAAGCAATATATTTAAACCAGAATCGACGCACGATTATTTTATACACTAACTGATATTTGTGATTGACATTATCAAATGTTATTTGGATTTACGTTTACGGAACAACAAACACATATTAATATATTTGCGTCTTATTCTATTAAAATTTCAAAGTAACCAAGATTGACTTTTCAAGTGAACGCCTGTCATATATATATATATATATATATATGTAGTAGAGGGACATAGCCGATTCTAGCACCTCCTCATGTTGAACCTCCTCATTGCCCTTGACCTTGCATGTGGCACAGCCCAAGGGCAATGAGGAGGTTCTACATGAGGAGGTGCTAGAATCGACTATGTCAAGGTCAAGGTCAAGGTCAAGGTCAAGGTCAAGGTCAAAGTCAAGGTCATATCAAGGTTATATCAAGGTTCCATTAACTTCCAAACAATTCTAAAACCTCCTCATTGACTTTGATCACCAATAAATATTGTTGAAAATAATATAGAAGCTTAGTATACTGAAACCAGCGATTAAAACAAAATGTCCCAACACCTAGAATTAATATTAGAAGCAGTCAAGTTTGTTTATGAAAATTATGGTCATCTATCTGGTATTAAAACGAATCTAATAGAATATATTCCAATAGATTTATTTAAAACGAAAGTAGCCCCAGAATGGATAGAGGAGTTCTGGCATTTAATTTCACCTGACAAACAAATTGAACTAGAAGAATATCGACCGTGTTTTAGACACTATAATACCGGTGAGGAACAAATTGACGGTCCAGCCCCTTCAAAGAGAAATTGCTCAGTTTGTAAAAAGAGTATTACCCAACAATTTAGAAAATTTGGAATACCGAAAAAGAAAAAACTAAAACATTAAATATGATTTAAATAATATATTTTAAATAAGGTGAACCTGTGGCACAGCTCAAGGGCGGTTCTACATGAGGAGGTTCTACATGAGGAGGTGCTAGAATCAAAGCGCAGGTTTACCGATGAGAGGTTTATAAAGACGCAGTTGGTGTTTGCCAGCGGCAGTTCATAGGGGCTACTATATAAATCCAGCGATGTTAAGAAGTCAGTATATATAATGGGAACGGTGAAGCGTAAGTGTGGCTGTGATCGTTTAGATAGTTTAGAAGAAGGTGAATTAAGAATTGTGAGTGCTAACGAAGAACATTTTAATAAGGTAATGGAGAAAAAAGTGCTCGATCCTATGATAGAAAATTTTTTTGCGGAAGTGGGAAAAATGGATAATTTTTGGAAAGAATTTGACAGATGTTCTGAAAAATTAGTTTTCGAATCTTCATGGAATTTACCTCTAGTAGCAGAGAGCATATATTTTTTAAATAAAAGTCATTCAAAGTGGGTATGTGTTGGTTTATTACCAGATAATTTTTTCAAACCGATAGTGAAGATTGTTGGTGTGAGAAAGCAATGCATATTTTTTAATTCTGAAGAATGGGCAGAATTTATGATGCAGAGCGCGAAATTGAAGAAGTATTTCGATTATTGTGGTGGAAAGTTTCCAAGTATGCGCATATCGAATTTAGAACTTTCTAGCGAATGTTTTGATGGGGAGAACAGAATATTAAAAATTGACAAAGACGGAGATTTGTTGTATTTATCAATTGAAGGTTTGTTAGAATTGTGGCGTGTGAGAAAGGTGCTGGAATCCCGGTTGGAATCGTTAAGAAACTTAAAGTATGATGAATTTTATAAGGATGTTATTCAATATCTATCTGTAAGTGGAGGGGATCTGAATATGGAAATAGAGAAAGTTTTGCAGGGATCAACTCTAGAATGTGTGTGTATAACAAAAGAGATGTTGGTAAATCATCTTCAAAAAGTTTATCAGGATATTGATCTAATAAGAAGAAATCGTAATTGAAATTATATGTACATATAAAAATTAATAATAATAAATTATGTTATGAATACAGTCTTTTATTTTATATTATGAGTAGAAATTAAGGAACTAAGTATATTGAATTATTTAAAGTGTAGAGGTTGTTGTATGATAGTTATAATTGCAAATTAAGAGAAAAGAGAGTGTGTATAAATATAAAAATCGAGAGCGTTTTGTGTTAAAGTGTGAACCATCGCTTATGATAGATACATTAAAACGTTTGCATATAAAAGATGGGGAATTTGGTTAAACGGCGTAGTTTAAATCGAAAAGGCAGAAGGAAAGGTGGTGGCCTATTGAATACAATAATAAATAAGCTTCCAGTAGAACTACATATACCAGGGTATAGATTTTGTGGACCAGGAACGAAATTAAAAGAGCGATTGGAGAGAGGTGATAAAGGCGTGAATGATTTAGATGAGGCTTGCAAAGAGCACGATATAGCTTATTCAAAATCTGGTGATTTATCAGAGCGACATATAGCGGATAAAAAATTGTATAACATTGCTATTAAACGATTAAAGAGTGCAGACGCTCGAGTTGGAGAAAAATTATCTTCTGTTATAGTTGCTGGTGCTATGAAAGGTAAAACAAAATTAGGTATGGGTGTGAGGAGACGGGTTCGAAAAGGAGTGACTCGACACAGTAAACCAGTTAATAAACAAAGAAGTAGAAACATGAAACGGAATTTTGTGGGTGGTTCTATATCATTTATGCAGGCAATGAGAATTGCACGCAATGCAATAAAACGGGCGGGCAGTAGAAAAGGAATGTTAGAAAATGCAAAACTGGCATATCGGAGTTTGAGGAAGTCTGGAAAGAAAATTTTATTACCTCGTTCAAGAATTATTCCAATACCAAAGAAGGGTGGCTTTTTACCATTAATTCCGTTATTTGCAGCTTTGGGTGCCCTGGGATCGCTAGGTGGAGGTGCTGCAGCTATTGCGAATGCAGTTAATTCATCTAAAGCTGCAAGAGATCGATTAGAAGAAACTAAACGCCACAATACTGCTATGGAGTCAAAAGCTGGTAGCGGCTTATATGTGAAACCATATAAGTCGGGGTGTGGAATACCAATTGGGAGTGGGTTATATATTAAACCATACAAATCTGGTTGTGGTGTATATTTACCCAGTGGAAATGTTTCAAAAAACGGTTAAGCAAATTACCCCGAAGACCTCTAACTGAAGTCGATTTATGGAAATATGTTAGAGGATGGAAAATAAGAAATTTTCGGGGTATATTTAGTAGAGATGTCCTACCAGCAATCATACGCAAAAGAGAAAAGGGAATAGTTAATTTGGACGATAATGTTGGAGAAGGTACTCATTGGGTAGCTTATATGAAGCATGATGATATAATAAAGTATTTCGATAGTTATGGTGATTTAAGACCTCCGACTGAGGTCGAAAACTATTTATTATCGAATGCGGGTGGCGTTATACGATATAACTATAAGAGATATCAAGACTTGAATACTGTGAATTGTGGACATTTGTGTTTATTCTTTTTGAAAGGATTCATTAGTTGAGAACGAGTTTCTTTTAGTAAATAATTTAATATTGTTGTATGTATATAAAATGGAACGTGATGGTGATGGAGGTGCGGATAATTTGGCTTTTGTTTTATCAGGAGAAGGACCACAGTTGACATGTGTATTGAATCCGCCTGTATATTTAAATGGTGAATTTGAAATGTGTATGTTGAGTTTGCAAACTTATAATTCTATTTCTAATGTTACATCGGAGAATAATGTATTTCGATATTATGCTATAGCCCCGGGTAAACCCGGGAATTGGGAGAATATATTAGTTCCACAGGGTACTTATGACGTAGCAGATTTAGAGAAGTATATTGAAGAACAAGTGCGTCTCGGTACAGATGATAAGAATTTTTTTAATTTAAGCGCAAATAATAATACCTTGAAAGCAACTATTAAGTCTTCAGTGGATATCGATTTTACTGTAGAAAATTCAATTGGTTCTCTACTAGGCTTTGGAAAAGTTAAAATACAAGGAAATATTCCGAGGACCAGTGATGAGGTGGTTGATATTAATAAAATGAGTGCCATCGATATTATGTGTAATGTAGTTGCTGGTTCATATATTAACGGGGAGTTGTCGCATGTTTTATATCATTTTCATCCGAATGTTCCACCAGGGTTTAAGATAATAGAAGTTCCGCAAGAGAACATTTATATGCCCGTGAATGTGAACATGTTAACGAATATTATAATTCGAGCCGTCGATCAGAACGGACGATTAATTGATTTGAGAGGTGAAGAGTTAACAGTTTATTTACGATTAAGAAGAAAACAGTGACTACTACAAACAAATTTTAAGCAACATGAGAAGTAATACTAACAATAAATTTTGGAAGCAAGTTCGACGATCTACAGGAAAGTCATCAAATAAATTGAGGAGCGGGATGGGGCGAATAGTGAAATATGGTGGTTTATCAGGTGAAAATAGAAAATTTTTGAAAAATTTGGGTTACAGAGTTTTGGTATAAATACGGAGGAGTATAAAAATAGTATTTATAGAAAAAGGATGAGGATATTTTGTCAGTGTAAGAATAATTTGTGTTGCGAGAAGTTGCTTGTCACTGTGAGGTAGAATTACTTTAATTATGGAAGTGTTAGATGTTTTGAGAAAAGTTCGTGTGGATAATTCAATTATCGAATTGGAATACCACAATCATGCACCATTTGGCTCACCAAAATATGGGAATAATGATGAAATACGAATTGTGGTTCCAGAAATAGATAAATATACTCTACCATCCGAATCGGAATTATTAATAGAAGGGAAATTACGATTATCTAGTGATGTTAGTAAAGCAAGTGCTACAGCATCTCTGATTCATAATGCCGGAGCTTTTATGTTTAGTAATATCAGATATGTAATGAGTGGATCGGAGGTAGATGAAGTTAGAAATGTGGGTATAACATCAACTATGAAGGGATATTTTTCTTATAGTCCGAGTTATATAAATAAATTAGAAAATTGCGGTTGGGAATTTACTACAGGGAAGGCTCCAGTTTTAGATGTTAGAGGAAATTTTAGTATTTGTATTCCACTTAAAATGTTATTGGGTTTTGCAGAAGACGTAAAGCAGATTATTATGCATATGCCGCAAGAATTAATATTGAAGAGATGTGCTGATGATAGCGATGCGATAATGAACACTGTTGCCGATGAAGAAATGAAATTAATTATTGATAGTATAATATGGCGAGTACCCCATGTTAAAGTGGGTATGGCTCAAGATTTATCCCTGACAAAATTAACAACGAAGAATACTCTGATGGAAATGTTTTTTAGAGGTTGGGAAATTCACGAAAATCCGGGAATTCCTGAGACAACTAAACATAGTTGGGCAATTAAAACTGCCCCACAATTAGAAACACCGAGGTATATAATTTTGGGTTTTCAAAGTGGGAAAAAAGGAAGTTTGTCTCAAAATATGAGCAAATTTGATGCAATTAATTTAACGGACGTGATGGCTTATTTGAATGGGAAGAGATACCCATACGAAAATGTTCGTGTTGATTTTGACGAGAATCGCGTAGCTGTTTTATATAATATGTACGCTAGATTTCAACAGAGTTACTATGGTTACGATCATAGCGAACCGCTTATGAAACTGAATCAGTTTAAATTGTGTCCGCTAATAGGTATAGATTGTTCACATCAAGAAGATGCGGTACATAAAAGTGGTGTAGAAGTAAGAATTGAGTTTACAACGAAGGCTAATGTGCCAAAGGATACCATTCTATACTGTTTGATCATGCATAATAAATTATATCAGTATTCACCATTTAATAAAGTGGTTCAACGAAAATATTAGCGGCACAATAGATATCGTAATAGGGGTAGGATGTTGTTGTTAAATGAGATGCGGACTGAGGTGATGCAGTTTGTGTAGTTGGTTAGTTAATCGTTACATGATGACTGCAAGACGTGGCAAAAAGTCTATTGTTATCGATTTTCAATGGTATCGTTCTGAAATACATAGGGTAATGCCGAAGGAGTTGGCTACATGTGACAATAATTTCAAAAAGAGTCATTTTGTTTTCAAACCTGTGCTAAGTTTTAATGCTTTGACAGATGAGGATAAACGTGTCGCGAGATATGCTTACAGCTGTCATCACGGGTTAAGGTGGGAAGAAGGATATATATGTGCGACTGAGTTTGAAGGAATTATTAAACGATTGTGTGCCGACGTGAACGTGGTGTACGTTAAAGGAAGGGAGAAGCTAGAATTTTTGAAGAGTATTTTGAAGAATAAACGAATAGTAGATTTAATTGATGCCGATAAAATAAGAAAAGAAGAACCAAGTTGCAGTTTTCACGTTGGCGATTCCGTTGTTTGTGCACTAACTAATGTCGAACGATTGCATAAGTATTTAATGTACCACAGTTTAGAGAGAAAAAAATTTTAATCGATATCGGTAAATATTTACAAATAGTGTAGTCAGAATGGGCAGTATTTGGACTAGAATTGTACGGAATGGTGTCGAGAGGGTCGGAAATGTTATACATCAATATGAAGCAGAAGGATCATTAGTTGGTATAAATGCTTGGAATTTAATGTTCATACCAAAATCATTTTTAATTTCAAAAGTGAGGTGTATTGATTTGGAGATGGTCTGGCATCGGTTACCGAAATATTATCAATTGGATGAAGATTTAATAAAATGCAGGCCATGTATGGAACATCAGTTGTACGAGGGTGATGTCGTGGAGGGTTGTGTTAGGAGACGAGATTGCAGATTATGTAAATGTATAATTAAGTAAAAATATTAATATGATGTCGATTATTGATGTAATATATTAAAGAATGAAATAAACATAAAATTAAAGAAAATATTGTTTTTATTTTTTTACATTATTTATACGCCTCTATCTGCTATCAAGCTATTAAAATTAGTTATTTACAAAAATAAGTTTTCAAGAATTTTTTCATATTTACAAAATTAAGTAAGGTTACTCACCTAAGTGTTCATGAACTTTACTATACATTACTTACACGCGTCTGTGTGCTATAACGCTATTAAAACAAGTTGTTTACAAAATTAATTCCAAGAAAATTATTTTTATATGGTAATTTTTTTTATTGCATTTTTGGATCGCTCGCGAAAATGGTGGGGGGGAGGGGACCTATGGTCGAAAAAAAGGGGGAAGGGGGGAGGGGAAGGGGCGAAGGAGGGGGTTGGGGGGGGGGGGGGACAGCTCAAATCCGAGTAGGTTCCGAGATAATCGACTTTTTTTGTTTTTTTGTGTTTTTCGGTTAGTAAAGAAAAAACAAAAATTGGAGGGGAAATTACCCCCCCTCCAAAAAAAATGCGTTAAGAGAATCAAAATTGAGTACAACAAATAAAAAAAAATATAGAGAACAAAATGGAATGCGGAGGGGTAAGATCGGAACTTTAGAATAACAAAAAATGTTACCTTTTCCAAAAAAAAAATTTCTGTTGTTTTTTTCACATGTTCACATCTACCACATCTAAAAAATGGCAACTAAATTTAAAATCCTTCACAAATTGTGTAAACAACTTATTAACAGCACTATTACACTTAAATAAAACACCTTATTACATTTCATGTGCACTGTACAAACTCTCAACAGTAACTAATTTAAAAATGTTATTAGCAGACGGACACAAATAATAAAAAACCGTAACCTTCACAAATTATGTAAGCAACTTATTAATAGCAGACAGACGTATAAAAACCTTTAACCTTTCATTTCTTCTGTAAACAACTAAATTATCCATATTAAGTAACAGACGTATAAAAAATTGTTTTTCAAGAACGTGACGTATTCTAACATAGGTATTTTAAATTGTGTAAGCAACTTATTAATAGCAGACAGACGTATAAAAACCTTTAACCTTTCATTTCTTCTGTAAACAACTAAAATTTCCATATTAAGTAACAGACGTATAAAAAATTGTTTTTCAACGTTTGACGTATTCTAACATAGGTATTTTTGATATATATACAGCCTGTATTTATCTTAAAAATCATTCAAATAATAAACATAATGGTGAGTACACTAAATTAATTTTTCTTTTAATACTGTAAATAATAAAAATAAATTAAAATATATATTTATTTTTAAATAATATTAACACATATTTGTATTTTATTCTAAAATAATGTATACAGTTCAAATTAAATGCTTACATCCACTAGATTCTTGCGTTTACTCTTTTATAATAATATGAAAGTGCACACAAATTCAAATATTGTTAATATATTATTGGTAATATCACTATTATGTAAAAAAAACACCAAAATTTAAAATAAATTAAAAATAAAATAAAAAAACATTAACCTTCACAAATTGTGTAAAAAACTTATTTTCCATAATAGCAGACATACGTATAAAACATTGTTATTCTTAAAGCGTGACGTGTTTTGACCTAGAGATTTTAATATATATACTTCCTTTATTCTTCTTGTAAACCATTCACATATCATCTCTTGCAGAATAATGGTGAGTATTATTACATTTATTACATTGTATTTCTTGTATATGCTTTTTACTTATTATTATCCTATATATTCCTGTATTTATTCATAATATAACTGTGCACACAAATTCAATCATTTGCCTATTATTAATGTCACTATTATGTCAAAATAACATTAAAATTACAGCTACAATTGACTTTGAGTTTTTGTATTATGTTCCGATTTTACGGAACGATGTATGGTTAATACATTAAGCATTGAAATAATTTTCTGGGTGTGAGTAATTATTTATTGCAGTGAGAAAATAATTTAAATAGTTTTTGTAATTGCATAGAGAATATAATTTAAATTTACAAATTCTTCACATTCATTTGTCATAGTTAATTATCTTTTTTATTTTAGACTAATAACGATGATTGCAACTGTTGTTTAGAAAATGTTGAAAATGTTGTAAATGTAGAAAATATAGACTTCGAAATGATGTTGTCACTAGAAAGACAACTGGGTGAAACATCCCGTCAGACAGACGTTAGACGACAATCGGAGTCAGTTGAATTACCTTCTGCAGTTCCATCTACTTCTGCAGTACGACCCCTACCGCATACTGTTGAAGTAGGTGTTGCGGCAGAAGTTAATCCACCTGCTTTCGTGTCACAATTAACTACCGTTCCACCTTTGCAACCTCCTCCTTATTTGTCGAAGGACGAGTACTACAAATTGGATAGGGTACAACGACGCGAACTGACTGCCCGACGACGTATGTACAGGAACTTGACAATCTCTACCACAGGACAAGAACACACTACGAGGACCGAAAGACGACGAGGGCAAAATACTAAACACTATGTACCTTTACCCTATTCAACTTGTAGTTCTAGTGTTCGAGCGGTTCGAGCGCCGAATCTGCGAACACTGCTCACGGACGATACAGTAGGAAGAAGGCAAAGGTGTGATGATGTAAATGTGACACGAGGGGTGGCAAGAATACCACAGATTGTGGAGACGATTAATCTAACCACAGAATCTGTAGTAATCTTGTCTCAGTCTCAGACTACTCATTTTTCAGCGTCCCAACCTCAAATGAATGTTTCCGGCTCTTTTACTGAACCACCTGCAATTCCTCAAGCAGCTCCTGAAATAACTGATCTTCCTCAGTCCCCCACACCTTCTCCCAACGCAAATATTCCTGAACACTTTTCTTCCAATGCTTCTCCAGTTCCTCCTTCAAATGAATCTCCAGCTCCACCTTCCAATGCTTCTGGGTCGTTGTTTGCCTCACAATTCCACTGTGGGCAACAACAACCATCCGAACTCGCAACTTTCTCTGCGGATTGCAAACAGTTTTCTGACACATGTGTTAGATATTTGGCGGGCAATTCGTTAGCGGATAGTTTCCTTCAGCAGGTGATCTCGCTAAAGGGGCAGGCTAACGGTTATTCGTTAGAGCAAGACAAGGTTCTTCATTTCCTAACTAATGTCGTCAGTCCATCCGATGACTCATATGTAACCCGCCAAAGGGAAAGGAAGGATCTGCTGAATCGACTTGGAAGCTTGATTGAAGACATGATTGATTATAAAAAATCATATCCACCACAATGATTTGTATTTTCGATAATTAATTGTTTCATTGGTCAAGTTTCATGAGCGAGACTACACTGATACGATACGAACCATCGGACAACCTATTTTCAACATTTTCAACATTTTCAACCATCTAATACATCAACTTGTCATCACATTCGATTGTAAACAATTCTGCATCGACCGGGTTAACACCCACATTGCACGATACTAATGTACTAGTTCCTACAAAATTATCCAGACAAGGTAGGGGCTGCAAAATTACACCTATAACTGTTTTGCAATAGTTTACATGATATGTAATAACTTTAATGCTTTACTTATTACAGGAACTTGAAATCACGATAAAACGTACTTTTTATCCGCTGACAATCAGTATATCAGCACCGCTAGACCCCCTTTTGGACGTGGACATTGGCGATTCCCCGGACCCGCCACCGAGGTACGAGGAGCGTCTGATGACTCCTCCGCAGGCGGCACCGCCGAGGAGAACCCTGCAGCAACGGTTCGCCGAATCGTTCCAGAGGGCTTCCGACATCCCAGCGTCCCCAGCGTCCCCCGATCTGGACAATTGATCGGGGGCGTCGGCACGGCCGGTCGGGGGTCTGCGGTTAGGAAGACGCCGCCACCTTCCAAAAATAAAAAATAGTGGCGGCACAAAAAAAAACATAAAAAAACTAAATAAAATAATAATAATATTCTTTGTTTTATTTGTAATATTAAGATAATCCTAAACAGATAATATAACGCACACGGAGAAATAATAATTCAGTCGTTATTGTGAAGTCAAATCGATTATGTCGATCGAATCGAGTGGAGCTGAACCAAATATTGCACAATTGGAACCTCAAGAATTATCCCTACAAGTGCACAATTATGATTCCACATCAATTACGAAGAGTTTTATACGACACAGTAGACTCTTCAGTGGCTCATCTAAGCGAGGATTAATTGTGGGACCTTCTGGGTGTGGCAAAACAAATGCCCTTTTAACCCTATTACTTCATCCTAACGGGTTTCGCTTCAAAAGTATTTACATCTGCTGTAGATCTCTTCATCAGCAAAAGTATGAATACTTAAGAAATATATTGAAGAATGTTCCTGAAATTGGTTACCACGAGTATACTGATGTTAATCACATGCCTACTCCTAACCAAATGGCGGATTATTCTGTCGTTATCTTTGATGATATACCACCTGCCGACTTGAATATCGTAAAAGATTTTTTCTCTTATGGTAGACACCGAAATTTAGATTGTTTTTATTTAATGCAAACATACAGTGCGGTCCCAAAGCAACTTATCAGAGATAATACCAATTTGTTAATACTATTTCGACAAGACGGTACAAATTTGAAACATATCTATAATGATCACATTCATGATTTAAGCTATGAACAATTTCTATACATCTGTAGAATTTGTTGGAAGAAATCGTTTGGTATGCTGTTTATTGATAATGATTCTGTATATAATGATGGAAGATATCGTTTAGGTTTTGATACTTACATACACCTATAAACAGATTAATGAGGCTGTGAAGAGTTGACATATTTCTCCCCATCGTATACAATTTGATGTGCTTTAAGTTTATAAGTTTTAATTAAGAGGAGTTTGTAACGTACATTAGGGTTTAAACCATGTATTACTGGAATATTTATATCAGTCTACAGGTATTCGTTATAGAGTGTACATGGAAAATAAAATCATAAGAGATTTAATACAAGCTCGCGAAGCTCTTAAACAAAAGTTAAGAACATTACGGGCTGACATTGCACAATCTCAGAGAGAAACAAATATTCTGTATGCGCCCATAGCAAAACCGCTACTTGAAATCGCTAGCAAATTAGCTCCCAGTAATATAACTCGAGGACGAACTGATTCTGCGGACGCTTCTAAAGAAGTAGAAGAATCTTGGTCAGACATCATATCAGAAAAATCTTATGTGGCAATACCAGGAACGTCAATTTTACGACAACAAAGTACACCGCGTAAACGACAGCAGCGACACGTGTCATGGTTCAGCCCATCCACTCATTCATCTCCGACAAAACAACGAAGTGTGTATCTCGCCGGAACACCTCCACGAGAAACCAGTCTTACAAATTCATCAGATTTGAAAAAAAAGATTCGAATGTCTGAGACATTCAGCCAGCCCTCATTTCTAGAAGATGAATATATCGGGGAACAATTGCCAGAGACTCCAAAGGGTGGTGATGAAGGAGAGGACCGAAGTGATGAATTAGATTCTAGTGAAAGCCTTGAGTTAGATAAGTCAAGGGCTCACGCTCTATCGCTTTTGAAAACGCGTCCGTCAAAGTCAATAATTACTAATAAGTCGTTAAATAAGACTCTGTTAGAGACGGATGTAGTTAAGGCAGCGCTAAAAGATCATGACCCCGCTATACGACCTTACCTTATGGGGTTAATGACGGATGAGAAAGAAGAATTCGATGAGAAGTATGGTGTACGCGAAGTTGATGGTGACCTGATGATTGGAAACGCAAATATTAGGTTTGATGGACCCAACATTATCATCGGTGAATTTACTTATAGGGCTACTAAGGGATTACTAGAGCTACTGTTTATGAAGAGACCGGGAAAGTTTCAATATGCTGACGCTAAGAATTATAAATTCATTTTAAATGATACTCACGCCGCTAGAGTTGATTACGATCCGGATCGGAAATATGCAGCAAGTAAATATTATAAATATACGACAATTATTAAACCTATTGTACAAGGTAAAAAACCAGAAGTTTGGTGGACCCGCACTTGGAAAACAGGATTGGGTTTATCAACAAAATTACCGTTGCGAAAGATCGTTGTTCCTAAGAGTATTGTGGAATATAAGTATTGGGATGATGTAAATGAATTGTGCGACAGATTGAAGTTACTGATGGCGTCCAAGGATGCCGGACATACTGGTCATGATAACGAAATCACTGCAATAATTGAGGAATTGCATGAATCAAAAATAATTAAATAGGTTGAGCAGCATAGTTATAAAGCAGTTAGTATATCGACACCGATAGAGTATTACGATGACAATAGATAAATTTGGAAGGCACATACATAAACATATCGTCAGAAGACATTTAGCGGAAGAAGATGCAGTAGCAAATTTTTTAAAACACCCTAAATTCAAGAAGGAATTGGAAAAGCTTACTCGTATATTATATGTTCCTTCTCCAAAAAGGGAACCTTCAAAATATGTTTTTCAACTGCAGAGTAATGGACGTATTGGGCAGGATGCATATTACTTTATAACTCCTGCGCGTCGAAAGCAAACGCAGTTATATAAGAATAAACTATACAGTGGAAAGATTATTGCAGTTAATTATTCCGACGATGAATTAGTGAGACTGTCCGTTAACGCTCACAGCATCGTTCTTAACCATCCTGTAGTATCAATAGACATCAACGCGGAATTGCGATTGAAGTACATTGGTCCATATCCTGTACCGAAAGAAACAGAGCCAGTGTTTGCAGAAGTAGTCGTCGAAGGAAATGTCATCACTTAAAAGGGATGTCGTTAATGAACTACACGCGCCTGCGCGACGAAATTTTAGACGACGGAGAGTCATAATAAAAGGACTACGAGACTTATTCCAGATCGATCTGGTTGAGATGATACCTTATGCTCGAGAAAACGATAATTTCAAATATCTTTTCGTATGCATAAATACATTTTCAAAGTTTGCGTGGGTGATTCCAATAAAAAATAAAACAGCAGCAGAAGTGTCAGCGGCTATGGAATCCATACTCTCCTCAGGAAAGAAAAACATTCCAAGGAATATTCAGAGCGATCAAGGGAAAGAATTTTTTAACAGGCTGTTTAAGAAGATCATGGATAAGTATAACATTAATCACTACACCACTTACTCCAATTTAAAAAGTTCTATTGTTGAGCGTTTTAATAGAACGATTAAAAATAAAATGTGGAAGGAGTTCAGCTTCAACGGTAACTACCGGTGGGTTGGTATGTTGCAAAAGTTGGTCAACATTTACAACAATACAGTTCACAGAACAACGGGATACAAACCTGTTGCAGTAAACCAAAGGAATGCCAAAGCAATTCAAAAATCGGTGTACAGTCACATAAAAATTGGTGACCCTAGAATTGGTAAATTTGAAGTGGGAGATCATGTGCGTATCAGTAAGCATAGACACGTTTTTTCTAAAATGTATACTCCGAACTGGACCTATGAAGTATTCACGATAAGCAAAGTCCAGAATACATATCCGAGAACGTATATATTGCAAGATTCTCAAAAGCAGAATGTTCTCGGAGGTTTTTATGAAGAAGAATTAAAAAAGGTTCGACATCCAGATGTTTATCTGGTTGAGAAAGTTATACGTCGAAAAAAGAATCAAGTCCTTGTCAAATGGTTGGGTATGCCTGCATCACACAACTCCTGGATATCTAAGGATAATGTATTGTAGAACGTAATTTTCGAATGAAATTAGGGAAATAATAAAAAAATAAATAAATTATAGTGTTTTATTTTACAAGAAGTAGTAATACAGTTCAGAGTACACATGAAACAGTTATGAGAGCTAATTACAAAAAAATTAAATACAGTATTATATTTCTTATAAGTTATGATACAGTTCATAGTATGCATGTTATGAGGTAGAACAGTTTAAGAAGCATACATATGAGAGAACTAATTAGAAAAATAAATCAAATACAGTGTTTTATTTTACATAAGTAATAAGTTCAAAGTACACATAATGGAAAAAGTATAGATAGGAAAGCAAATTAGGAGCTAAAGTCAATTGTAGGTTGGTAATCCATCAATTCGGTAATCAATTTCTGCAAATTTGCTTCACGTTCTAATTCTTCTATTCTATAATGTCCCCACGCTAAGGTGGAAGCTCTATCTGGGAGAATATATCGTTTATCATCTTTTGATGTGAGCGCTACTTTATTTCGCAATTCGGTGTAAATCGTGTGAAAATCCGATCGAAATACGTACATCTTCCGCATAAGAGTTTCATTTTCTTCAACAACACTTCTATAATCTGCAACGGACAATTTCTTATCAATAACATATTTTTTGACTCCTTTCGCCGTCTTCACCGTTTTATTTGGGACTTTCAAGCAATAAGCTTTGGCCCCTGTACCATAGAAGCATTCAATAATACCTCCGCCGTATTCATCCTTCATTTTACCGAGCCTAGGTGAACTGCGTGGTATTCCGAATAAGTTCCCTTCAGTAAAAGTTGAAGTATCAAACATATCTAAATTATTTTTTATGTCATTATATACATTATAATTTCGTACACTTATAATTAGAGAATCTGTGTCTGTGTAGAGCAGTGTAATGTCCGAATCATACAAAGGCTTAAGAAAGGTATAGAAAAAGTGATACATTATCTTCTTAGCTATTTCCAGGATTGTGAATCCTACGTACACAGGCTTTACATAATCTACTCGAACTTGAGCCAATTCGATAGCTGTTAACGTGTTGCAAAATACTTTACTGGATTTAAAGTTTGGCTTTGCAATATATGCCTCCGCACCCAATCTGTTTCTAATTGTTTCCCAATGGGAAACCAATTTAATATTAACATGATTTTCAACATTTTCCATAGTTTTTCCAAATATGCTATTCACCATTAACTTGTAAAATTCTTTGTAGAATGCATTATTCGATTCACTTCGTTTCTTTGTATTAAAATCAATATATCCCTTTAACCAATTACTTTGTTTAAACTTAATTCCGCGTCGAATTCCACTTAGTTTCAAACCATGATTCAAACATTGTTTCAAAGTCGTATAGTGAATAATGTAATTCGATTTATTTGAAAGATTTGGAATCAATTTAGGATGTTTAGAATTAGGTGGTATAACGTGTTCCGGACAAAAGGGATAATCATTGTGGAGGTCGTGAAGAGCTGTTGGATATTCTAAATCAACTTCGAAAACGTACCCTCTATCCCCATTGTCTTCCAAAGTTTGAACATCCAGCATCATTAACTCCTCATTCGTTAACCATTCAAATTCACCGCTTGGTAATTTGGACGTCATAGCATAACCATACAAATTCGTCGCATCGAGGTATAATATATATTTCTTAGGTTCTGATGGATCAAATTGTGATAAGTATTCGTTATTTGCCACCTCTATTCTTTTAGAACACATACTGACACCTCCACGTATGCCCTGTTTGAAAAAATGAAACATATCCGCATCTGTTAATAATTCTAAATTTACGTCTGTCATTCGTAGCATCGCTTCCCAGCTAAGACCTGGTGCCGTAAAATAGTGTGCTGGATCTAACTTGTAATTGTCCATACAAATATTTCGAAAATTTTCGAAAACATCTGCAAGTAGCAAAACATCAGATCGTAGATATATATCACTATATTCCCCCAGAGATTGACATTCGAATAAATCCCACACTCGAACGGCTCTACTATAATCCTCATCGCTAATTTCGCTATCAGATAATATATCATAAAATTTATCTTTACTGGGCAAATCTGTCACAGATAGACTTTCAAATGATGTGACATAGTTGTATGGAAAGACACCCTTTCGTCGTAATAAATTAAATTTTTCACCCATATAATATCTTGACACTTCTCTACACTGAGAATCCTCTAAATAAGATGATAATTTATCTAAAGAAGAACTCATAAATCGAAATGAATCTAAAAATCTCAATTTATGGAAGACTTTCCTCTTCTTACCATTACAGTCAATTCTATCGCCAACATATACTTTCTTAGAAAATGATATATACTTTTCTTTATTTTGGGCAATAACATCTATTTCTTCCTTATCCAATGCTAAGGATTTTACAAATAAATGTGTATCGTAATTCGATAAATTGTGCATTATGATTGGAGTATAGCGAGGTTCTTTGTAATTTATATTACATACCATGTGTGCTGCACCTCGATATAATCCAGTCATGTGATCATGGTCGCATACTTTATCATTCACATCTAGTGCTTTTTCACAAATATGACAACTTCTCGCTTGCTCATAATTATAACACTCTTCTTCAGTTAAGGGTTTCATTTCCACAATTTTACTCAAATAGTTTTTATATAATAATTTTACATCACTTTCCAACTCTGTCATGAACGTTTTAGGTGTATTTTGTCCACGGTATGTGCGCAGTTTACACAAATTTTCATCGAACGAACATTTTATATAGTAAGCGAAAGAATGTGGCTGATGTTCGAAACATTTCACACTATAAGGTTTTACATGATCCGGTTCTACCATATCAATAGGTTTTAATATTGCCTCAAAATCAGCATACACAACAAAAGGAACTCTTAACTGCTTTTCAAATTTTTCAAATTTTAATATATTTTCCGGAACTTCTTCACCATATTTGTTCGTCTTCAGATTCATAGTTGGAAACACCGCCTTCACCTGCTTACAATCTTCATGTTCATGTCTTTGTAATTTTTCTAACGATGTAAAAAAAGTTAGACATCCTTCACAAATATATTTTTGGTGTCCACGCTGTGATTTTTGAGCCGACACAAGTCGAGACAAGTTCTTAATCCAACAATAGTGTAAATTCCCTTCTTTCGCAGAAAGAAGTAATAAATTTATATGAGTCATTTTCCTTTGTTTCGTAAAATATAAAGGTCCCACTATATCATGCACCGTCACAGCACCATCGAAATACTCCTCGATACCATATACGTTTACAGATATATTATTCTTTTCTTCAAACTTAACAATGTCTTTTAAATGGACAGGGAAATCTAAACCAGTAAAATCAGCCACGGTATCATAATGGGGATAGGAAGAAGGTCTTTGGGGAAGTCCACCTGGCACTCTTAACGCTGAAGTAATCGCCCAAGCGAAACATGCATTGTCAACATTTTGAATATTTATAATGGCCTTCTTCTTCTTTATTGATGGTGGTAAGTCCACATAACTTGATCCTCTCATAGGATTGTATTTATTTATGTTCACTTCCAAATGTATAATATTGCTCAAAGTCCAACCTGAAATATAATCAGAGATACGTAAATCACTATAATAATATAAGTTTATACAATTTTACCTGAATTACGCTCCTGGAATTCGCTCATTTTATTCTTAATTTCATCAATATACTCATTGTACAAGCTATATAATTCACTTCCTTGCGTTATGATCTTGTTCATAGTATTAAATGATTTGATTTCCACATTATCTTTTGTCAGCAAATAATACATACCATATAATTCAAAATTTATTTTAATCGAATTATGTACATGTACGACACTCTCTATTAATGTCAACACCTTTTCTCTGATGTTATTTGAAAATTCTTCAATATCAACATATATTTGAGACGAATCAGATATTTGATAACTTACTATTCTTCCTGCGAATGTGGATACACTTCTTCTTACACCATCGTCAACTATTACAAACGCTTTATTTCGATGCGTGGCACTACGAATATGTGCAGTATAACAATTCTTCTCCACGTATACATCACAGATTTCACATTTCCATAAGTCTGGATTGTTATCACTGATTTTTATTCTCTTGCCTTTGCAAGAACTTAACATGTGTCGATTTCTGTTATCTCCACGAGAAAATTGTTTACCACAATACTCACAATCAAACATCTTAGTTTCTTTAAATGAACACTTTGAAATGAACTGCTGCAATGAACTGTTGCTGGCATACACCAACTGTCTCTTTATAAACCTCTTATCGGTAAACCTGCGCTTTAGCACGATTTCGAGGGTGGGCACCTCCTCAAGCTTACTTTTAACTGTAGAACCAACTTCTGTACTACATCTACTATCCTCCGCAAATTTATTTACTACTACTGTATTTAACTAACACTAATAATAAAATAAATAAACACTAATAATTGGTCATCTTAATTATTTTCAAAATCACTGATATTATCTAGTTCTGCTAGAAGTATCACTGTCTCTATTTCAAAAATATCGTCGAAAATTACTTCATCATCATCATCGAAAATTACTTCATCATTATTTTCTTCATTATCATTATTTTCTTCATTATAATTATTTTCTTCATTATTACTTTCTTCTTCCTCACTTTCCTCATCTTCACCAATACTTTCCAATACTTGTATTATTTCATCTTCTTCCTCTTCTGTTAACTCACTCACAGAAAAAATATATTTTCTATGTAATAGTTCCATAATATTGTTAAGGATTACACTATTTGCGAATACGTTCTCCACGTTTCTTAAATAGCACCTTAAACTCCCTCCACTTGTCGTACCCTTCACCTTGTTGTGCCATTGACCTTGCCGTACCCTTGACCTTGTCGTGACCTTGACCTTGTGATATCCTTTACATAACCTTGATATAACCTTGATATAACCTTGATATAACCTTGATATAACCTTGATATAACCTTGATATAACCTTGATATAACCTTGATATAACCTTGATATAACCTTGATATAACCTTGATATAACCTTGATATAACCTTGATATAACCTTGACCTTGACCTTGACCTTGACCTTGTCATAGCCGATTCTAGCACCTCCTCATGTAGAACCTCCTCATTGCCCTTGGGCTGTGCCACATGCAAGGTCAAGGGCAATGAGGAGGTTCAACATGAGGAGGTGCTAGAATCGGCTATGTCCCTCTACTATATATATTGTTATAATACAGAGAGGCTAAACAGAGACAAGCCTCACGTTCTTGTGACAATAAAGTAATAATATATAAATATGAGAAATTAATATATTTATTAAGGCAAATATTACTCAATCTCTAGGGTCTCGAAGTAAGTTCTCGATACACAGACAGACATCTACTAATACATGAAATAAAACGAAAGCATCAAATTTATGTATATAAATATATTTAAATGATATTATTTCAATTATCACAAGATACAAATATAACCATCAAATCTGACATTTAAAAATAAAGTAAAATGACGTTTGAGATGACATGAGTTAATGTTATATAGATAAGTGATTTCAAGTAATGTTATATCTTTAACAAATTTATATATTACAATTTTCACTCAGATACCTGATAAATACATTAAATTTTGAAGTCCACAATTTTAGATGCTCTTTGGATGTAGTTCTCAGGAAAGTTTCCAATTATAACATCAAGATTGGCTGTCAGTTGCTTGATTCAAACTACTGGATAATCTCCTAGTCGCTGCGATGCCTATGATCCAATTATGCAGGTTCTCCCACCAGGTTATGTTCAGTCGAAGTTCCTGAAGAGTCGTTCTTATACCAAAATAATTCAAAGGAAATATGATTTCTTCTTTACGGGCGTTTCTTTCATATAAATCTATACTTCGATTATCACATGTATGCCTATGTTCTCCTTATGTGGATAATATTTCCAGAATACTTATTATATCTCTTCCTTATGCACATTAAATGACCATAAACATTTTATATAAGGTATTTAAACGGAATATTGATAAAACTAAATTTATATACTGCAGATAAAAATCTTTATAATATCCGTCAGAAAAATAATATCAATAATGTTTTTCGTCGTCAAGACTCCCATAAGAAATTTTGTAAAAGTATAAATCTGATATTCTAAGGAATTTATACAAAGGTTTCTAAAATAATATAAAAAATAGAAAAATCCACCCACGTAATCTCAATTACGAATTTTTAAAAAGAAATTCACATAAGTCAAACGAATAACAAATTTTACAGATATTTGCTCAAAGGTAAGATAGAACATAGTTGGTTTTAAGAATCCAAAAACTTCGCGAAAATAAATTAAAGTAAATTTATTAATAAGCAATACATAACAATAGATTAAATATAACATGCAATATTAAACGATAACATGATTTCAAAACCAATTATGAACCCATATCAAAATTACATAATTCTTACTATAAAGTAATAATTCACAAATCTGAACATTCAAGATATAACATTCTTGAAACCGATATCTTATTAGTAAAAGAATTAATTAAAGAGGTAGGTTGTCTCACAACAATATATATATATATATATATATATATATATATATACGAAGGTGTAGTTTCTCGTGTTCTTGGCCGCGTGTGAGTTTTGTCCTGAAAAGGACTATTTACTCTACGTTTCAACGAGATCGCACTCGTCATCTTCAGGAGCTAGTCGGTCTGTCGCTGGTTAGAGTTGGAGATCGTCTAACCAGCGACAGACCGACTAGCTCCTGAAGATGACGAGTGCGATCTCGTTGAAACGTAGAATAAATAGTCCTTTTCAGGACAAAACTCACACACGGCCAAGAACCCGAGAAACTACACCTTCATAATACGTCCGCGAGAACATCAAGAGTAACATATATATATATATATATATATATATATATATATATATATATACATATATAGTAAATTCAATTTGTTGGCGATTTAAGGTCTGGTTTTACTTCAAAATGTATATATTTAAAACAATCCTACATGTTTCGGCAAATGATGCCTTTTTCAAGGAATATAAAATATAAATGACAGTATATTTATATTTTATATTCCTTGAAAAAGGCATCATTTGCCGAAACATGTAGGATTGTTTTAAATAGAGACATTTTGAAGTAAAACTAGACCTCAAATCCCCAACTAATTAAATCTACCATAACATACAAAGGTCACGAAATAATTATCTATATATATATATATATATATATATATATATATATATATATATAACTGGGTGTGATACGAGGCCTACGAGAAAGACAGGCCTAGGCGCGTATTCGAGAAACAGTGGTCACGTGACCATCTTAGTCCCATAACTTCACCGCGCTAGATTTGAATGTACTATATGTGCAAACGTTTGGTCTAATAAATCGATTTCTGTTTTAAATTTTTCTTATTTAATTACTTAGAACGAAATATAGCATAAAACAACAAAGTATTTATGTAGATAATAGTGTTTTTTATGTACATTGAACAAGAAAGTATCAAGATATTTTACCGCAATGAATGGTTTGGGTTTTAATAAAATTATCACATAGTCATTGTAAATAATTTTTAATGTATAAACAATTACAAACAACAATATAATAAATATAAATTAACAGAAAAATAGTCATAAGATTTATAAAAGTAAAGGTATATAAGGAAATATAAATAGCTCATTGTCTTATACTAAATATATTTTAAGCTTTCAGTTTTTTTATTTTTCATATATTTCATCCAGATGTAAATTTACAACTAATTCATGGTCTTTCAAAAAACTTACTTTACTTTTTAAGTATTCAATGCTTCCTTCAAGACTAGCATCTCCTAGGGAAAATTTGCAAATTAACTTCCTTATATTTCTAGGATGTGGCACATATAGAGATTTATTTTTATACAAAGAGTTGATGCAAAAAGTAGTGTGTTCGCACTATACCTCCTTGTGTTGGATGGCTGCCTGCATAAGGTTAATTGCTCCATTATAAAAGAAAGTTGCACAGCTTCTTCATGATTTTCACTAATTTCAGATAACATAGTATTAATTTTAACAAATGAATTTTTTTCAATTAGATCACTAACACTACACTTCACAAAATCAAGAATGTCTTCCAAAATATTAATGGAATTTAACACATGCATGTTCCGGGGTATATTTTTAAAAGATAATTTCTCGCCTTTTATGCATAATTCATAATTTAAGTTTTGTTGAACTACTACCGAATATAGAACACTTGGGACATCTTCGGTCACATCAATGTAGCACAAATACACCTCTTTTCATTTCGATTAATTAAAATCCATTCATTTGAGATATTCTTAGAATTATAATAATACGTTATAATTTCTATTTTGTGAATTTCTCTCGCTTGTTGATATTTCTGAAAAGACTCAAGACTGTCTTTTACAGCGGTTTCCATATTTTCCTCTTCTACATTACATAACCTTCTTGAAGTAGAAGGAGCTGTACTTAAATAGTGCGGCAGGTTTGGAAATATTGAAGGTACTACATTGTTTTTCAATTTAGGTATTTTTTCATTATGTATTTTTCTTGGATATTCCTTACGTTCTCCACCAACAATACACACATCTGTTCTAATAATGTCACATTCTGCAAAATGTTTGATGCATATAAAAGGATTTTTTATGGTAGTAAAATCAGTTGGTATTTTTCTTAGCCAGGTTTTTCTCAAAACTTCATCTTTAGGAAGTGCAAATGTTGTGACATACTCTGTTTCATTTCTGTAATTTGATCTACATCCTTTTACACTGCAATGTCTAGGCATGATCTGAAAACAAAACAATGTAAAATTAATAATAAGTAGGTAGTAGGCATTTTAAAAACACAGAAGTGGATGCAAATAAATATTACTTACTATATAATACTATATTTATGTATTCTCAATGTTCTTTAAATGCACTTATAACGTATAAATAACCTGTAAACTTAATAAAAGAGTTTGTAGCACATGCAAAACTATATAAACATAACCACACTGAACTGCACTGAATCACACAATCCGTGGGCAAGGAATTATGGGACTAAGATGGTCACGTGATTTTTGTGCGCCTAGGCCTGTATTTCTCGTAGGCCTCGGTGTGATAGATCTTACGTCACCAGTTGTGTAGAATAAATTCCACGTCACCGCTTAAGGGTAAAAAAAAATAGTGTTTTCGTTAAAATGGAGAGCTTTGTGAAGTTTGCTAAGTATTTAAGATTTCAAAAGCATTATATCCGTCAAACCTGTCGAAAAGATGCTCAAACCTGTCGAAAAGATGTATTGTGGCTAAAGCACGTAAGCCTGAGATGACGATCTTAAAAATTAATTTTCAAAATTAATTAAAATGGCAAAGTCAGTGATTAGTTCAAAGTTTCAAGAGATGGCCTAATTATGCAAGTTTCCATTTAGATATTGTACCGGCCTTACTAAACAAAGTACATTGTGATATACCCTGTATATAAAAAAGGAGAGGAAATGTATTTTAGAATATGCAAAAAACAAAGTGATATACACGAAAATCAGTTAATTGCTTAAAAAGTTTTAATACTGGCGGAAGATGGTTCTGACATCTTATTATGAGTTTAATATCGCATCATCCCACAACGTGTAAGTTTTAAGCATAAATTTGTATCAAAGGTTTACCAGTTATACTTTCTCGAAAGATCTAAAGATAGAATATACAACGTGTGCAATGTTTCGATAGTATAATACGGGAAAATCTAAATAATACATATATTCAAATCACGTCACGTTGAATTTTAATTTCCTGTTTACGTGATATCTCTTCGGCTGATTTGAATAAAATAAGTTGCCGTCAGTGACAATAGACCCTTAAGATGTACGATTTTGTAAGAAATTATTTTCCAAAGGATACAGAAAAAGGTTTCACCTACAATGGACCCCACGAGCGATATCATGATTTTGTCAGAATACTTTTGTATAGGAACAAAAGAGCAAGTTATATTTAATTAGTAAGCGATATCTAGTATTTAAGGAGGATTCATCATTCTAGGGATTTAAGTAATACCTAATCCTATTATAAAAGCAATTTAATTTAACCTCGTTTTATTGTAAAGTCGCAATTAAAATAGATTACACTGGACGACAAATTTTAATTTTTTTAAATTATCTTTAGGAACTATGTACAATTTTCGTTTCTTTTATAGTTCTAACAATAATAATAATAACAAATTTATTCTAAAACGTCAGGTTTTAAAACAAAATCTTGAAAAGTAAATGAAATAATATTAACTGGTATGTACAGTTCTGTGCAATAAACTGGCGTGCACTTAATATGCAGTTATGTAAATCAGACTTATTTATTATTTATTATTATTATTATTATTATATATTATATATATATATATATATTATGTATATATATATATATATATATATTATATTTATTATTATTATTTATTATTATTATGTAATCAGACACACGTAACCTTATATTTCCTACAGGTTGGCCCAAAATGACCGAAGGGGTTTGAGTTCATTATAACTTCTTATTTAAGACATAATTATTAATTTTTTTAAATTTTAAATACAGTATATTAATGGGGAATATTTTTAATTTAATTATGAAAAATTATATCTCGCAATGACCGAAGGGGTTTGAGTTCATTATAACTTCTTATTTAAGACATAATTATTAAATTTTTTTAATTTTAAATACAGTATATTAATGGAGAATATTTAAAAAAAAATTATATCTCGCAATGGATCGTTGATTTGAGAAATAAAGGTCAACGATTTTGGCACGTTGTTCAATTGTGTACTGTTCCATTTTAAATTCCCCAAGTCTTCTTTACAAAATACTGAAAACAAAAAAAAAATATAAAAAAAAAGTTATAAGGAATTAAAACCCCTTCGGTCATTTTGGGCCACCTGTACTACAAAGAGTCCAGAACGCATGACCGATAAGGCATTACCAAAGACGCTAAGAGTGTACCGGGACCGATCAAAATATTGTAACACATCGCAGTGGAAGACGCCATAGTCACCACGACCGAGGAAAGCACGGCAAATTCGCAGCCACGTCGATTCGTGTTGATTTGCTTCTTTGACTCTGATGGCACCATGCACAAAGCACTTCTCCCACCAGCTGAAACAGTTAATGGATGAATTAATTGCGACGTTCTTCGGTGACTAAGAGAAAATGTTCGATGCAAGCGGTCTGTCAAGTTGCGCAACAACTAGTGGATTCTACAGCAAGACAACGAAGACGGCAATACTACCCCACTCTCCCCCTACCCTTCTCTCCAGGTCGTGCCTCTTATGAGTTCTTCCTGTTTCCGAAGTTGAAATTAAGCTCAAGGAGAACCGTTTTGACGATTGAGGAGATTCAGACTGAATCGCAACTTCCAACACTGCTTCCAGTCATGGACAAGTCACTGGGATTGCTGTATTTGTTGTGTTTTTTTTTCACATTCCGGGAATTTCGGGGCCGCACCTCGTATTTGTAAATTAGATTTCAAATTGTAGTATTATATTTTAATTATAGATTTACAATGTTATTACGAAACGTTTATTTACTAATGAAGATGTATTAACATTTTTAACTAATCGAAAACCTCGGTATATGTATTAGTATATAAATAATAAAAGATCGGAAACAGGGCATTTATTGATTTCTCTCTCAAATATTTCTTTCTTCTTATTCGTTCGCCCTATTGTATTTTTTAATTGGCGCACTGTGTATAGATATAGGGAGATTTGTATTGATTTTATCTCGAAAAGGGAGATATAGTAACCTGAATATTTTAAATTAACGGTCCAGGCAAACGTTATAAACATCCATTTGAACTAAACCAAAAAAAAAAAATCGTCAAACAGTTGCTACGACAATATTTTTGAAGTTTTAAATTTCAGGTAATTATACAGGCTGGCCCAAAATGACCGAAGGGGTTTGAGTTCATTATAACTTCTTATTTAAGACATAATTATTACATTTTTTAAATTTTAAATACAGTATATTAATGGAGAATATTTCTAATTTAATTATGAAAAATTATATCTCGCAAGTGGTGGCCATTTTCTGCTTCGCATATTCGTGCTCTTTCCAAAACATTTTCCATAACCTTTCGCAAAACTTTAGGTGTTATGTTGTTGATTTCGTCGCGTATATTATTTTTTAATTGCTGTATGGTTCGAGGCTTATTAATATAGACTTTTCCTTTCAAATAACCCCAAAGGAAACAGGCTGAAGCGGTTAAATCCGGTGAACGCGGAGGCCAATTAAAATCGCTTGTACGGGAAATAATTCGTTCACCAAAGATGTCGCGTAAAAGAGCCATTGTGTCTCTCGCAGTGTGCGCTGTGGCTCCATCCTGTTGGAACCATACTTGCGGATGGTTTTCCACGGCTGGCCTTAAAAATTTTCCAACATTGTCCGATATCTAACACCAGTGATGGAAACGACGACAACGTGTTCATTTTCAAAAAAATATGGTCCAATTATTCTTTCCGACGAAACACCGCACCAAACGGTACACTTATGTGGGTGTAATTCTCGCTGTTGAACTACTCTTGGATTTTACGTAGCCCATATCCTGCAGTTTTGCCTATTAACAAACCCATTTAATTGGAAATGGGCTTCGTCGCTCATAATTAAATTATGAATAAAATCATGATTTTCTTCTGCTTTTTGACGAAAATAAATTGCATAATCAAGTCGTTGCTGGTAATCTGTCGGTTTCAATTGTTGGACAAGCTGAATTTTGTATGGAAACATTCTTATTGTATGCAAAATTCTCTGCAGCGACCCTCTTGAGAGGCCAAGTTGTGTCGAACGTCTCCTGGTTGATGTTTCTCCATCTTCCCGAATACTCTCCTGTACCCGTTCAATATTGTCATCCGTGTGCACCGTTCGTAGTCTGCCGGCACCAGGAAGGTTCCTTACTGCCTCTTGTTCCCGAAAATTTGCAACCAGACGGTTTATTGTTGACTCTGAGGGTCCAACCCGCACATTAAAATAACGACGATATGCACGCTGAGTCAAAACAATGGATCGTTGATTTGAGAAATAAAGTTCAACGATTTTGGTACGTTGTTAAATTGTGTACTGTTCCATTTTAAATTCCCCAAGTCTTCTTTACAAAATACTGAAAAAAATTATAATAAAAAAGTTATAAGGAATTAAAACCCCTTGGGTCATTTTGGGCCACCCTGTATAATTGTTTCAGAAACAATTTCACTTTTATCGATAATCACCGTAGCAACTACGCAGAGATTCTTAAATAAATAAACACACTCTCGTTGAGGAAATTTATGGAAGAAAGCCCGTTCCAGTTTGTTTTATATTCAAACTTTCCCTGCAATTTTAACAGTCATAGTCATAAGTATGATTGGTGACGGGAAATTTCTTTTCGTTTAAACTTTCTAAAAGCTCTAATATAATTTGCAAAATTCTTCGAAACATATATTATTCCTCATATATTTTGACGGAAATATAAATTTTAATTAATATAAAATGTTTTTTCATTTAATAAATATTTATTTTCGCTTGCGTCTTAAAAGAATAGTTAGAAACTTAGGATATTATTTTATTTATACATTTTTTTGAAACTCTATTGGTTTTTGTAAATTCTCAATCATAATTTAAATTAAATATAAAGTAGGATGATTTAACGCAAGAGTGACGTTTACGTATTTTAGAATGAAAAATATATTTTTGCTACTCCTATTTAGTAATGCACTAATTAACATAGCAATTTATGAGAGATAATATTATTCATTATTCTCAATATTGAATAATACTCATTACGCAACACTCTAAATCAACACTTTAGAACCAATCACAGATATGAATTTCTCATTATCCAACACTTCGATCATATTACCGCGCGCTCTAAGAATGTTGCGGAACCGTGACGCACACCTGTCAAATTTATTAAAAATTGTTGTATACAATTATTAATTTGCTATAATTTGTATAATTATAAGTAGAGTGGACCAATTCGGAGCGAAAGCAGAGGCGTGACTAACGAATTGGTTCCCGCATGCGAAACATTATTAATATCTAGAGATATACTATCACGAACGGTGCTGTTATTATGTTAGATGCAAAAAAAATGTAAGACGGTTTTTCTAGATTATGAAACGTTCTCGATGATACGTATAAAAAATAAAATCTAAAATGTATGTAATTAGATGATTAAAAAAAAACTTACCGTCTTATGCGTTTTCCGTGACTTGAAAATCTGGAGAAGCGCGATGAAATATTGTTAACATAAGGTGCGTCTCCAAAGTTATTTCTTGAAAACGCGTCCGCCGTGAGGAAAATATGTGCTTGTATAATGAAAACGATCGCTCCACATCTAGTGATGTGATGTTTGCATAATTAAAATAATCTTTGAAACAACTTAACACATCTGTAGACGAACCTTCACAAATTTGTTTAAGGCTGGCAAAATCTAAATCTTTATCTAAAACACTATCAAACTTACTTAAAATACACTCATTTCTTGCGTCTTCTATCGAACATAGCTGTGCGTGTGTATCTTTCACAACTAGCACTGATTCCTGTAACGATAGCGAAGAATTTTGTAGGTTTTCTAATGCTTGCACTATTCCGAAGTAATTGTTGTGAATAGTTTGTAAATCACTTTTAACCTGACTATTTTGAAATTTTTTCCGACTTTCTTCGATAGCGGCACTATCTTTCGGATTTAATAATAAAACCACTTTTTTTACATCCTCAAAATATTTATGATAGTAAAATGCCGCTCGTAGCCATGTTCCCCATCGTGTCAGAATCGGCTGTGGTGGCTCAGGGGTATGGGGACACAATTCGTGAAATTTCCGAATACGTTTTGGAGATTTCAGGAATACTGCCTTTGTACTCGATATTAACGCATCTACATTTGGGTAATATTTACGGATCCGTTCTGCTACAAGATGTAGGACATGGATTTTACATGTAATATGTAAAAAGTTACCACACTGTTCCTTAAGAGACCGACCTACAGAAAGCATGGTTGCGGCACCATCAGTCACAAACATTAGAATTTGATTTCTGGAAATTTCAAATTTTTCCAATGTACTTAACATCACTTTTGAAATTACCCGCGCAGTACATTCTTCTATTTGTCTGCTAGCTAATAAAATTGAGGATGGCGATTGATTTGGTTCCATTTTACGCACCATAACATTAAGTACAGATCTTTTTTTGCTATCAGTTGTTTCATCCACACTCAACCACACTTTTTTATTTTTCAGATCAGCCTTAATTTTATTTTCTTAATGTACACGAACAGATTTTAAATAACGTCGTAAGTGGGTGTAGCTCGGTAATTCTACATTGCCATATTTTTCAAGAAATGAAATAAACGAATCATTGCGTAACAAAGTAAACGGCAAATTACACACAACCATCATTGTACATAAATCAAATAAGAACACTTCTTATTTTGTATCGGCACCAGTGTCTCTATCTTTATGTCTTGCGCTATGCACGTGGCGTTGCAAATTTGATTTTGTTAAATGGTTTATATATATATATATATATATATATTGCACACTAAACATTTTACATTTACCCCATTGTAAGATAAACTAGGATGGTTCTCAATAAACCTATTGACTAACTTTGATGATAGCGGTTTTTTTACTGTACGCTCCTTCAACATTATTAAATACACAGAATACACTTTCCTGCTGCTATTATACGTGTACACACGATGACCGTGAACAACATACTAAGTAATCGTATGTGCGATGGAGCACGCGGGAACCAATTCGTTAGTCGCGTACTTTGACCAGATATAAGATATGTCCTTCAAACCAGGAGGACTTAACAGTGCCCATTTAGGCATATCTTGTATTTGATATACATTAAATCAAGCGATATACGATGTAATATCACAATGTATTTATTATGATCTATTTTAATGCAATAACAGGCCAATCATCATATTTCTTCGAAATTTCCAATTTCCCCAATACATAACAAAATAATTTTAAACATACTTGAATGGGTAAAACCTCACCATTTTTTGTGTAAATCAGAAACATTTTTAATAATATGAAAAAAATATTATTAAAAATGAAGTGTGGAGAACACCATATACAGATGATTCTATAGCAAGATGAAACACGTGTCTGCATATCTGGAAAATACTTTCACACAAATATAAACTTTTATTGTGTTCTCAACGTCTTCTTCTATGAGCTCGTTCATGACGTGCGCCACTTTATATTTCACAGCTTCAACGGTCTGAAAAGTTGTTCCTTTTAATGCAGTTTTTTGTAGACATTTTCAAAACCGACGGTCAAATCGGTTTTGAAAATGTCTACAACATGTCAAATGCATCCTATGACGTTGCGCTGTTGCAACCATGCACACAAACTATGGAGTTTTAGTAGATCATATCAAAGCCGTCAGCGTTTGCCCATGGCGTTCTTCGCAAGAATTCTCGTTATTTATTCGCCACGCCTCGTACATTCATGTAAATAATATCGTTGCTAAACACATTTATTTAATTAAAAAGTATATAAAAATAAAGGGACCCCTGTTATTAATTTACTTTCGATATAATTAATCTATCCAGCATTATTAATTTAAATTTCTTATATTATTCATATACACATGTATGTACTTACGCTGTGGCTTGTATACCACTTGAAGAAATGACATGAATGTGATGTTTTAAAGGAAAAATTGGAATATTTGTTTGTCTAACATCTCGTCGATAAATTCAAGATTACCTGGAGCATAAAATACATTCCCGTGAGTGAAATCGGTTTGATTGAATTTGTGACGCGAAAGAATGTTCTTGCCTTTTCAAGAGATGTATAATATATAATTCTAGAAGCGTTGGTGTTTCTGTAAATTTCTAGATTCAACCTGGGATTTTAATTTGTAAGTATGGTTTTCTTATATTTAACTGAAAAGTTTAAAATAATCTGGATCAAATATAATAATTCATAATATTACGAATTTTGTAAATGCCAAAAGAATGTTTACAAGCAAATATACCGGGTGCCTGACGAAGTCGTTCGAGGTTTCTGTATCCTGTATTCTGTATTCCTTGATAAAAAATAAGAAAAAAACTTCTTATAAACATGGGTCGAATTCTCAACTGTTATAGAGATATGCGCGGTCAAAATTGCGCAATATTAGAATCGAGTAGTGCCTTGTGACAAAGCTCAGATTGTCATAAATTTTGCCTGTAAATTTGCCTGAAATTTCTGCCTGTCTTAACATTTCTAAAGACGCCATTTCAGCTTACGAATCAAGAATATGCTGATATGGTATTTTGTATGGCTTAATAATATAAAATATTATTCAAAATCTGGTGAAAAACACAATACAAGTTCATTATAGTTGAGGCAAGACAAATATCGATACACGTATTATATGACGTGATATTACGAATTTTGTAAATGCCAAAAGAATGTTTACAAGCAAATATACCGGGTGCCTGACGAAGTCGTTCGAGGTTTCTGTATCCTGTATTCCTTGATCAAAAATAAGAAAAAAACTTCTTATAAACATGGGTCGAATTCTCAACTGTTATAGAGATATGCGCGGTCAAAATTGCGCTATATTAGAATCGAGTAGTGCCTTGTGACAAAGCTCAGATTGTCATAAATTTTGCCTGTAAATTTGCCTGAAATTTCTGCATGTCTTAACATTTCTAAAGACGCCATTTCAGCTTACGAATCAAGAATATGCTGATATGGTCTTTTGTATGTCGCAGTCCCTCTTAAATTTGCCTAGCAGGTTTTCATCGATTCGGGTCATCTAAGTTTCTTTAAAAATAAAAATTACCTATTCATAATTCGTTTAGATTATTGCAGTTGTTACTTTTAACTAATGATTTCTCTTTATTATATTTAAAAACTGCAATTTAAGTACAAAATCTAACACTATTGCAATTATAATTTTGTAAAGAGAAATTTAAAAAAAGATATATGTATAACTTATGCAGGTACGTGTATATTCACGCTTTTAGGTGTGGAAAATTCAGTTTTAAATATATTAATGATTTTCAATTTGGACAAAATGAAATACTGCTTGTTATTGACGTGCGGAAATGTTTAATGCTTCGCATGTTCCAGATGTGTAGGCCATTTTTAACTGTAGCTTGTAGGCAGAATTCATGCACACACGCACAGCACCTTTACCAATGCTTGGGCTTGTTCGACACATAAATTTATTTGCTTTGTAGTGAAATGAACAGTCTAAAGTGCTTTGTCAACATCAACTGCACAGTCGAAGTGATTGGCTTTAACCACGGGAGTATGCACTCGTACAATTGACCAGCCAACAATTACATTATATTAATTTGCGACTGTAGCTTATTGCAAGTACATAGAGGTAATTGTTCAAATGGTTATGCTATTTCCGACAATATGATATACAGTGTGATTTCAATTGACTGGGGCAGTTCAAATTTGCCGCCATAATTGCCGCAAAATTGTTGAAATAATGGCCACACTGCAGATATATTTCCGTTATTTTGTGTTCGGCAGCAGCTCATATTCAATGGCAATTGTTTTATTAGATATGAAAAAATATTTCATGTTCGTAATTGTAATACTAAAACTAACTTCACTTAAAAAAATAATTAATGTGCTGTAACAATAATGATAATAATAAGATCATAACACGAAATAAAATTTTAATTTCCGTTAATTAAAGCAGTTACGTAATTCAATCGTATATTTATAATAAATTCGACTGAATTATTCATCTGCTCCAGATGAAGACGAATGAGATTTCATTGAAATGTCGGGATGGAGGTTCTTCTCAGAACCAAATCCACACGCGGAACTATACCGGAGAAACTACTTCGACAGATATATATATATATATATATATATATATATATATATATATATATATATATATATATATATTAAATTTAGTTAGTTGGCGATTTAAGGTGTGCTTTACTTTAATATGTATATATTTACAATAATTCAAATCTTACATGTTTCGGCAATAACTGCCTTTTTCAAAGAATTTTAAATTATAAATGACAGTATATTAATGTCATATTATATATATGTGTGTGTGTGAAATTGACAAGGATAAAATTACATTATTCAGTAAACACGTTCAAGTTTAATAATAATAATTCATGCCTCAGCATTCCCCAACAGCTTGACGCCAATTACAGGAGGTATTGGCAAGCCATTACTTATTATGTCTGCGCCCGTGGGCGGCTTAAGATGTCCAGCTGTCGGCATTCGCCTAGAACGCAAATATTTAAATAACATAAGATAGATATTTATATAACAATTGTATGACGAGTGTTCATTTGAAAAGTCAATCTACTAGCATGTGATTTACTGACAACATTTTGAAGTATGTCGTAAATTAAAATTTACTACTTAACCTACGAAGTCGTATATTTTGACAGTTTCATACATACAAATAAATAACAAATGTGATTGACATTATCAAATTTCATTTGGATTTGCGTGTACGGAACAACAAACACATACTATATATGCGTCTTATTCTATCAACATTTCAAAGTAACCTAGATTGACTTTTCGAATGAACACACGTTATATTCATGGTGGTAAATTGCAGATCGTTACTTTACATTTTTAAGTTATAGTATATACTGCTTAGATTTTTAGAATTTTGTTCTTCTTTAATATTAACCGACGACTAACTAAATCTACTATAATATACAGGAAATATACAAGAAATAATTATATATATACATATATATATATATATATATATATATATATATATATATATATATATATATTGTAGTAGGGCAAGCTTACGCATAAGAATGCCCTAGTTTTGTAAAATACAGATCATCTTAGTATGTAAATATTAGAAATTAAGATAATTTTGGAACTGAATTCTTCATCTGTCATATCAATAAAGTTAATTTCGCGTTCTTAATTGTTCAAAATTAATTCTCATATTTATTTATTTATATCTTTTCATTTGCTTTAGTCATTTTATTTCTATATTATGTACAACCGAAAACATTTTAACTTAATTGATCAATAATAAATGACACATAATCTTTAGAGAAAACTGTACTTTTTCAAACTAAATACAGCAGGAAATATCCAAATCAAAAATTAGCATAATATAAAATTACTAACATTCACATGACAATTATATATATACCAAAATAAAATATATAATTTTTGTAAGATATCTATATGGTCAGTGTAATTAAATTATCATTTTCACTAAAATTATTAGCGAGATTATATTAAAACATACAAATTAGACGAATAAGAAGTTAGCATTCTAAACAAACGATAGTTAGCGTCATGTTGGAAAAATTCCCAAAAAGACGCCGACATATTATTAAGTGCCGCTCTGGAAATAAGAAGAAAAACCATTAAATAAATTAGAAAAACTATACTACGAACATACAAAAATATCACCTGTTTATCCAGCACCTTTTTGACGTAGTTTGCGTATCCATACATCATCCAGTTCCTTATTAACCGAAACTTGCATTTCACCGGGGACAACATCCAACCAAACCGAAGCTAAGCGGTGACGCCATTAGATTACCCGCTACAAAAACCTGTATCTTGAACGTTGGAATTACAAGAATACTCCTGACTGCCCGAATCCCGTCTATTTCCAATTTAAGTATGATTTATATCTCCTAAAAATTTTGAAATGTTGAATAAGTTAAATTCATAAAGAAAAACTACTATTATAGATATTAAGAAATATATGCCTTATAGGTACATTTAGAATAAGAATTCGTTTATAAAAAGTCGAAGAATACAGTTCCTCTCTTTATAATTCTTATTAAAAAATAATAGTTTAAGTAGATAAATACAATTTAATTCATTATCGTAATTAATCGTAACTTAACCTAAGAATTTATGGTATTCATATTATCACATGACTTGTTTCAAATAAATATTATTCCTATTCTTATATTAATCACTTACCTGCTACTCAATACATCAATAAAACCATTTACATTATTCTTTGATTCTCTCGTTTCATTTTGCAGATATTGCATTTTAAATATACCATCATTTATTATCTTGTTCACCATTATTAACACGTATTTCTGTCGAGTACCGAACCTACATCGTAAGTGTATTTATAAAGCACAAAACTAAGAGTCTCATTGTTCTATAAGCCGGACATTTAACATAAATTATAGCCCACAAGAAATTAAGCAATAAAATGGTATACAAATAAAAAGCTGTTGAGGTTAAGTATACTTCGTTTTATGTACGATTATTTATTATT
Organism: Melolontha melolontha; assembly: GCA_935421215.2. Lineage (NCBI taxonomy): Eukaryota > Metazoa > Arthropoda > Insecta > Coleoptera > Scarabaeidae > Melolontha > Melolontha melolontha. Next base: position 16,165,078 of record OW285238.1, read on the forward strand.
TGAATTATACGCATGTAGGAGATACAATCTTTTAAACAACTCCATCTGTATGCAATATTTGAAATTATATCAATAGATATTTTTATTTATTTTTAAAAATTACCTTACCACCTTCACTATATTTTATTATTGGATATTGTATTTATTATACGACCATTAGGTGTATATCATTTGTCAGCCGAACTTAGGGGCAATTATAAGTACATTATTAGGCACAATTCACTATATTTTATTATTTAGCTTGGTTTTACATTACAGCATCACTGTATTTTGTCGTTTGGTTCTATTTTAATTGTACATACCCTGTCAGCTGTATATCATTTGACGAACCAACGTGGGACCTTTTGGCGTATATCAATATATATATATATATATATATATATATATATATATATATATCAATTGATAAATTCTTGGAGTTTTTCGACTTTTATATGAAATATTTACAAATATTATCAAATTAGTATGTAATTGCAGAGTAAATGTGAATGTAAACATTGCTGTCTACAAATTACAACGCAAATCATACGAAATTTTTAATTGAAAAATATTGTCTACGTTGGGACTTCAACCCAAGTCTACGGTTTGCCGGACCGTTGCTTTACCACTTAAGCCACGCTAGACCTTGGTTCAAGCTAATTAGAAGTGCATTATAAAGTAACAATGTTAATGATTCGGATGTCAGTTATTAAAAGTAGATGTCAGGTTTGAAAGCAGAAGTCAGTTTTGAAAGCAGCTGTCAGTTTTGAAAGCAGATGTCTGTTATTGAAAGCAACTGTCAGTTATTAAAAGCAGATATCGGTTTTGAAAGCAGATGTTAGAATCATACCAAAAAAAATACCAAAGATAAAATTTAAAAATAAAAAAATTAGAAAAAGACAAAAGCTTACATAAAATTTAAGCTGATGAAATAATTTTTAGAAACCGTGACATTTAAGTTTTGATAGGAGGTGGCGAAGAAAATATGTAGAAATTATTTATTGGTTTATTTAAAACAACTAATAGCAAATATAGGGTTTAATATTAAGATTATCTTTATATTAACCAGACACTAAACTTACAACGTTTTAATAAAATATTTTTTTGTTTGTTCATAAATTGAATTAAACAAAAATATTTTATATATTTCTTTTTATTAAAAAAAAAGATAATAATACACAGGGTGTCCTTGAACTAAAAAGTCAGTATATGAAAAATGGAAAGATGTAATTATACAGAATTAGAATCCAAAATATTGTCAGACAATTACGACGCGCACCCCAAAATTAAAAACCCCTTGAAAATTGTTGAAATCATACTCCGCCTATGAATTCAAAATATTCAAAATGTAAATATGTACCTCTGTTGAAATTACACATACACTGTATGTTTGCATTGGCAACAGCTGACGATGTTATAAAAACTATAACATCCTGTATGCTAAGGTCAATACCTCGTAGAAAATCAGCTTTTTATATATTTAAGTAAATTATTAAAAATTAAGATGTGTGCTACATTAATTTACAAACCCATTTTAAAAATTACACTAAAAATATTTTGATGACTTTCAGAACCAACATCATTTTGTAGACTAAATTTAAAGCTAACGGACATTATTGTTGGTCAACTTTAAGAACTTTTTATAATATAGCCCCTCGCACAGTGGCGTAACAATTTTTTTTAAATATCTTTGTCGTTTTTTTCTCGCTTGTAAGTGCGAGTTTTGGAAAAATATTTTGAATGTATATTCTATATAATTATATCTTTCCATTTTTCATACGTTGTCTTTGTATTTCAAGGACACCTGGTATAACAATAAAGATTAAAAATCCAATTTCTGCGTAATGGACCTACATCTCCGAGATATTTTAAAATTGTACAATTTTATTTAAATTACGTTTAACATCATTTCATATTATTTATAGCACCAAAGGGAATATTTTCCTTGTAAATATATTAATAATTTTGTGCACGGGCCCATCATAAATTCACATTTATACATAAATTTCTGTGACATAAACGTCCATGGACGTCTTTATAGCTCTTGGGATATAATTAAATGGCAAACAACAATGTCATACAGTAACATATCTTTTTGATAAGAGGTATTGTCTTAAATTGCCTCTAATAAGTTTTGTTCAACGTGGTATATTATTGAAAAGTTTCAATTCTGCAATTATGCGGTAAAAAATAAACAAAATTGAAGAATCTGCGAAGAAAGCAAATAACTATAGCTTATTGCCAGAAAAAACTATAGTTCAAAGGTATTTTTAATAATATAAAATATTATTATGTTGATATTCGGGATAGCTGGAGCATGTAGAAGACAAGAACTTGTTCAGTTATAAATTAACGACATTCAGGATCTACCGTCATCATTGTTGATCACATTACGAGATACTAAAACCAAAAGGAATCGAATGTTTAGTGTAGTCGACAATAAATCGCCAAGTTTTTTGGAAATTTATAAAAAATACGTGCAGTGAATGTGAGGACTCGCCGTTTCTACTGTAATGACTAAACCAGATCATGTATTCAAAACATCCATTTCATCAATACGACCTCGTTGAGTTATGATCTTACACCACATTGTTTTCATCTTGTAACAAGGTCACTAGGCTAAGGGAACACACTCTAATATATAACGAGACACTCAGAGGTCTCTAGAGTCAGAGAGTGACAGTTAGAGTCAGAGTCACTACAAGTCTAGTGCCTCATATTTATAATGTAGTATTTACTGTTGTTATCGTTATTGAATTATATGTTACTATTTAATCGTTGTCCTGCATATTATTTATCACACCGATAAACCTGCTGTATAAATGGAACTGCCTCGGCAACAATGTCACCTCCGGGACCAGGTGACATTACATGGCGTTCCTGCCCACGTCTGTTATTACATGGCGATTCTACCTTTAGTTAGATGATGCGATATGACATGGTGATCCTGCCATCCCATCATCTGACATTACACTACCTAGTTTATAGGAATGGAAAATGTACGAAGCAAGATGGAAGCAAGATGATTATAAAAGTATACTGGTCACACATTTCGTCGATCATCAGCGACGATATTGACAAACACTGGCGAAGGATTAATTGGTATAAAATAATTGCGAGGTTGGAATGCAGAGCAGTATATAGAAGATTTTGTTTCAAACAAAATTAGACTAGCTGAGAGAATACTAACCAGAAAATAAAATTTACTAGCTACTGATAGTGAAAGTGAATCAACAGCTACGAAGACCACCAATTGAATAGCAACAATTATATTACTATTTAACAACAGTAATTTGGTGTTTAATTACAAGCAAGTGGTTACACTTCCGAATATTAATATGGCAAATTATTTTAATTATATTTTGAATATAAATTTTCCAAAGTACATGTTCAATAAAGAGTACAATTTTTTACTTCTAATTTATAAAAAGAAATATTTTATTTTACAAATAAACTTTTTATTGCTCCGGGTCATAAAAGCCTCTTTGAGCTTATTTTTATTCAACAACGTGAGGAATTTTCATTTTCAATTATAATACAAATCATAATTTTTTTAAGAAATACCCTAGATACAGTGTATAACATTCTATTCGATAACTCAGAGATATTGTACGCGAATTTTATTCTTCGAAGATTTCGTAGATTTCAACCTCTTACCTTTTGATCCCGGTCCTCTGGGATGTCGGATGGATGCTCCGGGTTCCCTCCACCGTGACATGCGTTCTCTGCTCGAAAGAGGACGTGACATGTCGCTTTCCAAGTGGAACTTTAAACGAACTTATCCAATTTAAAGTACATTGAAACTTATTCTAGTAGAAAGCGCCGCGGACAATGCAAATTTTAGACATAGGTGAAAGTAAATATGCTGATCATGCTAATAGTTGAATTACTATGAACGGGCGTAAATTTAATGAGTATAATGTTAATACATAAAAACACTATTACTTTGTTTTTTATCACTTTATTATAACAGATAACGTTAGTGAAGCTTCGACATTAAAAACGCTTCATTCTCGAACGAAATTAACAATACGTATAACAAACACAGGAACAATTATACAAGTATACGAGTTGTGGCTATAAACTAACGAGATCGATGGTGAAAGACTTTTTATTTTAAATTTATACATATTTAATTATTATCCGCTTCAGTATACACCTCTCTTCTATTCCTACACCGCTAATGCCTTAAGGATCTCAAGCGAATAGGTACACAATATTTTACATCAAGATTTAAATCTGAAAAAGCTAACCGCAAGATGAATGGCCGTGTTTGCTTACTGTGAAGCCACTGCGAACGCGTGTTACAATTTGAAATAACTATATGGCTAACCAGGGAAGATCCCGAACCTGGAAATTCAAAAAATTATAAAACTTTGGGAGCATATACATCATATACAGTATGATTGAAGTTTCCTTTTGTTAACTTAAATAACATAACACAAAATTAAAAACAATAACATTTTTTAATTTAAAAATAAAAAATAAAAATATAAATTAATAATAGTAACAAAAACGATATTTTTAGGATAGTTAATACGTACTTTACATGTCTACAACAGGTGTTCGAAGTTTCCCCCACCGACTCGCACACACAACTCCAAACGTCGAATGAGTGCTTCGTTGACACGCTGAAGGACATTTTGCTCCCGTATTAAAGTACTTGCTTCATTCAGACGATTTTGCAATTCATCGATGGTATCTATTTCATTCACATACACCAGTTGTTTTAAATAGCCCCAGAAGAAAAAGTCCAGCGGATTTAAGTCAGGAGAACGCGGTGGCCATGCGACAGTACCCCCGCGTCCAATCCAATGATCTTGATACACAGTATTTAAATGTCTACGAACAGTGTGTGTAAATGTGCCGGAGCACCATCATGTTGAAACCACATCCGATATCTAATATTAAGGGGGACATCTTCTAACAGCGGTTGTAAATTATGTTGTAAGAATTCTAAATAAGTTTGGCCATTAACACGAGCAGGGAGAATAAACGGGCCGACGATAAAGTTATCTATTATTCCTGCCCATAAATTTAGCGAAAATCGCTGTTGATTATGCACACGAAGGACCGCACAAGGATTGTCTATTGCCCACTGATGCAGATTATAAGTCCCTTCACGTGTAAAAGTAGCTTCGTCTGTAAAGAGAATATTAAATAAAAAATTTTCGTCCTCGCGATTTCTTTGAAGCAACCATTCACAAAATTGTACCCGATCCGGATAATCACGAGGATTTAATGTTTGCACTCGTCGGTAGTGAAAAGGATAAAGTTGAGCTTCTCTTAAGGTTCGCCAAACAACAAACTGTGATACGTTAAACCGATTAGCAAGGTGTCGTTTGCTTAACGTTGGATAATTTTCTATTGCCTCCAAAATTTCTTCTTCAGCAGCTAAAACGTTTTCAGCACGTCCTGGACCAGTATATCGGCGTCGAGGTTGTAATTCTCCGGTATCGCGAGCCCGTTGAACAACTGCTATAAACGTAGGTGCCGACGGTAAATGTCGATTCGGAAATAATTCAGAATATCTACGACGCGCTGCATGACTATTCTGTTGACATTCACCGTAAATCAAAATAATATCAACTAACTCACTATTGGTCAAGTGGTATGCCATTTTATGATCATACAAAAATTTTTTCAACTAGCAATGAAGTAAAACTAACGTCTTATTACTACGAAAAATACCGTTGAACTAATATTTTATCTGCGAAACATTGCACGCATTGCTTTGGTTGACGTCACTAAGTATTCAAATAAACCGAGCATTTCATTCTAATACATGTTCCAAGTAAACTGCAGTCTCACATATTAAACTTGACCCTGTCACAGTTTAATATCGTTACGGCCACTCATCAGTTACTGACTTATTATGTACAAAATTTGTACAGTGAAACTTGAAAACATTGAGCTGCTATAAATTATTTTTTTTTGGCGTTACTAGACAACTTTTATTAGAAAAAATTTTTACTATTTTATTTGTTGAATTTTTTGGAATATATCCCAAAAAAAAACAAAAGGAAACTTCAGTCATACTGTATAGGCATGTACTGGTAGATCTCATGGTGGTGGTGTACTTATCGCTTTTCGTAATTAAACTAAATATAAAGTAATTGATGTGTCTTCCATTAGATCAGAGGTTCCTTTAATCGATTTAATAATATGTAACTGTGAAGATATTGAGTCTTCATATACGTAGGTGTAGGTTTCCGCGGTCATTCTCTAGATGTAGATCTCGGTTTCCGGGTTGGAACCGCGTCGAACCGCGTCAACCCAAATCCCGAGATCTACGTTGAGTCTTCATATTTCCTTGTATGTTTATATCGCACCGAATATAAACTACGCAGACTATTCCTCGACATGTTGCAAATCATTATTACTGTAGGGGATTTCAATATTCAGAATTTTGGAAAACCTGGTGTTGCGTCTGATGCGAATCTAGAGCTTCTGCTTTCATTTATGGCATCTTTAAACCTAACGCAGTTCAACGATATTACCAATGCAAATGATCGACTGTTGGACGTGTACTATCAAACATGGACTGTGAATGCGATGTTGGACATGATTCTAACTCCCTTGTTGTTGAAGACAGCATTATGGTTTGATGTTATGTATAGGGTAACATCTCGTACACGTCCAGTTCTGTCAAACAACAATATTAGATATAAGTTTAAAAAGGTTAATTTTATAAAATTGTATTCTGATCTACTCCAAACTGACTGGTCTTTCTTAGATAATTATATTAATGTTGACGAGTGTCTCGTCTTTTTTGACAAACTTTATTCTGTTTAAAACCTTTCTATCCTGTGCAAAGATCTTCCTCAAATAAAACTTACCCTCTGTAGTTTACTGAGAACATAAAGAAATATCTTCTGTTCAAGCGTCACTATCATAGGAAGTGGAAATCTACTGGTAATGATTATTAGAAATCAGAGTTTCAGAGGCTACGACTTTTTTCGCTGCGCAAAAACACTCTGATAGAGTGATATGGATTTTTGAAAATTACAATTACAAAATTACAATTTCCATTTTGCCTCTACGCATAACTCGTTAACCGTAAGAGGTAGAGAAAAGTTTTAACACAAAGAATGTTTGTTTGAATGAGTTTTATTAAGCAGACAGGAAAAAAGTTAAATATATCCACACAATTCGTGAAATTTCCGAATACGTTTTGGAGATTTCAGGAATACTGCCTTTGTACTCGATATTAAAGCATCTACCTCTGGATAACATCCAGTTGCGGCACCATCGGTCATAAACATTAATACTTGGTCTTTCGAAAGTTTAAATTTTTCCAAAGCATCTAATAGCACCTCTGAAATTTTTTCGGCATTACATTGTTCTTGTCGTCTGGATGCTAATAAAATTGAAGACGTTGGTTGATGTGGTTCCATATTACGCGCCATCACATTACTACATATTGTTTTTTGCTGTCAGTTGTTTCGTCCACACATAACCACAGTTTTTTATTTTTCAGTTCGGCTTTGATTTTATTTTCAACCTGTTTACGCACCGATGGTAAATTCCTTCGTAACGTTGTCGTGCTCGGTACATGAAATAAATGAATCATTACTTAACAAGGTAAACGGCAGTGTACACACAATCATAGTTACGTTCATGTATAAACTGTTGTCGATTAATTTTGTTATTATTGTGCTTCGAACTGTTTACGTGTTCTTTACAATGTGTTTTTGACCAACACGTTAGATATGTATTGCACACTAAACATTTAATTTTTGAGCCATCATATATTAAGTCCGGGAAATTCATAATAAACTTATTCACTTCGTCTGACAACGGTCTTTTTCTCGATTTATGTGTCGACGACATTTTATTACGTATTCTTACACTTACATGCAGTCTAAGCAAGTACCAAACACATACTGAATGCTTTTTATTAGTTCTGATGCAATACAATCATCCTCACATCGGCGCACATGGCGCGCACGGAAATTGGTCTGCTCTAGTTATAAGTATATATATAAGATATATCGCTACCCCTACCTTTACATAACTAAAATGTGTGTATGTGTTTTATGTCATTATTGTGGAATTTACCTACATTATTACTTCTTAGAAATTGTATCTACAGGCAAACAATACCCAATGTTTCCGATAGTCTTACAGATCTTACTGACCAATAAATATAATAACATATAATTCTTAATTACGTATTAATAGGATATATCTTCTTAATGTATTGTAAAAAGGTTCTATGTGGCTGGAGGATCGCCACGTGATGTCCTATGCCTTTAGGGGCTGGCAAGGACCGCCATGTGATGTGAGCCCTTGGCCCTGGGGGCCACATCGGTGAGTCTTCACGCAGATATCGTCGTAGCGTTAAATAATGCACAAGTATGATAGGTTTAACATAAACCAACACTTATAACTATTTAACAAGATGCCTTGACTTAGATAAACGGTACACTGCATTGCTTAATTGGGTTATCACAGTATTTCTATCTGATCGGTTCATCAATATTAGATTTTTATGATACATGCATATTTGAATATTTTGAGCCTATGATGTATATTAATATAATTAACAATAGCAGATATTGAAGGGTCTATTGAAATTGTTCACTAATTACCCAAGGCAATAAAGAAATGGTCTAAATGTTTAAAGCAGGTAATAAACAGATTAGTAAATTCTTTGAATCTAAGGAAAATATTACAATTTTGAATATGTTAATAAAGTACGATATATAATGTATAATATATAATATATATATATTAAAATGCACGTTGAATATTTGTAAAGTTTGAAATGCTATTCATTGATTCTGTTATACTAAATTTATTTATTTCTAAAATATCAATATATACAATTTACGAAACAGGCACGTACATAATAAAAATGTAATATGAACACCTCTATCTTAGTCTTTATAGCCAACGCTTATGTGAATTTTGCACTTTGAAATGATCCCAAGTTACGTAAATTTCTCACGAGGCCAATTGTGAAACTAACGACTCTTGTTATGTTGTTCTGGTCATATAGACAGGAGAAAAGTCTTACATAACATAGATACTAGTTAAGTTATGAAACTAAAACAAATAAATTACTAGCCTTAAATACTGTCAGTACTTTAATAACGCATAAAAGGCAAGCACCTCATTGCACAAAACTAAAATACATATATTCAAAAAAGTACGGAAAATAACCTTGCAAATGGTTTATAATTTATTCAATGTGTTCGCAATCTGCGTCCTCACAAAGTTCCAAATGGCTATTGATTTATGCGCTGTTTCGAGCGACATTATCGTTACAGCTTCAAAAATACTTCATTTTATAGAGTCCAAATTTGGATGATGTTTCTTATTAGTCATACATTCGAGAATATTCTACAATCGATAGTTAAGAGCGTTCAGGTTAGTGCTACCAGAGAGAAGCCCTAATAAACTTAGGAATGTTGTTTTTCAGCAATGTTTAGTTCGTTTTCTCTTTGTAAGTGTGTACCCAACAAGAAGTCTCTGAGACTATAATAAATAAACTAGGAAATGCATTTCTACAGATTAATTATATTACTCGTTTGACGAAACACGTCCTCATTAATTGTTGCACTTTCGCACTCTTGTAACTAGGTTAATATAACAATAAGTTAAGTAGGTTGTGATATGATATATAAACTGACAGAAGAGAACGAATCAATCTAATCCAATACTAAATCTTGTGCATGTGAACACCGTAACATGTAATGTTGGTGTTAAGTAATTATTAAGTGTTGTTTTTATATTGTTTCCCAGTGTATTATTTATTACACCAATAAAACCGGACTCTAATGAGCCCTTGTCGGAGATGACGCTGTAACGAGGACCAGAGGACATCAAATGGCGATCATGCCAGCCACTTCTGACATCACATGACAACTTGATGGTAGCATCGAGACAAAAACAATTGGATCGACAAAAATGAATACAGACATCGCAAGAGGATTTTTTACAGTTATCAATACAGTTGCTTGGTACAGCTTCGAACTCATATCATCACCCCAACTTTGCAAAAATAATCGATGAAACGCATTTGTATGTGACAGACCACCAAACCATTACCGTAGTCGTCGGATGATCATCCTGAACCGATGTAACGATCATCCAGGCTTTTAGCAAATTTTGAGCATACACATTATTTTCTTGCTTAAATTCTTCGCCAATAATATTTTGCGATAATGACTTAACAACGTCTTCGCTCTTTCGATTTTCATGACTTTCAAGGCTGGTGTTAAAGGGTGTAGGTTACGATTGATAGTGATTTATACACTAACATCTAATTAAATTTAAAAGTTACATAATGCTTCTCATACGAAATGAATAATAAATCAATACAAATATGGAAGAAACAACAGAATTGCAAAGAGTTAGTGGTAGTGTAGTGAGCTGGAGAAAGAAGTGGAGAATCAAGCTGAATGAAAGTAAATCGTGGTGTGTTAACTTTACTAACAGGCAAAATCACAAATCACATAACAATAAGTTAAAAACAAATACATTGCTTGTGAGTGCAAAGTATTTGGGAAAGACACTTTACGTAAAAACTTACATAAATCAAACTAAACTTGAAATCCACAAAAATATATTGGGGACTGAGGTGTAATTAGTAGTTTGGATATGCAAACAGATTCCGGCTGTATGGTATTCCGCTCTAAGGAGGTACCAAACAGATACATATCAATAATATTCGAAGATTCCAAAATAAAGTGCTGCGGAGCATAGTACAGTAACTTTCTTTTGGTTTTCCTCGTTTGTCAAATGTATTTCACTATTTTTCAAAACTATTTCACATCTTAATTAAAGAGGGTACTGTGTATATAATATTTTTTCCTCTTTTGTCAAAAGTATTTCCCTAATTGTCAAAACTATATCACATTGTTATTATATGTATGTAAGAATAAATGCTGAAAGGAGGCAAAATAACAATATCTCGAACGAGATACCTGCTTTAATAATAATTATAGGAAGGAACGATGGTAGTTAGCCAGTCCAGATAGGATGACAATTTAATGTTTTACCGAATACTGTAAGAAAAATTTACAAAACTTAAAAAATAACGCACGAGATGAGAAAAAAAAAGAATTGTTGGGCATTGTGCAAATAAATTGACTCAAGATGAACAAGAAAGAATCTGCAATTTAATTGCAATTAATTTACAATTTAACACTGAAACAAATAAAAACCAAATTGTTAGAGGAAAATCCACAACTAGAGGTGGGCTGTGTTGTTAAATATTGTGATATAAGTGATTAGCGACAAAAAATTTGATTTAGATAAGTCAGTGTGTGGATCGATTATGTGCCACTTACTAGTTATGACATCTGTCATTAGTTGTAAAGGTATATTCGTAAAAAGCGATATAACATCAAACGAAATCAACACATAATTGTTGGGAAGTGTGAGACCTTGAATCTGATTAACAAATGAAAACGTGTCTTTGATATTGTATGTATTGTCTGTATCAAACGCGATCGTTAAAATTTTGCTAAGAAATTTTGAAAGGTTATATGTTATAGAATTAGAAATATTGCTATCTACAATTACAACGCTAATTATACGAAATTTTTATTGAAAAATTTCATCCTTAGATGGTATCGAACCCACGACCCACGACTAAAAGTCGTGGGTTCGAGCCCCACCTCAGGACGAAATTTTTCAATAAAAATTTTGTATAATTAGCGTTGTAATTGTAGATAGCCATATTTACATTTCACATTATTTTGCGAAATAACATTCTAATTTAAATATTTAATATAGCCGAAATTCCAAGATTTATCAAATGATATATATATTAATTGTACGGCTAAGAATAATGGTACTATTACCATTACATGAATTTAAATATATTATTTATTTTGAAATTTTAAAAAGTTATTTTATTTGCTATTGTCAAGTATGTTCATAGATAGGTATGACATATTTTTTTGAATAGTATTCATATTTTTGTATATGTCAGTCAAAACTGGACAGACACTTTAGAATTGTTTTATACATTAACAATAAAACATATTATGTTATCTCTGTAAAGGAAATTATGCCCAGTAACAATTGAGACATTTGACATTTATTTTTAAATTATATATATTACATTAGGATTTAACTAAAAAGTTAAATTATCAATGAAAATTCTGTATATTGAAAGGCATACTGATATTTTTTAATTTAGAAATTTATACTAGCATCGCTATGGTTTTGGTTGTTGATTTTGGAAACAGTGATTTTGTTATGGGTTATCTGAAAAAACAGATTGAATTGGTAATTGTGAGTTTTGAAAAGCCAACAAATAAAAAATATACAATATAATATATTCAAAATCCACTTACTTGTGCCCAGAAACACATAAAACCATGTCAAAATTATAATCTATTAATAATATTGGTTAAGAATTGCTGAAAAAAACAAGTCAATCAACGGGAGGAAACGTACAGACGCGTTTCGTTCTAGTTGGAACTTTTCAATGCACGGCATTCCTCGAAGACGGCCATTGCTTTTTCATTTCTATACTTTCTGTATATATAGTTAACATTTGGAACTTACTGCAAGTGAGAATTAATGAATATTAAATCTCATTCTTAACCTTAGTTACATCTATAGGTCGAATATTGAACTTTGCTAGCGGATTCAATATTATTTTAAATTACATAATCAAATTAATTCATAACATTACATTTCTTTTATTTATAACGTGATGGCATACTTTTAATACACTACCATATGCTTTTCATCAATATATATAGTATAGTATAATAATAGTATAGTTAGTAACTTCTTATTGTCTTCTTCTTTTTCTAATAAAATTGTGGCTCGAACTTTTTTTTGTTTTTTAATTTATAAATAAAAAAAGAGGAAAATCATTTGCAATAACGTGAAAGAGTTTTGGGAAATAGTGAAATACATTTCACAAAATAGGAGAATGAAAATAAAAACACTGTAAATGTTTAATGGTATATTCCTTAGCATTTTCCAAAAGCTTGACATTAATTACAGGGGGTATTGGTAGGTCATGAGTTCTTATCACGTCCGCATATGATGTTGGAGGGGAAAATTTTCAGTAAATGTAATCCATGTAGATGAAAAACGTCTTAAACGACGACAATTCATAATCAAATTGTTTCAAGAAGTTTCCAACACGAAATAATTATCTCGAATATGGAAGTTAGTATAATATTCAACAATCGACGATGTCAAGGAACTGTAAGAAGAGGAAGAGGGTGACTAAATATTAATTAAAGAGATGTAAATAGCAACGTATTCTTCACAAAGCTCCTTTTGTGGCATATATAGAGTAAACGAAACGAAATTTAATTTACCATCAAACCTCAAAAATGTTAATTACAAAATTCGACAATATTTCCTTTAAATGAAAGAGGAATTATCAGAGGTATTATCAATATACAATATTGAGAAACATTTAACCTTAAGCCATCCACATTATATAAATTATATAAATATGTTTTGAGTTTAATTCTACAGTGAAAATAAAATACTGAATAGAAGGAATATCTCTAGATTCTCTTGCAAAACAAATTTTATTATTTCAAAGAATTGAAATAAGTGATGTTATTGAATTTCGGAAACGGTCCACGTTTAATTGTATTACTGATGAGAAGCAGCATAATTTTTTAAAAAACATTTTTAAATTATTAAATTACAGACTGTATAATTGATGTAAGTTTATATTTATTTTACGTTCGCGTCAATTACGCTTAATAGATAAAAATGCTGTTGATAAACTCAAGTCTTGCCTTCTACAAAATTAAAAAAACATGTGAAATTATTAAAATTTTCTTCTCGTCTGGATTCTTTTCTTACAGCAGATTAGCGCTAAGCGCAATTTTTCGCATGTATAAAAATTTAAGCGCTTATAAGAACTGAGCCACAAATTTTGATTTCAGAGTTGACTATAAACGAGAAAGACAAATATGCAAGGAAGCGTTTTTAAATTCGCGAAATGGGGGGGGGGGGGGTGGTTAGTGGGAGAACTAGTTCATGTCGTAATGGGTTCAATGACACTGTTCCAAGAATTAACACATATTTTTGTGCAAGTCGGTAACTCATTTCTAATTAAAAATGAATGCACATGCCTTCTAATGGTACTTTTTGATAATTCATCCAATTTATTGTAAGCATCTTGGCAACTTTGTTTTCTTAAAGGAGAATGTGTAACTCCAATCATTTAAATTTCCTTAACAATGTCAAACATAGTATTCCTACTAATCCCTACTTCTCTTGATGTTTGACGAACAGCAGATATTTTGGATATATTAGCTTTGCTCTTAAAATACACATTATAAGCCAACTGCCTCTGTTCACATTTTACATATTTTCAATAACGATTTTTTGATGGACCTGATAAAGCTGCGTCACCCATAAAGCGTTTGCGATTATATAAATTAAGGAAATTAATGAAAGTGATAAAATATCTTTAGAAAATGAGTTTTTCACTTTATAATCTCTGTAAAGAACTGTTTTTAATGAATATTAATAATAAACAGCACGAAAAAACTACCAAAATACGCAATTGTCTAGCATTGACAGAAATACTGATTAGTACTGTCAGCAAAAAGAAAATTTGACAGAACAAAATAAACATGATTTTGCCTGCATGAAAGCGGCCTCTATTTTAGCTAATCATAAGTTCTCATTTCAAGCTCTATCTTTCCCAACGGTTTATTCTTATTTGGAATGCCATATATATATACAGGGTGAGTCGTGAGGAATCGACCAAACTGTAGGAGTGTATTCTACAGGTGAAAGTAATGCAAAAAAACTCAAATGTTGCTATCCGATTTTTATTTGTTTTCGAGTTATAGCGTAATTAAAAATAAACAAAATTTCATACATTGAAGTTTTTGTATTTTATTGGTATTATTGTTCTTTATAATATATTTTCAAAAATACCGCCATTCATTTCAAAACATTTTTTACATCGTCTACCAATGGCGCTGGTTGCGTTCCTGATTGCGTCAGGTTGATGTTTGATATTGTCAGCAGCATTCATAATCCGTTGAATTAGTGCTTCACGAGTGTGTCCACTTTTACTTGATACACTTCATTTTTTAACCAGCCCCATAAACAATAATCGAGTGGCGTGAGGTCTAGAGACCTAGGAGGCCAACCAATGTGACTACCACGTCCAATCCAACTCCCTGGAAACCTTTCAGCCAAATGTTGCCTGACTGCACGAGCGTAATGTGCAGGCGCTCCATCGTGCTGGTAGAAGATTTGGATTCTGATGTTCAGGGGAACATCCTCTAGCAGTCCGAGCAGTTCATTTTCTAAAAAATGTAAGTAGGTGTCTCCCGTGAGGCGATTCTCAAAAATGTAAGGACCAATTAAAAAACCATCGATCATACCACACCACACGTTTACCGAAAATTTATGTTGAAAGTTACTTTCGACTGTTGCGTGTGGATTTTCGTCTGATCATACATGCTGGTTATGACAATTATTAATACCGTCACGGGTGAATGCCGCTTCATCCGTAAACAGTATACGCGATACGAGGATTATCATTTATCCATCGACAAAATTCCATACGTCTACGATTATCAGCTCGTCGTAGGTGCTGTACCCTTTGTGCATGGTACGGACGTAAGCCATGCTCGTGGAGTGTTTTTATCACCCTTGTTTGTGGAATGCCCAATTGAATACTAATTCTCCGTGAGCTGGTAGTTGCGTCTTCTTCTACTACATCCAGAATATCTTCTACTTCTTGTAATTGTTGTCGACTGCCTCGTTCAGATATTATATTTACACTGGGAAGCTTTCCGGTCGCGCACAATGTGTTGAATACACTAATAAATACAGTTTTATTAGGATGTCTGTGATGTGGAAACCGTTGACGATATTCATTAGCAGCAGCTGTAGCATTCCCATTACAAAATCCATAAACAAACACCATATTAGCATATTCTAAATTAAAATAAGTGTGTGGCATTTTAGTTTGTTACACTGTAGTCGTACAAACGTCAAGTCAATGTCACAATACCCGAACACAATGTTATAATTTACTCCAAGGTATAGGGAACATTTTTTTATGATGGCAGCGCCCTCACTATATCAACGATGAACTAGAGGTAGTGACATTAGACGCATTAGGCATACAAACCACTCTACACTATCTCTCGACTGCTTTCAATGTCACTACTGCTAGTTCGGAAAACCACGTACAGGTAGCGCTTCAGCTAGGAAGACTTCCCTATAATGAATTGCTACCGGAGTTTCACTGTTTTTAAGAATACATACATAAACATGGTATACTAAATCTACATTTTTAATTACGCTATAACTCGAAAACAAATAAAAATCGGATAATAACATTTGAGTTTTTTTACATTACTTTCACCAGTAGAATACACTCCTTGAGTTTGGTCGATTCCTCACGACTCACCCTGTATAAAAGGTCGTAATTTTCATCCAAAAGAAAAATTTCGGTGTGGGGAATTCGTAAAACACTCAATAAAATGCTGTTTTAGTCAATTAAATATATTTGCTTTCAAATACTATTTACAGAATCAAACAAAAGAAAATGTCTTTACTTGAGTAGCATAGCAACAACGCATACCAAGTTTTAGCTAGTATTAAATAAAAGCGAATACTTTTTTCATGCCTATTCATACCTAGAGGCCATGCTTTCTAACCGTTAAACAAAAAAGAGATGCGACTGTAACGGAATTATTAAGGCGACAAAGGATTCGGAATAATATATTTAAAAAGGTTCTGCCCTTTTGGTTAACAAAACTAATTTCATTATCAGAGTAAATTATCCTAGTTTTTTGTTTTAATGGAAATTATGTACATACAAGCCGTCTTATAAAAATCGCACCGCGCTGTAGCTCTGTTAATTATAATTGGATTTGAGTGAAATAAAAACGAGAAAAAATGGCTTTAAAAATACTACAAGCTCCCTTGAATATTCATTTTCCGAAACAGTGACTTTAATATCAAACAATAGTTAACTTTTTTTTGTCAACATATGCTTTTTAAAATTAGTCTGTTAGATTTTTTCTATTGCCAAGATGATGGATTTTGAAAATAGTTATATCGAATTCTCAAATAATTCCTGCTAGTTTCATTTTCTTTTGACTTTCAACTTTTTTCGTACAAATTCTGGAGTGATCACTTCAATAACCCGCCCCGTGGCCGTAGATCGTCTTCAAGTAAAACCCTACCTTGCTTAAAGAGACTGTGCCACTTATAAATCATAGTTTTTCTCGTTCTAAAATCCCCGTAAATCGATGAAATCCCAATCAGTTTTGCTTGAACAGATTTTGTTGCTTCGTAAGGATCTTCAGAGGCAGAGGAATAAGAGAAACAGGAAGAGTATCATCAACACGTGCCTTTTATCGGGATAGAGGTCGTCCAAAAGCTACAAGGACTCCTGAAGTAGAGGATGCCGTTTTAAATTTATTGTCAGACAATCCAACAATATCAACACGTGCAATCAGTAATATACTAGACATATCACACAGATCAGTTGGCCGAATTATTAAGAATGAGCGGTTTCACCCTTATCATTAAAGAAAAATTCAAACTTTATCACCTGAAGATTTTCCACGCCGTGATGTATATTGTAACTGGTTTCTAGAATAAATACAAAGAGATCCTCAATTTTGCATCTTGTGGACCGATGAAGCTAATTTTTCACGAGATGGATTTTACAATCAGCGAAATTCAAATTTTTATGCTTTGGAAAATCCTCACGTATTTAAAAAAGCTAATCTCCAGCATAAGTTGCGCGTAAATGTCTGGGCAGGTATTATTGGGAATCGGTTAATTGAGTCAGTCATTATTCCTAACAGGCTGGCCGAGGACAAACTTTTAGAATTTTTGGTAAATGGTTTATAAAATTTGGTAGATGAATTTCCATTAGCGGTAATAAATATGTGACTACAAATGGATGGTGCTCCTGCTCATCATGTGGGCACCAGTGCGAAACTGGTTAAATGAGCAACTTGTCGAAAGGTCAATAGGGAGAGGTAGATCGTTCCTTTGGCCAGATAGAAGTCTCAATCTCACCCCTTTGGACTTTTTCTTTTGGGGTCACATTAAACATTTGGTGTACAGAACACCAGTTTTAAATGAAGCAGATTTAACTAACCGGATATTTGAAGCAGTGACGTACACGGACATTAAAATTGATCAATTTTAATGTCCGTGTAAGCCACTTTTTTTTTTAACTGTACATTCTTATCTCCAGAAGAAGCAACACACTCGTTGCGAAATATAGAGATAATAAATAAATGAGTTTTAATTGAGAGACCGCTTGCCAGTTTTTAATTTATTTTAACCAATAGAGTTCGGTCAATAATTTCTTTTAAGTTAATTATATATATATATATATATATATAATTGAAACGAAATTATCGACCGTGATATATTATAAAAATTTAATTTAAATTCGATTAAAAAACTCCTTTATTAAATAACCCTATATTTCGCAACAGAATTTGTTACGTCTTCAGCGGAAACTACAAGATTAATGAGAAAAATAACAAAAAATAAATAAGAGTATAAAACAGTAGTAAAAATACTTACAAAATGTGGAGTTGAAAAATAATAAAATAGACGTACAAAAAAAAAATGATTAGATTTAAAAAATACAGTAACTATAGAAACAAGCCTTAAGAACTTTTTAAAAGACTTGTATATGTAAGAGTTAAAACATGAAAAATAAAAAATATAATGCAATATAAATTTAACAAAATATGGACCAAATAACAAGACGATTTAAGATGGTCAACTAACAGTCAAACCAAGTATATTAAAATAAATTATACTAAGACCATTAGTATCAGATCTATAATTTATGTTATTTGTGTCTCTGTTAATGTGGACCATTTCTAAAAAGGTTCTTTTTTTAAGGTTATTTTCAACGTCTAAGATCTTAACGTCAACAAAATTGAAAGTATGGTCACGATCAAGTGCATGGTCCACCAATGCACAAGATCTCTTACCAATACGGACATCACTTTTATGCTGAGTGATGCGCTGTTTTAACCACTGTGATGTCTGACCTATATAAACGCCACAACAATCCGAACATGCTATCCTGTAGACAACATGACTTCCTCAAGGTATGGGTATTGTATTTAGCTAATTTAATGTTATTGAATTGTTTAAAATGTGATACAATTGTATGAGTTAGACCACCAATGTATGGGATTTTTTTGTAAATCACACTGTCTGCAGGAATGTCCATCAACATCTTCGTCAACAATGGCTATCCTAAGCACATACTTAATAAATTGATCTTAAGCTCAAACTTTTTTGATGGCCCTACTGAGGACATTCCCGCAGACAGTGTGATTTACAAAAAAATCCCATACATTGGTGGTCTTACTCATACAATTGTATCACATTTTAAACAATTTAATAACATTAAATTAGCTAAATACAATACCCATACCTTGAAGAAGTTGTATAGTAACATCAAAGACATAACACCTTTCTTTTTAAATAGTCATGTTGTCTACAGGATAGCATGTTCGGATTGTTGTGGCGTTTATATAATAATAATAATAATAATAATAATAATGAAAGTTTATTTTCTTTTTTTTTTTCCATTTACATCCATAATACAGCGAGAATAAATGATAAAGAAAATTAAATAATAATAAAAAAAAAAACAAATTCACAGCTAATAAGAAAAAAAGTAGAGAAAAAAGAAAACCGCAAGGTTAAGTTTGGCTTTGAGTGTAAAACACCACAACCATTCCTCCACTTAACCTTGTAATACAAGTAAACTTACAAAGTAGTTGCATGCCTAATCTAATTTAATTCTAAAATTCTGTGATGGCGGAAAAATTAAATAAAAATGAAAATATGGAAGTCACTGCAAGCTGGCGCAACACACGTTCAGAGAATGACAATTCCTAATTGCTGATGATCAAATAAATACTGGCGCAAGTGTCTTTTAAATGTAGAACATGGCAACCCCTTCAGGTTGCGAGGCAAAGCGTTATATATTTTATATATATTAAATGTAAACGAGCGCTCGAATAGTGACGTTTTATGCAACGGTGGCGTAATCAATCCCTGCGATCTAATGTTAATGTGATGCACGTCCGTTCGGAAAGTTATTTTATTTCATATTCAACCACTTACAGGAAGACAAAGTGTGCGAAATATGTTCATATTTCTTAATGCCGTACGCAAACCGCAGACACGAATTTTGTGCTCTTTGAATTCTTTTTTGATCATTAACATCTATGCATGGACAATACACAGAGGAGCAATACATAAAAGGAGATAAAACTAAGGCGTTGCACAAAGACAATTTAGTACCTATGGACAGATAAGACCTATGCTGGTAAAGAAGTCTCAAATTTCCATACGCCTGTTTAATATAATTTGATACCTGCTTTCTATATCTGAACGTGGTGTCTATAAATAGCCCAAGGTTTTTGGTTTCAGTCACTACAGGCAAGATCTCACCGGCCATTGACAAACGACAACTACGTGTCAACTCGTCGCAAGTCGGCACATTACCAAAAATATAACACCGGATTTCGAGGAATTAACACGCAACGAATGAAGTGAAGACATATCGGAGATCACATCCAAATCGCATTGAACAACATTAAAAGCCTCTCTAAAGGAATGCTTTGGAAATGAATAGTACACCTGCGTATCATCCGCATACATATGTATATTGCACGATTTTACCGATTCAAAAAGGGCACTAGTATATATAGAAAAGAAAATTGGGCCCAAGATAGAGCCTTGAGGCACACCAGATGCCAGACCAACACGTTCAGACATCCGACCATCAACCCGAACCGATTGCGATCTGTCCTGCAAGAAACCACTTAATAATTTGATTGCGTCATCGGAGAGACCCACATAATGAAACACAGCAGACAACAGATCATGATTCACGGTATCAAATGCTTTACTAAAATCTAATAGTATTAGAACGGAAGCGTAACCTCTATCACGTGCAGTCAATATGTCATCCGTAATCTTCAATAAAGCCGACTCACAACTGTGACCAGCCCTAAAACCCGACTGGTAAGATGGTAGAATGTTATGGGTGTTTATATGTTGCAGTAACTGTGCATTAAGCAGTTTCTCGAATATTTTAGACAACACGGAAAGCAAACTTATAGGCCTCAAATCAGCCATAGATTGCGGGTCAGACTTCTTTGGCACCGGTATCACAATCGCTTGTTTCCATGCCAAGGGAAAAATGCTTAAGAATACACGAGTTGATTATATGAACAATGTACTTCACGATGAAAGGAGAAGACATTTTTAACATATCAATACTCAAGCCATCAAACCCGCAAGATGAGGATGAGATACTAGAAATAATTCTAGACACTTGCACTTGGTCAGTTAACTGAAAATGAAAGCGATTCCCAATATTATTTTTTGTATGTGTAGCATAGTATTCAAATAGATGGCTATCATCATGTGGATTCTCAGGAGTTGAAGTAATGAAATAACGATTAATTCTATTCGGATCTTGTAACTGCAATGGGAGATCTGCATGTCTGTTACTGCAGATGTTAAGCATCCGCAGTCCATTCCAAATTTTTTTAGAGTCCTTAGTTCTACTAAGAATACTGTAATACGCTTTCTTTTCGCGAATTATTGCCTGTTTAGTGTAATTTCTAAGTTGTTTATAATACTCCCAAGCGTGGAGAGTCTTGTTCTTCAAATACTTTGCTCTAGCCCTATCTCTCAGAGAAATCATAAGTTTTATTGTTTCAGTAATCCAAGGACTTTTTTGTTTAGAAATCAAAACTGTCTTAACTGGACAGAGGAAATTAAAAAGTTCAGTCAACCTAGAGGTAAAAATCTGAACCTTAATGTTAATATCCGCGACATAAAGGATGTCGTCCAAATGTAGATTATGTAGATGTTGCTCAAGTACATTGCTGTCGAAATTATTAAAATCGCGATAAGTGACTGACCTAGGTTCCCAAACCTTACGAGTGGCGCCTATGTCGCAATACGTCAATTCATGGTCGGAGAAGCACACCCCCCGAACACCCGAACCAAGGACGAATGATGTGTCAGAAACAATTACCAAATCAATCAGTGATTCAGTCGTATTTGTAATACGGGTAGGTTCTGTAATAATCTGATGAAAACCCATCGTATCCAAACTGTCCGACAAGGCAGTAGACAGTATGTTTTCCGGCTGGAATAAATTTATATTAAAGTCACCCAGGCAAAGCAATCGATCACACCGAGGCCATATATTGGAAAACGTAGTCTCTAGGTCATCCAAGAAAAAACGATAAGGCGTATCTTGTGGCCGATATACTACACCCACAGCAAATGCCCCAGCACCCCTACCCACACACAACCATAATTGTTCAATGGAGACTGATGACTGCAAAACAGAGTAACGACGATATAGGTCAGACATCACAGCGGTTAAAACAGCGCATCACTCAGCATAAAAGTGATGTCCGTATTGGTAAGAGATCTTGTGCATTGGTGGACCATGCACTTGATCGTGACCATACTTTCAATTTTGTTGACGTTAAGATCTTAGACGTTGAAAATAACCTTAAAAAAAGAACCTTTTTAGAAATGGTCCACATTAACAGAGACACAAATAACATAAATTATAGATCTGATACTAATGGACTAAGTATAATTTATTTTAATATACTTGGTTTGACTGTTAGTTGACCATCTTAAATCGTTTTGTTATTTGGTTCATATTTTGTTAAATTTATATTGCATTATATTTTTTATTTTTCATGTTTTAACTCTTACATATACATGTTTTTTAAAAGTTCTTAAGGCTTATTTCTATAGTTACTGTATTTTTTAAATCTAATCATTTTTATTTTTTTTTGTACGTCAATTTTATTATTCTTCAACTCCACATTTTGTAAGTATTTTTACTACTGTTTTATACTCTTATTTATTTTTTGTTATTTTTCTCATTAATCTTGTAGTTTCCCCTGAAGAAGTAACAAATTCTGTTGCGAAATATAGGGAATATAACCCTATAGGAGGAGTTTTTTAATTGACAGACCGCTTACCCGAATTTAAATTAAATTTATATATATATATATATAACATTTGATAAATTATTGGAGGTTTTCGGCTTTCATATGAAATATTTACAAATATCAAGTTAGTATGTATATATTATGTATGTAAAGTAAGGGGAAATGTAAACATTGCTGTCTACAAATTACAAAGCAAATCATACGAAATTTTTAATTGAAAAAATGTCTATGTTGGGACTCGAACCCAAGTCTACAGCTTGCCGGGCTGTCGTCATTACCACTAGACCACAATAGACCCAGGTTCAAGTTATTCAGAAATGCATTATAAAGTAACAGTGTTGATGAATCAGATGTCAGTTATTGAATGTAGATGTCAAATTGAAGGCAGAAGTCAGTTTTGAAAGCTCATGTCAGTCTTGATAGCAGATGTCAGTTAGTGAAAGCAAATGTCAGTTACTGAAAGCAGATGTCTGTTTTGAAAGCAGGTGTCAGTTATGAAAGCAAACGTCAGATTAGAAAGCAGATGCCTATTTTGAAATTAGATGTGAGTTATTGAAAGTAGATGTCAGTGTTTTGAGAGCAGATGTCAGATTTGAATGTTTGAAAAGCCTAATTATTACTCCAAAGCTATATGAGTGATTAGATAATTTCTTAGCCGTTCATTAAATATAACATTTGATAAATTATTGGAGGTTTTCGGCTTTTATAAGAAATATTTACAAATATTACCAATATATTTCATCAACACTGTTACTTTATAATGCATTTCTGAATAACTTGAACCTGGGTCTATTGTGGTCTAGTGGTAATGACGACAGCCCGGCAAGCTGTAGACTTGGGTTCGAGTCCCAACATAGACATTTTTTCAATTAAAAATTTCGTATGATTTGCTTTGTAATTTGTAGACAGCAATGTTTACATCCCCCCTTACTTTGCAATTACATACATACTAACTTGATATTTGTAAATATTTCATATAAAAGCCGAAAACCTCCAATAATTTATCAAATGTTATATTTAATGAACGGCTAAGAAATTATCTAATCACTTATATATATATATATATATATATATATATATATATATATATATATATATATAAATATATATATATGTATATATATATATATATATATATATATATATATTGATGTGGTACATCTGATGCTCTCTTAATTTCTTTCTTTTATATGTTTTCTTGTATAGAAATGGTATATCTGCAATTCACTGATTTTTAAATATATTATCTAATAGTCAAATTTTGTATTATCAATGTAAAATTATAATTAGATTTAGAAATATTGATATCGTTTAATATTGTAAATTGTATTCATTTTATTTTTATTTCTTGTTCTTAAATTTAACTTTCTCGTGAGGATCTTGGTTTTCTAAATCTAATTCTGATTATATTATGTGTTATCATATTTCTATCAACATATTATTTATTATGACCCTGATTTACTTAAATTCCAAAAACTGTGATTGCTATTACGTGAGTGATGATAAGGTATATTTTGATCATTCTGCCAGAGTTATTTTATTTCTGGTTTATGAAAGATTTTCTTTGAAGTATCATTTTAAAATATTCCTTTTCAATTTGTCTAATTTGTCTCAATTTTACTTTTCAATGTCACTGTATTAATTTCATAGAAAATCTGATTTATGGAAATATATAATTTCTTTTTGGAGTCTTGACAACGTTAAACAGAAAAAAATAAGAAGAGTTTTTTTTGCACAGAGTTGGTGAATAGAAGATTATTATTAAGATTCTTCTTCAAGTTAATATTTAAAAGTATCTTTACATACAAAATCTTTACAAGGAAGTGTATAATTAATAAATTATTGGAATAAATACCTTGCCGTAAGGATTTCTCTGAGAAGAAATTGTTCAGGAATATTTTTATCCTGTTTATTTGAAATATCTTCGTTACTAATACAAATTTACATTTATGCAGTGATATTTATGGAATTACCATCATTGGATATTTTGGAATAATTAACACCTTTTCCAGTTGTTTTATTAAAAACATAACCTTGCTGATACCTTTATACATCAGGACCTTAAGCCGATTTACATTTGGAACATACTACCAGTCTTGCTGGACCTGTGTAACGTGATCTTCTACTTCTGTACCAGTCGGATCAAATCTTAGAATACATCATATACCAGAGGATACTGAACATCAGAATTATAGTTTTTATATACTTACTGAACAGGTATTTAACATTGTTATTGTAACCTGTTATAATTCACAAGATATATCATTTCTTTCAAGGATTAAATATTATCTATTTCACACACGTAATTTCAAATTAATTTCCATTTAACGTTTATATTTATACTCTAATTTGACAGATCATTTATATACATATGTTGACCACCATCTATTTTTGGGGTTAGGCAACTTATTCCACTTATTAGTATGATTGGGTAACATTCTTAATTCACAATATCTTTCTTTTGTATCTTATAATTTATTTAAAAAAAAAAACAGTTTAATTTTGAAATATATCTATTATTATCATTAACATAATTGTTTTATTTTATGTGCTTATATTCCTGTTTTTTATACGTCCGGAACCTGCCTATAAGACCCTGAGATAAGTAGTTTTTGACTTATTTTAATTTATATTCCTATTTATTTATGAGCTAATAATTCAGATTATTTTCGCTATAATTAAAATTATTTATTTTTATCCATAAGCCCATCAGGACTTATTACAATATATATATATATATATTTATATACAGGGTGTTCCAGGAGGAAAAGGAAGTACTTCAAGGGTATATTCAGAAGGTTAAAATAAGTAAAATAAACCAATATACGAGTATTTAAGTCCGATTTTTAATAACCGTCATAGAAACAATTTACTTTCTATTTTTTAATCATAGTAGCATTGAAATAATATTATTTGTTAACGTTTGATGTTTACTTAGTCATTTACTTAGTTTACTTAATTGACATAATACATCCTTTTTAGACGATTCGAAGCAAACAATGCCACATACATTTAGTCATAAATATTATGGTTATTGTAATGGTAACGCAACTAATGCAGTGGATGAATATCGACGTCGCTTTTCAGCTCGAAGAATTCCAAACAGTAAAGTGTTTCAAAATGTATTTGCAATTGCTGGACAAACAGGAATGTTTCCAAGTGCAAAGTTTATGAAAGGGATCGCGGCTTAAATGTGGAACTTGAAACAAATACTCTCGATATGGTGGAAGATCCGCATATAAGTACGAGGCGTCTTGTAACTCAATTTCAAACTAAACACACGGCCACTTGGAGATTGCTGAAAGAGAATGTTTTGCATTCTTTTAATATTTAACCTGTTCAAAGCCTGCACATAGGTTATCATGCTGCAAAGTTGCAATTTTGTAATTGGACACTTCAAAATCGCAATTTATACAAATATATTTTATTTAGTGATGAAGCTCAATTCACTCGCGATGGAGTAAATAATTACCATAATGAACACCGATGGTCAGACGAAAATCCACATGTCACAGTTGAGCGAAACTTCCAAATCATTTTAGTATCATCGTATGGTGTGGTATGTTGGACGGTCAATTATTTGGTCCATTTGTATTGGATGGTCGCTTTACTGGCGAACTGTATTTGAAATTTTTGGAAGTTCACTTGCCAGAAATTATGGATAATTTAGCATTAAATATTAGGCAATGGTTGTACTTTCGGCACGATGGAGCCCCTCCACATTTTAGTGCAGATGTTAGAAATTTTTTTAACCTTCATTTTCCCAATCGGTGGATCGACGAGGTCACCAGATCTTAACCCTTTAGATTATTGTTTGTGGGGCTGGATAAAATCTTTAGTTTATGCAACAAAAGTGGACACAAGAGAGGCAGTACTGGATTGTATTTTTAATGCTGCAGCTATCATAAGAAATAATCGCCGATCAATTAAACATGTAACTCGGGCAATTAATAAACAAGCAAGAAAATGCATTGAATTTGATGGCGGTATTTTCGAAAATAACCTCTGATTTATTATTATTTATTTTTAACAAATGTTCTATTTTAAATATTAAATTATAATTTATTTCTATAATGGTTAAAAATCGGACTTAAATATATTGGTTTATTTTACTTATTTTGATCTTCTGAATATACCCTTGAAGTACTTCCTTTTCCTCCTGAAACACCCTGTATATATATATATATATATATATATATATATATATATCGATTATTACTTCTTAACTTTTGCATCTTAAGTAGATTAAATTAGTCGGCGATTTAAAGTCTGGTTTACTTTTCTATGTATATATTTAAAGCAATATTTTTCAAAGAAATTAGAAATCTATAACAAGTGTTCATTTGAAAAGTCAATCTAGTAGCATGTGATTTACTGAGAACATTTTGAAGTATTTCGTAAAAAATTTACTACTTAACCTACGAAGTCGTATATTTTGACAGTTTCATACATACAAATAAATAACAAATAATAGGTATTTATTGAAAACTATAACAAATGTTGAAAATGTTGTCCTTCAAGATCAATACACTTTAAAATCCTCCGTTCAAAATTTCTGATGATATTCTGCAACATTACCGGATTGTTATTAATTTCCATGCATTTCTGTTCGATTCTCTGTAGCATATCATTCAAATTCAATATAGGTGTTCGAAATATGTTATTTTTTATATAAGGCCACCAAAAGGAAGTCGCAAGGTGTTAAATCGCATGAACGTGCAGGCCAGGAAATTTCAGTATTTCGACTAATTATACGCTCATCAAAAAATTCTCTTAAATAATCCAAAGATTCTGCAGTACAGTGACAAGGTGCTCCGTCTTGTTGGAAATATGCATTTTGTAGTTCATCATCATGCAACTGATTGACAAATGGTTGTAAAATTTCCGTACGGTGCCTTTGAGCAGTTAACGTTCCCTGAAAAAATATTGGTCCAATGATTCGCCTTTGGCTTATCGCTGCCCAAACACCAATTTTCTCTGGATGTAGCGATTCTTCATTAATTACATGTGGATTTTCACTACTCCAAATTCTTGTATTTTGTGAATTTAGGTATCCCGTTTTATAAAACCATGCTTCATCAGTAAAGATGACTCTTTGCGAAAGTTCTCCATTATTGCTCATATTTACAAACCAATTACAAAACTGTAGTTTACGTGGGTAATCAATTTCTAACAATTCTTGCACTGCTGTGACACGATATGGATAAAGTTGCATATCTTTCTTTAATAACTTGTGAGTTGTACCAACAGAAAGGTTTATTTCTTGACTCAAATGTCGAACAGATGTTTGTGGTTCATTTTCCATTATTTCTTCAACACGATTGACAACTTGAGGTGGACGTTTCTTAACTGCTCCGCTGCCTGATTTTCTTAAGAGACTACCAGTTTCAGAAAAAAGATTTAATGTTCTATCCAAAGTATTCTAAAATTGTATATAATCTTTTAGAAAATGTGGAAACTCAACTTGAAATTCTACCATGCAATATTGAACTGAATAAACCCATAAACCATCAATTTTATTACCACTTCGAAAATAAACCTGGACTTAAAAAAATTATGTTCTAAAGCGAAAGCCATTTTAAAACGGAGAAGCAATTTATTTAAACCAGAATCGACGAACGATTATGCACTAACTGATATTTGTGATTGACATTATCGAATGTCATTTGGATTTACGTTTACGGAACAACAAACACATACTAATATATTTGCGTCTTATTCTATCAAAATTTCAAAGTAACCTAGATTGACTTTTCAAATGAACACTTGTTATTAAAGATATATATTTTTAATTTCTTTGAAAAAGACACTAGGTGTCGAAACGTGTAAGATTGCTTAAAATATATACATATCAAAGTAAACCAGACCTTAAATCGCCGACTAATTTAATCTACTCTATATATATCTATATATCTATATATACTTAATATATCCTATATTTATGTCAGCTTAAAAATATTTAATTTATAAATTTGTTCTTTCCTATAAAAAGAAATTTGCATCAGAAAGAAAAAAAATAACATTTTGCAAATTACAGTGTTAATTAGTTAGCACCTGCATTATTCTTGACTTGCTTCTACAATTCGTTCAGTAGCTTTGAATTAAACATTTTCCAAACTTTGTTAGAATGTATAGTAGTTTGTAAATTAAGTGATAACTCAACAGGTATTACTAAGTTTGGACAATATAGGAGTTCTTAATTGCTTTCATTATACCAACTTAATTTTAGTTAGTAGAACTATTGACTTTCGGTTCTGACAAGTAACTTCTACGGTTTCAACAATTATATTAAGAAATGTGAAAAATAAGCAAAAGATGCAAGAAATTTTGCAAATAAGATAAATGAGTGCAATAGAAAGGACAGATAAAACTTGCTATTTAAATTCAATTTAGAAAATATTTAATTTGCGCTTATTAATTAGAACAAACCATTCTGACTCAAAGCAAAAAGTAATAAAATACCAAGTAAATGAATATAATTAATAATCGGATATTATCCAATTTTTGTCATATTTGTATTTCTGTGACTAATGGATTATCTTTCGTTTATTTTATTTGCACTGTCCTCTATGCAACATTAGTATTTTAAAGACTCAAATGTATGATTTCATATAAATAAAACTAATAGTTAAAATGTTCACTTGGGGAAACAATTATCGTTTTACGAACAAATATTAACAAAGTGAAGATTTTAACTATTAGTTTGAAACATTGAATCAATTCTATCGATTCGCTGAGTTCGACACCTTGTGTTTCAAGTTTTCGTAGTGTTTCACTAATAATACCATAACAAGTGTTCATATGAAAAGTCAATCTAGGTAACTTTGAAATTTTGATAGAATAAGACGCAAATATATTAGTATGTGTTTGTTGTTCCGTAAACGTAAATCCAAATGACATTTGATAATGTCAATCACAAATATCAGTTAGTGCATAAAATAATCGTGCGTCGATTCTGATTTAAATAAATTGCTTCTCAGTTTTAAAATGGCTTTCACTTTAGAACATAAAATTTTTTTAGTCCAGGCTTATTTTCGAAGTGGTAATAAAATTGATGGTTTATGGGTTTATTCAGCTCAAGATTGCATGGTAGAATTTCAAGTTGAGTTTCCACATTTTGTAATAGATTATATACAATTTAAGAATGTATTTATTTTTTACAAGAAAGAAATTGACCGTTGATATATTTCAAGTAATTAAATAAAAGTAATATATACAGGGTAGGTCGAATATGTAATTAAAAATTAACACACTAAAATGAACTGAAAAGAATGCCAAATTAGGCAGTAAATTAAATGTGAATTAATTGTGTTTAATGTAACATAATCTCTGTATCGAACAATATAGAATTACATTTGAGTTGCGGGGGGGGGGGACTCGATCGGATATGTTGTAAGCAAGGTCGAACGATGCTGGGCGCTGCAACAGCACGTGGAGTTTTTAAACGTTGTGAAACTTACGTAGGTTCTGAACAGAAGTCCGAAAGAATTTGTGTCGAAAAAGAACACTGGTCTAGAAAAACCGTTTGTTTCTTATCCTAAGTTGAGAAGGGGATCGATGTTGTCGATGTATTGAATAATAAATTAATCAAAAGCGCGAGCTAAGAGGTTGTGATATCGATGACACATAATCTTTAAAATATCCTTTGTGACACAAGCTTTATAATGATATGCGACACGGTATATAATATAAGACGTACGTAATTAAATTAAAACAACTTAATTTAAAATAAAATGTATAAAGAAATTCAAAGCGAACGTTAGATGCTTGGTTGACCGTTCAAGTCAGGTGGAAACCGAAGGGTTTATTGGCTAGGGCGGTAACAAAAGAAAGGCTTTCTCTTTGCACACGAAATGTACACAGAAAAGTGGCTAAGTTGAAGTTTAATATTTTAAATGCGAGATATATATATTTAAAGAAATATAATTTAAAATTAAAATGATACACTCTTATATATACACGAAGGTGTAACCAGTAATTGTCATCTCATTCGTCATTTTAATTCGTTTTTGAAACTATGTTTTATACGACATTCTTTATATTTTATTGCATGTAAGAAACGAATTTTTCAAATTCAATAACAGGTATTGATCACTCTGTTTGAATGTAACATGTTTCCTGCGAGAGTAGTTTTAGGATGATTCTTCTTCCACTTGACACCTTATTTCCTCAATGTAATACTAACTAATCAATCATTCATACGAGAGTTCACGTGGTTACATAATAAAGATTAAATATATTGTGTTCAGTCAATTTAGAGAAAAGTTTGCAAGTGAAATATGAAAGCAATATTTAAATTACATTGAATTCGTTCGAGACCTGCAACTTGTAAAATGTAAAATGTTTATAGCAAGACGTATGTATAGATATAAAGAGACTGAAAATATACTAACCGCTATAAATAAATGAACATCCAGGAAATGTTCATATACAGATTGTCCTTAAAATAAAGAGACAACGTATCAAAAATGAAAAAATGCAATTATATAGAATACATATAAAAAATTGTCAATTACCTCGTGTGTCCCAAAATTAAAAACCTCTTGAAAATTAAATAATGTGTCACCTATGTATCAGAATGTCCGTTAGAAATACCTCCTTTGAATTTACACAAACGTTGCAATTTTTATGTTCATAAAAACTATAACAGATAATATTGTTTAGACGACTGTTGAAATTATGAAAACCCTTCAATGGAACAGCTTTGTTTGCTTAGGGTTAGGTAACCTTTAGAAATTACCTAAATCACTTTCCTTTCTTGTGTATTACACAAACGTTTTTTTTTGTTGCGAGAAGTAACAAATATAAAATATTAATATGAATTTAAAATGTCGCTATTGAATACACAAGCTGCAATGTTTATGTTTGTAAAAACTCTAGTAGATAAGATTGAATAATCTGCTTTGTATGCTAAGGTTTCGATAACCTGGTAGGAAAAGTCAGCTGTTTATACTAGCATGTGCATTTTTAAAGATGTATTAAAAGAATATATAAGATGCGTGCTCTACGGGCATTTAACGTTCTATTTGGTAACAATCTATCTTTAATCAAAGACGTAAATGGAAATCATATCGAACGTATTGACATCAACAAAACTACTCTTTTTATGATTATCGGGCAACTTTAAGATATCATCTCCAATACTCTATTACATAGTCGGTCACATAGTGGTGCGACAAAATATTTTTTTCTGCTGCCGATCATGTAAATCAATGATGCAACCCTAGCAACGTAGGACGTAAGTCGACTATAACATTCGTTTGTAGTTTCGTCTTGACAAATGAACTTAATATTATAACGAAAACCTTTTAAATAAAATCAGTTTGTATTGATTTTATTTAAAAAAAAGTTATACGATTCAATAACAGGCCTGTGATTGTTAACGTCGCATAATAAAATGTTATCCTAAAATAAATAAACACTTGTCGTAGTGCAAACATAAATTTCTTGGAGATCTACAAAAAAGAGTACTGGAAATTCATTTATGACAAAGAAGGTTCTTACTTATTTCGTAAGTGCTAAACCATGAATATCATACAATAAACAAACGTTCAGATGACTGTTAACGTTGCATTTTTTAATAAAGGATTACATTACGTTTCAGTTCATATAACAGCTTATTAGTGAGTGGACACGTTTTCTTTATTCAAAATGCCTTACCGATTTTCTTCTCAAGAGTTTGCGGTCATGCATTTTGTGTATGGCTACGGTAACGCTAGTGCACGTCAAGCAGTTATTGAATACCGACATCGGTTTCCCGATAGGCGCATTCCTCATTACAGAACGTTTCTGGAAGTACACAGACAATTTCGGGAATGCGGACTGCCTGATTATCTTTTCGACCGAGGAGTAAATTTGCTAGCAGACTTAGAGGAAAAAGTAGTAACTATTGTTACAAGGGATCCAACTCTCAGTGTACGTCGAATCGCTGGACAACTAGGAGTGCCACGAACGACAGTTTGGCGAATTTTAAAACGCGAGGGCTTATATGCATATCACCATCGCAAGGGACATGGTTTGCTTGAGGCAGACCACTATGGTCGTTCAGTTTATTCTACCTGGATATTAAGACAGTCACGGCTTCATTTTAGTTTCTGCAGAGCAGTCCTCTGGACAGATGAATCTACGTTCACGAGAAGTGGTGTTCAAATCTAAGAAACCTGCACAGGTGGTCATCAGAAAATCCCAAATCCTAATTACCTTCAATATCTTATTGACGAACGGCCAGGTCTTTTAGAGGATGTTCCACTGAATGTTCGACGAGACATGTGGTTTCATATGGATGGGGCACCACCACATTTCGGAATTGCTGTCCCAAATTCGGTTAACGTCAATTATCCAAGATGGATCGATCGAGGTGGTCCTGTTGCATGGCCACCCAGATCACTCGATCTTAATCCCTTCGACTTTATTTATAGGGGCACATGAAAAATTTAGTCTTCGCGCAAGTTTCGAACACAAGAGAAGAGTTGTTGGATCGTATTCACCTGGCTGCCGAGCAAATCCGACAAAATAAGTATGAAATTCGGATAAGTACTTCTTCTGCTGGCTTACGGGCACAAGCCTGCATTCAACAAGGAGGTGGACATTTCGAAAATATTATTCAATGAACTTTTTTAAATAAAATTAGTTTTTATTGACTTTAGGATTACATTTTTGTTTCATGATCTGACAATCACATTGATAGATCTGTAACTTTGAAACAAATAAAAATGGATATACAGGTTTTGCGTTCTTCTTACTTGAAATGAAGTATACTTTACACTCCTAAAATTTGAACATAACGATACGGGACACCTTGTATAAATGCATTTTTCCATTTTTTATGTTTTTATTTCAAGGACACCTGATATTTTAATGAAAATTTTAGCAACGTGTCATCGTAACAATTCACATAAACGCTAATAATATGTCGATCCTACTCTGTTTCTTATGCATTATCAGTCTAAATTTTCATAAGAAACATGAAATAGTAGTTCCAGATAGGAAGGAGTGGAACAAGCCCTACCCGTCCAGGCAGAATATATTTGGTACATTGACGACTCTAAAACAGCAAAAGGTATCTTACGTGTAGATACACATTTTATCGCAAATTAGCGTCTTCCTTAATTTTATTCTGTTCCATTGATTTTGAACCTACCTATAAGTTAATTTGCTTACATTCCTATATCTGTAAGTATGATTGCGTATTAGCTTTCTTCGCTGTTTCCCTCTTCACTTAGATTACAGAGGGCGAGATATCAAAAGATGTAGTCAGAGATCGACATCTATCCGTTGTGTTACTTAGTTGAATTCGGAACCTTTTTTTTCTTTGATATCGTTTCGGGGCGGTTTGGTTGCGCCATTTGCCCGACGCGTGGCTTGCCTTTTTGAGTTAACGTAATTTTCCGAATTTTCGGCGTCTAGCGGAACTAAACTCGGTGGCGCTCTTTACCACCTTTCTTATAGTATCTCTGGGTCTCCCACTCCTGAGCGGTGGCTATCTTAGTAGTCGTGTGGGCCGCTAGACGTTGGGAGGAGCGGGTAGGTAGGGCAATTCACGTCGCCCGAAACCTGTTTTTTTATTCTGTCTTTTTTTTCTTTCTTCGCTTTATTGTCGAAACGGTGTTTAACACCGTAGCAGGTATTGAAGCCGAAATATATGTGCTTAAAGAAAGGACAATGATCCAAGAGAGCCTGAGTAGAGGTACTACGGTATCTCAAGCGAAAGTGGCCGCATTGCATCATTGCTGTGGGGAAATTAACAGACAGCGTGGAGCAAATCATAACGTGGTCACCTTTTCCGACAGCTAAGCAATGTTAAAGGTACTGAATTCGGGGCACGACGAAGGGCACAGACCTAATGAAAAGGTTGATGAATTGACTGACAGATTTTGTCTACAGCCTTCATAGGACCGGGGCCTTCCTACGGCATTGCAAAATCAATTATTAATACTAGAGAAAGGTGGAAGAACTCCCCAGGTTAAAGACAGGCAAAACAGTTCTTTAAATATTCGTCTAAGTTAACAACCGACCTGCTGAATAAAGACAGAAAGCCTGACAATAGGTTTTTAACGGGGCATCGTAAGCTCAACAAACATATGAATAATATTGACTTATAGATTGTACGTAAATTCTACCTAGGGGAAGAGGAAGCCGCGATTCATGCAGGAAGGTTTAACAAGAACCTGTAAATGGGAGATTAATATCGTAAAGCGGAACTATATTTAAAAGAACTGCTCTCGAAGCTGCTAAGCTTACTTAAAAGAACAGGGCTGGAGGCAGTATTCTAACCAGGCGTGAGGGTAATTGATCTAGAAAGTACGAGTAATTTAATTTAATCTAATCTACGCAATCAGTCTACTACAAATTTTTTAATCTGTATATGTCGCTACAAAATAACCCAACTTCTAACTAGGTTGGCTGAAAACCTAGCATACAGGTCTTCTAGTAGTGTTTTAGTATGGAGTCGACCTTCGGTTAGCTTCCATTTCTTTTTGTGTTCGCCTTTGAGCCATAAACAGATGTCTCTTCTAGCGGAATCCTTAGCGTTTCCATATACAGGTTCTGGTCTTATGTAATTCCTCTTTAAACTTTCCTTGGCTAGTTCATCGGCCATCTCAGCGCTTTTAATCTGGTCATGGCCTGGCACCCACATCAGTGACACAGTATTGTCTTGTGCCAGTCTGTTGAGGACTTGCTTACAATGTTTCACCATTTTAAACCTGGTAGTTGGGTTTATAATGGCTTTAATAGCCAGTCGCCTGACTATCAGTCATTATGTTAATTTTTTGTTTGCACACCGAGCTTCATGAATTTACTCAACGTAGGCTGCGACAGCAAACAATTCAACCTGGAAAAACGTCGGCAACTCTTTGCCTGACAGAAGAAGTAAGTATATTGATTTGTTATTAGTAACTTACTCCAATATTTAAAAAAAAATTAGTTGACACTTTCTTAGAAGTTAAGATCATCTTAATACTTGGTAATAAAACATGGAATTTAATCGACTCAGAAATGTAGATCAAATTAAATTCAGTACCATTATAAATCTAACTAACAAGACTAAGAAATTTAAAAAATGGATTAATTGAATGCGTTTATTTTAATAAACATGACTCCTTGTTAAAGATTTAATTAATAAATTGCACTACATCTCCGTTAAATGCTAAACTTGGCATTAGCAGTCTGGGACAGTCAATTATTTATCCAAACACAATCGAATGCATCACCCACACCCACAACTCTACTTTTAAATATTTCCGTGATAAATCTGCTGCTCATATCTGTGGCATACGGACTGTTTTTAGAATGAGCGGGAGAGACTTGCGCTTTCAATGTATTGAAAAGCTAGAAAATATCGAGGTATACTGCGGACGACTATATATTATATGCCAGCGGGTAGGCGTTTTGTTAGCTATAAATCCACGAATAAATTTTGCATTTATTCCTTGGCATTTGCAAGCTCCACGAAATGTCAATATACGATTGTATACAGTGTTTTTAAAGAACGAAAATTAATCTTTTCAGTGGCTATTACTTTATTACTTTTTAACTTGGTATTATTTAGAGAAGCTTGTAAAGAAAACAAGCACGTGTACAATTATTTTGTTAATAAAGGTTATAATAATAATTATTATTATGATTGCTTCTCGACGATAGGTTGAAGAAGTGGGGGTTTCATGTACTTCCTTAGCGTAGCGCCGGAAAACATTTCACTACACCCACATATGTGGGGGGTAAACTCAACTAATGTGGGTGTTCTTGCGATGTTAATATAATATATGTCGTAGAATGGTATTTACTGTAGTTCTATAATGCTTTGGTTAACCATATTTTAATAGTTATTTAAATAGTTTTTATACTACAGATTTCTAAAAGTGCTTTTCTCTGTATTTTAACCCATTAAAACCCGGTGGCAACTAAAGTTGCCACCTAACTAAATCCGCCAAGTACGCCTATGTATGTAGTTAATGAAGAGAATTTTGTGTTGAAGTGGTGGCACAATGTGTAATGTATGTCGATTTAATGCTACAACGTTAGAAGTGTGCTACAAGTCTTGATAATCACAAGGGTTTTCAAGTGCGTCAGCGTATTTCACTAAGCTCGATGGCAGTAGATCAGTGTTTGTAAGTATATAGGCTTGTAATCATATTTATATTAGTATTAGATAATTTAGTAGTCTTTCTAAAATATGTTATTTTGTACTTTTATAATTAGTTTATCAATTCAGTAAGATTTTACAAAATGGCGGCCATTTACATTTCGATGGCAACTTTAGTTGCCAATGGGAAAATGAGGTTATATATAATATATAAAGTTTTTTCGTTAGGTATATCCGCGGAAGAGACGGAAAGGGATTACTTTTTCATGAACTGCTGGACATGATTTCAGAAGTTGACGAAATACCCCAGAGCATCGCAATTTGTCCCCCGTCTGAACCACCCGATGCAGAAACTGATAAAGATTCCGATTTATCCGATGAAGAAGTAGAGGGAAACATTGATCGTCTACCTGGTCGCATACTTCGCGCAGAAGTTGCTGTACGGTACGATGATAACGTCGAAATTGATAACGCCTCAGACAACGAACCAGTGGACACTGGTATGCCTTCGACTAGTGCACAGCCAAACAAAAAGGGTACAATAAAACGTAAAAACTCAAATAAAAAGCAGCCATCGGCTAAGCGTTCTAAGGCTTCGTTAGCTCGGGAAACAAAGTGGTATGCTAATATTACCGAAATAAATTCTGAAGTACCAAAATTTGATGACAGTGTGATTCATCCCAATGCAGAAGATTTGCTAAAGGAAACCGTTAAAAGTCCTTTTGAGGCAATGAAAACGTTTTTGAATCAAGAGATGTTAGTGCATATTGTCCGTGAAACAAATCGTTATGCCTCGCAGAAACTGCTGCACAATTTTAATGTTTCAGAGCAAGAAATTGGGACTTTTATTGGTGTAATGTTGCTTTCTGGATATCATCCACTACCGTATCGGAGACTTTATTGGTCATCAGAACCCGATGTTCACTGTGAACTTATTTCTAATGCAATTCGTCGAAACCGCTTCGATGAGATTATGGCTCATCTGCATCTTGCTAACAATGAAACCAATGACGGTAATGATAAATTATATAAAGTGCGCAAGTTTATTGATATATTGAATGCATTATTAAAACTAATAAGTGCAGGACCAACTGTTAGCATAGACGAAAGTATAGTACCTTATTATGTCAGACATGGACTGAAGCAATTTATAAAAGGAAAGCCGATTCGTTTCGGATTTAAATTATGGGTAGCTGCAGATCCTTCTGGCAGAATACTTCATGCCGAGTCCTATTGTGGTGCTTCAACACATCTTCCGACAACAGGTTTGGGTCAAGGTGGAGATGTGGTACTTGGTTTAGCTGATTACTTAGAAGCCAAGGCGTGTACTATATTTTACTTTGATAATCTTTTTACTTCAGATGGCTTATTACAAAATCTAAATGAAAAAAAAAATAGGAGGTACCGGCACATTACGTGAAAATCGGTGCAACCCTCTAATGAAGTTACCAGACAAACAAGCTTTTAGAAAAACACCACGAGGTGCACTATCGTCATCTGGTACCGGTAATATTCTCGCAGTGCGCTGGAATGATTGTAATGTGGTCACTGTTCTCAGCAATTGCGAGAACACGTATCCCTTGAAAATATCAAATAGATATAGCCGAACTGAAAAAGCCAAGATTCCAGTGAATATACCTAATCCAATTGATCGCTAGAATAAGTGCATGGGCGGTGTTGATCTGTCGGATAAATTTGTATCATTTTACCGATCCAGAATAAGATCTAAAAAATGGTGGTGGCCATTCTTTGCTTGGGGAGTTGACATTTGTTGTGCACAAGGTTGGCTTATGTACAGGAAATTTGGCCATAACTTAACCCTTTTGAACTTTCGGAGGGAATGTGCCATTTTCATTTTTAAGTCTATTGGGGAATCTCGCAAAGCCACAGGTATTCGTTCTTCTTTGCAATTTTCCCCGGCCTTGAAAGAAATTCGGAAACACCGAATTGATCACATTATTGAAAAGGGAACTTCCAAATATAGAAGATGCAAAGTATGTGGAAATCGTACACATTATATTTGTAGCAAATGTGATCTACCATTACACCCAGAAAACTGTTTAAAACATTCCATAAGTAAAAAATAAAATTATTTAAATTATATCATTTTTTAATAAAAATTTCCTATATTATCCATTGGCAACTTTAGTTGCCAGGACAAAACGTCCTTATATAAAATTAAAATAATGCTTCTTTTCAGAGAAACTGTATTTATACAAAGGTATTTTTAATAATATAAAATATTATTAAAAATCTGGTGTGAAGAACACAAATGCAGGTTCACTATTAATATTTTCTGTGAACGTGTCCGAATATATCCTATCCCCAGAGACGTAGATACGTATTTCGCTTTTCTAC
The DNA here is from genome assembly GCA_935421215.2 of Melolontha melolontha. NCBI lineage: Eukaryota > Metazoa > Arthropoda > Insecta > Coleoptera > Scarabaeidae > Melolontha > Melolontha melolontha. The sequence goes on from OW285238.1 coordinate 16,204,471, forward strand.
AAGCTCATCGGTACGCCCCTGCTGGAGAAAGGATATTTCTAGACACATTCACAGAAAAGAACCACCTCGCCCTATCACTCTACTCATGTATGTTTCAATTATTCTGATACATTACACATGCGGTTAAGCCGTAGTATGAGTGAAGGCACAAACAAAATGCAGTTTTCTAGAGAGTTGGCTGTGCTAACCTTTGGAAGGACGTCGTTACTTCACATTAATTATGTGGACGGTATGCGAGGTACTTCGGCTGTCTGACAACAGGTAGCGCCGAATTTACTTCTGCGCTCGGTCTGGATAATTACGGTGATAGGGCGAGGTGGTTCTTTTCTGTGAATGTGTCTAGAAATATCCTTTCTCCAGCAGGGGCGTACCGATGAGCTTGTAGAAAAGCGAAATACGTATCTACGTCTCTGGGGATAGGATATATTCGGACACGTTCACAGAAAATATTAATAGTGAACCTGCATTTGTGTTCTTCACACCAGATTTTTAATAATATTTTATATTATTAAAAATACCTTTGTATTATACAAAACTGGTGGGGTTTACCTACTCATGTATGTTTCAATTATTCTGATACATTACACATGCGGTTAAGCCGTAGTATGAGTGAAGGCACAAACAAAATGCAGTTTTCTAGAGAGTTGGCTGTGCTAACCTTTGGAAGGACGTCGTTACTTCACATTAATTATGTGGACGGTATGCGAGGTACTTCGGCTGTCTGACAACAGGTAGCGCCGAATTTACTTCTGCGCTCGGTCTGGATAATTACGGTGATAGGGCGAGGTGGTTCTTTTCTGTGAATGTGTCTAGAAATATCCTTTCTCCAGCAGGGGCGTACCGATGAGCTTGTAGAAAAGCGAAATACGTATCTACGTCTCTGGGGATAGGATATATTCGGACACGTTCACAGAAAATATTAATAGTGAACCTGCATTTGTGTTCTTCACACCAGATTTTTAATAATATTTTATATTATTAAAAATACCTTTGTATTATACAAAACTGGTGGGGTTTACCTACTCATGTATGTTTCAATTATTCTGATACATTACACATGCGGTTAAGCCGTAGTATGAGTGAAGGCACAAACAAAATGCAGTTTTCTAGAGAGTTGGCTGTGCTAACCTTTGGAAGGACGTCGTTACTTCACATTAATTATGTGGACGGTATGCGAGGTACTTCGGCTGTCTGACAACAGGTAGCGCCGAATTTACTTCTGCGCTCGGTCTGGATAATTACGGTGATAGGGCGAGGTGGTTCTTTTCTGTGAATGTGTCTAGAAATATCCTTTCTCCAGCAGGGGCGTACCGATGAGCTTGTAGAAAAGCGAAATACGTATCTACGTCTCTGGGGATAGAATATATTCGGACACGTTCACAGAAAATATTAATAGTGAACCTGCATTTGTGTTCTTCACACCAGATTTTTAATAATATTTTATATTATTAAAAATACCTTTGTATTATACAAAACTGGTGGGGTTTACCTACTCATGTATGTTTCAATTATTCTGAAACTGTATTTAAATACATTCATTATTAAACACATAAAATATTAAATAAAAATCAGCAAAAATGAATTACGGGCTTTAATGTTTTTTTTTTTTTAATGATTTTGTGTCAGACGACAAGTGTTATCAGAATAAGATAGCAAAGGGACAGTATTCATTCACAGGCAAGTGTTACTCGTTATTTTCAAAATTAAGAAAGTACTCAAAAGGCAGATATTTTACATTTAAGAAGTTTAGAAAGCATTATTAAAAATAATGAGAGTAGTTCGAAAAAATAAAAAAAGGTGACACATTTCTTTAAAAAATTAGAACAAAATATCCAAATTCATTACGTAAATATTTTGTTAAATGTGTTTATAAAAGTAATAAACTTTGAATTTCTATTATATTAAAACATGAGTTTCACAAAACCAATGACACTTCTCCACAGCAACTTTTAATGTTGTTTAAGATGGCGTTGTTAGTTTTTTAATCCAACGCTTAGTCTTTGCGGAACCATCATAAACTTAATTTTTTTAAATACGGCCCTGATGTGTTTATATTAGATTCTGAAAAACCTTCTTATTGCGAATTCAACGACCTATCATACTTTATAATTTAATTTCGGTTTCGTAATTTGTTCGATTTCTTTTGCGTTTTCTAAATGTATGATATGCCATTATCACCAAGATGAAAGCAAGCTTTGGAAAGCAAATGTGGTACTGTTGTATTTGGATTGACAGTTGCGTTGGTTTTTTGATACATTAGTTTGGCGTTTAATTTTTTGTGCAATAATTTTAATTTTTTTTGTATTAATTATGTTTTCTAACGAATAAAAGTTTGACATGGTGCCATGTTTCATGTTACAGATCGTATGCATTTGCAGAAGTATCCGGAAAGGAGGCAGCCAAATAAAAGGACTTTTAGAAAATTAGTACCAAACCTTAAAGCATTTTAGAAAACCTGTAGTTGCCCGACGAAAAACTGGCAATGAGGAAATCGTACAAAATGTTCTGTTGGCCGTCACTGAGGATTCTGGTACATCAGTCCGGCGGATTGAACAAAACATTGGTATAACAAAATCAACGACTCATTGTATCTAAAAAAAACAAAAATTACATCCGTACAAGTACAGAATTTGTCAAGGGCTTAGACCAGGTGATTTAGAACGACGTCGCTCATTCTGTGAATGGTACACAAGAAAATGCCAAGAGAAAATGAATTTTCCTTATCAAATAATATGGTCTGATGGTAGTATGATTACGAATAATGACATTTTCAATAGACGAAATGTCCATTATTGGTCTGAAACCAATCCGCGTTTAAACAAAACGTCAAGGCTCAACACCGTTTTGGTTTTAATACGTGGGCTGATATTTTCGGTACAGCGATTGTAGGACTGTTCATTTACCACTATACCTTAACATCAGAGCGTTACCTACATTTGCTGCAAAACGATTTAGAGGATGCTCTCGATAGCATGCCCCTAGCAATGATTCATAACTCTTGGACACAGCAAGATGGTGCACCTGCACATAACTCTAGAGCCGTCCGGGAATATCTTTCAATGAGATTTACAGAGAAAATCATTACCACGCATTCAGAAACACCCTGGCCAGCGCGTACACCCGATGTAACTCCACTTGATTTCTTCGTATTGGGATTCGTTAAGAATCATGTTTTTCAGCAAAATTTTGCAACAGATGAAGAACTGAGGTGGTTGGATTTGGAAGCATTTGTCAATATTACTCCACAAATGCTTATTAGGGTGTTAGAATCGATGGTGAGAAGGTGCTATCTGTACCTGGAAAATAATGTAAATCTTTTCGAACATATGCTCTAAACTTAGTTGTTTTGTTCACATTCGTTGTATTTTACTTTTTATGTCTTCTGTTAATTTAATTTGATTTATTCTTTGTTTTTTTTTAATGTAAAGCATTTCAGTCAAATGTATTTAAATTCTTAGAATTAAATCACAGCAATATGATATTTATTTTTGTTTTCTAACAATGCCAATATTGAAAAATGAAAAAAAGGGTATCGAAATGACGCTCATTTCGATACTTTTTGGGTTTCGTAATGAGTTCATTACGAACGCAAAATAGAAAAAACATGATTTTAGTGCACGCGTTCAAGTTTAGAAAACGAGCCGCAAGGCGAGTTTTCTAAAGAACAAGTGCACTAAAATGTCTTATGAAACGTGTATTTTATACTATTTTTTCTATTTCGGACATTAAAAGTTCAAAAAGACTTAAAATAAGAGGCATGTTTTGTACGAAAATTATAGAAAATTTCTTTTTTTGCAGTTGGTAGCATTGATGTTTAACTAGAGCATTTTAAATATTTGAAAATCGGCGGTGTTATATGTCTTTTTAAGTTTAAAATTTAGATTGATTTATGCACTAAATTATTAACGAAATGGACGAAGCAAATAATTGCACGCCCCCAGAGATTCGCAAAATAGCAGAAGATAATTTACAAAAACTTTTGCCAACAAAGTCTCGACATATTTATCAAAAGCAATACGAGCACTTTTTAACTTGGTGTAAAGAAAATAATATCGCGAATATTACCGAAAATGTAATTATTGCTTATTTTGATAAGGAAAGCAATATAAAAAAGGCATCGACCTTGTGGTCCACATATTCGATGTTACGATGTTGTTTAAATATTTATAAAAATATAGATATCTCAAAATTTTCTAGGCTTCTTGCATATTTAAAAAGATTATCTGAAGGCTACGAGCCTAAGAAATCCAAGATTTTAGAAATAGATCATATTAACTGTTTTATAATAGAAGCCGATGATAAAACATATTTAGCAATGAAAGTAAGTAATACAAACATCCTTGTAATAGTATTTTATTAATGTTCTACATTATTTTGTTATAATAGTCATATTAATATTGATAGGTTATCCTTATAATGGGTTATAATGGAGCTTGTCGTCGTGAAGAAATCATGAACATGATTTTAGATGATATACAGTTTAAAAATGATGTCATAATGGTTAGAGTGACAAAAACTAAAACTTATATTCCAAGACAATTTATTATAACAGAAAAATTATGGATTGATTTGGTTAAAAAATATTATTCACTTCGTCCCACTCATGTTACACATAAACGCTTCTTCCTGCAATATAGAAATGGTTCGTGCGTGAATAATCCAATTGGCAATAATACTATAGGAAAAGTACCAAAATTTATTGCTACTTACTTAAATTTGCCTAATCCTGAGCTCTTCAATGGACATTGCTTTAGGCGTTCAAGTGTGACACACTTGGCTAATAGTGGAGGTAACTTAATAACAATTAAGCGCCATGGAGGATGGAAATCTTCAGCAGTGGTTGAAGGTTACATTGATAATTCCACCATGAAAAAAGTTGATGTTGCTCGAATACTGTCTAGTGCACCTAATCCATCCACTAAAATTATTCAGAATCCATCGACTTCTGATGCAATAGGCAGTGATGTATCAATAAATGTGAATCAACAGGAATTCAAACAAAACATAGTGTGTTCCCAGAATCCGCCTGGAATCTCCATTAATGCACATGAATCTTCTAGTGTTACAGTAAACGTTTATAACAGTTGCACTATTCAAAATGGGAAGTAAATGTCAATAGTAGTATTAGATCTTCCAACTCTGTTTAACAATTTATATTGCTAATTAGTATAAATAAAATGTTAGCAAGTGTTTTTTATTCTTTGTACCTATACAACTTTTACTACACATGCTTGTTATACATATTTATATTTGACATTTACATATGATTTAGTTCCATTTCTTTTTTTGTGACCAACCTCTAAAAACAAAATTTTGCGTGCGAAAAAGTAATACTTTATGCAACCCAAACGGGTGTCGAAAAGTGCACTTTATAGCACCGAAATAGAAAAAAATATTTTACTGCACTCATTATTTTTTTTATCCCTGATTTTCAATTATTTGTGCTTTGCGCATTCCCAAACGACACAGATAATCAGGGTTCTGCTATACCATGCAAAAATACATTTAAAATCAATACAATAATTAGCAGACAAGAGATTTTAAAATTATTTATAAAAGAATAACAAAAACTCGGCAAAAACACAATGAAAGATACAAGATTAAAATCATTTTATTTCAATGTATTTAACTTGTGTTTGTTTTTTGGTAAATATCAGATATAATTTTAGTACGTCAGTTACACGTAATTTAATAACATTATATTCAAAGTAATCAAATTTAGCAAAGGGTAAGCGTCGTATACGCCTTTTTCCCTTACAATATCTTCGCAAAATTCATGATTTTATCTTGTTAATTTTCATCTGCAAAACGTAATTAGTCGAGTTAATTACTAATTATCATGGTTAACATAATGAATATAAAGCACATTCGTATTTGTTTATATCACGAACATGTACGTACACCAATGTTTGAATGTATTATCTTGTACGTGTGTTGCAATCTCGTGTATGGAGGCATATCCATTTAGATATCACTTTACCTGATGTGGTAATCGAATGAAAGAGAATACATGTTTGAACGGATGCCATTGGGGATGTATAGGAAATGGTTAAATTAGCAAAGCGGCCGTAATAAATTTCCTTCATCCAGCAAATATTGCTTTCGCCGTTTTTTCATTCCACTAGGAATGAACGGCTGTCATGCTTCTGTCGCCAAATAATTAATTAAACTGAGCGCTTACGATTCGACATTTTCCACAGAGAAATTTCCTCTTGAATCATTACACGTACTAATCTCTGAACAGATTAAAAGAGATATAATTGTTCGAAAAATTGAAAATCCAAACAAGCTACAAACAGGTACATAGACAAAGTTTTTGATTTCTAGGATGAGATTGCGCTGAAAAATTTTTCTTGATTTCTCGTTCTGAGTTAGTTAAACTAGGTTTATCAGTTTAATATTTTATTAATTTATTAGTTTGCTAGTTATGTTTTTTTTTCACCTGTTTTTTGGTGAAAAGCATGAAGACCCGCAATAATATATTACATAAAGTTGCCAGAAATTTATGGGGGCGAATGGGGAGACATAAATTTAATATAAAGTTCGAAATCTTACATACACAGGAGAAATGTAGAAAACTTAATTTTCTTATTCATAAATTTAATAAAACAGGTAGAATTTTAAATGATGAGTTAAGACTTAAATAGCTCCCCCATTCTAAATCTAAATCTGTATACAAAAAGGTTGTGTTTATGTATGACAATACGTTATGCACGTATAAAGCATTTGTTACAATATGAAACAGACTTGTAAATAATTTACATATCTGTAACTGTACACATGGACAATACACCTCTTATTTTCAGCATTTACTTCTGCTTAAGAATATGTTTCTACCATCTAGGCGTCTTCAGTCAAGCTAGTGAAGCAATGTATACATTGATACAAATCTCTTAAACAATAGATTTGTATCTGTATCTACATTTATGCTAAAATCGTCTCCAAGCCATAGCAAGTTACCTCCTATCAGATGGCACTAATTTAATAAGTGACAACTGACGGACGAAAGAGACTATGCCAGAAAAGGCGACCTTCCGCTCGAATAGCTAGGCTATTACAAAAACGGAAAAATACGTATATTGGTGCAGTCCATTAACACGCGCCAGATGGCGGTAAATATACAAAAAGGTTGTGTTTATGTATGACAATACGTTATGCACGTATAAAGCATTTGTTACAATATGAACTTCGAATGTAACGAAGAACTGAATATGCCTTTCTGGCATAGTCTCTTTCGTCCGTCAGATGTCACTTATTAAATTAGTGCCATCTGATAGGAGGTAACTTGCTATGGCTTGGAGACGATTTTAGCGTAAATGTAGATACAGATACAAATCTAATGTGTATACATTGCTTCACTAGCTTGACTGAAGACGCCTAGATGGCAGAAACATATGTCTTAAGCAGAAGTAAATGCTGAAAATACGAGGTGAATTGTCCATGTGTACAGTTACAGATATGTAAATTATTTACATGTCTGTTTCATATTGTAACAAATGCTTTATACGTACATAACGTATTGTCATACATAAACACAACCTTTTTGTATATTTACCGCCATCTGGCGCGTGTTAATGGACTGCACCAATATACGAATTTTTCCGTTTTTGTAATAGCCTAGCTATTCGAGCGGAAGGTCGCCTTTTCTGGCATAGTCTCTTTCGTCCGTCAGATGTCACTTATTAAATTAGTGTCATCTGATAGGAGGTAACTTGCTATGGCTTGGAGACGATTTTAGCGTAAATGTAGATACAGATACAAATCCATTGTTTAAGAGATTTGTATCAATGTGTATACATTGCTTCACCAGCTTGACTGAAGACGCCTAGATGTCAGAAACATATGTCTTAAGCAGAAGTAAATGCTGAAAATACGAGGTGTATTGTCCATGTGTAAAGTTACAGATATGTAAATTATTTACATGTCTGTTTCATATTGTATCTAAATCTGTAATTAATACCCCTCCTCATTTTAGTAATATTTTTTTTTGTAAATGGAATTTGTATTTATCATCACCGGATGAGGTCACTGTGTGTCGGAGAAATATATGTACTTTATGCATTATACTTTTTGAAACCAAAATAATATTTATTAACTATTGTAATGAATTCTCCTCAATCAATCAGTATCATATTTTCTATCTGAAAGTGAATTTTTAAAGACATGTTACATCCCATATCTCTGTCCTATTTTTAGTCCGCAGTTTCTCAAACATTTTCGTTTTTTGATGTGTTTCCTCCTCATAAAGGTAAATGTAATTTCGATTCGAATACACTAAACAACAAGACGAGGAATATTCGAATGAAATGTCGAGCAGCTGAAGATTCTGCTTAAAACCAGAGCTCTGAACTCGGAATTCCACTATGTGTATATACACTGTTAGTACTATAAAAATTAATTTTTTTCTTTAACAAGACATGAAACATTATCTACAAAGTAAGAATTGGAAATAAAAAAGGTACCTTTTACCATTTTATTCATAAGTAAAAACACATGAGCTTTTTTTTATCGGAAAAATTTCTCTATATAACGAAATTATTTTGCCAAACAGTAATTTGACGAGAAAAACTTACATGAAAAAATCGCGAGACCGAAAGGTCGAGCGATTTTTTCGAGTTTTTCGAGCGAAAATACAGATTGGAAAAATATTGATCCGATTGAAAGAAAAGCTCGAGTGTTTTTTGGCAAGATAAATTAACGACATGAATAAAACTTTTTAAATTGTCTCCATATTGACGATTTTGTATTTCTTGTGTATTGCGGTATTGATCTTTTGATATTTGTTGAAATTTCCCCAAACCGACTCGTACATTTTACGTTCAACGATACTTAATAGTTATTACCTGTCAGCTGCCAAAATAAATTAAGTGATGCAGGGCTACTAGATATGTAACAGGAAGAAGCATTTTTATCGGAGGAAGAAGCATTTTTATCGGTGATAAAAAGCTATGTAGGTTTTTATCGCTGTCAAAGTGACAAAAATGTCACCCGCAAATGGACATTTTTATATAGGAGTTAATTTATCAATGAGAAAAGGTCACGAAATAGTAAATTGTGCAAAATTAACAAATTCATTGGTTTTATCAGCTAGGGTTTACATATATGTTTTTACACAATTGCTTAAATTATAATCGCTTAGATTAATAGTGGTTACTACCTCCACGAACTCAAATGACTTCTGCCATACGGCGCGATAAACTTTAAATCCAGTTGGCGACCTTTTCTTGTGTGTTTTAATGTTTTCCCATTCCTCGCGAAGAGCTATTCAAACATCCCGAATAGTTACCGGTATGGGCTGTCGGTGCCGAACATGCCGCCCTAATGAATCCCAGATATTTATCAATAGGATTCAAATATGAGCTTCGAACTGGTCATTGTAAATGGCGAAAGTTAACCGCATCCAAATATTGCTAAACCACCCGTGCGGTGTGAGGTTGCGTATTGTCGTGCATTAGAGTAAAGTTCTCACCTACGAATGGAGCAAATGGTATGACGTGATCAGCTAAACACTCGTTGATGTACCTAACAGCTGTCTTTGTACTATTTTCAATGAGAACTTAGTTTTCGCGTACAGTGAAATGACAGCCTAAACCATTATACCGCCTCCTTCAAATGCCATTCTTGGAGATATACAATACGCTGAAAATCGTTTACCAGGCCTTCACCACACAGGTTCTCGTCCATTTGGTGAACGCAGACTAAAACGAGATTCATCCGTGAACAATACGGAACTCCATTGATCCACTGTCCAATCTCTATGTTCACCGGCAAATCGTAGTCATTGAACACAATGAGCTAGGAGCAAAAGTGGACAAACACCAGAATTGCTTGACATCAATCCGTATTCCTTCAATCTTCGGCGAACGGTTCGTGCAAAAACTGTAGTGTCGTACACATTTTCGACTTGGCGAGACACAAACACCACAAAAATTTAATTTTTTGAAAGAGACACATATATAATAACGAAACGTCAATTAACGAGATAAAAGTAAAGATAAAAGTAATATTTTTTTGGGAAGAGCGGCCAGGCAATTAAAACAATATTTAATTTGGCAAAATAATACAAATTCAATAAATAACCGAACAGATTTAGACAACTTGTCAGCCATATACTTACCCATTATATAAAACATCCCCGGTATAATAACAATATAAAAATCACAAAAAATAAAATAAAAAAATATATGTCCGAGAACAGTTAAACCAATCCTCCCTCGCAGTGTTGAGAAAGCTAACATTCTTTCCAACCGCCATAAACACGTGGCCGAAAAACGGCCTATTTGCTTATGCGAACAGTTTAATTTTATTTAGAAATGCGAAACAACTCACAATACAGGCTGATTCATTTTCGGCCCTCACCTTGGGGATCTCGCTTATTATTGGAGATAGAGTATAGGTTTAAATTTGGCAAAGTTGTTAAATTTTGTGTTTGTTATAAATCCGTAAAGAAAATAGACCTGTGACAAATGACCTTCGTTATTTAAAAAAAAACGCGAAAACCCCATTTTCTTCTTTTACCTGTAGCACCGACATTTGGCCTTGTAGAGAAAATATAAAAACACATCCTTGTGGCCATTTCTAAACCTCTATCCAGTGGTGTACTCTAAATTTTTATACGACGTTTCGTTTCTTTCTGGCCATCATCAACTATCTAATTTCTTATAGGCGCCATATTGGATTTAGACATCCTCAGAAAGAGTTTTTTTTTCTGATTTCAACCATGTACCACATGCTGACTAAAGTTTTTGAGATTAGGTTTTATTTGAAAGAATAAATTATAAGATTAAATAAGGTAGCCATGGAATATCAATCTGTCAAACATTTCATTTATTGTTCATTAATAATACAAAAATGTCATACACTAACGAAGAGAAACGAGATATGATAAGTATTTTTTATTCTTCGAACCGAAATTCAACAGTAGCGAGTACAAGATATCTACAATTATATCCAGAACGACAACAGCCTCATCGTACCATTTCTCTAGATCTCGACAGAAATTTGGTCGAGAATGGATCGTTTATTAAGCCGCGTAATGGTCAAGACAACAGGAATTTAAATGAAAATCGACAAGGTATTTTACAAATGGTAAATTAAAAGCGTGTTTTCAAATTTCATGTTAATCTTGTATTTTTATAGTTAAATAATAATCCATCAATTTCTACACGCGAAGTAGCGTCAGAATTAAATTTGTGCCAGTCCAGAGTTTGGAGAACTTTACATAAAAGTAGGTTTAAACCATCGGGATCCATGTTAGTCACTCTTTACTGCCTGGAGATAATTTGAGAAGGCTAGAATATTGTAATTGGTTAATGGGAAGGATAGAAAATGGCGAAAATTTTTTAAGCAAAATCATCTGGTCAGATGAAACAAAATTTCCAAATTCTGGAATGTTCAACAGAAATACGGCGCACTATTGGGCAGTACAAAATCCCCGACAAAACAGGGCTAGAAGACCACAACATCGTTTTGGAATAAACGTTTGGATGAGTATTTTGGCAAATCGTCTCTCAGGACCAGTTATGTATGAAGAACATTTAAATGGAGAATGATATTTAAACATTTTACATACATACGTATCTGACTATCTTGACGACAATATCCCATTAAATCAATTACAATATTTATGGTGGCAATAAGATGGCGCACCAGCACACAATGCAGCTGTTGTTAGAAATTTCTTAAATCAAGAGTTTGCAAACCGTTGGATTGGAAATAGGGGAGTTGTTGAATGGCCTGCGAGATCACCTGATTTAAGTCGGCTAGATTTTTTTTAATGGGGATATGTTAAAAATAATATTTATAAAGTAGATGCGCCACAAAACATTTAAGAATTACGAGACAGAATTCAGAATGCCTTCGATGCAGTTCGTAGAAGAACTATACAAAGGGCAGTACAAAATGCCAGAAGGCGTGCCCAATTGTACATTACCGAAGATGGCCAGATAATTGAACATTTACTGTAATTGTTTATTGTTTACTTTTCTATGTATTTTTATTAATGTTTTTGTTATCTTGTACTCGCTACTGTTGAATTTCGTTTCGAAGAATAAAAAATACTTATCATATCTCGTTTCTCTTCGTTAGTGTATGACATTTTTGTATTATTAATGAACAATAAATGAAATGTTTGACAGATTGAAATTCCAAAGGCTACCTTATTTAATCTTATAATTTATTCTTTCAAATAAAACCTAATGTCAAAAACTATAGTCAGCATGTGGTACATGGTTGAAATCAGAAAAGAAACTCTTTCTGAAGATGTCTAAATCCAATATGGCGCCTATAAGAAATTAGATAGTTGATGATGGCCAGAAAGAAACGAAACGTCGTATAAAAATTTAGAGTACACCACTGGATAGAGGTTTAGAAATGGCCACAAAGATGTGTTTTTATTTTCCTACAAGGCCAAATGTCGGTGCTACAGGTAAAAGAAGAAAATGGGGTTTTTGCGTTTTTTTAAAAAATAAAGAAGGTCATTTGTCACAGGTCTATTTTCTTTACGGATTTATAACAAACACAAAATTTAACAACTTTGCCCAATTTAAACCTATACTCTATCTCCAATAATAAGAGAGATCCCCATGGTGAGGGCCGAAAATGAATCAGCCTGTATATTAACACCACAAAAATTTAATGTAAGTAGATTTATTATAACATAGTTCTCTCACCATTTTTTACATTTAAATAAATTTTACAGATTTTTGAAAAAGGTACTATATATAGTATTGAAACGTCAAATTAAATATTGTTTTAATTACCCGGCCGCTACTCCCAAAAATATTATTGACATATATATATATATATATATAATTATGAGAATATTTCTATCAACTGCTAAATTTAACATGCCATTTACTAATCGATATACCTTTAGTTGCTGTTCAATGTGTTTGATGTACTCGATTGGTTGTATATATTTACAAAACAATAAACTAAAAGGCACGTACGGATATACATATAACGAGTATGTTGTTATATGCCATTGATTTCATTTAGTGTACATTGGATTTATATCGCGCATTTAGTGCTGATTGGATATTCATTACAAAGCGATCTTTTTACAAAATGTTTGGATTAAAGCTTTGTTCAATACGTTTAATACGAGAGCGGATTGGCGGAAGCCTGACGTTTCAAAGGTTGGCAACACTTTCGCTACGGTTATTATGTTCCTGACTTCCGCTATGTTTCTGATGTCTACTAACAAAATTTCAAACAAATCTGACACATAGGTTGTGTTTTATACTCATTTTAAGAAAACTGTTTTAGTTGTTGTGTAAATATGGAGAAAAAAGAATTCCGAGCGTTAATTAAAAATTTTTTTTACATGGAAAAGCAATTAAAGAAGCTGAGGAAAAGTTACGTAAATATCTTGCATGTGCTTCGTCCCATGGAATGATTTGTAAGTGATTTTCTGCTTCTAAAAGTGGCCATATGAGCTCAGATGATGCAGAACGTTCTGGACTGTCATTTACTGTCAACTACTCTAGAAATGATTAATAAAGTCATGTCCTTGCAAGTAGGTTTCTAAGTTAATTATCGTATTTTAGGTTAATATCTTGGGTTTGCATGTAAGTAATCGTATCTGTGAGACACTGGGAATTAGCTTTAATAAAGTATAGCTGGTTTTGTAAATTTTCAATTTGTATCAGGTGTTTATGATTAGAAATGCTTTGCGTATCATCATCTTGAAGATGAAAAACAAAGTTTTTTAATTCATCCAAGTGTTGTGAATAGAAAAATGGTCCACCATCAAGTTAATACAGGAACTGGGGGTAAAGGCAAATTTGGAAGTATTTCTCTATATAATGCCATTGTGAAGGTGCTTTGAGAAATATATTTTTAAATGATGAAACTGACTTATCAATATTTGGAAAATGACCCCTGATGTATTCACATACTCTGGTTATGACGATCAGTATATTTTGTAAGAAACCTCTTGAGGATTGGATTGTTAAGCTTTTTGAATGGGATATTGGCCGCCATGAAATCTTAACACAGTTCTTGGTTGAAAGTGTCAGGTGCAGATGGACATATTGTCGTGGACTTTTCCCCGAAGAACATTTTAAAGAAAACAATTATTTATTATGTTAAATTTATTTTCAGATGTACATTTGTTTATATTTTGAATTATGTTTAAATATTTATTTGGGGTTGGTTTTGTTGACCGTATTTGTATATTTATAAGTTATTTTTCCGGCTGGTCAGAGATATCTTGAGTGTTGTATGATATAGTCTAAGAAATAAAAAACTCATTTTTTATTTCATTATTTGATTTAATTTCGGCTTATTTTGCTTGTTTGCTTTTTGAATGGGATATTGGCCGCCATGAAATCTTAACACAGTTCTTGGTTGAAAGTGTCAGGTGCAGATGGACATATTGTCGTGGACTTTTCCCCGAAGAACATTTTAAAGAAAACAATTATTTATTATGTTAAATTTATTTTCAGATGTACATTTGTTTATATTTTGAATTATGTTTAAATATTTATTTGGGGTTGGTTTTGTTGACCGTGTTTGTATATTTATAAGTTATTTTTCCGGCTGGTCAGAGATATCTTGAGTGTTGTATGATATAGTCTAAGAAATAAAAAACTCATTTTTTATTTCATTATTTGATTTAATTTCGGCTTATTTTGCTTGTTTGCTTTGATGTGTATTTAAATATAACTATCGTTTTATTACGAGTGTTGCTTATCTCGTACTTTTATGAATATTTGAATTTTACTTGATATCTCTCTATTTAGTTTTTGTGGGTGAAAAGGTTTACGTTAACGTAAGTAATATTTTCACATTAGTTTTATATAAATTCTATTTACTGTAATTCTATGATATTTGTGTCTATTTGTAATTTTGAATTATTATTATATTAGCTTAAAATATAGATATGTAGTTAAGAAAATTATCATATTTTTTATGAGGGAGTTTTTTGTCACGTTGTTCTAGAATATATTTTTGAAAGTCAGGTTCTGGAGGGAGATTTTATGCTTGTGTTAGTGCGCACGAGCGTGAGTTATTTTACGTGTTTTGATGATTGGTCTATTTACGAATTGAAATGTTGGGGTTTATTAACTAAATTTTTGAATTTGAGAGTTTGCTTAATGATCTATTAGATATATTTTTGCTCGCGAGTCACAAGAGGCTTTTCTTTGTGTGCGTGTCTTTTATCACACAAATTTTTTTCCTCTAAGCTTTTGTCTAATGACGCATTAGCTCTCTTTACACTTTGTAAAGAGTATCTTTTTATTTTTTTTAAATAAAATTGTAAATTACCACTGTGATTTTTCTTTATTGCCATTTATTTTTTCCACTTTCTCGCTCGAGGGAGAGAGAGCCCTGGATAAAGCAGTCTCAAGCTAGAAGAATTTTCATCTGAACTAGTTCGGTCATATTTTGTGGATGAACAGTGGAATATCCTATAAGCAAACCCACAGTTCACAGCAATATGTTATCTAGATGAGTTTTCGAACAAACATGTCTCTCTCTCATTACACTTTTGTGGACGCCTTAAACTTAATGAACAGGCACTGCAATATATCTCGGTATCATTACGAATATGCAACCAATCCTACCATGGTTTCCCTACGAGAATTCTCCATAGTTAATGAAAATAAAGGGAAATACTAAGAACAGAAAGAAATGGACTAAAAAGAAGAAACGAAAACTACTCCAAAAATAAGGTAGTAAATTAAACTTAATATTTATAAAAAATTGCAGAATAAATATATAATATAACAATATAAAACGGACTTTTTAAAATACCAGAAGTTGTACCCAAATAACATTGAAAGAAACGAAACCAGAAACAATCCCTTATAGAAGAGAATAGAAAATATACTATCTCAAGAACAATAAATACATATATGCATGTATAGCAGCATGTAAACAAGAGAATAGACTTTATAAATTAGCGGATATCATTTTTAAGTGATTATTTAAACGAAGTCTAATGAAATAATATATAAATGTATATTCCGTCGTACACGCCACTGTAAAATAGAATTTATGAATAAATAGACACAATCTACTATTCATAACGATGGAAATACAGCACCTGCTCGAGGAATGCAATCGAGCAAGCAAATAGTGGGGCTGTTATAACATGGAGACCGCCATAACGATTTATCGGGGCAGTTGGTCATTCACTAGCTTCAGTCCGCTCTCTGGTCATTATATACAAATACTTATACTAAGTGTAACTATATATTTAGCCTAAAATGTAGAAATAACAATGGAGGTTAAACGTATATTGAAATAAAACATGAAAAAGGTATTAAAGCAATGGGCTCTGCAAATTTATAGCAGTAATTACTAACATATATAACGTCAATAATTGTATTTTAATTAAATTAACGAATTAAGTTTATAGCAAAATTATATTTTCTTGCTATGAATATTGGTCGAAATAAATTATCTAATTTATTGATTGCATCAAATATGTTGTAAGGCACTTCTTCACGACACTGAAGGGCATTTCTTAATAATTTTATAGCATCAGAAATCTCAGATTTTGAAGGATTAACAATAATCTCATCATTACCATGACTACTTTCTCTCGATTATTGGTTATTCTTGTTATCACGTGATTTGCAATTTCTTCTGTTGTAGGAAATTCTGCGACGGGGATGATTTAATAACGGAAATCCGGGGAAATCTACAAAAAATTAAATGAATAAACAGCCTAACACTGCTTCTACAAGAACATTTGATATACCGCTTTTTACTTAACGAACGAACACTCATTTGGTAATTCTCCGTTTTAACTGAAACGTTTACGTGTGTTCGTGATTCAATTGCGTTTATCAATCAAAAAAATGGGGAAGATACACGGAAATTGTATGGCAGGTGGTACAAAACGTTCGTAACAATATATGCAACACCAGTGATAATGAATAATTCACAAATATACACGGTTTTGGATCTAAGCAACCAAAAGCTGTTTCTATGGTTATTTGGGGCGCTGAATCCGAATCTGCACTCCGTTTTTTTATTTTGGTTCTAGTTTTCGAGATATTAAATAAATACAATTTTTACCATTTTTGACAATTAATCTCCATTTTATTCATTAAAAAGTGTTAAATTAGAAATGAAGAGCAGTCGAACTGAGTCGCTTGTACTGTTTGGGATCTGTTTCACGCATTAAAGTCCAACAGTAGTCGCTCATCATGCCCTCGTCCCAAAATCCTTGGTATCGTTTTTCGATTTTCGCCAAATCTTGGTGTAGTCGCTCTCCTTGCTCGTCGCTTGTATCACCCAAGTTTTCAGGAAAAAATTCGAGATGGGAATGCAGAAAATGTATTTTGAGAGACATTCGAGCTCCAATCTTGCAATAATTTTGCAACAAATCGATTATCTGCTTGAAATCCGGGGATTTGCGGTTACCGAGAAAGTTGTGAACAACATCTTGAAATGATACCCATGCTGCTGCTTCATTGGGCGTTAAACATTTTGTAAAGTTTCTGTCGGCCATTAATTTTCGAATATCAGGTCCGACAAATATTTCCTCTTTGATTTTGGCGTACGACAACTTGGGAAATAACTTGGTCAAGTACTCAAAAGCCGGTCCTTCACGGTCGAGCGCTTTGACAAAGTTTTTGATAAAGCCAAGCTTTATGTGGAGAGGTGGCAAGAAAATGTTCTGTGGGTTCACAAGTGGTATAGAAGAGACGTTTTGTTTTCCTGGTTCATAATTAGTACGGCTTGGCCAATCTTTTTTCAAATAATGTTGGTCAGTTGCACGGCTATCCCACAGACACAAAAAACAGCAAAATTTGGTAAAACCAGATTGCATCCCCATCAAGAGACCAATAACCTGTAGGAATAGTATATAAATCATTTATTCTTTAAAATTGAATTGAAATTTATTTTCAAACCTTCAAATCGCCACAAATTTTCCATTGATGCTCTTTATATTTTATCTTGGTAAAAATTTGACATATTGTATCGTAGCATTCCTTAGTTTGTACTGCATGAGCAATCGGAATTGATGGTTTTATATTTCCATTGTGTATGAGAGCAGCTTTCAGGCTGTATTTTGAACCATCTATGAACAAACGCCATTCATTTACATCGTATGGTGTATTCATCGCATCAAACAAACCGTTGATGTCATAGCAGAAGCATATATTCTCCTCTTTTTTGAAAAACGCTAAAAGCGCCTCATTTCTGGTTCTATATACAATGACTTTTGTTTGAGTGTCAAGATATTTCCACTCCTGCATCCGTGATGCGAGCAATTCTGATTTTTGTTTCGATAAATTCAAATCACGAACCAAATCATTGAGTTCACTTTGCGAAACTAAATGTTTTTCCTCCATGTTAAAATCGCTTCCACTGTTCGTCGGTGATGAACTACAAGTTTCCATGTAATTTGCACTCGTACCTGGACAAATTGGCAAAGGATCATTGCTCGCACGGGGAACTGGCTTAGGCACTGATGATACTTCAGGATATTTATATTTTTATAGTTTTTTTGCATTTACACCGACGACATTCATCAAGCAAAAGTAACAATCATCTACTTGGTTTTTCGGCTCTCTCCATAACATTGGCAATGAAAATGAAAAACATACTTTTTTACCGCGTGACCACTTGTGTAATATAGTGCTACACGCGTTACAAGACAATTTCGGTACCCACGGCTTGTGAGTGTTTCATACAGAGAAACCAAAATAATAAAATTTGCATTTCTGATCACATTAGTAATAACTTTGCCACTTTTTCTGATCATATAACATCCGCAAACATAACCAAAACACTTTGAATCAACTTTACAATTCTGCCTTTGCATTTTCACACGTTTTGGATTCAAAAAAAAACTTTAAAAATACAAATTTAATATTGTTTCTAGCGACGCCAACAGCTGACTGTCATTATGATAGCGCAGTGCTGCCAACATGCGCGAACTCACAAAGTAGAACCAATTTTGAAAAACGAAACCCGGATTTGAATTCAGCACCTCAAATAACGTCAAGATTTGTTCTCATCTGCTCTGATCCAAAAGTTGACCGGAATTTGTAAACTTGTGAATTAGACACTATGAAATCAACTTACAAACTTAAGGTCACATGTATTTGGGAAAGGTCATTAATTAGATGGTTTTCCGTGTAATATGGTCATTATATAGAAAACAAAATTCATTAAAAAGCATCGAGGTAGCTTTGTTCTACCTAAAATAGTCACTATAGACAGGTAGTCACAATATAGAGGGTAATTATTAGAGAACGGACGCAACTGGCCGAAATTACGATGGACCATATAAATAGTCTATAACATCGCTAAGTAAAACACGCAGTTATTGAATAGCACTATTTATTCGGCTAACCGCACATCTATTTTCTGTCGTTGAATTGTGATGCAATTACTTCAATATTACAGTGAAATTCCTTTCTTCATGGGCGTAGATAGAAGCGGGAGGAGTTTTTATAATTTATTTTATTTATCAGTTTATATTTCGTAAGATAAATAAAGTACGGTGAATTAGTTTCATCTTTTCATTGTTTTAACTGTTAATTACAAACTTCGTAATTTTTGTAATAGATCCTGTTTAATATCGTTTCATCGAATCTACTTCTCCCAATTATTTTGACGTAAGTGTTCAGTGAATTTCGTTAAGATTCAATAACTTACCTATACATTTTTAATTTTCATTTATTTAGATCTAAAACATTGTTTAAGTTATTTTTTCAGATATAATATGAAACAATGGCAAGTTGGATTAAGGGTAAAATTGATTGTATGTCCATTCTCAGTGATCTCGAAATTTATTGCAAGGTCTGTAAACGAATCCAAGAAATCGCACGTTAACCATCACATTGCAAACACATACACAGAAATTATACCCGTTGGAATCTGACAATTTTAACGAAGAACTCTGTGAAACTTTAATGGCGGCAAATGTTACATTAAATAAACTTAATAATCCCGCCTTCAAAATATTTCTCCAAAAATATACTGGTCGAAATGTTCTTGATGAATCCATCTTACGCAAATATTTTTGTTTCTAAGTGCTGCACGAAAGCAGTAGAACGCATTAGAAGCCATCTTTCAAATCAGTACCTATGGATAAGTGCCGGCGAAACTGTCGATATATTAGGACGCTGTGTGGTAAATGTTGTAGCTGGTGTACTACATCCAACTATTCCATATAATGCATATAGAGGGTGAGTCGTGAGGAATCGACCAAACTCAAGGAGTGTATTCTACTGGTCAAAGTAATGTAAAAAAACTCAAATGTTGTTATCCGATTTTTATTTGTTTTCGAGTTATAGCGTAATTAAAAATGTAGATTTAGTATACCATGTTTATGTATGTATTCGTAAAAACAGTGAAACCCCGGTAGAAATTCATTATAGGGAAGTCTTCCTAGCTGAAGCGCTACCTGTTCGTGGTTTTCCGAACTAGCGGTAGTGACATTGAAAGCAGTCGAGAAATAGTGTGGAGTGGTTTGTATGCCTAATGCGGCTAATGTCACTACCTCTAGTTCATCGTTGATATAGTGAGGGCGCTGCCATCATAAAAAATGTTCCCTATACCTTGGAGTAAATTATAACATTGTGTTCGGGTATTGTGACATTGACTTGACGTTTGTACGACTATAGTGTAACAAACTAAAATGCCACACACTTATTCTAATTTAGAATATGCTAATATGGTGTTTGTTTATGGATTTTGTGATGGGAATGCTACAGCTGCTGCCAATGAATATCGTCAACGGTTTCCACATCACAGACATCCTAATAAAACTGTATTTATTAGTGTATTCAACACATTGTGCGCGACCGGAAAGCTTCCCAGTGTAAACATAATATCTGAACGAGGCAGTCGACAACAATTACAAGAAGTAGAAGATATTCTGGATGTAGTAGAAGAAGACGCAACTACCATCTCACGGAGTATTAGTATTCAATTGGGAATTCCACAAACAAGGGTGATAAAAACACTCCACGAGCATGGCTTACGTCCGTACCATGTACAAAGAGTACAGCACCTACAACGAGGTGATAATCGTAGACGTATGGAATTTTGTCGATGGATAAATGATAATCCTCGTTTTGTATCGCGTATACTGTTTACGGATGAAGCGACATTCACCCGTGACGGTATTAATAATTGTCATAACCAGCATGTATGATCAGACGAAAATCCACACGCAACAGTCGAAAGTAACTTTCAACATAAATTTTCGGTAAATGTGTGGTGTGGTATGATCGATGGTTCTTTAATTGGTCCTTACATTTTTGAGAATCGCCTCACGGGAGACACCTATTTACATTTTTTTAGAAAATGAACTGCACGGACTGCTAGAGGATGTTCCCATAAACATCAGAATCCAAATCTTCTACCAGTACGATGGAGCGCCTGCACATTACGCTCGTGCAGTCAGGCAACATTTGGCTGAAAGGTTTCCAGGGAGTTGGATTGGACGTGGTAGTCACATTGGTTGGCCTCCTAGGTCTCCAGACCTCACGCCACTCGATTATTGTTTATGGGGCTGGTTAAAAAATGAAGTGTATCAAGTAAAAGTGGTCACTCGTGAAGCACTAATTCAACGGATTATGAATGCTGCTGACAATATCAAACATCAACCCGACGCAATCAGGAATGCAACCAGCGCCATTGGTAGACGATGTAAAAAATGTTTTGAAATGAATGGCGGTATTTTTGAAAATATATTATAAAGAACGATAATACCAATAAAATACAAAAACTTCAATGTATGAAATTTTGTTTATTTTTAATTACGCTATAACTCGAAAACAAATAAAAATCGGATAGCAACATTTGAGTTTTTTTACATTACTTTCACCTGTAGAATACACTCCTACAGTTTGGTCGATTCTTCATGACTCATCCTATATAATAGCAACAAAAGTTATAAATACAGTTGATGCGGAAACAGTAGCTAGAGAATATGCACCAAATGCTTTATTCGGATGACAGGTACAAAGAAAAGTACTTTTATTTGTCAACGACAGTGCTGCATATATGTTAAAAACAGGCAGACTATTAAAGGAAACATATCCTAATATGTTGCATCCTCTTTATAGAATCTTTTAATATGTCAGAGACACCTTTCTGAAATTTGATAGACTTGTATCCACTTGTAAAAAAGTTTTCAGAAAAGCACCACTTTACAGGGAAGAACTTCCATCTTTGTCACTGCCTCCCTCTCCAGTAATAACAAGATGGGGAACATGGTTGTAAGCTACTAAATGATAAAAACACACAATGCTGTATTAGATTTACACTTTATTTAATAATAATAATGACTATAGAACAGCTGTTTCACCGTACAACGGTTTCTTCGGATATAACAAGCTACTAGTTTTTATGCATTTATCCAGAGAATTTTCATAGTTTACAAAATTTCGTTACATGTTTAAATGACGATGCTCGAAGTATTTCTGAGTGCAAGGAACTAATGCAAATTCCAAATTTAAAATATCAATTGTACTTTCTTCAGTAACACTTTGGAAATTTCCCAAATCTAATCCCTTATTTTGAAAATTAAAATCTCAAATTAAATGATGGATTAACCACATTAGATGTGGCTATTAATAATTTGAAAAATATTCCACGTGACTTCGGATGTGCCTTTCGGCAAAAGTTAGACGCAGTTCTTAATAGAAATTCAGATTTAATAACATTGCGGCAATTATATATGGGGACAATGTAACTGCTAAATACGCTGTAATAGTATGCGCCTATAACCAGTTGCGATGTAGAGAGGACGTTTTCTATCTACAAGGATGTATTTCATTCATAGAGAACCTTGAGAAAGTATTGCTAGTTAATGTTAATACGCCTTTACTCAACTTGAACTACGAAATGAACAAATAAAAATGTATTTCGTATTTTATAGATCACCACCTGTCTGTTTTCCAATTATATAAATAAAATTAAAACTCTTTAAAAATACAAATTTTAAATAGTACGCCCGTGGGCGATGAGTCATCGACCTCTCGTGTCCGGTCCCTACATGCAAGTTTCGCTGTGTTCTAATTAAGCGTTTGAAATAAGAATAGTAATAATATACGACAGCGAAAGCATATTAATTGCCTCGCCCACATTCTACTGCCTCGGCTAGCGCTTCAACAGTGAACTGGATGCTCGGAAATAATAAGAGCGTTCTCTGTCTGGTCTAGAGTATACTATTTTTACCCTAAAATAAGTATTTCATTGAAAAGTTATCCTCCAGTCAACCACCCTTGTATAATTTCATACTGTACTTGTTATTTTGGTCATCTCTTTTTATAATGACAAATACTCAAAGTTTTATAAATATAAATTTTCAATAATTGTTTTTCTGGGATTTTTGTTGGATATTTTTTTCTTTTATTTCGGGAAATATCTATTCGGCGATCTTTTTATTTTCGTTATTTTCGCAGAATATGTTTTGAATATTTCCGTGCAGCGGAGGTAGATATGTATGTATATTGAATCATAAAAAGAAAATATCTTTGAGACAAAGCCATTTTGTAAAATTGGTTATTCATGGAATTTTATATCAATAACATCTGTGCGAACAGTACAGATGAATAAATATTTCTCTTAGTCAAAACATTAGTTAAACGAATAATGTCTAGTTGCTTTGAGATTTGGGGATTTGTGTTCAAAAACAACTATATAGATATATGTAAATGTTCGAACATTTGGTATTAATTCCTAATTTGCCCTGTATGGTTTTGGCAAGCAATTGTTTTAGAAAGTAACTTTACGGTGAATTTTTGTAAAAGTAAAAAGTAAATTTACAGTCTTCGGTTATTAAATTAGGATTATAATGATTATTAAAGGCCGGATTATATGCAAAAAAAACTGAAAATATGAGCATAAATATGCAGGTGTTTTAGCTTAAATATACACTTCCCTATGAAAAATATGCAGATAAAAGATTACGAGAAATGTTAGAAAATGGAATACTATAGAAAAATAAATATTCTATTATGTTTACTACAAGTTTATTTAGAACATTTTACAACATAATTAACTATGAAAACAATTTACAATCACAGATTTCTCAAAGTTTTCAACAGAAAAATTGTGACGCTTGTCAGAAAACATGTATTTATATATTGAAAAGGTTCGTTCTACGTCGACGCTTGTTATAGGAGCATATTTCAAATTAGAAATATCGTCTATTGTCAACTCAATATTTTCTACTGAATCACCACACAAGATTTTAGCAATGTCCTTTAGCTTTTTAAAACCTTTATTTTTTCCTATTACACTTAAAATTTTTTCATACACGGACTGTCCCACGCCTCCTTTAACTTCAAAACACGACTTTTCAAATTTGTTTATTATTTCAACGCGCTCGATTAGCGACATAAATTGTTTTTCCAACTGCAATATAGAAGTGGAAATAAATCTGTAATTGGCTTTAATAAACGCCAACTGTTGAGGTATTTCTTTACGCGAATACACCTTTTGGGCTTCTATCAGATTGTGCATCCTTATCTTCATAATGATTTGCATAAAAAATATCAGCCTCCAACTACGTTCCCCATCGTGTGATTACTGGTTGAGGAGGAAGCGGAACACCGGGTAGATGTTGTTTGTAAAACTGAACTTGTAATGGGGCCTTTAAAAATACTTTCTTTACACTACTAATTAAATTATTTACTAAGGGAAAATGGTTTCTGACTTCTTCTGCAACATGATTTAGTCTGTGCGCCAAACAAGTTCTTTGAATTAAATTTGGGTAATAGATTTTCAAGTTGAAAGCTGCCTTCAGCATGTATGGTGCAGCATCCGTCAAAAACAATAGAATTTTCTCTGTTGGAATTGATTCCGGTAAGAAGAAAGTTGCCAGTTCTTCCTGTATAAACCTTGTTATTGTAAAATTATTTGTCTTTTCTAACTGTTTGGATGAAATTAAATAAGATTTTGCCGCGTTAAGGATACCAATCATTAAATGAGCTATGTACCGGCCCACACTATCAGTAGTTTAATCTACGCATATATAAAGATATTTGTTTGAAATAACCTTCTTAATGCTATTCAATGTTTCTGCATAGATATAGCGAATATAATTTTTTCTTAACTTGCTCTCGTCGGGAATGTTGTATTTGTTGATGTACTTTTGCAAAATAACTTGACATTTAAATAGTTTAATTTATGTAGTGGAATATCTACCGACACAAACATGTGATACTAGTTTTCATTAAATTGTTCTTGTTCCGATTTTTTGAAAGTTGATGGCAAACATTGCGGTAATGTTTGCTGACTCTTCTTCGCCAATTGCATCTTTGTTAGTTTCGCAGCATGAGATGGAGTTTTCATATGTTGGTCGACTTGGAACTTTCTCTAACTTGCAATCTGCAAAAAAAATATCACACCATCGGTTGTTTTCTTATAAAATAAATGTTAGTAAACGATAAAGGAATAATTAAAAACTTAATTAATTAATTAATAAGAGGAAATAAACTTAAAATTTTACTCACAATCTTGCAGCATTCTACGCAAAACACTTTTTCTCCATCCATACGCAATTCTGAATAAGGTGCAATCCATCCACGCACAGTCGCTATTTTCGGCATTTTTACTATTATATAACACAACTCACAAGTTTACACTTCGAAAAGCCAACGTAAAATGATGTTTAAAATAAAATTACTTTCGAATATGGGAATAAATTTCTCCGAATAAGAGAGAAACACATATACTCCTAATTTTCTGGTAAAATGTATTTTTGTATTTATTTAGAAGTTTTAAAGTATTAGCTTTTTCTGGAATTTTGTCTCGGCCTGGATGTATGGGAAAAGCATTAGTAAATTCTTGGTGACGCTTATCGGAAAAGTAACGGGAAGGGGTTTAATAAAATGCTATTTTTAATTTAAAGAGAGCTGTTTAATTTTTGTTTGCTTGTTACATCCACGACGTATTTTTAGTAATGCCTATAATAAATTTGATTTAGTAAATAAATAAAACTCGCATACTTAAAATATTCAAAAATGCTGAATTACTACAAAATTTGTAAATAGTATACAAAATGCATATATTATGCAAATATGAAAATTTATGCAAACTGCATATAATCCGGCCTTTAATGATTATAAACTTAAACTACAAGCAAATTCTTTTGAGAATGTTTTTCTTTATAAAAAAAAAATAAAAAGTACGTAAATTTAGCTCAGACATTCATTTCAGAAATAATTAAATTCCTGCCCTTGTTGTAAGGAAATGTATAAACGCATTCGCTACACGTGGGTGAATATTTATCTACTATTTCGACTGTTTGAATAATTTTAAAATTGATCCCGTTTTAAGAATTGATGACACTTTGCACATAACTAGGGAAACCCAAAAATGGAAGTGGAAAACCCAAAGATATGCGTATAAATATGCAAATCATTTAGTCAAAATATGCACGAAAATGTCGAGAATATGCAAATAAAAAGATAATTATAATACATAAATTAATTGATTCACTTAAAAAAAAACAAATATTTAAATTTTTCTACATACTGAACTAAACCTTAATATTCATTTATTACACAAGGCAGGTTGTCGTTAGTTGTAAAAACAATAAACCACTAAACGTTTCTCGAAGTTCTCAATGTCTGAATATAAAAATCTATAAATGGAAAAACTCCTTTCCACATCAACAGATGTAATAGGGGCGTTTTTAAAATTGCTTAATATTACTGGATCAAAATCATTGGATTCCGTAAATTCTCCCTCTGAAATATTAGGCTACTTGGTTAAGAAACCGAAATCCACAATTTTTTTCCAACACATTTTTAATTTTTTGAAAAATTTTGTCCTCAATTTTGCGTGCGACATTTTGAAAAGCTTCCTCAGATTGCTTTAATAGTTCTATACTTCGGGTTAATGGGAAATTAGATTCCTACTTTTGTGTTATTGTTTTAGAAACAGAGCTATAATTGGTTTTTATAAACGAAAATTGTTGTTTTACTTTTTTGTTTTCGAATAATTGCTTAACATCAGTGAGGGATTGGGAAGATTCGTCAGACAATTCTGAAATTAGATCTTTTACAGAAATTCGAAACTGACAGAAGTTCTCGCAATAAAAAAGAGCGGCTTCCAATCAAGTGTAATCTTATGTGTATATCTTGTAATAACAGGTTTATGTGGAAGTGGAGTGTTTGGTAGTTTTTCTTTATTGAACTGATGCAATTATATAGAATATAAATCCATAATATTTTCCCAAAAATCCTTCTCATAATGACGAAGATATTTAAAACATTTTTGTCACGCCACTGTGCAATTGACCATATTTTAAAAGACGATATCTTAAAGTTGACCGACAAAAACAAGAAGAATGGTTTTCTTATTATCCATCTCATTCAGCTGTTACATATGCAAACATACGCTGTAGCGTATTGCTGTGAAATTTACTTTGGATATAAAAAATCAAAAATTAAATTAATAACGTATAAAATAATTAAATATAACTGGATAAGGAAAAACAAATTAAAAGAAATCGACCCAGGTTGTGTATTGTGAATGCACCTCGTACATCGTATCTCAAGCAATGCTAAAACGCAAACCTAAAGCAATGTTAAAATTTTAGATGTATATTTTCCAGAATTAATGTGTAAATAAGCGACGTTATGTTAATAAATTTTTAGGTTAGTTTTATTTTTAAATGCTTAAAATATAAGTAAAATTTAAACATGCGTTTGTTACCTGCAGAAATAATAGAATAGAAAAAAAGGATACGAAATAGTCTTGTCGTTAACAACGTTAGTAGCCACATGTAACTTCAATTCATTATATTAGTATAAATATAACCTTGCCAAAACAAAGTGCATAAACATAACACGTCAAGGGCATTTTTAAATAAGTAAATTAATAATATAAGCCATGAAAAAGAGAAACTAGGACTAGAAAAACCTAAAAAGAAAACATAAGAATATCAGTAACCAGAAGTCAACAGACATTGAAAAATACAAACAAAATAATTGATGCGATAATATCAAGATATAAACAAAGGATACGCCAAAATAAGAATACTCATCGGAGGGGGGCATGCTCCATGGAGATACGATGTAGACATCGTTTCCGCGTAAAGTTTGCGGGTTCAAGCGGGATAAGCATCAACACAATTCGACGAAAGCGAGGCTAAAAATTCAATATTCGATAATAAAATTTTAAAATATGAAAATTACAACGAAAAGGGAGAATATTTAGTCTGAGAGACAACGTATCGAAACGAAGAAAATTAAAACACCCACGATGGATGGAAATACACAGGGGTGGAAACATTACATAAGGATGAAGATTAGTTAAAACAAAATTCAATGTTTTGGAGTAGGGAAAAAATTCGTAGAAAGAAAGAATGTGTACTATATAAGGAAAAATCACCGAAACTTATTTTTAACGTTCACACAATTAATACATTTTGAAGTTAAAGTCTGTGGGAAAGTTGTTTAAATAATTAAAGAAATAGAAAGTTATTTAATGTCCGCACCAGTTTGGAAGAAACAATGTTTTGTATATTGTTTGGGAGTTTGAAAGCTTATATGCGGAATTCGACTCCGAGTAAGTAAATTTTTCAAATTTTAGGAGTGTAAAGTAGACTTCATTTCAAGTAACAAAAACGCAAAACTTGTATATCCATTTTTTATTTGTTTCAAAGTTACAGATTTATGAATGTGATTGTCAGATCATGAAAAAAAATGTAATCTTAAAGTCAATACAATATGATTTTATTTTAAAAAAGTTACACGATTCAATAACAGGCCTGTGATTGTTAACGTTGCACAATAAAATGTTATCCTAAAATAAATAAACACGTGTCGTAGTGCATACAGTAATTTCTTGGAGATCTACAAAAAAGAGTACTGGAAATTTATTTATGATAAAGAAGGTTCTTACTTATTTCGTAAGTGATGAACCATGAATATCATACACATTCCTCATTACAGAACGTTCCTGGAAGTACAAATACAATTTCGGGAATGCGGACTGCGTGATTATCTTTTCGACCGAGGAGTAAATTTGCCAGCAGACTTAGAGGAAGAAGCAGTAGCTATTGTTACAAGGGATCCAACTCTCAGTGTACGTCGAATCGCTAGACAACTAGGAGTGCCACGAACGACAGTTTGGCGAATTTTAAAACGTGAGGGCTTGTATCCATATCACTATCGCAGGGGACACCGTTTGCTTGAGACAGACCACTCTGCTCGTCTAGTTTATTCTACCTGGATATTAAAACAGTCACGGCTTCATTTTAATTTCTGCAGAACAGTCCTCTGGACAGATGAATCTACGTTCACGTGACACTTCTCGTGTTACAAATCTGAGAAACTGCACAGGTGGTCATCAGAAAATCCCAAAGCTATACGCCCATCTAAATTTCAACATGAATTTTCTATTAACGTTTGGACGGCCCTAATCGATGAATTGTTGATTGGTTCTGTCGTTCTTCCTGGGAGGTTAAATGCGGACAATTACCTTCAATTTCTTATTGACGAACTTCCAGGTCTTTTAGAGGATGTCCCACTGAATGTTCGACGAGACATGCGGTTTCATATGGATGGGGCACCACCACATTTCGGAATTGCTTTACGAAATTGGGTTAACGTCAATTATCCAAAATGGATTGGTCGAGGTGGTCCTGTTGCATGGCCACCCAGATCACCCGATCTTAATCCCCTTGACTTTTATTTATGGAGGTACATAAAAAATTTGTCTACGCGCAAGTTTCGAACACAAGAGAAGAGTTGTTGGATCGTATTCACCTGGCACCGAGCAAATCCGACAAAACAAGTATGAAATTCGGATAAGTACTTCTTCTGTTGGCCTACGGGCACAAACCTGCATTCAACAAGGAGGTGGACATTTCGAAAAAATTATTAAATGAACTTTTTTAAATAAAATCAATTTTTATTGACTTAATGATTAAATTTTTTTTCATGATCTGACAATCACATTCATAGGTCTGTAACCTTGAAACAAATAAAAATGGATATAGAAGTTTTGCGTTTTTGTTACTTGAAATGAAGTCTACTTTACACTCCCAAAATTTGAACATAACGATACGGGACACATTGTAGAAGATAAATTTTGGAGTATATAGAGTTAATGAAATTTGATAAAGATATATGGATTGGTATTTTAAACTATTAAGTAACTATAAATACACGACTAAAGTGTATATCAGGCCAGATACTTGAGTTTGATAAAGAGGAATTAGGATTCCCTGAATATTCTCAAAATATCTGTGCCATTGAGATTTTAAAGTTTCAAAACATTCAGAGATAGGCGTGAAAAGTAAGAAGTGCTTATACAGTGTGAAGACAAGGGTTTTATTCTGTAGGGATACATCTCCCACTTAAATAGGCCCTGAATAGCACAGTCGCTTAGTCAGAATTTATCAGTAGAGACTAGAGATCCACATTTCCAGAGTGATATAGACTGTGAGTACTAATCTCAGAATTAGGAGGTCAAATACCCCCTTTTGTGAGAGAAATCCTCAAAAGTCTTTGCTTATGAGATTCATTTGAATCTGAATCAAATCTCCTAAATTATCTATGTAGAGTTCATAAGAGAATATTTGTATATAAAAGTTTCGTTGCTAGATTAAGAACAGGTTAAGAATGAAATATTTTAAGACAATAACAATGAAATGTAAAAATACTAATGGGCAATAAAATATTTTTAAACAAATACTGCTTGTTGTGTTATTTTTTTGTATTTACTTTGGACACTAAGCCTAATTGTGCAGAACCAATATTTTACCCTGAGATATACACAAAATATACAGTCTCAACAAAATTATGCCTGTGTAACTATACAGGCTGATTCATTTTCGGCCCTCACCATGGGGATCTCTTACTATTGGAGATAGAGTATAGGTTAAATTTGGCAAAGTTGTTAAATTTTGTGTTTGTTATAAATCCGTAAAGAAAATAGACCTGTGACAAATGACCTTTCGTTATTTAAAAAAAAACGCGAAAACCCCATTTTCTTCTTTTACCTGTAGCACCGACATTTGGCCTTGTAGAGAAAAAATAAAAACACATCCTTGTGGCCATTTCTAAACCTCTATCCAGTGGTGTACTCTAAATTTTTATACGACGTTTCGTTTCTTTCTGGCCTATCAACTATCTAATTTCTTATAGGCGCCATATTGGATTTAGACATCTTCAGAAAGAGTTTTTTTTTCTGATTTCAACCATATACCACATGCTGACTATAGTTTTTGACATTAGGTTTTATTTGGAAGAATCAATTATAAGATTAAATAAGGTAGCCTTTGGAATTTCAATCTGTCAAACATTTCATTTATTGTTCATTAATAATACAAAAATGTCATACACTAACGAAGAGAAACGAGATATGATAGGTATTTTTTATTCTTCGAAGCGAAATTCAACAGTAGCAAGTACAAGATAACAAAAACATTAATAAAAATACATAGAAAAGTAAACAATAAACAATTACTGTAAATGTTCAATTATCTGGCCATCTTCGGTAATGCACAATTGGGCACGCCCTCTGGCATTTTGTACTGCCCTTTGTATAGTTCTTCTAGGAACTGCATCGAAGGCATTCTGAAGTCTGTCTCGTAATTCTTCAATGTTTTGTGGCGCATCTAATTTATAAATATTATTTTTAACATATCCCCATTAAAAAAAATCTAGCGGACTTAAATCAGGTGATCTCGCAGGCCATTCAACAACTCCCCTATTTCCAATCCAACGGTTTGCAAACTCTTGATCTAAGAAATTTCTAACAACAGCTGCATTGTGTGCCGGCGCGCCATTTTGTTGCCACCATAAATATTGTAATTGATTTAATGAGATATTGTCATCAAGATAGTCAGATACGTATGTACGTAAAATGTTTAAATATCTTTCTCCATTTAAATGTTCTTCATACATAACTGTTCCTAAGAGACGATTTGCCAAAATACACATCCAAACGTTTATTCCAAAACGATGTTGTGGTCTTCTAGCCCTGTTTTGTCGGGGATTTTGTACTGCCCAATTGTGCTCCGTATTTCTGTTGAACATTCCAGAATTTGTAAATTTTGTTTCATCTGACCAGATGATTTTGCTTAAAAAATTTTCGTCATTTTCTATCCTTCCCATTAACCAATTACAATATTCTAGCCTTCTCAAATTATCTCCAAGCAGTAAAGAGTGACTAACATGGATCCTGTATGGTTTAAACCTACTTTTATGTAAAGTTCTCCAAACTCTGGACTGGCACAAATTTAATTCTGAAATTGATGGATTATTATTTATCTATAAAAATACAAGATTAACATGAAATTTGAAAACACGCTTTTAATTTACCATTTGTAAAATATCTTGTCGATTTTCATTTAAATTCCTGTTGTCTTGACCATTACGCGGCTTAGTAAACGATCCATTCTCGACCAAATTTCTGTCGAGATCTAGAAAAATGGTACGATGAGGCTGTTGTCGTTCTGGATATAATTGTAGATATCTTGTACTCGCTACTGTTGAATTTCGGTTCAAAAATTAAAAAATATTTATCATATATCGTTTCTCTTCGTTAGTGTATGACATTTTTGTATTATTAATGAACAATAAATGAAATGTTTGACAGATTGAAATTCCATGGCTACCTTATTTAATCTTATAATTTATTCTTTCAAATAAAACCTAATGTCAAAAATTTTAGTCAGCATGTGGTACATGGTTAAAATCAGAAAAAAAAACTCTTTCTGAAGATGTCTAAATCCAAATGGCGCCTATAAGAAATTAGATAGTTGATGATGGCCAAAAAGAAACGAAACGTCGTATAAAAATTTAGAGTACACCACTGGATAGAGGATTAGAAATGGCCACAAGGATGTGTTTTTATATTTTCTCTACAAGGCCAAATGTCGGTGCTACAGGTAAAAGAATTTTTTTTTAAATATCGAAGGTCATTTGTCACAGGTCTATTTTCTTTACGGATTTATAACAAACACAAAATTTAACAACTTTGCCAAATTTAAATCTATACTCTATCTCCAATAATAAGCGAGATCCCCATGGTGAGGGCCGAAAATGAATCAGCCTGTATACACAATCATTCCGTTAATTAAATTCATTTTTAAGAGAAAAGTTCACCGCAATATGTATGTGTGAGGTATTTATTATTTATTCACATTCTGAATATTTTGAATTCATAGGCGTCACGTAATACAATTTTTAGAGTGTTTTTAATTTCGGGGTTCGCGTCGTAATTAACTCACGCTATTTGAGATTTATATTCTGTATAATTACGCCAATTGCCATTTATCATACGTTATCTCTTTATCTCAAGTACACGCTGTATATGTAGATGAATATACTGCAGTGGCGTGGCAAATTATTTCGTACTTTTAACGAAATCATTTAAAAATTTTAAAGAACACAAGTTAATATATACTTCTAGCATTTAAAAACATAATCATCTTTTGAGAACTTTTTCATGTTTACAGTGTACGCGATCTGTTGAAATATCTTCTCATTTTTCATTTTGTGACGTAAAATAAATTACGTTAACGTGGATATGATGTG
This sequence comes from Melolontha melolontha, assembly GCA_935421215.2. Classification (NCBI taxonomy): domain Eukaryota; kingdom Metazoa; phylum Arthropoda; class Insecta; order Coleoptera; family Scarabaeidae; genus Melolontha; species Melolontha melolontha. Next base: position 16,237,962 of record OW285238.1, read on the forward strand.
AATTTAAATTTTTAATATTTAAGATGTTTTCAATTGAATCGCTTACGACACAGAATCCCTCCATCGAGGTAATGCTTTCCCTATTTATTATAATAATGCATGTCAGTTTGTGGAATTCAGGGAATATATATTACTCGAAGCCGTGGAAATCAGATTAGTATCAATCCTCATCATGTTTCCGTGAAGTACGTCATTAGTGGGGTCTTTTTTATATTGCAGATTGTACCCATAGAATTAATTAGCATTCACCTATTTGGAAATTAAATAAATCAAGTTTCGTAATTCTCATACAAATTATTATAAATTTTTACAAATTTTTCGTGTTGTTGTTTATGATATAACGGGGAAAATTACACTACTTTACACCGAAAATGTACATTTGATGAGAGATAGATTTCCTTATGTATTTTCTTCCGCTGAATTCGAAAATCAAGGTTAAATTTTTTTTTATGGAACAGTTTTTGAGATATTGTAATTTTTTCATTTTTTCGACCTTTTTTCACTTGACAAATCATATCTCGAGCTAGAAATGTCCGATTGGGTCGTTCTTGGTACCCAAATGCAAGGTATTGAGATGACGAACAAATATGTATAATCGGATATTTGATTGGTAAAGCGGTTCAAAATATATCGATGAAAATAGGGCACATTTTCAAAAAAATCATATTTTACAGTGATTCTGTGCCGACATAAAAGTACAAATCGTTAAAAAAACGTCTGGTTTCTGTTCATGTACGTAAAGATGATACTTTTACGTAAGAACTAAGACCAGCCAGACCCTGACATTTTGTTTTGACATCTTCTATAAAACGTAGTGTCGGTTGTTTGTATATTATAGGAACTCACAAATTTGATTGAAATTATATTTCATTGTGTTCACCAAAATGCCTAAAAGAAAACGAGAATTTAAGTGCGTAAACAATCGAAATAATTTCTGTTACGTGTGTGGTAATTTTGTCCCCCAACCAAATGGACCTGCAACTTTTCATGAGCAATGGACACCAAATAATGTTTGTTTATCGTGCCATATAACTCTTGCCGCGTGGGCTTCTGGTTCATCACAGTAAGATTAAATTTATATATACAATTGAATTAATAATAAAGTGAATTTTTATTCCAAATTAGACGATACATGAAATTCGGTGTACCGATGATATGGAGAGAGCCGCTCTGTCATTCGGTTGATTGTTACTTTTGCCTGAGCAAATCCACTGGTTTTGGAAAGAGTGCCAAATGGGTTTATGCGACAGTAGCATCTGTTTCGCTTCCAGTTCCACATTCAAGTGAATTTCCTCATCCTAAGTGCCCCGATTCAACGATTGAATTTTTCGAATCATCACTACAGACAGACACAAGCAGTGATAATGAATTTCAACAGGAGTCGCAATTACAACATTTTACGCAGCCTGAACTGAATGATTTGGTGAGAGATCTCGAGCTGTCAAAGGAAAAAGCGGAGTTACTTGCATCTCGCCTGAAGCAACGGAACTGTTTGGCTCCGGGAGTAAATGGAACATTTTACAGAAACCGTGATAAACCTTACGCACAACATTATAAGAAGGAAAACGACATATGCTACTGCAACGATATTCCTGCATTGTTTGAGCAACTCGGAGAGCCTTATGATCCAAATCAGTGGCGCTTGTTCATTGACGTAGTAAGGAGAGTTTGAAAGCAGTCCTATTGCATATTGGAAATGAAAAACCTTCTATCCCCATCGCTCATGCCATCAACACTAAAGAATCATACGCTACAATGGCCAGTTTGCTAAAATACATTAAATATGAGCATCACAACTGGAAAATATGTTCCGATCTCAAAGTCGTCGGCATGTTGTATGGAATGCAGTGTAGATATACAAAATATTTCTGCTTTCTTTGCCTCTGGGATAGTCGTGCTCGTGAACATCATTATAGAAGAAAAGACCGGCCAGAAAGGGAGAACGTCACAGTGGGCTAAGACAATATTAAATACGTGCCTCTTGTCAAAAAAGAAAATATAATCCTTCCAGCGTTGCACATTAAACTTGGCCTCATTAAAAATTTAGCGAAGACAAGGAAGGCCAAGTATTTTCCTATTTGAAAACCCTTTTCCCGCAGCTTTCTTTAGCAAAAATCAAGGAAGGCGTCTTCGATGGTCCACACATAAAGAAATTGGTAAAAAGCACAGATTTTCCAAAATATTTAACACCCGTTGAAAACGAGGCCTGGAATTCATTTCAGCGGGTTGTTACCAATTTTCTTGGGAACAATAAAAGCCCTAACTACGAGGGAATTATTACCGATTTGCTGATTTGCCATTATTTAATTTCATTCCTGGTTGTTTTTTATTGTATTGTTTTTACCATTTTATTTATTTCTTACAGGTGTAAATATGACTCTAAAAATCCATTTCTTGCCTTCGCATTTGAATTTCTTTTCGGACAATCTTGGTGACGTAAGTGACGAACACGGCGAGAGATTTCACCAACAAATTAAGACCATTGAGCGGCGCTATCAAGGATTTTGGGATGAAGCAATGTTGGGAGACTATGTATGGTTTCTCACTAGAGAAACGGATCCCAAAAGCAACCGAAGACAAAGCAAGAGCCACAACTATTTCTAACACACAAAAATGTCAAGAATGTATTGCAAGCGTTTAAACACAATAAATTGTCGAAAAAAATAAAATATTCGGAAAATATGGGATTTGGATATATTCAGTCAATTGCTTATAACTTTGTAATTTTTCGGTCGATTTTCTTCTGGTTGGTCTTAGTTCTTACGTAAAAGTATCATCTTTACGTACATGAACAGAAACCAGACGTTTTTTTAACGATTTGTACTCTGTCGGCACAGAATCACTGTAAAATATGATTTTTTTTGAAAATGTGCCCTATTTTCATCGATATATTTTGAACCGCTTTACCAATCAAAGATCCGATTATACATATTTGTGCGTCATCTCAATACCTTGCATTTGGGTACCAAGAACGACCCAATCGAACATTTATAGCTCGAGATATGATTTGTCAAGTGAAAAAAGGTCGAAAAAATGAAAAAATTACAATATCTCAAAAACTGTTCCATAAAAAAAAAATTAACCTTGATTTTCGAATTCAGCGGAAGAAAATACATAAGTAAATCTATCTCTGATCAAATGTACATGAAAAAAATTTCATTTTGTAAACTAGTGTTATTGGTATTCATTTATTTCTGGATATTTTAGTTTCTTCGTTAATATCCTCAAATTCTGTTAAATTGTAACAGTAAAGAAATTGTTTTTATTTGAAGGATGGATTCGTTGATATTTTGATGATGTTCCAGGTGCGATCTAGATGTTCTCGTAGCAAGTTTTAACATGATCTGTGCAATTTTCGACAGCATTTCGGCATAAAACAAAATTAGATATATTTGTATATTGTTATAAAAACGTCTTTGAAAGGTATAATAATGTGAATTGATAAATAGATGGAATAATTTTAATTGGTTCTTAAGTCTTTAATAATTATAATGTAAAGTATAGTGATATCTGAATAGACCAAATAAATTATTAAAATTATTCTTGAAGGAAGGTGGGCGTCAGCTGATTTAATGCTTTTATTAAATGAACAAAATAATATGATTTTAGCGGTAGAGCAAGATCTCATTTTCAAGAGCCGACTCTTCTTTTCAAAATCAAACCTTAATTTGCATCAATAATCAAACTCGTGCATTCACACTGATAATATGTTCAAAATGCAATATTATAAGCATACGAAATTAAGTTAGATAAACGATAAACAAAAATGTTGTATGAAGCTTGTGAAAATTCAAGTTTAATAGTTATTTTTAAGTAATTGTGTTTAAATATTACACATCTGAATCAGCTGATGCTGTGCGTAAATCACGTGACATAATAGGGTTATAAATAGTAAGAGTATTTATAATGTAACAAATGTGGATAATATTTACTTAGAATACTTAAAATAGTGATTTTAGCAGATATAAAACACTTATGAAAATATAATTCGTAAGAGAGACCATCTAATTTCAGGTAAGTTTGACCTTATTTGTATTTCTAACTTTGAATTCTATTATTATGGTACAAACAATAAGGTTATGTTGTTACGATATGCAAATATGGATATAAAATTAATATAATTTTATAAATACGTGTATTCCGACGTCTGTTAAATGTTTTTCTAGGTGGTGTTAGGATTAAATTGGAAGCAGAAGGAAATTTGGTGCTGGCGTGTGCTTGGAAATCAGGTACTTCGATCGACGCCAACGGCTTTTTGAAGGATTGGTCCATATATGTCAGCAATGCTGTACCATTTTATTGTTCTGACGATATGTGAACACTATCTTCTTATATTGTGAATGTTTTCAGGTAAGTATATAACAGTTTTAATATATTTAATGATATTTTAAGTTTTGACAATAATTTTTAGCGTAGGTTTTCTTACAACAACCCAAGCGAGGCTCTTATCTATTGTTTTTTTTCTTGGCCTGCATATGATTTATTTTTACTTAATACAAGTATTTGATTTTTTTTATTTGTTCTATTAGACTTATTCTGTATCTCATATTATTTGATATTACCGTTATAATAAAAAATAATAATTATAAAATAGTAATTACATTCTTTTAAATGTCTATTAATGTCATATGTGTGCAAGTTAAAATCGATGATTCCCGCGGTGAATTAGTTCAAACCAAAAATATTACGGTCGATAAAATAGATTTCCATATGATATTAATATTATCAATCAAGTTAATTATTTTAGGAATTACAAATAAATTAATGAATTTTGATAATGAAAAATGATCTACATAAATAACAAAAATTATCTTCCACTGTAAGTGTATGATCTTCTTTCATAATTCTTAATCCTACGCTTACTACAAACATGTATGTTCTTTTTCTTGCAGTTTCTGGTAACAAGACGAACTACATCAATATATATATATATATATATATATATATATATATATATATATATATATATAAAATAACTTCGTGACCTTGGTATGATATGGTAAACCTAATCAGTAGGCGATTAAAGGTCTGTATATTACTTCAAAATATATGTATTTAAAAAACTCTACATGTTTCGGCAGTACGCCTTTATCAAGAGAATACAAAATATAAATGACAGGATATAAAATTTATATCCTGTCATTTATATTTTGTATTCTCTTGATAAAGGCGTACTGCCGAAACATGTAGAGTTCTTTAAATACATATATTTTGAAGTAATATACAGACCTTTAATCGTCTACTGATTAGGTTTACTATATATATATATATATATATATATATATATATTTATATAAAATTGCCTTTAGGATCTAAGAATTTGTATTTGCAAATTTATTTATTACCTACTTTATAATTCAGACCGATTCTTTTATTGCCTAAGGTTATTAGTGAATGCATTTAAGAGACGATATTTAATCTGACCACCCACTGTCAACTAAATATGTATAACAAAATCAATTGCAGGACAATGGAATTCATGCGGAACTACATACTTAGATTTACAACTACTAATACTTAATTAGTAAAGATATTTTATTTATTTATTTATTAGTAAGATCCTTGCGATATAGTTTTGTATCGGAAACCTCGGGTATTGTTGCCCGTAGGTAAGATTTCTACGAATTAATCACAGAGAAATTCCCGGTTATGACGTCAAACAATACAATGTACAACAACACACGCATTTTAATTATGTCATAGTTTGTAGAGGTAGTGGTATATTTTCACCTACTTGTAAGATAGTACAGAATAGAACAGTATCAGCCCAACAACGGTACAGAACAGAACAGCATTAGCTGAACACACAGTCTCTTTATAACATTCATATGAATCAGTATCCATCGGAGTTTCACACTAGCAATAAGAGACTCAAGAGTATCATATTAACAACAACAGACATACAGTATCATATAACAGTAAAGAATTTAAAGTTTTAAGTTTACATTAAGTCTTAAATTTGTGAAATTATCTGAATAAATTAGATTTAAGTGTTTTTTGGTTAAATAAATAAAATATTTAGAAAATGGACCAAGTTTCAATATAACTGCAACCAACCAAAATAAATAACCAGCTTATATGGAAGTTAAGCCCCGTGAGGGGTGGGTCAAGATACAAAATTTATAAATAGTTAATTGACGAAGGAGATACTTGTTCAAACTTCATTATAACGCTAAGAAATAAGTAATTAAACTTCTAGTTTCAAAAATTCTTTTATTGTAAATACCACTACAATATTGTTTCGCCATACAATGGCTTCATCAGGTGGATGAAATTGTATTTCAGCCTGACATTTGATTAGTGGCGCCCTCTGTGTTTCAGTATGCAAAACATAAAAGACATCTTTCGTATATCTTAAGTTCAGGATTATTTTTGCTTGTAGCTTATATATACTTGTAGAATTGTTCCGTTGTTTGTCATCCGCATTGTCAATTTAGTTTGAGTATGACATGTTTTGAATGTCGAAACTGCAGTTGTGTTATCTGATATAATAAAGTGATAAAAAAGTTATATTTTTTTTGTGTATGAATATGATAAAGCACACAATACCCAAATGAACAGCTACAACTGACTTATGTCAAATAAGTCAATAAGCAATAAATATAAAACTGATCAAATTAAACAACTTGCAGTTGATCCATAAGATAAAAACATGATTAAAACTAATATAGAATTGATAATAGGCAAATGTAAATCGCAAATAACAATGAAACATAAAATTAATAAGTCCATTCAAATTCCAGCGACTGAAACAATAAGAAACTACAAAAACTATCAATAGAAATATAAAAAAAAAAATGAAATACGCTGAATATAGAAGAAATATTATACAAAAACTAGAACTGGGAGATACGAGTATTTGAGGAACAAGGATGCACACAGACGAAGACAAAGGAGCTCACAGTACCGATGGAACGAGAGATGAAACCCCGAAACCAAGGACAATAGTGTGCATTTGTGCATGACATGTAAATGTTTTGTATTGTACTCTTCTCCAATAAAAAGTTAAATTAAAAGAAAAGTTTTACATCAAAACACAAAAAAAAATTCCACTACCCTAAGAGAAATTACTTTTTCAATTACAACGAATTTTATTATAAAACATATTATTTATTAAGCAGGCACAGCTTCTAATGTAGTTTTTGTATAAATTTGCAATATACTTGCTTCTTTAAGTCGATTTTTTCTAGCTTAACATTAATACATTAAAGAAAAGAGCAAATAGCTCAACTTCTCAGTCGTTTGTAAAGACCGCCATTCTCGGTCGGCTCACAGAGGCGTGGACGAGCGAGAAGTTTGGGAGACTCACATTACCAGCGCTACGCGTGCTATATGTATGTAGTACATGAATACATGAACAGCTGTCATAGTGTGAAGTTGCTTACATACATATTTACGAATACGCGTAGGGGTAATTCGAACGGAAAGCATTCTTCTAAATAACGCGCAATTTTATTTCAATACAGCCAACTCAGTTACACCGCTGCTACCTAAGTGTCGGTCTTTAGTCATTTGTCTTTAAGAGCAACGCAAGTAGTCATGACGAAAATTAAAAATCATTTTCTGATCAGTGTCATAGACTGAATCGAAAACCTCAAATATAAACGTAATGAACGAAAAAATTACGGCTACATAGACATTCTAATTTACAACATGTTGACAAAAAAGAAATACAAAAAATATTTCTAAGGTTTATCCTGCAATAAAGGACACAAAATTTAAAATCTAGAATGAAAACATACACTGGCAAACCTAATGAAGATGAAACAGAAATAAGAAAAACACCCTAACCACAATATATATCAATAAATACTATATACGTATTTCGGCAACAAAGTTGCCATCTTCAGTAGAATAACCTTAAAAACTGAAAAACGTTAAACTTAGCGTTTTTGGCTAAGGCAAACCTTAGAAGATATGCTCTTCACCAAATCGCCAGTGGGATAACACTAATGAAGATGTTTTAAAATATTTGAAAAATTTACTATCAACACAGTTTATAAAATAAATACTTTTTTGTAACATGGATAGATAAAACTGGACCAGAAAATTACCTTGGATTTCCTTAATCACCCACACTTTGTTGGCTACGAAGTGTGGATTATACTGAAATATATCTATGTCGGTATGTTGTTAATGTTACGCTTATTTCAAAATGTTGAATTAATGTCCAGCAGTAATCAGCAAGGAAACTAGGACTCCGATTGCCTCGGTTTTGCTTTTCCGTGGCTAAAACGTTTTGGAGGAACCGTTTTTGGAGAGAAATCCAGATGAGCATCCAGAAACTGAATTTTGCCTTCATCGCATTTATGTATGCGGAGGATACCCAAAAGAAACTGAACTGATGTTTCGGTGGGCAGAGTTTTTGTAGTAATAGTAATAAGTAGTAAGACCCATTAGTCCTTTTTGGGACATAGTGAAGAAATCGTTTGTCTCCTTCTTGTCTATTCCCGTATATACAGTATGACTGAAGTTTCCTTTTGTTAACTTAAATAACATAAAACAAACTTAAAAACAATAACATTTTTTAATTTAAGAATTTAAAATAAAAATATAAATTAATAATAGTAACAAAACGATATTTTTAGGATAGTTAATACGTACTTTACATGACTACAACAGGTGTTCGAAGTTTCCCCCACCGACTCGCACACACAACTCCAAACGTCGAATGAGTGATTCGTTGACACGCTGAAGGACATTTTGCTCCCGTATTAAAGCACTTGCTTCATTCACACGATTTTGCAGTTCATCGATGGTATCTATTTCATTCACATACACCAGTTGTTTTAAATAGCCCCAGAAGAAAAAGTCCAGCGGATTTAAGTCAGGAGAACGCGGTGGCCATGCGACAGGACCCCCGCGTCCAATCCAATGATCTTGATACACAGTATTTAAATGTCTACGAAAAGTATGTGTAAAATGTGCTGGAGCACCATCATGTTGAAACCACATCCGATATCTAATATTAAGGGGGACATCTTCTAACAGCGGTTGTAAATTATGTTGTAAGAATTCTAAATAAGTTTGGTCATCAACACGAGCAGGGAGAATAAACGAGCCGACGATAAAGTTATCTATTATTCCCGCCCATAAATTTAGCGAAAATCGCTGTTGATTATGCACACGAAGGACCGCAAGAGGATTGTCTATTGCCCACTGATGCAGATTATGCAGATTATAAGTCCTTTCACGTGTAATAGTAGCTTAGTCTGTAAAGAGAATATTAAATACAAAGTTATCGTCCTCGCGATTTCTTTGAAGCAACCATTCACAAAATTGTACCCGAGCCGGATAATGACGAGGGTTTAATGTTTGTACTCATCGGTAGTGAAAAGGATAAAGTTGAGCTTCTCTTAAGGTTCGCCGAACAACAACCTGTGATACGTTAAACCGATTAGCAAGGTGTCGTGTGCTTAACGTAGGATCATTTTCTATTGCCTCCAAAATCTCTTCTTCAGCAACTAAAACGTTTTCAGCACGTCCTGGACCAGTATCTCGGCGTCGAGGTTGTAATTCTCCGGTATCGCGAGCCCGTTGAACAACTGCTATAAACGTAGATGCAGACGGCAAATGTCTATTCGGAAATAATTCCGAAATCTTTGACGTGCAGCATGACTATTCTGTTGACATTCACCGTAAATCAAAATAATATCAACTAACTCACTATTGGTAAAGTGGTATGCCATTTTATGTTCATACAAAAATATTTTTGAACTAGCACTAAAGTAAAACTAATGTCTTATTACTACGAAAAAGCCCGTTGGACTAATATTTAATCTACGAAACATTGCACGCATTGTTTCGGTTGACATCACTAAGTATACAAACAAACCGGCCATTTCATTCTATCACATGTACCAAGTAAACTGCAGTCTCACATCTTAAACTTGACCCTGACACAGTTTGATGTCGTTACGGTCACTCATCGGTTACTGACCTATTATGTATGAAATTTGTACATTGAAACTTGAAAACATTGGGCTGTTATAAATTATTTTTTTTTGGCGTTAAGTCAACTTTTATTAGAAAAAATTTTATTATTTGTTGAAAAGTTGTATTTATAAAGTTTTTAATTTTATTTATATAATTGGAAAACATACGGGTGGTGATCTATCTATCTAAAATTACGAAATACATATTTATTAATTAATTTTATTTATATAATTGGAAAACAAACGGGTGGTGATCTATAAAATTACGAAATACATATGTATTTGTTGAAAAGTTGTATTTTTAAAGTTTTTAATTTTATTTCTATAATTGGAACATTTTTATTTGTTCATTTTGTCGTTCAAGTTGAGTAAAGGAGTATTAATATTGACTAGCAATAGTTTCTCAAGGTTTTCTTCTGTCAATTTTGTTCTCTTTATTAAGTACATCCTTATAAATAGAAAACGTCCTTTCTACATCGCAACTGGTTATAGGTGCATACTGGAAATATTCTTTTATTTATTCATATTTAGCCGTTAGATTTTGTGAAATTGTCTCCATACATAATTGCTGCAATGTAATTAAATCTGGATGTCTATTAAGAATTGCTTCAAACTTTTGCCGAAGGCCACATCCGAAGTCACTTGGAATACTTTTCAAATTATTAACAGCCACATCTAATGTGTTAATCCGTCATTTAATTTGAGATTTCGATTTTCAAAATAAGTGATTAGTTTTGGCAATTTTCCAAAGTGTTCGTGAAGAAAGTAGAACTGATTTTTTAAATTTTGGATTTGTGTGAGCTCCTTGCACTCACCAATACTTCTAGCATCCTCCTTTAGCAGTGTTACGAAATGTTTTAGACTTTCAAAATTCTCAGAATAATAACTAGTAGCTTCCAGCCATGTTCCCCATCTAGTTATTACTGGAGTGGGAGGCAGTGACAGAGATGGAAATTTTTCCCTGAAAAGAGCTACTCTCAATGATGCTTTTCTGAAAACTTTTTTAAAAGCTGATGCAAGTTTATCAACTTCCGGAAAAGTGTCTCTGATATATTCATAGATTCTGTGGAGAGCATGTGCTACACAAGTAATATGCAGCACATTAGGATATGTTTTCTTCAATAGTCTGCCTGTTTTTAACATATACGCAGCACTATCACTGACAAATAAAAGTATTTTTTCTTTGTACGTGGCGTCCGAATGAAGCTTTTTTTGCATAGTCTCCTTAATGGTTTCAGCAACTGTTTCCGCATCAACTCTATTTATAACACTTGTTGCTATTACTTATGAGTTATAGGGAATAGTTGGATGTAGTCACCAGCTACAACATTTACCACACAGCGTCCTAACATATCCACCGTTTCGTCGGCGCGTATCCATATGTATTGATTTAAAAGATGTCTCCTAATGCGTTCTACTGTTCTCGTATAGCACCTAGAAACATAATATTTGCGTAAAGTTGATTCATCAGGAAGATTTCGACTAGTATATTTTTGAAGAAATATTTTTAAAGTGGGATTGCTAAATTTATTTAATGGAATATTAGCCGCCATAAAAGTTTTACAGAGTTCAGATGTGTTTGCGATCTTAAGTGACGAATTTTTGACGATATTTTACGGATTTTGTAATAAATTTCGGAATCACTGACAATGGACATACAATCAGTATGACCGTCAATCCAACTCGCAATTGTTTTACAATGCCATTCTCGACATTCTTCCATATCATGTCTGAAAAAGTAACTTCAACAATGCTCTAGATCTAAATAAATGAAAACTAAAAATGTGTGCGTAAGTTATTGAAACTGAACGAAATTCAATGCACACTTGCGTCGAAATAATTGGTAGAAATAGATTCAATCAAACGATATTAAACAGGATCTATCGCAAAAATTACGATGTAATTAACAGTTAAAACTATGAAAACAAGAAACTTACTCACAGCACTTTATTTATCTTACGAAATATAAACTAATCAATAAAATACATTACAAAAACCCCGCTTCTATCTACGCTCATGAAAACACTTTAAAAAACACTATATTCTCCGAATACAATAGCTCAGTTGTCCATTGTTATCGCTGCGATACCAGGTGGCCGAGTAAGTCAAACAAATACTTCATTGAATTACACCGGGATGTACTGTGCGACGTTATACACAATTCCAATTGCCGATTGCGTTTTATGGAAATTGCATCCGTTCTCTACTAATGACGTATCAATCTTTCTGCTTAAATCCACGGACAATCATTCTAAACGTTCTCTTATTAACGATTCCGCTTTGAAGTAAGACAACGAATGTTAAAACTAAAAGTCATTTTGAATTAAACCAGTGTTACTGTTCTGCGGCATGCAGGAATTGTCAAATTGACTTTATTTCATATAAATTCACTAGTATAGTGTTATTTAGTCGAGGATTTTATCCCCGTATTTGAAAGTTTTACGACCACGTGTTTGCTTCAGTGGAGTTCTGAGATAAGGAGACGGCTGTAATTATATCACGGCATTGTTCTCCGTTTATTATATTACTCTGGAATCTTCCACTTATTAATTTTTTTTCTCATTTATTTAGGACTGTTAGTATCTGCTAAGAAAAACTGCTTGTTAGTATCGGCTATTGTTAATATCCGCTGAGAAAAACTGCTAAGTTATTATCTGCTAGGAAAAACTGCTTGTTAGTATCGGATAATGTGAAATCCACCTAATTAGACGAGAAATTTATTTCATCCGCAGACATCTAATTACCCGGACACAGGAAATCAACGCAACTGGATCTAAGGGTCATCTATCACGCAAGGTAGTGTGTAGAGAATAACATTTTTTGTGACAGTGTCCCGCAAAAGCTATATAATAGTGATTTTGGAGGAACGCATGGCGTCCTAAAACATGGTGTTCGACTCACCATTTTATTTTTTTTTCTCTTGCCTCAATATAAAATTTAACTAAGTTCATTTCATATATTAATTGCTTAATCAGTTTTCTAATTCAAATTGCAGTAGTATATTTTTATAGTATCAATCTCACATGTCAGAATTGTTTTAAAGTAAAGAAATTTGAGTAAATTAAATTTAATATTTTTTTTATCAGTAACGGAATCTTATGTAATTTTTATATCTAATTTTGTTTAAATAAGATATTTTCGATTTAATTGGTAAACTTTCACAATTATAGAATAATATCCTAGTTATCATTTTTTTTTATTCTTAAAATATACCGGGTGTATTATGAAAAACCTTTCGTGCTGTAACTTTTTTATTTTTTAGCGGAATGTAATAAATTATACGTCGAACTAAATCGTTTTAAAAACACTGTAACGTGATCCGCTTTGAATTTTTTTTTACGCTTTGTTTTTGACAGACAGCTGCAAACAGTGTTTTTTGAAATTGCACTATATTTTTTTTTCCTTATTCAAATATATTACTTTTTCTGAATATGAAACTGTAAACAACGATATACTTGTATGAAAAAAAACGAGAAATTGTAGGTTTTTTTTTAGTTCGATTTATTCTGTTTTTTCCGAACACTTAGATGCATTTTAAATACTCTATTTCATTTTATTACCAGCAAATGTATGTACCTTTTAAAATCACTTACATTCAATACTATATAGCCCATAAAGGATTACAAACCAATGTTATCAGTGAGATGTGGGTCAACAACAACATTTACAGTGTTTATTTTAAAAATTTAAAAATCAAGCAGTCATATTGAACGATAAAAGTGCATTCCAAATTTTCGAAGAGAGCTGTGACATGTCAGTCACACATTCATTATAACATTTTCAACGATTTATTTCTAAATTTTGTTATTGAAATGGATAATGGCGAATGTGTGGATGCGATTCAAGCATATTTTGAATGCGGAACAAATTCTGCAGCTGCTTTGCGACTTTATGGAAATCGTTTTCCTGACAGACTGCGTCCAAGTGCCGATAAGTTTGGAAGGCTCGTGCGAAATTTTGGACCATTCAAAAAACCGAAAATAAACGCACGTGTAATTCAAGATCAAAATTTAGAATTAAGTGTCTTGCTCTATGTGGAAGAAAACCCTAATACGTCTACGCGAGAAATTGCTCACTACTTGCAGGTATCACATTCTACAGTTCAGTACATTCTGAAGAAGCACAAGTTCTTTCCTTATAAACCACGGAAGGTGCATGCTCTCGGTGAAAACGACCCTCAACGAAGGGTTCAATTCTGCATGGTTTTCATGAATAAACTAAGGGAAGATCCAATTTTTTATCGTCGTGTGTTGTGGTCAGATGAATGCACTTTTGGGAAAAATGGTGTATTCAACAGAAATAATCATCGCCATTGGAGCACTGAAAATAACCATGTTGTGATGCAACACAATTTTCAAAATCGGTTGTAATTATATGGTGTGGCATTTTAGGCGATAGAGTAGTAGGGCCTTTTTTTGTGGAGGGTAATCTAAACCAAGAAAAGTATAATAATTTGTTACGCAATGAATTAGGCGATAATTTAGATGAGTTGCCACTTGCTGAGTTAAACAGGGTGGTGTTCCAACAGGACGGTGCCACACCCCATAATGCACGAATGAATACTGATTTTCTAAATAATTATTTTGGCGTCAGATGGATGGGCACTTACGGACCTATTCGATGGCCTGCTAGATCGCCAGATCTGAATCCACTGGATTTCTTTCTGTGGTCTTACATTCAAGATCATGTCTATTTGACTCCACCTGATACCAGAGATGATTTAGTAAGAAGGATAGTACAAGTATGTCATGAAATACCACCAAATCTTATATTAAACGCAGCAGTTGGAGTTAATAGAAGGTGTCAAATGTGTCTGGAACAAAATGGGGCCAATTTAGAACATTTGATTCATTAAAATATATGATAGCTTGATTTTTGTAAATTTCGTATTTTTTTTTAATAATAATAAATTTGTCACTCAATTTAATGGAGGTGTCTTCAGGAAATAAATGTTTATTAGAATAAGTAAAAAATAATATGTAGTATAATTTAAAAAAAAAAAATTACTACTGTCTGTCAAAAACTAAATGTCAAAATTTTTTTTTTTTTAAAAACAGGTTACAGTGCTTTAAAAACGATTTAGTTTGACATATCATTCATTAAAATCAGATAAAATATAAGGAAGCTACAGCCCCAAAGGTTTTTCATAATACACCCGGTATTTTTGCATATACAGACTGAGCCTTTATTTTTATATTACTATGTGATTGGAGTATCCGATTATGTGAATACATTGTTTTAATAATTTATTGCATAATTAATTTCTATTTGTGTGTACCACCTAAGTACGTATTGCATATACTGAGTGTATTGAACCTGTGTAAGGTTCATTAAAGCTTTAATGGATTACCTATGCAATAATCTATAGTTTAGAATACGATTTTTGTTTGCTTAAATAAATATAGTTGTTATTGTTATGAACTCTGTTTTTCATTTCTTTTTTTTTAAATTGAGTCTCAACTTCTTCGAGATTACTAAGTTATCCACTTACTACAGCAGAGTGTGTGTTCTCTGTTGGCTAGAGGTAAATATGCCTCCTCGCAACTCGCCTCTTAACTGAGTTAGCCCTTTATCCCAAAGATCTCCGGGCCAACCATGAGTTGTAGGTAAGTTGGGTAAGTTTAGGAAGATATTTGTCGGCGCAAGTCTAGTGCTCGTGGGGGCATATAGCAAATCACTTGTATGGGTGAAATTTTAGCTCTTTAGTCAGTATGTTGTGAACAGCCATTTTTGATAAATTGTTGGTGCCTTCTCTTTCAAATTTCGGAACCTAAAATCTAATTAATCTAGGCGAAGGTGCTTAATTTACGTCATGAAATTGATAATAATAAGAATTATTGTTCTAGTAATACGCTTTGACACATATAGCACGTTGTCCATCGATGAATCGTCCCATCCTAGTTTTCCAAGCCGTGACTATCATTTATAACATTTGCAGGGACTGTTAATCCTACTAGTTTGCGAAGTATTCGACAAATAAATAGGGAAAACCTGTATATTAACAAAGTGAAGATTCAATTTTCACTTTGAATTACGTAGCTTCGTCAAGTAAACGCCAAATAAATAAAATTCAAAGGAAAAAAAAACGCGAAAATATTTTTTGTTTACTACTATTTAGATATAAGGAATAAACGTGGTTGTAACAAGGCGAAAAAACTTAATTTTTACCTGTGTAGGCTGTTGAAAGATAAGTTTTTATTATATATAACTTACCTTTTCATCGTAGATAGCAATAAGTGAGAGATTAATTCAACGTCTTCATTCTGGCAACTTTCTTTCGTAAATTCGCATTGGTTTGAGAAAGATAAATTATATTCAGAATTTAAAGATATGTTTGTACATATATTTTTTTTTGTCTGTCAGAAGATAAATGAAGAAGAAGAAGAAAATGTAATGAATGATCATTATATTTTCATCCTTATAAAGGAAGCAGTTCTTTCGTTCTGTCATTATTTATATTTAGCGTTTACTCAAATTGGGTTCCTTGTTTAGTTGTTTTATTTTTCCGCTATGCTGTTATAATGTCTCTGTCTGATATGTTAATTCCATTATTTTTTCTATTACACAAGGTCCCATTTAAGATTTAAAACAATCCGTGTGCGGATATCTCGCTTTAAAATAATGTTTGTTTGCCTACGGTGTCCTTGAAATATAAAGACAACGTATGAAAAATTGAAAGATGTAATTATATAGAATATAAATCCAAAATATTTTCCCAAAGCTTACTCTCATAAGCCAGAGAAAATCACAAAAATATTTGAAAAATATTTGTCAAGCCACTGTGCCATATCATAAAACGACACTTAAAGGTGAGTGACAATTCGTCTATGATTCAGTCATCTTACGTCTTCTTTCAAAAATTTACATCAAAGGATAAATTTTTAAAAGCTGATGTTTCGTATCAGGTTATCGAACTCTTAACATACAAAGCTGTCTACACAATCTTTTAGAGTTTTTATAAACGTAAGCATCGTATTCAATAGAGGTATTTTTTATAGACATTCTGAATCTATAATAATATTTTATATTTGAAACTTCTCGTAACAAAAAAAAAACAAAAACGGAATAAACGTAATACACATTGTTTGCTGTCTTAATCATTCACTAGTGAATGTATAGACAGCTGATTTTGTACGTAAATATATTGAGGTTATTGACCTTAGAGTACAACAATGTTATCGTTTTTATAATATCGACACTGTTACATACGCTGTAGCGTATGTGTGTGGGTGTGTAACTTCAATAGCGGTATTGATTATTTATACACATTCTGAGTATTTTGAGTTAATAGACATACAATTTACAGGAGATTTTTAATTTTGGTGATAATGTCGTAATTGACTCACGATATTTTTGATTTATATTCTATATAATTTCATTTTTCCATTTTTCATACGTTGTTTCTATATTTCAAGAACACCCTGTACAACACTTTTCTCTTCAACCTTTGTTGACTGAGATACAGGGTGTTAAATCAATAAATCAGCCATAACTCAGAACTGAAAAAACAGTTTTTCTATTTGGCGTTCGTAATGAACTCATTATGACACCCAAAACAGTATCGAAATAAGCTTCATTTCGTTACGCTCTTTTTCATGTTTAAAGTTAGCTTGGTTCTCGAGATACTTACGAAAAAGTGTCGACAGGTGAAAAGTACAAAAAACGAAATCGCGAATTTTCAGCGGAAAATCGTTCGACCGTCTTCTTTAGCGCCCCGAAAACCTTAGGGTAGATTTTGAGTAGAAATTCGAGATTGAAAATTTTTGAAAATCGCGAAAATTTCTTCAAAATATGATGCTCGATTTCGACGCCTCTCTGTATCTTGGAAACCAGCTGGCTCTAGATGACCTATCCTATACTGTCCGACGCGTTTTGACGGTCTGAATCGACAGGTCTAAACCAGAAGGCTCTAGGACGCCTACTTCTCGAGTTATGCCAGGAAAACCGTAAATTTCGTAATCGAAAACGTCGATTTTGCAAAAATTCGCGAAGCCGTAGCGGCCAAACGGTTGGTCCTAGACTAGCACATTGCATACGCGTTTTAATCCTAATGACGATATCTTTAATTTGGCAGTAGATTTGCCGAGATCGGATGAGAAATGAGGGAGGTATGGCGTTTTTAAATTTTCGCGATTTTTTTGAACCTCAGGCGATGAAATTTAGAAATTTCAAAAATGTCGATTGCCGATTTTCCCGGTTTTGACGCCAACACTATATGTAATCGGACCCGATGATTACGATAATCCAAAGTAGAGTTCGCTATCCGCTTTGGTTCTCGAGATATTTACTTCAAAGTGTCGACAGGTCAAAAGTACAAAAAACGAAATCGCGAATTTTCGGCGGACAATCGTTCAGACCGTCTTCTTTAGCGCCCCCGAAAACCTTAGGGTACATTTTGAGTAGAAATTCGAGATTGAAAATTTTTGAAAATCGCGAAAATTTCTTCAAAATATGATGCCCTATTTCGACGCCTCTCTGTATCTTGGAAACCAGCTGGCTCTAGATGACCTATCCTATACTGTCCGACGCGTTTTGACGCTCTGAATCGACTGGTCTAAACCAGAAGGCTCTAGGACGCCTACTTCTCGAGTTATGCCAGGAAAACCGTAAATTTCGTAATCGAAATTGTCGATTTTGCAAAAATTCGCGAAGCCGCAGCGGGCAAACGGTTGGTCCTAGACTGGCACATTATATACGCGTTTTAATCCTAATGATTAAAAAATTATTGAAAATGTCGATTGTCGATTTTCCCAGTTTTGACGCCAACACTATATGTAATCTGACCCGCTGATTACGATAATCCAAACTAGAGTTCGCTATCTGCTTTGGTTCTCGAGATATTTACGAAAAAGTGTCGACATGTCAAAAGTACAAAAAACGAAATCGCGAATTTTCAGCGGAAAATCGTTCAGACCGTCTTCTTTAGCGCCCCCGAAAACCTTAGGGTAGATTTTGAGTAGAAATTCGAGACTGAAAATTTTTGAAAATCGTGAAAATTTCTTCAAAATATGATGCTCGATTTCGACGCCTCTCTGTATCTTGGAAATCAGCTGGCTCTAGATGAACTATCCTATACTGTCCGACGCGTTGTTTCGACGCTCTGAATCGACTGGTCTAAACCAGAAGGCTCTAGGACGCCTACTTCACGAGTTATGCCAGGATAACCGTAACTTTCCTAATCGAAAATGTCGAGTTTGCAAAAATTCGCGTGGCCGTAGCGACCAAACGGTTGGTCCTAGACTGGCACATTGTATACGCGTTTTAGTTCTAATGACGATATCTTTAATTTCGCACAAGATTCGACAGATGTAAGTATCTGATTGCTGTCATTTTATTTTAAGATTTTAAGTACATTTGACAAAATGATATACGTACGTATTAAAGAAAAATGCTACACAAACAATGTATATTGAATAAAATTCACAACAATATTAGTTTTTATGTCACTTATGTTTATATTTTTAACTAAAATCCAAGTAATGTCAACAAAAATTAATAAATAATACGGAAATAAGGTTCCCATAAATTTTACAAATAGACAACATTTTTTATTCTCATAGAAATTTACATCGTTGGAAAGAAGAAACTCTATTTTTCTACATAATCGCCATATTTTTCTACGCATTTTTGTAGAAGGTATTCCAGTTCCTGTATCCCAATATCGTAGATTTCCGCCGCCAACCCGTTGAGGGAGCCCCCCTTCTTTGACTTCATCGTCGCTCCGGAAGCGTTGGCCACTCAAGTGTTCCTTTAACTTGGGGAACAAGTGATAATTACTAGGCGGAAGGTCAGGACTGTAAGGTGGGTGGGGATGACAGTCCACCCAAAGTGTGTCAAAAGTCCCTGGGTTTGACTGGAGACGTGAGGTCGGGTGTTGTCCTGAAGCAGCGTTACACCGGTTGTCAGTCGTCCTCGCCGGCGGTTCTGGATAGCTCGCCTGAGTTTTCTTGGTGTTGCATAATAACTGTCTGAGTTGATTGTTGTCCCAGGTTCCATTAAATCGATCAGCAGTATCCCTTTACGATACCAAAAAAACATTGACTATGACTTTGCCAGCAGAAAGGGTTTGTTTGAACATCTTTGAGACTGGTGACCCTGAGTGACGCCATTCTTTGGATTTTTGTTTCGTTTCGGGAGTGAAATGATACACTTTCGTCTCACGTAACAATGGAGTCCAAAAATCCTTTCTTATCT
The DNA here is from genome assembly GCA_935421215.2 of Melolontha melolontha. Classification (NCBI taxonomy): domain Eukaryota; kingdom Metazoa; phylum Arthropoda; class Insecta; order Coleoptera; family Scarabaeidae; genus Melolontha; species Melolontha melolontha. Next base: position 16,258,091 of record OW285238.1, read on the forward strand.
TCTTGACACTATTGAAGAAACTGGCGAGCACAGTCAAGGCGTTTCTCCTTGAGTTCTGATGTCAATAGCCGCGGTACCCATCGAGCACAACACTTGTGATACCCCAATTTTTAAGTCAAAGCTCTTTCCACTGTACTGTAAGAACTACCAGGAATCCGAGCAACAAGTTCACGGACGATGATCCTCCCGTTTTGAAGCACTTCGCGTTGGACCATTTCGATAGCCGCCTCCGAAACTTAATCTTGTAAACAGGTACTAAATTCTTAATTCACATTAATATTTAATATTGTAATCCCTAATCCATTTGCTGTTAGTCCAACCCATGCCGCCCTTGGTTTCTTAGATATTTGGTATTTCCCCATGAACTCATTCTCAGAAATTGTATTAGTTTTAAGATTCATTGTAATTTTTCATTAATTTGTTTTCACCATACCTCTAATTTTTCTGTATATGATGTATTTTCATATTATATATTGTCTCGTAGGTATTATGTTAAACAGTACCACTGATGATGTGTGCAGAGCACCCCAAATGTGTGTAGTTTATTAACCTTTATGTGACTGGAAGGGTACCCGGGTGCCGGGTGCCTTTTTCAGATTTAAATATTAACATTTTTTGTGTTTGAACTTGCTGAGCTTGGAAATTCTGTGACATCTCTAAACTTGTTTTATATTACATTTTATTATACATATATACTTCGTTATTTAGATTTAATTTTTAACGAAAAAATGGCATCCGAAATTATTATAACCTCTAAGACCGGTATGGGTACCCGGGTACCTCCATTTAAAATTACATATGGATGGATGTGAAAGAACAAAAGTAGCGTTTTTACATTTTTTTATTTATATATGTTATAAAAAAATATATAAAAAGAACGAAAATAAATAATAATTGGATTAAACTGCCTGTTGGTTACAGATATCGCATACAGCCTTAGTAACAGAATGCTCATTACAAACTGGTTTTGAACAAGAATTACATGCTTTTCGCGTTTTTCTTTGTCTGTGATTCAATTCCCGGCAAATGTAACATTTTCCAACTACCAAAATACGCCCAGAAGTATCTCGAGATGATTGATCTCTGACTGCTGTAACGACTGGTTGTGTAATTTGGCGTCCTAGAACCATTTCTAGTGATGTACGTGTAAAATGATTGCCCAAAACTCTTGGAATACTGCTTCGAGTTAGTACAGCAGACATGCATAACTCGTTTGAAAGATCTTTCAAAAATCTCCGTCGTCGGTCGGTTGATGTAAGCCTAGGATTGTGCTCCGTGTAAATTATGTATGCACTCAGTGCAGCAAGGTCGACCGTATTGTAAAAAAATGCTAGGGGCCAACGATTTGTTCTACGCTTTACTGTATACTCTGATAACATTTTATCCATCGTGTCGACGCCGGCTTTGGTTTTATTATAATATTTAATAAACAGCGTTTCGGGTTTTGCAGTATCAGTATGTTCTACTTTGCCTGTTGTATGCATTGATGATAATAGGATAACAGATTTGTTCTTTTTGGGAACATACGAACATATAGTTGCTCTTTTAGTAAATGCAAAATTAGTGGAATTTATAAATCTACTTTTATTGGATTGCATATTGGAAGGAAGAAAAGTTTAATTTTTTCGAACTGTTCCTACTAAAGTTAAGTTCCAAGAATTTAGGTTATGAGCCAACTGTAAACTTGTGAAAAAGTTGTCTGTCGTTATATTTCTTCCAGAACCTTTATATTTAGTAACTAAATCTAGAACTGTACGCTCTCCAATATTCACTTGCCGTTCACCGTCTGGTGGTTTTCCAGTATAAATTTTACCTTGTAAAGGATAAGCATTTGCCGCATCACAAGCCCAAAAAATGTTTATCCCATACTTTGCCGGTTTTGAAAGAATGTATTGGGTAAATTTTGTATGTCCTCTATAAGTAAATAATTGCTCATCGACCGTTATGCATTCAGACGGCTTATAGTTGTTTTCTAAATTACTATTTAGCATAACCGCACGAATAAGAGGTAAGGATTCAAGTTTCCACATTTCAGATATATGTTCCTTATTAGATTTATGTACACCGGCTGCAATTAGGATTCCTAAAAATGCATCGAATTCCTCTTCAGTAAATGCCTTGAAGACCTTTCGTGGTGGTGGTTGCCGCTTAGAATCTTTGTACTTTTGAGCTTGTTTTTCATTATAATCTCCAGTTACTTGTGTGCCTTTTCTGTTAGTTTCCCTTAAAATTATGGTACAAATTTCATTGGACATGATAGATTTAAAAGTTTATTTAGCAGTATATAATGCACTAAAACTTGGTGCGCTACATTTTTCGCGCAAGATATTTCGGCTAATTGTCTGCGCTTGTGGTAATGGAGTATTAGTCCAATGAGTTCCATCGTTCGCAACTAAAACAGTAGGCTGTGCAGGCGTTTCTTCTTCATCACTAATTTCATCTGAATAAGGTTCCTCTTGTTCGATTACAGGTGCTATTTCTGCATCAGATTCTTCAGATTCGATTTCCGGAATGTATTCGTCTTCATCCGAAGCAGTAAATGGCTCTTCTTCTAATGCTTTTTCCGCTGCTGCTAGTAATTCTACTGATGTCAGTCTGAAAACCATAAAATATCACATTACGTTCTTATTATTACTATTACTTTTACTCTTACAGGATTTGTAATTATATTAACTTCTATATCATACCTGGTTCTCCTCCATCTTGGTTTTGTAAATGAACCCGAACTAGGACCAGGCGTATTATCACACATTCCGATAAAAATAATAAAATTTGAACTTCTTATTACCAAAAACACTAAAAATATTTAGTAAATGTACTGTAGCGAACAAATTATATACGAGCACTTCGAAAAATGGACGGTTACTGCTTTTCAGACATGTCTAATCTTGTTCATAACAGCGCAGTTTATGTCTCCCCACCACTGTCACCCGTATATGTATAGCTGCAACGTATATACAACGTGGGGTACCCGGGTACCTACGTCGTCATTAGAAGGTGTTATTTTTCCCAGTCACATAAAGGTTAAAACTATTTTTGCGAAAAAAGTGTTTAGTTTTATTTCGTTTAAAAATTTCTTGTTTTATACTCTAATTCATGCCAATATATGCAATTTGCTTTATTCTCTTGCATTATTCTTTTTATCAAGATTAATTTTAAGTTTCATTTGTATTATTTTAGGAAGATATCAAACTGAGTAGCGCAGAGTTTATCTCCGTATTGATTCACGGATTCAGTAGCATTAATAACTTGAATTTAATTTGAATTTCATTCGTTGAATAACAATTTTTAATAATCACTTACCCAAGCTTCACTATTATTGGCTACATTTATGAAAAGTTTATTTTCATTTAAAGACAATATTACTTTAACAAATTAAGAAACATACACTAAGTGATAGTGTATTACAGCAGTAACAGTTCGCAATATATCACATTGTGGTTTGATGTTGCCGACAAATGAAGACAGTGATAAATGACTATATGGTGCTCATATTCTTTGGGGTACCGTAATAATTCTCTTCCTTGTCGAGAGACGATCATTTTAATTCGTCTTAGGTATACTTAGGCAATAAGCTTAAGATTACAAACCTATTGATTTATGACAAAAGTTGTATTTACTTCTTAAAAAACAGTAGGTACTTGCTGTATTGATTAGAAATTTGAAATGTGTAATTGTACATTAATCCAGTAAGATATCTAGTTACAAAAGAATAGTCGAAATTGCGTATGTTTCTGTATAAAATTTGTTAGGTACTAATTCCTTCAACTGTAAATTTCACATTGATGTAGTTTGAAGTACATTTCATGCCTGTTAAGTACATTTCACATCGTTGCACTGTAATCTGGAGTGCGTCTCTTCGTTAGAGTGAATAATTTTGGAATGAGTGCCGCAAAAAGTAGGTATAAACAAGGTGTATAAAATATTTATTTAGACAAGGTTTAGATTGCATACAATGTGTCCGGGAAATGTGGGAAATCTCTCGGATTCAGATAGAACATAAAAACATATAAAAAATAAGATGACAAGTTCCCATAATTATTTTCCTAGCGGCCCTCCCTACGGAGATACGGCCTCCTAAAGGACGCCACTGGAAATCAATTTTTCTTGAATAACTTTTAAACTACTTATTATAATTTAATGAATGATAAACAGTAGTAAGGACCTCTTAAAATACTGCCCTTAAATTTAAATTAGCATGTTTAGTTTACCAGGGGCGGACTAGGTTGTACATTTTAATGCTTACATTTTTAACACCCTGTATGATAAGGAGTTAAAAAAAACAAATTTGGATACCTTGAACATTAAGCTAAAGAAAAGGTACTTTTGTTCATTGTCGATAAAATGAACCGTTTTCGAGGAAAAAAAAATAAATAAATTAATGTTTTATTTCTATTAAAAAGAACCATGTTTTTTATTTTTTTTTGTCTGCAACAAAGTGTGATACAAAAGTCTGAAATAAATCTGTTTTCAGTACTAAAAAACGCATTGTTTTTACAAACGTTACTATGGTACCCACGAATTAATAAATATCTTGCATTGACGTGTAAATTTTAAATCTTGTAATCTTTCATATTGTTAACACGTTGATCCTTTACTTCGATATTAATTTATTGAATTTTGAATATCTTGGTAAATTTAATTTGATAATGGGATACACATTTAGTGAGTATGCAGATATGCATCTTATGTACGGTCTTGCATCTTGCAATGCTTTGGAAGCAAGAAGGTTGTATGAAGAAAGATATCCTAATCGCAATATTCCAAATCAGAAAACATTTCAGCGACTTCACCAACGTCTAAGAGAGACTGGTGGGCGATTCCATTTAATAAGGTAACATTATTGACTTTCTTTAATGTTTTAGAAGTTTTGCGAAAAAAAGTATTGATGCTGGTGTGAGAAGAACAGTACGTACGGTGCAATTGGAGGAAAATATTTTGGATACTGTAGGTGATACTCCTTCAATAAGTACTCAAAGATTAGCCGCGCAGCTTAATACGTCAAAAACGACAATTCATGAAGTAGTTAAAGAACAGTTGTTTTACCCTTATCATCTGCAAAAAATGCATCTACTACTTTCTGAAGATTTTCCTCGTAGAATCCAGTTCGCAAACTGGCTGTTAGATCAGCAACGAACAAACCCAAACTTCATTAGCACTATTCTTTTTACCGATGAAGCAGGGTTTACCAAAAATGGTATTGTAAATTTACATAACTCGCATGTATGGGCTGATGAAAACCCTCATGCCACTGTCGTTCATCATTATCAACATCAGTTCCAATCAATTAATGTTTGGGCAGGAATAATTGGCACTTTTTTGATTGGACCATGCGTATTGCTGCCACGATTGAATGGTGAACTTTATTTACAGTTCCTTCAGAACGCTTTTCTGGATTCAATAGACCATTTGCCACTTGCAACCCGCCAAAGCATGTATTTTATGCATGATGGGGCCCCACCTCATTTTAGCGTTGCTGTACGCGACCACCTGAATAACGTCTATCCAAACCGTTGGATAGGCAGAGGAGGTCCCTTGCCTGGCCTCCACGGTCTCCCGACTTAACGCCAATGGATTTTCACCTGTGGGGTCATCTCAAAACCTTGGTGTATTCCTCTCCGGTTGATACTAGGAAGGAACTTTTACAGAGAATCACATTTCTTTGTGATGTGATAAGAAACAACCCAGCATTGTTTCTTATCACATGGTTCTTTTTAATAGAAATAAAACATTAATTCTTTTATTTTTTTTCCTCGAAAACGGTTCATTTTATCGACAATGAACAAGAGTACCTTTTCTTTAGCTTAATGTTCAAGGTATCCAAATTTGTTTTTTTTAACTCCTTATCATACAGGGTGTTAAAAATGTAAGCATTAAAATGTACAACTTAGTCCGCCCCTGGTAAACTAAACATGCTAATTTAAATTTAAGGGCAGTATTTTAAGAGGTCCTTACTACTGTATATCATATTAAATTTTCATTAAATTATAATAAGTAGGTAGTTTAAAAGTTATTCAAGAAAAATTGATTTCCAGTGGCGTCCTTTAGGAGGCCGTATCACCGTAGGGAGGGCCGCTAGGAAAAAAATTATGGGAACTTGTCATCTTATTTTTTAATGTTCTATCTGAATCCGAGAGATTTCCCACATTTTCCAGGACACATTGTATATTGGATAGATTTTTCTTTCACATTCTACGCTAAAAGAATAATTGAGAAGGCCAAAAAAGGTATAAAATCCCTTATCATAATTAATAATCGTATACTAAATACGCATTTCGACAACTAAGTTGTCATCATCAATAGGTAAAACCACTAATCAAAGTGTCGAACATAGGGTAGAGTAAAGCTAACAACACAGAATCGCGTACAACTTTACACGGCGTTTACATATATCACGTACAGTCTAAGGTCATATCCGGGTGCTTTCTGTAAATTAACGTTCCTCAAAAATAATTCCTTGGTTTCTCTCATTTTTATAGGTTCTATTGGTGGCGACTTTCGGTAAGGTGCTTTAAGAAAGACTTTTATTTCTTTATTTTCTTTCGGAGACTGCTACGTGCTAATTTAATACTAGTACACGCGCCTTTCTATGTAACGTACTGTCTAGTTAACTTACTAACTTACCTAAACACGAATGCCCCGGAGATCTTCGGTTGAGATGCTAACTCAGTTAAGAGGCGAGCAGGGATAGGTTCTTTTTAATAATAGCATCACCGTGTTCATGATCTCAAACCGGTACAGCTAACACAGACGCTGCCGGCAGTAGGCTAAATAATTCACAGGTAATACGTTAACAAATTCTAACACAATAATAAAACACCAAGTAGAATAACAATAACAAGATGTGATTTATTACAACGACAGACAATATATGTCAACTAGCATCTATGTTGAACAAAAACAACAATAAACATGAGAAATATAATATTGCAAAAATAATGCAAAGATCTGAACGAACACAATTAATAATGATTTAACATCAAAAATAAAAAATATCAGTGACCAACTTGTTTAATAAATACAAAAGTTATATAAATAAAGTTGAAAGAAAAGGTAATAAATTGATACTGAGTTATTGACTCACCCAGTACAGTAATTTTTAACTTATAGAATAATAATGTACATTTAATATGCACAAGAAAAGCACTTAAATACTGGAGTTTAAATTGAAGTAAAATTATGCAAGTAAATATCGACAAATAAAAGTTATAAGACAGAAGCAGTAAGATCTCGGTATTTAAGTTCTTAAGCCATTAATAAGTAAGTTGCATGTTTAATCTAGATAATAAATCAGTTGGTAATTTATCCAAGTATCCTTCGAAAAATCTCACATTAAAATTCTTACACTCTCTATAATAAATTATTAAATATTAAAAAAAAAATCAGTTTACAATTAAAAATCGCAATAAGGAAATTGAACAGTGAAAATGTAATCTATATTTTAGTAATACGTTGGTCTATAACGTTCCGTAAAATTATAATTAATATTTAAGATTTAGACATATTTATTACGTTAGCAACAATAATTCAAAGCAAAATTTTGGCATGACCCTAGTACACTAATGTTAATTCGACTACCCTGTGTAAGCAAAATTAGGATTATCGATTGCCTTTAAGTTACTCTAAAAGAAATCTGACTCTAACTGACTTAAGATATATATGTTACATTTAACACAAACAAATTCCTCGCAGTGAGTTTTACATAAAATGTCTGTAGTCTCTAGAAGAATATCAAACAAATAGATCCTACCTTACTAAATTAGTTACTTCAAACGCATTACATTTTATTTAGTTTGTTGTGAGTGCTACTTAGCTGTGTCCTTTTGAATACGCGAGATACGACTATTCGCCTACCATCTTATGTTCTAAATCGGGTTCTGTAAAGATTCATCCAGAAGGTTATGCTTTACACTAGGGGAAATAGGCCTCGTAAGTGGAACATACGTGCGCCGCGCACTAGGAAATTTTCCTGTGCTCCATACTAGGATCCTTTTAAATTCAATAAAGCAAGAAAACGAATGTAGCAAAAATAAATTATAATTAAAAGAAATAATGCCATGTCACATGGACATCATGAAAGAAACTCACCTAATTCAAATAGGGAAAAAGAAATCTTGCATCCTGCAACCAAGATTTACGTCATGCTTTCAATGAAAACCATATCCGCTCAAAAATAACGAAAATGGCACTTCCAGTAACTCAAATATACTATTTCAGCCGATTATATAATTATAATGACTGTAAAACCGGGAAAAGTGTAGCAACCGTGTGCTATTTAAAAAGCCATTATAAAATTCTCCCTTGACAAATACGTTTTCACGCCTTGTTACTAGACGAAAATTTCGACAGCAAAAGAGATCGATCTAACTTACTCAATGCTTATATAGATAAGATTCATATTTCTAAAGCCAACTGATAGATGAGACGTGTCAAAAGAAGAAATACAATGGAATTACGTACTTAGAAAAAAAGATATTGCTACATCAAAATTAAGGCAATAAAACGCGAAACCCAACTGAAAAAGAATTTTAATTAAATAGATTTATTTCAAGAATTTTAATAAAAGGCGATTGTCCAGAAAATAGACACAAGATGTCACTATTTAATTACAACGATTGCAGGGTAACTAAAAGCAAAAGCCATACAATAATTCTAAGGAAATTCATAAAAGATAAAGCTATAAACCAATCTAATTAATGTAAAATAAAGATTCGCACAAGAACTGTTACAATCTAACAAAACTAACTGTTTACAATTCAAACTCTGCCATCTCTATTGAAAATTCAAACGCCATCTACAGCTAAACATATGAAAGATACTAAATCCAAACTTTAATGCAAACAAGATTGCATACACATCCTTATTAATACATGTTCAAATTAATTAAATTTAAAAAATACTTGAAAATTACTACAACGAAATTTCCAATTTCATCTAACCTTAGAATAAATATCCGTAAAAGAAAAACATTACACAAATTTTTAAATATCGAAATTATAGCCATATATACCAAATATAAACAAAATTTTAGGCTATACAGATACGTTCATAATTTATTGACCAAACGACAAAAAGGTGACTGAAAAATGACGACTGGTGTGGTTGGAAGATTTTTGCAACGTGTTCGGCAAAGGTAAGAGCTTTGCCGAATAACTTTACCGTAAGTAAATAGATGTACTTATTGTTAGATATTATTAATTATTAATAGTGACCAAATATTACTAATTATATATTCTTGAATAGAATTTATAATGTCTAAGGATATTTTGAGTTTTTGTAAACGTATTGTTAATAGTGTTACATAAATATCATGTAATGTAACAGATTTTAAATGTAAGATAAAATTTCGTTTTATAGAATCGGATTTGATTTTTGTTATAATGTTATAATAAAATATTTAGCATATTGATGCATATTTCTATATATTAGACCATATTTGTCAATAATTTGTGCATATTTTTGACAAAATATGTGCATATATACCGGGTGTCCACACGAAAATTTAATATTGAATTATTTCTGTTGTTCTTGAAGACAAAAACTTGAAATTTTGGGTGGTTGTTCAGGGTATAGGGGGACAATGAATAGTATATTTCATACCGCACCATCGGTTCACTCGCCGCCCCCAGCCACCCCCACTACAAGATTTTAAATGGCACCCTGTATTCTTTTTGGTTGATTTTGAAAGGACACAATTTTCTTGATATTTCTATGCGAAAAAACTAGTTAGTTACATTATGAAATTTATGAGATAATTAAAGTTAAATTTTTCAAGTTGTTGTCTCTTTACCCTTTATGTGACTGGAAGGCCTTTTTCAGATTTAAATATTAATATTTTTTGTGTTTGAACTTGCTCAGCTTGGAAATTCTGTGACATCTCTAAACTTGTTTTATATTACATTTTATTATACAGTGTGGCCCAAAAGTCGCGCAACCGAATGAAAAGAAAGAAATGAAATTGTGCAGTACAAATACAAAATTTATTCTTCTATAATAAAAATAATACAAATATGTTTGAACAAAAACTGACTCTTTGGGATCACAGCTTATGTTCGAAGTGTCCTCCACCTTCTTCAATGCATCTCAGACATCGCTTTTTAACCGCGTTACAAATGCGCCGAAGTAATTGTTTGTCATCATTGAGTTTGGCGACTTCTTCGGTTATAACATTTTTCATGGTCTCAATATCCGGCAACTGATGATGGAATACCTTATCCTTTAAAATACCCCACACAGCGAAATCTAGTGGGGTTACGTCCGGAAATCTCGGAGGCCATTCGACTTGACCTCTTCTTCCAATCCATCCGGGGAAAAATTCATCGAGAAATTCGCGAACAATTAAAGCGTACTGTGCTGGAGCACCATCTTCTTGAAGAGGTAAACATTGACCAGCAAACACTGGGTTATTGGCAAGTTCTTCACGTAGTTCCATCAACAAATCGAGGTATGCAACACCTGTTACAGTATTGTCGAAGAAATAGGGGCCGACGATTCCGAAGGCGCAAACACCAAGCCATACCGTTACTCCAGGCACGCTTAATTTTTCTTGAATGGTGATATGCGGATTTTCAGTGGACCAGTACACACAATTGTGTCTATTGATGCGCCCATTTAATTTAAATTGAGCTTCGTCCGACCACAAAATTGTTTTGAAGAAATTTTGAAAGGCTTCACATTGAATGACATACCATTCTGCGAACTGTAGCCGACGATCCGAATCATCTTCTGTAAATGCTTGTAAGAGGCGTGGTCTGTAAACCTTCAAACCTAGTTCCTTCATTATTCGCTGTAGGGTAGAACGAGAAATATCCAGTTCATTTGCGGTTTTTCGGACAGATCGCGCAGGCGATTCAATAAAACTCTGAGCTACAGTTTGTAAGTTATCATCTGTCCTCAGACTAAGTGGCCGGCCTGTACGCTTGGAATCATCCACAGAACCGTTTTTTTCGAATCTTTTTATCAAGCGATAAACAGTCTCACGCCTCGGAACTTGACAGTCAGGGAATTTTACCGCGAAATCAGAAAAAATGTGTTCATAATCAGCATGGTAACGATAGTACGAAGACACAAAGAATACCCGTTGCGCTACGGTATACCGATAATGTGGGCTTGTTGCCATGATAACGCGTTCACACACTTACAAACTCCGACAAGATATTTCTTCACATACAGACAACCGCTGTACTTGTCAACCTTGCATTAGGGGGAGAATGGCACATGTGTATTTCATTTTGACGTTGCGCGACTTTTGGGCCACGTGGTATATACTTCGTTATTTAGATTTGATTTTTAACGAAAAAATGGCATCCGAAATTATTACGACCTCTAAGACCGGTATGGGTACCCTGGTACCTCCATTTAAAATTACATATGGATGGATGTGAAAGAACAAAAGTAGCATTTTTACATTTTTTTATTTATATATGATATAAAAAAGATGTATAAAAAGAACGAAAATAAATAATAAAAGGATTAAACTGCCTGTTGGTTACAGGTATCGCATACGGCCTTAGTAACAGAATGCTCATTACAAACTGATTTTGAACAAGAATTACATGCTTTTCGCGTTTTTCTTTGTCTGTGATTCAATTCCCGGCAAATGTAACATTTTCCAACTACCAAAATACGCCCAGAAGTATCTCGAGATGATTGATCTCTGACTGCTGTAACGACTGGTTGTGTAATTTGGCGTCCTAGAACCATTTCTAGTGATGTACGTGTAAAATGATTGCCCAAAACTCTTGGAATACTGCTTCGAGTTAGTACAGCAGACATGCATAACTCGTTTGAAAGATCTTTCAAAAATCTCCGTCGTCGGTCGGTTGATGTAAGCCTAGGATTGTGCTCCGTGTAAATTATGTATGCACTCAGTGCAGCAAGTTCGACCATATTGTAAAAAAATGCTAGGGGCCAACGATTTGTTCTACGCTTTACTGTATACTCTGATAACATTTTATCCATCGTGTCGACGCCGCCTTTGGTTTTATTATAAAATTTAATAATTTCAGGTTTTGCAGTGCCAGTATGTTCTACTTTGCCTGTTGTATGCATTGATGATAATAGGATGACATATTTGTTCTTTTTGGGAACATACGAACACATAGTTTCTCTTTTAGTAAATGCAAAATTAGTGGAATTTATAACTCTACTTTTATTGGATTGCATATTGGAAGGAAGAAAAGTTTTATTTTTTCGAACGGTTCCTACTAAAGTTAAGCTCCAAGAATTTAGGCTATGAGCCAACTGTAAACTTGTGAAAAAGTTGTCTGTCGTTATATTTCTTCCAGAACCTTTATATTTAGTAACTAAATCTAGAACTGTACGCTCTCCAATATTCACTTGCCGTTCACCGTCTGGTGGTTTTCCAGTATAAATTTTACCTTGTAAAGGATAAGCATTTGCCGCATCACAAGCCCAAAAAATTTTTATCCCATACTTTGCCGGTGAAGGAATGTATTGGGTAAATTTTGTATGTCCTCTATAAGGAAATAATTGCTCATCGACCGTTATGCATTCAGACGTCTTATAGTTGTTTTCTAAATTACTATTTAGCATTATCCATATATCACGACTTGGAGCAGCTTTGTCACTTTTAGATTGTTCAGCACATGTATTCTGATTATCAAAACGAATAAAACGTGAAAACATTTTGAAAAGATCACGAGAAAGCCGCACGAATAAGAGGTAAGGATTCAAGTTTCCACATTTCAGATATCTGTTCCTTATTAGATTTATGTACACCACCTGCAATTAGGATTCCTAAAAATGCATCGAATTCCTCTTCAGTAAATGCCTTGAAAACCTTTCGTGGTGGTGGTTGCCGCTTAGAATCTTTGTACTTTTGGGCTTGTTTTTCATTATAATCTCCAGTTACTTGTGTGCCTTTTCTGTTAGTTTCCCTTAAAATTATGGTACAAATTTCATTGGACATGATAGATTTAAAAGTTTCTTTCGCAGTATATAATGCACTAAAACTTGTTGCGCCACATTTTTCGCGCAAGATATTTCGGCTAATTGTCTGCGCTTGTGGTAATGGAGTATTAGTCCAATGAGTTCCATCTTCATCTGAATAAGGTTCCTCTTGTTCGATTACAGGTTCTATTACTGCATCAGATTCTTCAGATTCGATTTCCGGAATGTATTCGTCTTCATCCGAAGCAGTAAATGGCTCTTCTTCTAATGCTTCTTCCGCTGCTGCTAGTAGTTCTACTGATGTCAGTCTGAAAACCATAAAATATCACATTACGTTCTTAGTATTACTATTACTTTTACTCTTACAGGATTTGTAATTATATTAACTTCTATATCATACCTGGTTCTCCTCCATCTTGGTTTTGTAAATGAACCCGAACTAGGACCAGGCGTATTATCACACATTCCGATAAAAATAATAAAATTTGCACTTGTTATTACCAAAAACACTAAAAATATTTAGTATGTACTGTAGCGAACAAATTATATACGAGCACTTCGAAAAATGGACGGTTACGGATTTTCAGACATGTCTAATCTTGTTCATAACAGCGCAGTTTATGTCTCCCCACCACTGTCTCCCGTATATGTATAGCTGCAACGTATATATACAACGTGGGGTACCCGGGTACCTACGGCGTCATTAGAAGGTTATTTTTCCCAGTCACATAAAGATTAAAAACACTAAAAAGAATCCAGTATTAAGTTTCGTATGCACCTGGTATGTGCACATTTTGCTTGCATATAATCCGAGGTTTATTTAAGTTTTCGTTAGATAATACATATATTTTCAACAAAAAGATATTTAAATGTAATTGCTTTTCAACGATAGAAAAAAGTAAATTAAATGCAATACAGGGATTAATCAGAATAATTCTGGTATTCAGACATTCAATTTATTTTTTCTGGAGCCCGCATTTCTTTTTTGTATTTGTCGTCTGTTCTTCTATCAAAATTGTAATAACTTCGTTTTACAATTTAAATGGGGAGTACCTTTAAACGTTTTTTTAGACGTTGCAAATTGTTTTAAAAATTCCTACGCAGACGAATTACGTTCAGTCTCGATTTCAGCACTAAATTAAATTCATTTCCTTTTTGTGATGTATTAAAATGTAAATAAGAGAAAGACGAGTTTAACATAAAAAAGAGAACTTGATGGACAAGGGAGAAATCAACAATTTCCAAGTAGATTTAAATTGAACATGGCCTGTTATAATGATGTTTCAGGGTAGACGGCTTTGTAGTCAGTACAAAAAAATTCGGGTCTAAAAAAGGAAAAACCTTGTTTCGCGGAGAGAATTTTTAAGGTACTTTAAACTGTTGTGATAAGAAGAGATGAGAGGTGAATAAGGTAATTCACTTATTATCTGAATCGATAATGTTATTTTTTCCTTATTGTCTAGAAAATTTAATTTGTGATGTTTATCAAATTTCGAGATAGATGGAATGTTTCCGGAAGAATTGACATTTGTTATTTACTGAGTATTTCATTAGAAAACATCGAACATACCATTAATGTCGATTTAATGAACTCGGATTCTTGGACGCCTACATTCAAATGTCTTATTCTTGCGAATAGCAGGGGAATATAATCTAACGAAACTATTTCTCCAAATTGAAATTCTTCACTTAAACGTAAATGATTCTTTATCAAAATTTGGTATGTCACTAATTTTGCTGTTTCAATCTGATATACCGTGTGTCCCAATTTCGATGCTCAACATTGGTATCTCGGTTATTAGAAGATATTAGAACAACGGTTAAATGGGGAATGTTTTGCAGAATTCAATACTCGCGGCAAATCTCATTTCAAATTTGATCTAACTTTTTAAATTTTTAAAATATTTTGAAAAATCAAAAATTTGCCGATTTCGTTATTCCTCAATAACTCGATAACGCTTAGTCTGACCTCTTTTAAAGTTTTACATTGTTCAGACACTTTTTTAAAACAAATTATTTGATATAAACAGAAACCCCCGATTGTCATTAGTTTTTAAGTTATTACCACTATCTTTTGTTTTTCATATGGCGGCCATATTGGATTTTGGGTTTGTTAGGTAGTCCTCAAAATGTGCTTTTCAACGATGTACAACATGCCTGAAAAATTTTTATTTATAACGAAGATATTAATAAAAACGTAAATTAATCTTTAATATGAAATTAGTAGGCTGAAAAATTAAACACCAATGTCAAATGAAAGTGAAAAGATACTCTAAGTAATACTGTAAACAAACGAAACGATAAAAAAATTATAGAAATAAAAAGTAAAGATACAAAACTTAAAGTTCACATTCACTTAAAGAAATTGTTCAATATGACGACCATTCTGTTCCACACAATTTTGACACCTTGTTCGAGTAGAGTTACAAACTCTACGTAGCGTGTTTCCGTTTACTGATCGTAGCACATCTAGTACTCTTTGTTCTAAAATTTCCCGAGTTTCTGGCGGTTCAAAATCAAATACATCGTTTTTAGTGGTACCCCATAAATAAAAGTCAAGCGGGGTAAGGTCGGGTGATCTCGCAGGCCATTGCACGGGTCCATTATTTGAAATCACTCTCTCATTAAAGTTTTCTCTCAAAAAATGTTGCACGTTACGAGTGTTATGGGCCGGGCAACCATCTTGCTGGAACCAGATGTTTTGCATGTTCTCGGGATTAATAATTTGCCTCAAAGCAGGCATTATCTCGTTTGTTAGTAGCTCCAAATATCTGTTACTAGTTAAATTGTAATCAAAGATGAAAGGACCTATTAACTGATTATCTAAAACGAAAAAAAGAGTTTAAAAAACAAAAAAAATGTAAACAAAATGTCATACCAATTAAACCGCACCAGACATTAAAACCAAATCGAACTTGAAATCTTCTTTGATTTACCAAATGTGGATTTTCAGTAGACCAATGATGATAGTTATTCCTATTGAACACTCCACAATTGGTAAATCGTGTTTCATCTGTCCATAGTATTTTCCTAGGAAAATTAGCGTCATATTCACATTTTTGAAGGTACCACCTGCTAAACTGTAATCGTCGGAGATTGTCATTATCACTTAAACCTTGTACAATTGTTGGCTTGTAAGGTTCTTGCTTTTCGTCAAGGTTCTGAGAACAGTAGATTTTGAAATCCCTGTTTCTCGTGTCACACGACGAACTGATGTGCTGGGATTGTTCCTGACGTTCTGCAAAATATTATTTATCAGCGTGTATCAGCATCATTAACTTCATAGTTAGCTCGTTTTTGTTCGAAGCTTCCAAAGTTTTTTAATTTGCTAACTAGTCTTCTAAAAATTGTCCAGTGTGGCTGTTGTCTTTCTGGAAAACACTCTGCATAACTCGTGCACGCATTTTTAGTGTTTCTATTTGCTTTGAAATACACTTCCAACATATCAACATTTTCTTCGTTTGAATATGTATGTGCCATTATCAATACTTATAAATCTTAATACTTGACAATAATTACTTATCACTAACTACAAGTTGTTCTTCTAATAACCGAGATACCAATGGTGAGCATCGAAATTGGGACACACGGTATACAGGCTGTCCCAGTAGTCGCACCATAGAAAAAATTGACGACAATTTTGATCTCAAAAATGCAAACGAAGAATAATTAATTGCTTGGCATGCCTGCCAAAGTGTTAAGTTGAGGCAGATGTCATTCAAGATTTTGCAGCCGTCATCATAATAATCTGTTTTTATTTTTTTGAAATTAAACAATGACTGGCGGTTCCGAAAAGAACTTTGTTTTTTTAAATATTTTGTTACCTGTTCGTAGACACTTCATTATTTTGTCGCAAATTAGCGTTTTTAGTTTATTCTGTTCTATTTATTGTGAACCTACCTGTAAGTGCATCTACCTGCGTTCATATATCTGCAAAAAATGTTTGAATATTAGTTTTAGTTTCTTTCGTGGCTTTTTTCCCCACCTCAGTTATCGAGATATTTTTCGGGAAGATGTAAGACAGACATCGGGTCTCACAGTCGTGTTACTGTCGATCGAATTTCCGTTCTCGTACAACACGTGGTCGTGAATTAAAGTGTTTATTTATTGTTTTCTTACGAAGTATATTTTTTGTTCCATGCCCTCCTATGTTAAATACCACGTATATTTTTTTATTAGGAGTACCAATTTATCTACCAAGGAATTTACGGTGGCGAGAGGGTTTCGTCGCTAAGGTGTGTGTAATATAAAAACCACTAGAACTTCATTCTGGTAGGTAATTTTGAAATTCATTTATTTCTTTAAATTTTTATTCGTCTATTTGCATCTTTAATAGGTGTTTTTTTTCCCTGGGCCACGGATGTTTAATTTATTTATTGTGTTACGCTCCGCATATAGAATAGTTTAATTTATTTTTAAATCTTATTTCTTCTTTAAATAATATTTAACTTAAGATATTTTCTATGTATTCGTGTCATTTCTCTTTTGTTATATCCTGACCGACAGACCCTTCGTTTTCTACCTGACCGTCAGCAACCCTAACGTGACTGTGGAACTTCTTTCTATTTACATTTCATTTTAAATTCTTTTAATTGAATTATATACATCTTCCTTTATATGTTGTGTTTCATATCATTAGAACGCTTATGTAACAAGCGATATTTTAATAATATTTATGCCATTGATAGAACACCTCTTCAGGTCCCGCTTCTTAATTAATTAGAATTCAAGATATCGACCCCTCTCTTCGACAGGTCATAAAACAGACCGTTTTCTAAAACCAGTGTTCTATCGACAAAACTATCAGTCCGACCTTCTCGTTAGAACCCTCGAAAGTGCAACATCACCCGTTGTACTGGTCAAGTACCGGTGGCATGATCCACGTGCCCCTGCATCTCACCGCAATTAAAAGGTAATCCTGTATTGTTCTATATATATTATTCTTTTAAGCGAATCCATATTAATTAAACTAATTAATTTCTTGTTCCTCCGGCCAAACATCGCTCTGCATATCTGTCCAGGGATACGACGCACCACGTGCCCGCCAATCGCCGCAAATCAAAGGTAACTCTGTATTGTTCGATACAGAGATTATTTTATATTAATCGTAATTAATTAACCCTTAATTTACTGCTCTATTAAACGTTCGTTTCAGAGTATTTGTGTGTTAATTTTCAATTACATATTTAATACCGCTCCTTGTGTATATATTACTTTTGTTTTAATTACTTCTAAATATAACAATTTCATTTCTTTCTTATGTAAATATAAATACAAACTTTAAGGACAACGCTTATGTGTTCTATTTATTTAGTAAGTAAATAGAACACATACCAGCTCACATGTGGAGACGTGCCATTGGTTTTGCTCTAGGTCAAATATTAACGCCAGGAAAAAATAGTTTGTAAAATCGAAAGATTCTATTTTTTCAAAATTTTTAAAAAAATTTTCAGGAAAATCTAAACGCCAATTTCTTAGACCTTTGATTACGCAACTTTTCTCCAATTTAAATAGATCTGTATCTCTTAACCCAATACCAGCCATTGCCCCATTTATGGGACGTGACTTTGAATCAACATAACAATACTAAAACAATAGAAATCTGTATTGTAATTTGGGCTGTGGTTTGGGTCTCATACGCGTAATCGATACAACAAGTAAGGTTAGAAAGTGGTCAGAAGTTTTACGCTTTCAAGCTCACGTGCATCGAAAGAAATACAAGTACATGATAACTGTAAATGCAATCAAAACAATATAATTGCTCTTGATCAATAGTCTTCTCGAGTTACAGTATGTGATTCAACTGAAATTTGATGTTTTATTTTCTGGTATTTATAGTGTATATGTTGTTTATGTTAGCGACATTGGTTGATATCAGTATCAACAGGTTTGTGTAGGTCTCCAGAGACATAGTAAAATACGCGTGAAGGATATTCATAAAATTATCAAAATAAAACAAGTATGAACTCTGCCAAGTACAACGATGCGAAATGTCTAACTACAACAGAAGTTGAGGAAATTTTACAGGATCCAGCGTTTTGGGAAGACATGAATAATAACGACATTGATGGCGAAGATATTCAAATCGCAATCATTCCACGACAGCCAGATGAAGTGACTGATACGGAGAATTTCGACGAAAATAATCTACAAGGAGAAGAAGTACAAGATGTTGTAGGTACTCTAGAGCTATTGATACCTAATATCCGCGACGAATCTGAATTCAGCAGCGATGATGAACCACTTGCCGTGAAAAAGCGTAGAGTATCTAAAACGAAAGAAAAAAGAGCATCTGAATTTGATATGAAAAATAACTCAAACTTTGGAAAAACAGCAAAACCACCGCACTGGGTAGATGAAATAAAATACACTGACGCAAACGGTGCATCGGAAAATGATTTCGGAAATGTCACATCACTGTTACATGGAAAAACTGTTGTGGATATTTTTGAGCAATTTTTTACCGAATATGTAATAGATTACATAGTATTATTATTATTAGTATTATTATTACATAGATTACATAGATTACATAAATTACATAGATTACATAGATTACATAGATTACATAGATTACATAGTATAAGCATATTGTACGTCCGGCAAAAAAACGATCAAGACTTTTCACTCACGCCTGAAGAGTTGCGAGTTTTCATTGGCGTTATAGTTGTTCAGTGGCTATCACAAGTTGCCTCAGGAGGACATGTATTGGCAACAATCTCCTGATGCTGTTGTACCTTTAGTATATAACGCACTGCCGAGAAGACGATTCAAAGAAATATAGAAATATATTCATTTAGCTAATAACACGCTTTTAGATAAAGAGGATAAAATGTACAAACTACGACAGAATTTTGAGATGCTCAAGCAAAACTTTTTGAAATTCGGTGTGTTTCAATCCCAATTATCTATAGATGAAATGATGGTGCGGTATTACGAGCGACATTCCGCAAAAATGTATATGCGCGGAAAGCCAATAAAATTTGGCTATAAACTCTGGTGCTTGTGTAGTTCGAATGGTTATTTATACAATTTTGATACATATTGTGGCAAAAGCGAAAACGTGGAATGACCGTTGGGTGTTCGGGTAATTACAAATCGTATCTCTTCAATACCAGCCGAAGAGTATGAAAAACACGAATTATTTTTTGATAATTTTTTCACAAGTCATGAAATAATGTGCAATCTAAGAGCACTGAAAATGAAAGCAACGGGAACAATTCGAGAAAACCGTACTCAAAAATGCCCATTGATTTCAAACAAAACAACGGAAAAAGAGAAGGAACGAGGTTATTTCAATTATAAATTCGACCGATCAAATGAAGTTCTTATTCTAAAATGGAATGACAATAGTGCCGTTTCACTTGCCACTAGTTATAGTTGCGTTCAACCTTTAGGGCAAATCAAACGTTATTCCCGTAAGGACAGAAAGCAAATTCAAATTCCAATATCGAAGGTCATACAGGAATATAACTCGCACATGGGTAGGGTGGATATGTTAGATAAACAAGTTTCACTTTATAGGATTAGAATTCGTTCCAAAAAATGGTGGTGGTCTTTATTCACCCAACTTTTAGATATAAGCATTGTAAACACTTGGAGACTTCATCAAGTAACAAATCCTGAAGACAAGATATCGCTTCTAGACGTACGTAGAAGAATAGTGTTGGCTTATATTTCCAAAACAACTTCTTCTACCCCAAAAAGGACGGGGCCACAAACATCTAAATTGCTAGGTGGAAGAGTGAGCTGTGACGTAAGATTTGACGGTAAAAGTCATTTGATAACGCCAATTACGGACACAGCGCAGGTGCGCCTTCTGTAGTAAAAAAACAATGAGACTTTGTGGCAAATGCGATGTACCTCTACATGATAGATGTTTTGCTCCATTCCATACAAAATAAATGTATTATTTTCAATATTACTGCAATATTACACTATTATTGTTTTCAATCAATTAAACTTTCTGTATTATTTATTATGAGCTCTACTGTTTCCTAAATGCCTCATTTCTAGCCAATGTCCCAAAAATGGGACGTACTATATTTTTGTAAATGTGAATATTTTTTCGAAAAAAACCATCACAATATCTTAATTTGTAAGCATTTAGTTGGTATTGGATGAAAAAAATTGAAAATTTGCACGAATCGAATTATGGCTAGTAATGGGCTAAGAAAATGTATTTGGCTTATTTTGACGTAAAACTTGCTGATCAGGACAAGTCATGGGCTTCACATAATGTGTGTAAACCATGTTTGGAAAATCTGCGGCAGTGGAGCAATGGAAAATGCCAGAAATAAGCTTTTGGCATTACAATGATATGGTGTGAACCGAAGAGCCACGTATATGATTACTATTTTTGTTTAGTTCAGACCTCCGGTTATAATAAGGAAAATAAGAAAAAAATTGTATTTCCTAATATCGGTTCCGCGATTCGACCAGTGCCTCATTCCGATGAAATACTCGTGCCAGTTTATGAAAAGCTTCCCACACTTGAGTACTCGTATGCTGAAGACATAGCAGATGCTAGATTCAGTGTAGATTGTGACTACGGAGATATAATTTCTAATGATGGACCACAACGTTTTACTCAAGCAGAATTGGATGATTTAAATAGGGGTCTTGGGCCTATCAAAGGTATCATAGGAACTGATAGCTTCAAGATTAAATGAAAAGAACTTACTCAAGCGAAATACGAAGGTAACTTTTATCGTAGTAGGCAAAGTGATCTTGTTCAATATTTTAAAGAAGAGTGTGAATTTGTTTATTGTAACAATGTGCCAGGTTTCCTAACTAAAATGGGCGTTATATAATATGACCCAAGTGAGTGCCGTTTTTTTTGTCGACAGTTCGAGCAGAAGTCGCAAGTGTGTCCTACTATACAACAGAAATGTTTTCGGTTCAATTCCTATTGGAGATTCCGTTCAATTAAAGAAAACATATGACGACATTGAGAAGGTTATAAAGTTACTAAAAGACACAGACCATAAGTCTTCTGTATGGACCTGAAAATGGTAAACTTTTTACTTGACTTCCAAAGAAGATATACAAAATTTCCGTGCTTTTTGTGCTGCTGGAATAGTCGAGCTAGAAACCTGGATTCAGAAAAATTGACATCCCAGAATATCCCTAGATGTTGGAGAAAAGAATATTATAAGTCAACCTTTAGTCGACAGAGAAAAAGTAATTTTTCCACCTCTTCACATCAATTTGGGTCTTATGAAGCAATATGTTAAACCACTAGGTTTTAACCGCAAGGTAACTGCTTCCAGTACATATTGATATGGTTTTTTTCCAAGCAACATTTAGTGAAAAATATTATTTTAATATTAAATTATGATTTTCGATAACTCTGTATGTTTTGTGAAATTTAGTTATGAATATTATTGTATTTTTGATTTATTTTTGAATTGTTAGGTTTTGATTAGCGCAGTTCCTGGAAGCCGTTTGGACTTGCTGGGCAATATTCTTGATAACTGTATTTTTTATGTTTGGATGCGTGCTGCATGTATCCGACAGACGCGTTTTAATATTCTAGTGAGAGTGTTGCATATTGGAAGATAAAACTTTTTTATCTTTTATTTCAATTAAATTCGGTTTTTGTTTTGAATTCATTGTGTTGGTGATTACTTTGATTCATTATCTAATTTATACGAGTTTGAAAACCTCGTAATTTTGATTTAATTAATCTTTAATTATTATTAATTAATTAATAATTAATCATATTATAATTTGTATGCATTTTATTATTGTATATTTAATTGTACGATTTTTCTATATTTTAATATTAGTTAAAATAGATGACAAAGATATTTTCATCGTTTCTAGTAATTTTTTATAACGTTGAATTCTAGAACGTTTTAGTTATTCAAGGTTGGGAGTTTTTATACTTGTGGTATCGCGCAGGTGTTTAAGATATCGGGTTTGACAGTTTTATCTGTTTACTTTTGAGTTGATTAGTGTGGGTGAAAATTTGAATATTTCTTTGCCATTTATTAGGTTTAATTTTAATCGGAGTAACTAAGGTTTTTTATTATATGTCCAGTCATTTTCATATAATATTTTTTGCCTTAAAAATATTGTTTATTTTTGCAATATTTATCTTAATACTTTATTAAGATTTTTTTTTAAATAAAGAATTAGTTGGATATTGTGATTTTTAATTATAATTAACACTTTGTTTGAACTATTGATTCTGGCGCCCATATTAACTTTTGTAGAAGAGAAGTACCACTTTTTCTTACTGGAAACCAGGAGAGGAAAGCTGTCTCACAAAAGAAAATTAATCGATTGAGCATTAAAGTTGGACAGTGTTCTGGTGAATAGTGGTTCATTCAACTACGAACTCACTATTCATAGCAATATGTGAAAAGTTTCCACGACTACGTTACGGGAAAATTAAAGCTGGGGTATTTGATGGACATCAAATTAGAACTTTAATGAGAGATCTATGTTTCATCAGCTCTATGAACGAAAGTGAGAAGCAAGTCTGGACTTTATTCACGATGGTCGCGAACAATTTTCTTGAAAACAAATTCTATGCAATCTATGCTTAAAAATTTCCCGCTTAGGTTGTAACATGAGCCTCATTTCCTTCAGAGTCATTTTGATAGGTTTCCCGAAAATTTAGGTGCTGTAAGCGATGAACAAGGCGAGATATTTCATAAAAATTTAAAAATCATGGAAACTCGGTACCAAGGAAGATGGGATCCTCATAGGATGGCCGACTACTGTTGGTGTGTTTAAAGGCACTGCCATACCGAAATACAGAACAGGATGTGCTACAAACGAAAATTGATTCCTTGATTGTTGTTTTTCCTTTTACAGATACTCTTGTACTTTTTTAATGATTATTGTGCATATACTCGCACTCAGTGATGTAAGTCGGTAAATTACCCCGTATATTACCGAATTAATTATCGTCATTTGCGGTAAATTACCACATAAAATTTCCGTAAATTACAAACAAAGTAAAACATTATCTATGTACACGTATGACATTGCACAATCGGTGATTGGGGAAGTCCCTTTCTAGCAGATGCAAATGCTCGTGAATCATCTGTTTATATAACGAATGAAGTAGTCTTTCAAAAGATTTCGGTGTATAAGTTGAACTATATAAAGTTTGTGAATATACTACTCGTATTGCAGTGCGCTGGGATGGGGCGAAAAGATAAAATAAAAAAAGTTATTTTAACAGCATTTTCAAAATCCACAGAACATTCGAAATTATATTCGTGTAACTTCTGTTCGCAAAGTTATGTTTTAAATGTAACCAGAATGTCCAGTCACTTACAGAATAAGTGCATTCGTTGTCCTCGTAAAATAAAGGATGAAATACAATCAAAATCAAGAGCATTAAGTGTTAAGAAAATTAAAGAAATAAATAAAGGTGTGTAATTTTGATTGATTCCAATTGGGTTTTATCGAAAAGTATTTAACATTTTAGAGATTCCGGAAAGAAAAAGTTCTACGTTCTAAGTACGATGGAGAGACGATTTCAAGCGATTCTCGCCCACAATCTGCTGCAAGCACCACTAAATCCGCTTACAGTGAAAATTTGGATTTTTTTGTGGATGTAATAAATAAATCAGAAGAAGAGGAAATTTGGGATCTCTTAGCAAGAGCATGCTTTGCTAGTAATACCCCTTTAAATTTTACGGAAAATGTTCATTGGCAATTAAACCATCTTTACGATTGCCGACTAGATATCAGTTATCCAATGCGCTTTTAGATAAACAATACTCTCAAATAAATCAGTTAGTTAATGAAAAAATAGCAAAGGCTAAAACAATTGGAATTCAAGTTGATGGGTGGAGTAATATTAGAAACGAATCCATTATAAATATAATAATTACATGTCCAGAACCAGTTTTATTTAAAGTAATTGACTGCAAGGAAAATCGCCACGATGCTGCATATCTTTGTTCGTTATTTAGTTCTGTTATTGACGACTTAGGTATTAATAAAGTTATAAGCATACTGACTGATAACGCTAGTAATATGAAATCAACTTGGAAATTAATTAGTGATATGTACCCGTTTAATTATTTTTCTTGTTATGGATGTAGTGCTCATATTTTGAATTTATTCGCACAAGATATTTTAAAATTGGAAGTATTTGCATGTTTAATTACTGATTGTAAAGTCATAGTAAAAACTATTAAAAAATCGCATATTTTGAATGCTACATTTAAAAATATACAAAATGAACAGCGAGCATTACAAAAATCAAACACACTAAAATCTCTTAAACTACCTGGCCAAACTAGATGGTGCTCTAATATTTTCTGTTTAGAAAGCTTAAGGATAAATAAAAAAAATTTAAAAGAATTGGCTATAACAGAAACTATAGCTAATACTTTAGGCAAAAGAATAAAAAATAATATTTTAGATGATCTATTTTGGGGAAGAGTTGATACATTACATACAATTTTACACCCTGTCTCCGTAATTTTAAAGAACATACAAACCTCTCAACCTTGCATATCTCATGTTGTTGAATATTTTCAAGACCTGAAAGATCAACTGATTGCTGCATGTCCAGCTTCAGAACTAAATGCTGTCCTATCACATTTAAGATCACGGAGAGAAATGGCTATAACACCTATACATTTGGCTGCCAATTTACTAGATCCAAAATTTATAGTCAAAAATCTCAATGACGAGGAATATATCACAGCACTGACATATATAAACAAACTATCAACGCATCTAGTTAGTGGATCTGATATAGCAGAAATTATGACTGAGGTTGCTTATTACAAATCGAAAGAACAATTGTTTTCAAAAGATTTTATATGGCAAGCATTAGAGACAGGCAAATTGAATTCTGTATTATGGTGGAAATCACTTTGTTGTACAGCCCACCAACAACATGTGCGACGGAGAGAAGTTTAACAATGTTTAGTATTATACACAGTAAAAAACGAAATAGATTAACTAATGAAAGAGCTGCTAAGTTGGTATATGTGAATTTAAATTTAAAACTGAAAGAAAATCCGGCACTGAAAGAACTCCCAACAGAAGAGTTGGAATGTTCTGATTCGAATTGCAATACTGAGACTGAGAGTGATCTGGAATAGTTATGTAAATAACATTACATATTACATAATGGTAATAATGAAAAATCATTGTTTAGTTCTATTTTCAGAATATTGTTTAATTTTAAAATATGTTAATATTGTACTCTTTATTTTTTTTCCTTTAATAAAATGTATGACTTTTTTTTGTTGTAGGGGTTTTATTTAAACAATAAAAAAGTGTGGCAAATTACCATGGTAATTTACTCAAAAAATGGTAAATTACGCAAGAATAAATCTTGGTAAAAAAAGAGCAGTAATTTACCACGGTAATTTACCAAAAATATATATTACGGTAATTTTACATCTCTGCTTGCACTGTACTCGTGACAAATATTGTATTGAACTAAATAAATGAATTATTAAATTTTATGCTTTCTTTATATCGTAACAGGTCTTATGTAAGTAACAACTTAGCCGCATTAGTGATTCTTCAAAGAGCATAGTACAGTATACAGTTTAATTTTGACGCAAAAATTAATTTAATTTTCGGATTCAGCACACCCGAATTAGTAAAAAACACGACCCGCTTAGATGTCAGCAAAAATCATGTTGGCCAGTGTAATTATTTTCTGTCCGAAATGTTACCTAATTTCGGACACCTTGACGGTGAGCAGAAAGTTATTTTTTGACGTGTACTTGTCTATCGCATGAAAACCAGTTTCGGTCTGATAATAAAACTTCTCTATTGAATTTAGGGGGACCGCAAGCAACAGTTTGTAATTAGAACGTGAAGCGACGCCGTGTTTTTCAACAGGTCGCTGTTATGAGCGCGCCAAACCATTTCACATTCTCTACGGCATATCGTACAACCAACAATGTAATTACTGGCTATGTTTGGAAACAGGTCTCGCCAGTAATGTTCTGTGCGCGCATACACCTGTATATTGATTCCGAGCTGCTTTTGCATTGCCTCACACACACTTTGATGAACTGCTACACCGATTTTTAATCAGCTTTATTAAAAATTACTTTTATTTCGGATGAACCGTGGCAGGGTTTTCCGATAAACTTTATTTAGAATGAAAAGCGAATAATAGAGAATGCACAGAGAGATATATGGTCCTATAATAATAACAACAGAAGAGATATAAAGCCAGAAAAAATGAGTCCAATAAAGTTTTATTCGGCTTTTTTTATTTCTTTTTTAATAAAGTCAAAATATTAAATTTTACGGTGTTTAAATTTAAAGTTCAATTTAATTAACAGTTTTTAACTCATATTATTTTTTTGCCAAAGTTAACTTAATCCTCTAACAAAAAAATAATATTTTCGGCAACGGTAGGATTATTTGCTGGATATACAAGCTGTTTTGATTAGATCACATCTTACCTTTTCAATTTTTCACTTTCTGTGTGGGCATCTTCCCTGATACACGGAAGATCGTCCGATTAATAAAAATAGTGACACTGCTTTCATAGAAAACTAGTATCTGTCCACTCGATATTTTCTCTCACGTCATTAGTTGTGTGGCGTTATCACTAGAGAACGGACACGCTTACCACATGACGCAAAGCCCAGTGCAGTACTGGCGAAAGGCTGTATTTCTAAAATATTAAATTTTATTTATATAATTGGAAAACGAACGGGTGGTGATCTATAAAATTACGAAATACATATTTATTTGTTGAAAAGTTGTATTTATAAAGTTTTTAATTTTATTTATATAATTGGAAAACATACGGGTGGTGATCTATGGATCTAAAATTACGAAATACATATTTATTAATTATTTTATTTATATAATTGGAAAACAAACGGGTGGTGATCTATAAAATTACGAAATACATATGTATTTGTTGAAAAGTTGTATTTTTAAAGTTTTTAATTTTATTTCTATAATTGGAACATTTTTATTTGTTCATTTTGTCGTTCATGTTGAGTAAAGGAGTATTAATATTGACTAGCAATAGTTTCTCAAGGTTTTCTTCTGTCAATTTTGTTCTCTTTGAATTAAGTACATCCTTATAAATAGAAAACGTCCTTTCTACATCGCATTATAGGTGCATACTGGAAATATTCTTTTATTTCATCATATTTAGCCGTTAGATTTTGTGGAATTGTCTCCATACATAATTGCTGCAATGTAATTAAATCTGGATTTCTATTAAGAATTGCTTCAAACTTTTGCCGAAGGCCACATCCGAAGTCACTTGGAATACTTTTCAAATTATTAACAGCCACATCTAATGTGGTTAATCCCTCATTTAATTTGAGATTTCGATTTTCAAAATAAGTGATTAGTTTTGGCAATTTTCCAAAGTGTTCGTGAAGAAAATACAACTGATTTTTTAAATTTGGGATTTGTATGAGCTCCTTGCACTCACCAATACTTCTAGCATCCTCCTTTAGCAGTGTTACGAAATGTTTTAGACTATCGAAATTCCCAGCATAATAACTAGTAGCTTCCAGCCATGTTCCCCATCTAGTTATTACTGGAGTGGGAGGCAGTGACAGAGATGGAAATTTTTCTCTGAAAAGAGCTACTCTCAATGATGCTTTTCTGAAAACTTTTTTAAAAGCTGATACAAGTCTATCAACTTCCGGAAAAGTGTCTCTGATATATTCACAGATTCTGTGGAGAGCATGTGCTACACAAGTAATATGCAGCATATTAGCATATGTTTTCTTCAATAGTCTGCCTGTTTTTAACATGTACGCAGCACTATCACTGACAAATAAAAGTATTTTTTCTTTGTACGTGGCGTCCGAATGAAGCATTTTTTGCATATTCTCCTTAATGGTTTCAGCAACTGTTTCCGCATCAACTCTATTTATAACACTTGTTGCTATTACATATGAGTTATAGGGAATAGTTGGATGTAGTACACCAGCTACAACATTTACCACACAGCGTCCTAACATATCCACCGTTTCGTCGGCGCTTATCCATATGTGTTGATTTAAAAGATGACTTCTAATGCGTTCTACTGTTCTCGTATAGCACCTAGAAACATAATATTTGCGTAAAGTTGATTCATCACATTTCGACCAGTATATTTTTTCAGAAATGTCTTCAAAATTGGATTGTTCAATTTAAATAATGGAATATTAGCTGCCATAAAAGTTTCACAGAGTTCTTCGTTAAAATTGTCAGATTCCAACGGGTTCAATTTTTTTTCGGAATGTAGGAATGTACGTGCTATTTCTCTTACGAAATACGATAAACTTTTTTATTTTATCTACGTACACGACACCACTGTAAACACTATATTCTCCGAATACAATAGCTGACTTGTCCATTGTTATCGCTGCGAGACCAGGTGTCCGAGTAAGTCAAACAAATACTTCATTGAATTACGCCAGGATGTACTGAGCGACGTTATACACAATTCCAATTGCCGATTGCGTTTTATGGAAATTGCATCCGTTCTCTAGTTATCACGGACATGGAAAGCTGCAATGTATGTACAGTCGACACTCTATATAGTGAAAGACCAAAATGTTCACGGAAATTTCACTATAAAGAGTTTTTCACTAAATAAAGAGAAAAAAAATCACAAAATTGAATTATTAGAAAAGATATTATTAAACATTTGAAAGTTTAAATACATAGCATGTACATAATGTAAATACTGTACACATTACATATTGCTATGGATTTTTAATTAAAAAATAATTTAAAATATTTAAAATAAATGTACAATTATTTTTGGATAAAAGTGTATATTCAAAATTTTTTAAATTTAATGTTTGAGATAAAAACTGGATATTCGAGGTCGATCTGATAGAGAGCCCTGGGTAAATTGAGGGAGACCAATTTTATAGCTTGAACTAGAAGGTAGTTTGGTGTGATATAATTAATTAAATTGAATTAACTCGGTTATTTATTGATAAAGTGTTTGATTGATGTATTTGAGAGTTATTGTGGTAAATTCTCGTAAGTTATTTGTTGATTTAGATAGAATAAGCACCTTGTTTGTTCGTCTCCAGTAATTTTTGTAAGTAGATTTTTTATGATATCATAAAACATAAATTAAAATTATAAGAATATTCCTATTGTATCCAAGCTTGTAATTAAGAGATTTAATAATTAGAAATATAGATACTAAAGCTTACTATTAACATTTCTTTGTTAATATTATAATTGAAAAGTTTGTTCGAGAGGATTAAAGGGTGTTTTGTGCGTGTCGATTGAACACGTGTTAATTTTGAACGTGTATCAGAATTTGATTATACAATGTGGTTCTCTGGGGAAGAAATTAATAGTAAACTTGATTATTTTTAAATAAGTTTATTCGAAGTCATTAAGAGGAAGTTTTCCATTCGTTTAGCTGTCAATTATACAATGAATGCTTTTACCTCATGTATTTCTGTATAATACAGTATCTTTATAAAAATTCTTTCTTTGGAGACTGTGGTTAAGTAAAAACTAAAAAAGGTATATAACTCCTTACCACAATTATTAATCGTATCCTAAATACGTATTTCGACAACTAAGTTGTCATCATCAGTAGGTAAAAACCACTAATTAAAAAGTCGCACATGGGGCACAGTAAAGCTAGCGAACCGCTTACGCAAACAACTACTTTACACCGTGTCCACGTATAGACTAAATCTAACATACGAAACTAAACTACGAAACGGTCGAAAAATCACTTACTTCTAAGGAAAAAATGAAAAAAAAAAGGTCTATACACATGTTTTGTCTCCGAGTTGAAATATGTCGAACAAAAGGCCGGCAAACATTCCTATATTAAGGGAAACGGCAATAAACATGTCCTAATAACTACAATTTTAAAACAACGATGACACACTTATGGTAATAAAAATGAAAAGAGACAGCTGAAAGGGATCGGTGACCTATCGCTATTCATCGAATTATGTTTATTCTTCTCGATGTGTATACTTTCATAAGCATCAAGTTCGTGGGGTTTCTTAATTCCTTTGACTAACTTCAACCCTGTAATCGATACGTTGTGCAGTGTGCTCAAAGCGTGGTTGGCGACATTTGATTTATCCGGTGTATTGTATTGAATATGTGATATGTGTTCTTTAAAACGGGTTATTATTGGTCGTTTAGTTTGGCCTATATATTTCAAATTACAATCCTCGCAACTAATTTCGTATATACCTGATTTTGAATTGAAATTAACTCTATCTTTAGTATTCCCTAGGAGGCATTTGATAGTGTTTTCGGACCGAAAGGCTACCTGGAGTTGTGAAAGAAAGAGGTCTCCAGGTAGCCTTTCGGTCCGAAAACACTATCAAAAGTCTCCTAGGGAATACTAAAGATAGAGTTAATTTCAATTCGAAATCAGGTATATACGAAATTAGTTGCGAGGATTGTAATTTGAAATATATAGGCCAAACTAAACGACCAATAATAAGCCGTTTTAAAGAACACATATCACATATTCAATACAATACACCGGATAAATCAAATGTCGCCAACCACGCTTTGAGCACACTGCCCAACGTATCGATTACAGGGTTGAAGTTAGTCAAAGGAATTAATAAACCCCACGAACTTGATGCTTATGAAAGTATACACATCGCGAAGAATAAACATAATTCTATGAATAGCGATAGGTCACCGATCCCTTTCAGCTATTTCTTTTCATTTTTATTACCATAAGTGTGTCATCGTCGTTTTAAAATTGTAGTTATTAGGACATGTTTATTGCCGTTTCCCTTAATATAGGAATGTTTGCCGGCCTTTTGTTCGACATATTTCAACTCGGAGACAAAACATGTGTATAGACCTTTTTTTTTTTTTTTTCCTTAGAAGTAAGTGATTTTTCGACTGTTTTGTAGTTTAGTTTCGTATGTTAGATTTAGTCTACACGTGGACACGGTGTAAAGTAGTTGTTTGCGTAATCGGTTCGCTAGCTTTACTGTGCCCCATGTGCGACTTTTTAATTAGTGGGTTTTACCTACTGATGATGACAACTTAGTTGTCGAAATACGTATTTAGGATACGATTAATAATTGTGGTAAGGGGTTATATACCTTTTTTAGTATCTTTATACTTGGTAAAGATAGAATTTTTTTTTCTTTTTTATTTTTGTATTAAATATTCGGTTTAAATTTTATCATGTGTTTCATTTATTATAAAACACCAATATTTCTTAGTAACCCATATAATTTAAGTAAATAAATTTGTGTGAACATTTCACTGGCGCCTAGTATAATTCACAGACACGACTTTCCTTATTGGAACCCGAGAAGTTAGAAGTCTCATATTTAGAAATCCACCGGCTGAGAAACCTAGTTGGGAAAACTAGTTGTGGATGGTGGTGGGTTAAATCTTCAAACCACTATTCATAGCAATATGTATGTACAGGGCTAAATACTACATACGAAATAAAAAGAATACATAATACAAAATCTGTTAATACATACATACATATTGCTTTGAATAGTGGTTTTGAATTTGATAATACCACTATTCACAACCAATCTGTCCAGCTTAGATATTCAGTCGGTTAATTTTCAAGATGAGACCGCTTTTCCCTCAGGGTTCCAATCGGAAAACGTGTTTTTTTCTCTTCTACAAATTTATAATGCGCCAGTAAAAGAGTATTGACAAATGTTATAATTATAATGTCTTTGAGTTACTAATAAACACAAATGAAGAAAGGTAAAATTCAAAAACACATAGCAAACATTAAATGAAACTTTAATACAAAAAAAAAAAAAAAATATCTTTATGAAGTATAAAGATAAATATGCGTCATTAAACAATATTATAAAGGTAAAAATATCGTGCGGAAATGACCGCAGCGCACGATAAAAAACTTCCTTAATGACAACCGATCAAAATTAAAACTAGTAAATTACAAAGATGCTTTTTAATTTCTCCCACAAGAAACAAAAATAAACAAACTGAACTGACAGCCCGAAACAAACTTTAACGCATGTGCAAACCACATGAAAAAAAATATGCCCTTGATATCCCAAGCGAACTAAATTTTAAAGTTATAGAAAATTTTTTTTATATCAGAAATTTTAAAAAACGTTCTTTCTCATTTAATTCAAATAACTAAGAATACAATATATATATATATATATATATATATATATATATATATATATATATATATATATATCAAAATTAATACAATGGAAAAAATACACAAATCAATACATTCAAAATAATGATAATAATAATAATATTAAGATATCTTTATATATAATTTACTTACGTAAATAAAAAAAAAATATATATTTTTTTTCGAGACACCTGAGGTAGAAAGCTTGAAAATAACAATAACGAGATCAACTAACTCGTATAAAAATATCGGTAATGAAATCAAACACCAACCACAAATTAATAAAAAATCACGAAGTTACTTAACAAAGATAAAGATTTATATTATAATAAACACGTCTTTCTACACCCAGAGTACTTTTGCGCCTGATACGGATACAGCAAACCCGCTTGCTCCATATAAAAAATACAGTTATAAAAATAGTACACAGCAATGCAAACGGCGTGCTACAACTGCACTAGTCAAAAATATCTATAATATATATATATAAATGTGCATTCATAAATAATAAAACTTTTCAAAATATTTGCGGGGAAAAGTCTATAGCACTTCCCCAAGAGTATATGTCGGAAAAGCCTGGACATGTCCAAATCTTTTTCGTCATATAGTCTTCCGCACTCGATGAACCATAGACAGTTACGCACCCTGTCATAACCGATCCCCGCACTCAGTCGATGCACAATTTTATACAGGATCTTCCTCCTCGACGTGCAGCAGTGGAGCGAACGGTTGCAGAGCACTTACATGGTATCGCCCCTTTTTACGACGACCATACATTGTATATAACTCGTACGTCACATCATTAAAACTTCTGGTAATTCGATAAGGACCAACATAAGGAAGGTCGAGCATCTGACATTTTCCTTTATCACGTCTACCAAGACGATAGCTTCTCACAATAACAACATCACCAACTTCAAACCTGGTCCTGCTAGTAATTTTGTCATTTTGTTTTCTGACATATTTTCTTCCTTGCTCTGCCAGTCTTCTTCCCACTTGGACTGTAACTTGTTACAAGTCTTCTACCCTTTCCATTTGTTGATTACAGACTCTGGCAGGCCTTATCCCATACATCACAGTCGAAGGACACTCCAGAGTAACAGTATTCGGAGTATGGTTGATATTATCCTCAACCTCCTGGACATGTGTGACCTATCCTGCATGATTATCGTGAGTTTTGATCCTCAGGAACTTGATAATCTCCTGGATACATTCGAAATAACGCATCGGCAGTAACATTTAGTACTCCTTTAATATGCCTAATTTCAAAATTATACTCTGACAATAACAAAGACCAGCGATATACTCTATTATTCTTAAAACTTGTATTTTTTCAGGTTTGGCAATATGGAGGGCTAAATCTGGCGAATATGGTAGATTTTATAAAAATTTGAATTTTAATTCCATGACTTTCGTTATTGAATCTGAGCAAGTGTGCACCCGTGCATTGTCTTGGTGGAAGATAATTATTTTCGTTGCCAAATGAGGACGTTTCTGCTTGATTTCTTCGCTCCACCGGTACAATAACATTGCATAAAACTCTTCATTTATCGTTTGTTGATTGTCCAAGTGATCGATGGAGATACTCGTAATTCCGCGTGAATCCCAAAACACACTGGCTATCACCTTCTTGGCCGATTTCACTGTCTTTGCGTTCTTCGAGCCCGAATCGCTTTTAAAAAGCCACTGCTTCGACAGTTGCTTTGTTTCTGGAGTATAGTAGTGTATCCATGTT
The DNA here is from genome assembly GCA_935421215.2 of Melolontha melolontha. Taxonomy (NCBI): domain Eukaryota; kingdom Metazoa; phylum Arthropoda; class Insecta; order Coleoptera; family Scarabaeidae; genus Melolontha; species Melolontha melolontha. The sequence continues at coordinate 16,292,815 of OW285238.1, forward strand.
TCGTCCACAGTTATTTAGCGACGTGGAAACTCGTCAGGATTGCGACGGAAAAGTGCTAAACCTGCCTCCTTCGATCACGCGATTGCATTTATTCTTGTACCCCCATCTTGTCAAGACTTTTTGGAAATACTGTATCTTGTAATTGGCTTCAACTATTTCACGTCGATCACTAAAAACCATATCATGGATTTTGTTAATTATTTCATAGGAAGTCATTTCCACTGGACGTCCCGAACGATGTTAATCTATTATGGATTTACAGCCATGTTTAAACTTATTTACCCAATGTAAACAGTCGCAAAAACAGGAGTAGATGTGCTATGAACTTGATCTCTTTTGGTGTTAAACTCATGTTTTTAAATTTTTCTAAATGAACCAAAGTTTGTTGTTTCAATCGAGTATAAAAATGCGCTATGAATTTTGATAGCTGTCTAATGACAATTGACGTTTACTAAATACGAATTTTTGTCATGTTACTAGCGTCATCTCTTGAATTTTGTAAGGAGTTATTGAACGAAGTTTAACAAAATTTATCGATACAGTATACGATGTGTACGAGATAAAGAGGGCCACTATAGGGATCTCGGAAACCTTAACCCATTACTAGCCATAATTCGATTGGTGCAAATTTTCAATTTTTTTCATCCAATACCAACTAAATGCTTACAAATTAAGATATTGTGATGCTTTTTTCGAAAAAATATTCACACTTACAAAAATATAGTACGTCCCATTTTTGGGACATTGGCTGGAAATGAGGCATTTAGGAAACAGTAGAGCTCATAATAAATAATACAGAAAGGTTAATTGATTGAAAACAATAATAGTGTAATATTGCAGTAATATTGAAAATAAAACATTTATTTTGTATGGAATGGAGCAAAACATCTATCATGTAGAGGTACATCGCATTTGCCACAAAGTCTCATTGTTTTTTTTACTACAGAAGGCGCACCTGCGTTGTGTCGTAATTGGCGTTATCAAATGACTTTTAACGTCAAATCTTACGTCACAGCTCACTCTTCCACCTAGCAATTTACATGTTTGTGGCCCCGTCCTTTTTGGGGTAGAAGAAGTTGTTTTGGAAATATAAGCCAACACTATTCTTCTACGTTCGTCTAGAAGCGATATCTTGTCTTCAGGATTTGTTACTTGATGGAGTCTCCAAGTGTTACAATTCTTATATCTAAAAGTTTGGTGAATAAAGGCCACCACCATTTTTTGGAACGAATTCTAATCCTATAAAGTGAAACTTGTTTATCTAACATATCCACTCCACCCATGTGCGAGTTATATTCCTGTATGACCTTCGGTATTGGAATTTGAATTTGCTTTCTGTCCTTACGGGAATAACGTTTGGTTTGCCCTAAAGGTTTACGCAACTATAATTAGTGGCAAGTGAAACGGCTCTATTGTCATTCCATTTTAGAATAAGCACTTCATTTGATCGGTCGAATTTATAATCGAAATAACCTCGTTCCTTCTCTTTTTCCATTGTTTTGTTTGAAATCAATGGGCATTTTTGAGTACGATTTTCTCGAATTGTTCCCGTTGCTTTCATGTTCAGTGCTCTTAGATTGCACATTATTTCATGACTTGTGAAAAAATTATCAAAAAATAATTCGTGTTATTCATACTCTTCGGCTGGTATTGAAGAGATAAGATTTGTAATTACCCGAACACCCAACGGTTCTTCCACGTTTTCGCTTTTGCCACAATATGTCTCAAAATTGTATAAATAACCATTCGAACTACACAAGCACCAGAGTTTATAGCCAAATTTTATTGGCTTTCCGCGCATATACATTTTTGCGGAATGTCGACCGTAATCCCGCACCAGCATTTCATCTATAGATAATTGTGATTGAAACACACCGAATTTCAAAAAATTTTGCTTGAGCATCTCAAAATTCTGTCGTAGTTTGTACATTTTATCCTCTTTATCGAAAAGCGTGTTATTAGCTAAATGAATATATTTCTTTATTTCTTTGAATCGTCTTCTCGGCAGTGCGTTATATACTAAAGGTACATCAGCATCAGGAGATTGTTGCCAATACATGTCCTCCTCAGGCATCTTGTGATAGCCACTGAACAATAGAACGCCAATGAAAGCTCGCAACTCTTCAGCCGTGAGTGAAAAGTCTTGATCGTTTTTTTTGCCGGGCGTACAATATGCTTTGCTTTACTATGTAATCTATTACATATACGGTAAAAAATTGCTCAAAAATATCCACAACAGTTTTTCCATGTAACAGTGATGTGACACTTCCGAAATCATTTTCCGATACACCGTTTGCGTCAGTGTATTTTATTTCATCTACCCAGTGCGGTGGTTTTGCTGTTTTTCCAAAGTTTGAGTTATTTTTCTTATCAAATTCAGATGCTCTTTTTCTTTCGTTTTAGATACTCTACGCTTTTTCACGGCAAGTGGTTCATCATCGCTGCTGAATTCAGATTCGTCGCGGATATTAGGTATCAATAGCTCTAGAGTACCTGCAACATCTTATACTTCTTCTCCTTGTAGATTATTTTCGTCGAAATTCTCCGTATCAATCACTTCATCTGGCTGTGGTGGAATGATTGCGATTTGAATATCTTCGCCATCAACGTCGTTATTATTCATGTCTTCCCAAAACGCTGGATCCTTTAAAATTTCCTCAACTTCTGTTGTAGTTAGACATTTCGCACCGTTGTACTTTTCAGAGTTCATACTTGTTTTATTTTGATAATTTTATGAATATCCTTCACGCGTATTTTACTATGTCTCTGGAGACCTACACAAACCTGTTGATACTGATATCAACCAATGTCCTAATTTTGGGACGCTAACATAAACAACATATACACTATAAATTCCAGAAAATATAACATCAAATTTCAGTTGAATCACATACTGTAACTCGAGAAGACTATTGATCAAGAGCAATTATATTGTTTTGATTGCATTTACAGTTATCATGTACTTGTATTTCTTCCGATGCACGTGAGCTTGAAAGCGTAAAACTTCTAACCACTTTCTAACCTTACTTGTTGTATCGATTACGCGTATGAGACCCAAACCACAGCCCAAATTACAATACAGATTTCTATTGTTTTAGTATTGTTATGTTGATTCAAAGTCACGTCCCATAAATGGGGCAATGGCTGGTATTGGGTTAAGAGATACAGATCTAGTTAAATTTGAGAAAAGTTGCGTAATCAAAGGTCTAAGGAATTGGCGTTTAGATTTTCCTGAAAATTATTTTAGAAATTTTGAAAAAATAGAATCTTTCGATTTTACAAACTATTTTTTCCTTGCGTTAATATTTGACCTAGAGCAAAACCAATGGCACTTCTCCACATGTGAGCTGGTATTTTCGGTACAACGATTGTAGGACTGTTTATTTACCACCATACCTTAACATCAGAGCGTTACCTACATTTGCTGCAAAACGATTTAGAGGATGCTCTCGATAGCATGCCCCTAGCAATGATTCATAACTCTTAGATACAGCAAAATTGTACACTTGCACATAATTCTAGAGCCGTTTGGAAATATCTTTCAATGAGATTTCCAGAGAAAATCATTAGACGCATTCGAAAACACCCTGGCCAGCGCGTTTACCTGATATAATTCCGCTTGATTTCTTCGTATGGGGATTCGTTAAGAATCATGTTTATCAGCAAAATTTTGCAATAGATGAAGTATGAAGAACTCAGGGGGTTAGTTCTGGAAGCATTTGCCGATATTACTCCACAAATGCTTATTAGGGTGTTAGAATCGACGGTGAGAAGGTGCTATCTGTGCCTGGAAAATAATGGAAATCTTTTCGAACATATGATCTAAACTTAGTTGCTTTGTTCATATTCGTTTGATGTTGTATTTTACCTTTTATGTCTTCTGTTAATTTAATTTGATTTGTTCTTTGTTTTTTTTAATGTGGCCATTGGATTGCTATTAAATATGTAAATGAAATAAACTGTTAATGAACATAATAAATCATTTATTCTTAAAAAATAAAAAAAAATTTCTTGATTAAGGTCGAAAAAATGACGAAATCGCAATTAAATAATAAAGTATGAAAAGTTGCTGAATTCGCAATAAAAAGGGTTTTCAGAATCTTATATAAACACATCAGGGCCGTATTTAAAAAAATAAGTTTATGATGGTTCCGCAAAGACGAAACGTTGGATTAGAAAACTAACAACTAAACAGAATTAAAAGTTGCTGTGAGGAATTTTCATTGGTTTTGTTATAGGTCAAATATTAACGCCAGGAATAAATAGTTTGTAAAATCGAAAAATTCTATTTTTTCAAAATTTCTCAAAAACTAAAACATTTTTCAGGAAAATTTAAACGCCAATTTCTTAGACCTTTGATTCTGCAACTTTTCACCCATTTAACCAAATCTATATCTCTTAAGGTTTCCGAGATCCCCATAGTGGCCCTCTTTATCTCGGACACATCGTATACGTTCAATATTAATCAATTTTCCGTCGAAATTAATGGTAGTGAAATAATTTTTTTATCAATAACGCAGTAATTAATGATTTTCTTCCATTCGACCAACGTATCCTTCACAATTAATAATTAATTTTGGACCAGTTGCCGTAGAAGATGCAATGATGCAGAAAGTAAAACAATTAATTTCTAGTGTGGGCTTTTTATTAATGTTATCAATAATTACAGAAGTGGAAATATACCTATTGACATTTTCTATCATCTAACAATACCCAGATGCAAAATAAAATTAATTTTCCATTTACCTGTCTAACACTTTTCTTGTAAATGTTATACTTGGGAACTTGTATTTTAGTACGCAATAAAAGTGACACATTATTTAGGTTGAATAGAAAGGGGCGATGTAAACCTTTTGAAAACTGCCGGAGACAAAAAAAATAATATTCTCGATAGTACCGGGGAAATATTTCTTTTTATTCTAAGAAAATTCTTGCTTTGTATTTTCAGAAAGGGCTTATATATTTTTTAACATAAGAAGCTTTCTTATCTTTGTCCTTTAGAAATTGAATTATGAGAAAAATAATTTATTTTCCCTGTAGTAATTATGTATCTTCTTCTATATATAGAAACAATAAATTAATATTTTTTACATTAACTTCTACATCAGTATATCTGGAATATAAAATAATTAATTTGATTTAGGAAGTCAATTAATTTATTGTTGGATATATTCCTCTGCCGGCTTTAGCACGATTTTTCACCCATGAATTGCTATTTAACAATTAACTAGACTCGGTTTTAACTATAACTTAGAGATTTCCTATTTTGCAATAAGAAATACAATAATAGTAATATAAGAGGGGGAATTAATATACAAGTGTCCCGTATTGTTATTTTCAAATTTTAGAAGTGTAAATTGGTCTTCATTTTAAGTAACAAAAACGCAAAACTTGTATATTCATTTTTATGTGTTTCAAAGTTACAGATCTATGAATGTGATAAAAAAATATAATCCTAAAGTCAATAAAAACTGATTTTATTTGAAAAACTTCAATTAATAATATTTTCGAAATGTCCACCTCCTTGTTGAATGCAGACTTGCGCCCGTTAGTCAACAGAAGAAGTACTGATTCAAATTTCATACTTGTTTTGTCGGATTTGCTCGGCAGTCAGGTGAATATAATCCAACAACTCTTCTCTTGTGTTCGAAACTTGCGCGTAGACTAAATTTTTCATGTATCCCCATAAATAAATGTCAAGGGGATTAAGATTGGGTGATCTGGGTGGCCATACAACAGGACAACCTCGACCAATCCATCTTGGATAATTGACGTTAACTCAATTTCGGACAGCAATTCCGAAATGTAGTGGTGCCCCATCCATGTGAAACGACATTTCTGGTCGAACATTCAGTGGGACATCCTCTAAAAGACCTGGCAGTTCGTCAATAAGAAATTGAAGGTAACGCATTTAACCTCCCAGGAAGAAGACAGGACCAATCAACAAGTCATCTATTAAGGCCGTCCAAACGTTAATAGAAAATTCATGTTGAAATTTAGATGGGCGTATGGCTTTGTGATTTTCTAATGACCACCTGTGCAGGTTTCTCAGATTTGTAACACCACTTCTCCTGAATTTAGATTCATCTGTCCAGAGGACTGTTCTGCAGACATTAAAATGAAGCCGTGACTGTCTTATATCCAGGTAGAATAAACTAGAGGAGCATAGTGGTCTGCCTCAAGCAAACCGTGTCCTCTGCGATAATGATATGGATATAATATGTCGTTCGTGGCACTCCTAGTTGTCTAGCGATTCGACGTACACTGAGAGTTGGATCTCTTGTAACAATAGCTGCTTGTAACAATACTGCTTCTTCCTCTAAGTCTGCTGGCAAATTTACTCCTCGGTCGAAAAGATAATCACGCAGTTTGCATTCCCGAAATTGTCTGTGGACTTCCAGAAACGTTCTGCAATGAAGAATGCGCCTTTCGGGAAACCGATGTCGGTATTCAATAACTGCTTGACGTGCACTACCGTTACAGTAGTCATACACAAAATGCATGTCCGCATACTCTTAAGAAGAAAATCGGTAAGGCATTTTGAATAAAGAAAACGTGTACACTCACTAAAAAGTTGTTGTATGAACTGAAACGTAATATAATCCTTTATTAGAAAATGCAACGTTGACAGTCATCTGAATATTTCTTTATTGTATGACGTTCATGGTTCAGCACTTACGAAATAAGTAAGAACCTTCTTTATCATAAATCAATTTCCAGTACTCTTTTTTGTAGATCTCCAAGAAATTACTGTATGCACTACGACACGTGTTTATTTATTTTAGGATAATATTTTATTATGCGACGTTAACGATCACAGGCCTGTTATTGAATCGTATAACTTTTCTTTAAGTAAAATCAGTTTGTATTGACTTTAAGATTACATTTTTTTCATGATCTGATAATCACATTCATAGATCTGTAACTTCGAAACAAATAAAAATGGATATACAAGTTTTGCGTTTTTGTTACTTGAAATGAAGTCTACTTTACACTCCTAAAATTTGAGCATAACGATACGGGACACCTTGTGTAAGGTCTCTAATTCTATAAAATAAGAACAAGAAAAACCAAACTCAATAAAGGTATAAAGCCCCTTACCACAATTAATAACAGTGTCCTAAATACATATCTCGACAACTAAGTTGCCATCATCAGTAGGCAAAATTACTAATAAAAGTGTTGAACATGGGGTACAGTAAAGAATCGCGCAACACTTTACGAAGCGTCCACGTATACACTGGATTTAAAAACACAAATAAACTAAAATTTTGTCAACTTGCTCTTCTGAAACAGCACACATGTGTTTATTCTCATACCTTCAACTTTTTCTACCTCTTTTTTTTAGTGAAAAGAGATAATTATATGGGATAAGATCGTTGTCCGAGTTAAAAGTATTAATTTTGTTATTAACGATATGAATGCTTTCATATATATCGAAGTCTCTGGGGTTATTTATATTTTTGACAAGTTTTAACACTTCCGCCGTGATGTTATGATCCGTATTCAATACCTCGCTTGCGACGCTAGATTTTTCTGGTCTATTAAATTTAATATGCGACATATGTTCTTTAAAACGGGGTTATTATCGAGCGTTTCGTTTGACCTATATATTTCAATTTACAATCGTCGCAATTAATTTCGTATATACTAGATTTCAAATTCAAATTTACTTTATCACGTTCTTTAACGAGGTCTCAAGTTGGAAGTTGCTTTTCAGTCCGAAAACACAATTAAAAGTATTTTAGATAATACCAAAGATAAAGTCTGGAAAGTAAACTAATTTGCATGTTTCTACAAGTTGCATTATGACAGGATGTATTAATATCAGTGCAGCATACATTGTTATTCAATTGAATGGCAAGTTGTATTGAGTGAAGTTGTGGTACAGCAATAATGGCATCGAAAAAGTGTGTACAATGTGTAAAGTTTGGTGATCCGAACTTCGAGGGAATATTGCTGCAATGGGCGAATGAGAGCGATGCCTTGGCACATAAACATATGGCTGCTGCACAAAGAGAAGCTTTTCAGTTATTTGTGATTGAAGTAATTATGCAGAAAATTGTGTACTGTACTAAGTAAGACGTGTTCACAATGAGAAATCAAAAATGTTGGTTGATGTAACTGTTGATGAATTTTACGCATTTTATGGATTACTTTTTATGCTGGAGTTGACAGAAACTGGGATGTTTCTGCAAGGGAACCTTTTTATGATGAATTTTCTAATCACATGTCAAGACACGATGTTCATATTTCGATTTGAAGAAATACAAAGATTTATTAGTAGAGTGGACCAATTCGGAGCGAAAGCAGAGGCGTGACTAACGAATTGGTTCCCGTATGCGAAACATTATTAATATCTAGAGATATACTATCACGAACGGTGCTGTTATTATGTTATTAAGTAATATAATAAGTTATTATATTACTTAATACTACATATTTGTATTAAATTTGTTGACACATAATTTCTATAAAGCAGTGTTGAGAGAAATATAGGTGATATTCATATTCATATAAATATAAAACACTTTCCTGTTCTATAGAATGCACAATAAACAATACACGACTGTAAATTGGAACTAAAATAAACAAAATATAATACAAATATGTAAACCCCAAATATAATGTAAACCCCCAGTTTTATTACTTAAGAACAGTATTGTATAAACCGAAGTGAAAGTTTTGTGAATAGACATTTTAGTAATAAAAAGTACCCATTCCTTCAAATATTTAAAATAAAACATGTGTTTGTTACCGTATACTTGTGTTAAAAAATTTGTAAATAAGTTAGTTATATGTCTGATGAAGCTCAGGTTGGAGCGAAACGATCGTTGCAGTGTTAATTAAAAAGTGAAATTCATTAAAATTTGTTTTATTTTATCCTGATAATAAATATGTAGTATTAAGTAATATAATAACTTATTATATTACTTAATAACATAATAACAGCACCGTTCGTGATAGTATATCTCTAGATATTATTAATGTTTCGCATGCGGGAATCAATTCGTTATTCACGCCTCTGCTTTGGTCCGAATTGGTCCACTCTATTTATTAGTTTTCACCAGAATAATTGAAACATACATGAGTAGGTAAACCCCACCAGTTTTGAATAATACAAAGGTATTTTTAATAATATAAAATATTATTAAAAATCTGGTGTGAAGAACACAAATGCAGGTTCACTATTAATATTTTCTGTGAACGTGTCCGAATATATCCTATCCCCAGAGACGTAGATACGTATTTCGCTTTTCTACAAGCTCATCGGTACGCCCCTGCTGGAGAAAGGATATTTCCAGACACATTCACAGAAAAAAAACCGCCTCGCCCTATCACCGTAATTATCCAGACCGAGCGCAGAAGTAAATTCGGCGCTACCTGTTGTCAGACAGCCGAAGTACCTCGCATACCGTCCACATAATTAATGTGAAGTAACGACGCCCTTCCAAAGAGGTTAGCACAGCCAACTCTCTAGAAAACTGCATTTTGTTTGTGCCTTCACTCATACTACGGCTTAACCGCATGTGTAATGTATCAGAATAATTGAAACATACATGAGTAGGTAAACCCCACCAGTTTTGAATAATACAAAGGTATTTTTAATAATATAAAATATTATTAAAAATCTGGTGTGAAGAACACAAATGCAGGTTCACTATTAATATTTTCTGTGAACGTGTCCGAATATATCCTATCCCCAGAGACGTAGATACGTATTTCGCTTTTCTACAAGCTCATCGGTACGCCCCTGCTGGAGAAAGGATATTTCCAGACACATTCACAGAAAAAAAACCGCCTCGCCCTATCACCGTAATTATCCAGACCGAGCGCAGAAGTAAATTCGGCGCTACCTGTTGTCAGACAGCCGAAGTACCTCGCATACCGTCCACATAATTAATGTGAAGTAACGACGCCCTTCCAAAGAGGTTAGCACAGCCAACTCTCTAGAAAACTGCATTTTGTTTGTGCCTTCACTCATACTACGGCTTAACCGCATGTGTAATGTATCAGAATAATTGAAACATACATGAGTAGGTAAACCCCACCAGTTTTGAATAATAATGTGAATGTGTCTGGAAATATCCTTTCTCCAGCAGGGGCGTACCGATGAGCTTGTAGAAAAGCGAAATACGTATCTACGTCTCTGGGGATAGGATATATTCGGACACGTTCACAGAAAATATTAATAGTGAACCTGCATTTGTGTTCTTCACACCAGATTTTTAATAATATTTTATATTATTAAAAATACCTTTGTATTATTCAAAACTGGTGGGGTTTACCTACTCATGTATGTTTCAATTATTCTGATACATTACACATGCGGTTAAGCCGTAGTATGAGTGAAGGCACAAACAAAATGCAGTTTTCTAGAGAGTTGGCTGTGCTAACCTCTTTGGAAGGGCGTCGTTACTTCACATTAATTATGTGGACGGTATGCGAGGTACTTCGGCTGTCTGACAACAGGTAGCGCCGAATTTACTTCTGCGCTCGGTCTGGATAATTACGGTGATAGGGCGAGGCGGTTTTTTTTTTTGTGAATGTGTCTGGAAATATCCTTTCTCCAGCAGGGGCGTACCGATGAGCTTGTAGAAAAGCGAAATACGTATCTACGTCTCTGGGGATAGGATATATTCGGACACGTTCACAGAAAATATTAATAGTGAACCTGCATTTGTGTTCTTCACACCAGATTTTTAATAATATTTTATATTATTAAAAATACCTTTGTATTAGTTTTCACGATAAAACTCGAGAAATACGTTTAGAAACCGATAAATTAGTACTGGTATCTAACTTCTAGGATCTTTTTAATTCAGGAATGCAAAACATGCATCATACCAGACACCAATGTAACAATTGATGAACAACACTTTTTAGCTTCAGAGGAAAATGTCGATTTGTTCAGTATACGCTAAGCAAGCCGGCAAACCATGGCTTGAACATTTTTTGGACGTGCGGTTTTTCAGGTTTGTCGCTAAAATTATAATTGTATGTGGTAATTGGTAAAATTTATAACACCTGGCCACGCTTTGCTGTGGCTCAATCTGATATGAAATGAATGGGAAGGTAAAAAAAATTATTGTAATAAACATAGATTCACCGAAAAAACACATAATTCAATTCAATACATTGCCTTGCGTTGCTGTGGCTATGTGAAATGAAAGAAAATTAAGAAAAAGAATGTCTAACAACATATTAATTAGAATTAAAAATAAATAAATAAAGTTTAAAACATCAAAAACAAATTAGCAAATCGATGCGAGAGCTCGTATCAAGCGTTGTTACAAATAATACAAATCTGCATGAAACAAATCTGTATCGGTATACATGGATATACAGCACGTATTTACTAGCGTTAACTTCAACCACAGACGCATGCGTTTCTGTCTAACGACATTCTCAATGCGGCTTTATTAAGTAACGATTGAAGTTCGCTTTCTGGTCAAGTAGTGAATTTTGTCCTATTAAATAACACCAGATAACCTCGTGCCATCTGACGGACAAAACAGACGACTACGCCGATGAAAGTGATTTCTTCTGTAATAGCTAAGCTATTACAGAAGAAGAAAAAATACGCATATTACTGTAAGTCCATTAACTCGTCGCCAGGCGGCGAACTTCAGTCGTTACTTCATAAAACCGCATTAATAAAGTCGTTAGACAGAAACGCATGCATCTATGGTTGAAGTTAACGCTAGTAAATACGTGCCGTGCATGTGTACAGATGTGTACACATGTGCATGTGTACAGATACGGATTTGTTTTATGTAGATTTGTATTATTTGTAAAGTTTAAAATATAATTGTGTGGATATCACTGCATACTGAAACAAGTTAGAACGAAATTGCTGTTCGGAGGTACGCAATTTAGTTTCATATTAGAGTAAATTTGATCCAGCATTTTACACTCAAAGGAATTTACCTATATATATATATATATATATATATATATATATATATATATATATATATATATATTCTTGGAGTTTTTCGACTTTTATATGAAATATTTACAAATATTAAACCAGTATATAACTGCAAAGTAAGTGAGGTTGTAAACATTGCTGTCTACAAATTACAAAGCAAATTATACGAAATTGTGGCTTAAGTGGTATAGCAACGGCCCGGCAAACCGTAGACTTGGGTTGAAGTCCCAACGTAGACAATATTTTTCAATTAAAATTTCGTATGATTTGCTTTGTAATTTGTAGACAGCAATGTTTACATCCTCACTTACTTTGCAATTACATACTAATTTGATATTTGTAAATATTTCATATAAAAGCCGAAAAACACCAAGAATTTATCAATTGATATATTTAATGAACGGCTAAGAAATTATCTAAACACACATATATGTATATATATATATATATATATATATATATATATATATATATATATATATATATGTATATAATATTTTCGTGACCTTGGTATGATATGGTAAACTTAATAAGTCGGCGATTAAAGGTCTGGTTTATTACTTCAAAGTATATATATTTAAAACAACCCTACATGTTTCGGCAATGATGCCTTTGTCAAGGATTTAAAAAATATAATTGACAGAATATAAATGATATATATATATATTCTGTCATTTATATTTTTTATATCCTTGACAAAGGCATCATTTCATTGCCGAAACATGTAGGGTTGTTTTAAATATATATACTTTGAAGTAATAAACCAGAACTTTAATCGCCGACTTATTAAGTTTACTATATATATATATATATATATATATATGAAATGATGGTTTCTCGGGTTCTTGGCCGCGTGTGAGATGTGTCCTGAGAAGGATTGTTGTCTCGACGTTTCGACGGGATCGCACTCGTCATTTTCTAGAGTTGTTCTTTCACTTGACGCTGAAGAGTAACTGCCGATCGTGTCCTCGGGTGTCTGCTATTATGTTGCACTATGGGAGGTGGAGGTTGCGCTGCTGCCGACGTGCGTACACGGCTTCGCGTGATTGGTCCGGGTGTCTGTGATTCCTGTGTGGGGGCGTGTACCTGTCTCGATGTGTTGTGTTTCGCATGAGTCTTGATTTGCATGCCGGCTAGGAGTGGCTTCCAGGTGTACGGTAAACGTTGGCCGTCGTCGCGTTTGTTTAGACTTTTGGGTCTCTTTTCTATTTCAATCGCTTCTCTAGTAATTCTAGTAGATAGACTTTCGCTCTTCGCTAGGATCTTCGTATTCTCGAAGTCAATAGTGTGCACCGTTAGGAGGCGGTGTTGTGCTAGAGATGATGTTGTTTGTTTCTTGAAGACTGCGTTTATGTGTTCCTCTTTTCTCACGCTTATTCGCCTGTTCGTCTGGCCTACATAGGATTGTTCGCATTCTGAGCACGGCACTTCGTAAACGCCTTGGCCTTCAAGTGGAATTTTATCTTTCGCGTTGACTATTTTATCGGCTATTTTTCCCTGTGCTGTAAAGATGGTGTCTATGTTGTGTTTTCTTAGTATTCTACCGATTTTGTCTGTGGTACCCTTTATATATGGTAGAAAGGCCTTTGATGTAAATTCCTCTTTTTCCCGTTTTTCTGCTCTATTGTGTCTGGCTTTGTCTATAGAGCAGAAAAACGGAAAAAAGAGGAATTTACATCAAAGGCCTTTCTACCATATATAAAGGGTACCACAGACAAAATCGGTAGAATACTAAGAAAACACAACATAGACACCATCTTTACAGCACAGGGAAAAATAGCCGATAAAATAGTCAACGCGAAAGATAAAATTCCACTTGAAGACCAAGGCGTTTACGAAGTGCCGTGCTCAGAATGCGAACAATCCTATGTAGGCCAGACGAACAGGCGAATAAGCGTGAGAAAAGAGGAACACATAAACGCAGTCTTCAAGAAACAAACAACATCATCTCTAGCACAACACCGCCTCCTAACGGGGCACACTATTGACTTCGAGAATACGAAGATCCTAGCGAAGAGCGAAAGTCTATCTACTAGAATTACTAGAGAAGCGATTGAAATAGAAAAGAGACCCAAAAGTCTAAACAAACGCGACGACGGCCAACGTTTACCGTACACCTGGAAGCCACTCCTAGCCGGCATGCAAATCAAGACTCATGCGAAACACAACACATCGAGACAGGTACACGCCCCCACACAGGAATCACAGACACCCGGACCAATCACGCGAAGCCGTGTACGCACGTCGGCAGCAGCGCAACCCCCACCTCCCATAGTGCAACATAATAGCAGACACCCGAGGACACGATCGGCAGTTACTCTTCAGCGTCAAGTGAAAGAACAACTCTAGAAAATGACGAGTGCGATCCCGTCGAAACGTCGAGACAACAATCCTTCTCAGGACACATCTCACACGCGGCCAAGAACCCGAGAAACCATCATTTCATCATACAACCGCGAGAACATCAAAATTATCATATATATATATATATATATATATATATATATATATATATGTATATATGTGTGTGTGTGTGTGTGTAGCTGAAAAGGAAACATCATTCCTAGCTAAGCATGTACTACATACAGGACACACCATCGACTACGACGGTACAAGGACTATAGCCCGCATTAAGAATTTAACGTACAGGTTAATAAGAGAGGCTATAGAAATTGAGAAACGACAAAATTGTATGAACAAATGTCACGACGGACGGCGTTTACCTGACACGCGGAAGTATTACACATAAGCCACGTAATGATAAAAAGTTATGACAGACCAGATATACCAATACGGATCGAACACAAACCGATCAACCAATAGCCGAAAGCGACAGAACAACCGACGGACCAATCACAAGGAGCCAGACACGCGTCGCCGCTACTACGGGACCATATAATACGAGCGGTACAGGAAATCGACGAACTCTTGAAGTTACCATCGCGACGAGAAGATCCTCAAGGAAAAGGTGAAAGTGATGTTACCGAAACGTCAGGGAGAAACTTTTCCTTCTTGGTTTGAAATCATTCAAACGCGGGGAAATATTCTGAAGAACAGCGCTTCAACATACGATTGCGGAAACATTCGACGATATATATATATATATATATATATATATATATATATATATATAAGTGATTAGATAATTTCTTAGTCGTTCATTAAATATAACATTTGATAAATTATTGGAGGTTTTCGGCTTTTATATGAAATATTTACAAATATCAAGTTAGTATGTATGTAATTTCAAAGTAAGGGGGGTGTAAACATTGCTGTCTACAAATTACAAAGCAAATCATACGAAACTTTTAATTGAAAAAATGTCTATGTTGGGACTCGAACCCAAGTCTACAGCTTGCCGGGCTGTCGTCATTACCACTAGACCACAATAGACCCAGGTTCAAGTTATTCAGAAATGCATATAAAGTAACAGTGTTGATGAATCAGATGTCAGTTATTGAATGTAGATGTCAAGTTGAAGGCAGAAGTCAGTTTTGAAAGCTCATGTCAGTCTTCATAGCAGATGTCAGCTAGTGAAAGCAAACGTCAGCTACTGAAAGCAGATGTCTGTTTTGAAAGCAGGTGTCAGTTATGAGAGAAAACGTCAGATTAGAAAGCAGATGCCTATTTTGAAATTAGATGTGAGTTATTGAAAGTAGATGTCAGTGTTTTGAGAGCAGATGTCAGATTTGAATGTTTGAAAATGCTAATTATTACTCCAAAGCTATATGAGTGATTAGATAATTGCTTAGCCGTTCATTAAATATAACATTACATACATACTAACTTGATATTTGTAAATATTTCATGTAAAAGCCGAAAACCTCCAATAATGTTATATATATATATATATATATATATATATATATATATATATATATATATATATAGATGAACACAGTGTAAGAATGTGGGTACCTGTTATTCTAATTTATAAACAATTTTTGTCATAAAATAACTATTGTTTCTTGTGAAATGATCTTTTGAATGTAACTTTATTTCAATAAATTTGTGTTGCCGCATTTTATAATTAGTTTTAATAGGGGGGCTTGTGAAGCCCGGTTTATATAAAAATAAATATTGTACCAGATATACATCCTAGGGTTAAAGATGTTTCTTAGAAAATTAAGACATTGATAAAATTTCTAAATGTCGACAATAAACTTGAATATTTCCAAGACTTAATAATAAATTAATTTATATACAATTCAAAATAATATCCCTTTCTGCAATTTAGTTGTAGCAGTAATTTTAATAATATACAAACCAAGATTATCTTCAATTTTATGACTAAATTTAATAAACGTTTGTTATGGAGATTTGCGAGGAAAAAGTCTATTTGAAACAAATATTTCAGGCAAGATACACAAATAGAAACTTTTCAATTGTCGCATTTCGTTTGCGGTAAAATAAATATAACGAGACATCTGCAAAACAGCCAGGCAAAATTATTTGTGCTTGAAATTCTAAACTTTTTGCGTCCGTCGATGTAGGTCAGAGATGTTGTAGATGTAGGGGTTTGAAAAACTCCACGGAACTACCTGAAGCTTAGTCCTTTTGCCTTGCCTGCAGCGTATGTTCCCCATATATATGTCTCAGTTCGCCTATATCCTCTCAGATATTGATCACGAACGAGCTGGCATTCATAACTTCATGAAATAATGATATATTTCTCGGGAAAGTGATGAAATACTGTTTAACAGAGAATTGCTATTTACTTTACGTCTTTATACAATTTTCTCGTCAGTAATAATATATCAACATTAAAATTGGAAATTTGAGGTTAGTTTGGATTGTTGATTGATTCTTACACGTTTAGTAATTGAATCAGTAACTATTGATAGACGAAGTATGTGCGTTTTATAAAATCGTCGTAAAATTTGAGTAGGTTTATGCAATACCATTTAGACCTCAGCGCATTTTTAGTCAACAATGCATAGCTGACTAGAGAGGCAAGGGACGTCTTTCTAGTGTTGCATATAGTCGGAAAATCAAACAGTGGATCGACTTGCTTTTCAAATTATTTTATAGAAATTGATACACTTCTGCATTCCTTCAAACCAATTGTTAAAGCAATTATTCCAGTGTTCAGTTGGAACTGTAAAAACTTACATTTTGTAGGCATCTACTGCTTCCGTTCTTGATCTCTGCAGACCTAAAAAAATCGTTGGGACTTAGGTCGGCACTATACGAAGGATGATCTAATAATTCGATATCTTGCTGCTACAAGAACTCAATTGTCTTTCGAGCTGTGTGCGAATTCGCATTGTCATGGTGCAGAATCATACGCCGCCATGCGTTTGTTTCTCGTACAGCGATTATTTCCGGCAAACAAACAATTCGCATTAACCGTTCTTCGATCTCGTAAAGGCATTTTAGCTACATGACCTGATTTTGAGACAAACGTTGTAATAATCTTTTTCAACGCAATTCACGAACGGATAACTTTTGCCAGATTCTCTTCATCTTGAAACACCCAAACAGCGGACTGACGTTTAATTTCGGGTTCGTAACAATAAATCCATGATTCATCGCCACCCACGATGCTATAGATTTTTTTTGAGTTTCCGTTTTTGAACCGGCTCAAAGTGTTCGCCACCAATTAACGCGAGCTGACTTTTGCTCAGCGGTTGAAAGCGGGTGAAAAAGATCAAGTTGAAATTTTACAGTTTTAGTTGTTTAAAAATATAATGTTCATGTGTTATTTTGTTAGTTGCTAGTGACAATTATCTGTACAATAATTAGTACGACTGTCAACACTTAACTCGAGTTATTCTCCTGATGAAGTCATTAATATATAGACGAAATATTGAGAAAGAACGTTTGAATTTTAATGTAAACACACTGATAACCCAAATATTAGTTAATTTATATGATGTCAGTTATTGAAAGCAGATGTCAGTTTTGAAAGCAGCTGTCAGTTATTGAAGGCAGATGTCAGTTATTGAAGGCAGATGTCAGTATTTGAAAGCAGATGTCAGTTTTGAAAACAGATGTCAGTTTTGAAGGTTTGAAATTGCTAATTATTACTCCATAGCTATATGTATGTTTAGATAATTTCTTAGCCTCTCATTTAATATATCAATTGATAAATTCTTGAAGTTTTTCGGCTTTTATATGAAATATTTACAAATATTATCAAATTAGTATGTAATTGCGAAGTAAATGTGAATTTAAACATTTCTGTCTACAAATTACAACGCAAATCATAAGAAATCTTAATTGAAAAAATTTGTCTACGTTGGGATTTGAACCCAAGTCTACCGTTTCCCGGACCGTTGCTTTACCAATTGAGCCACGATAGACCTTGATTCAAGCTAATTAGAAATGCATTATAAAGTAACAGTGTTAATGATTCAGATGTCAGCTTTGAAAGCAAATATCAGTTTTGAAAGCAGATGGCAGTTATTGAAAGCAAATGTCAGTTATTGAAAGCAGATGTCAGTTTTGAAAGCAGATGTCAATTATTGAAAGCAGATGTCAGTATTTGAAAGCAGAAGTCAGTTTTGAAGGTTTTAAA
Source organism: Melolontha melolontha (assembly GCA_935421215.2). Lineage (NCBI taxonomy): Eukaryota > Metazoa > Arthropoda > Insecta > Coleoptera > Scarabaeidae > Melolontha > Melolontha melolontha. Next base: position 16,311,270 of record OW285238.1, read on the forward strand.
TTGCTAATTATTACTGCATAGCTATATGTATGTTTAGATCATTTCTTAGCCTTTCATTTAATATATAAATTGATAAATTCTTGGAGTTTTTCGACTTTTATATGAAATATTTACCAATATTATCAACTTAGTATGTAATTGCGAAGTAAATGTGAATTTAAACATTTCTGTTTACAAATTACAACGCAAATCACAAGAAATCTTAATTGAAAAAAATTGTCTACGTTGGGATTTGAACCCAAGTCTACCGTTTCCCGGACCGTTGCTTTACCAATTGAGCCACGATAGACCTTGATTCAGATGTCAGCTTTGAAAGCAGATGTCAGTTTTGAAAGCAGATGACAGTTATTGAAAGCAAATGTCAGTTATTGAAAGCAGATGTCAGTTTTGAAAGCAGAAGTCAGTTTTGAAGGTTTTAAATTTCAAATTATTACTGCATAGCTATATGTATGTTTAGATAATTTCTTAGTCTTCCATCTAATATATCAATTGATAAATTCTTGGAGTTTTTCGGCATTTATACGAAATATTTACAAATATAAAATTAGTATGTAATTGCCAAGTAAATGTGAATGTAAACATTGCTGTCTACAAATTACAACGCAAATCATACGAAATTTTAATTGAAAAATTTTGTCTACGTTGGGACTTGAACCAAGTCTACGGTTTGCCGGACCGTTGCTTTACCAATTGAGCCACGATAGACCTTGATTCAGATGTCAGCTTTGAAAGCAGATGTCAGTTTTGAAAGCAGATGGCAGTTATTGAAAGCAAATGTCAGTTATTGAAAGCAGATGTCAGTTTTGAAAGCAGAAGTCAGTTTGGAAGGTTTTAAATTGCTAATTATTACTGCATAGCTATATGTATGTTTAGATAATTTCTTAGTCTTCCATCTAATATATCAATTGATAAATTCTTGGAGTTTTTCGGCATTTATACGAAATATTTACAAATATCAAATTAGTATGTAATTGCCAAGTAAATGTGAATGTAAACATTGCTGTCTACAAATTACAACGCAAATCATACGAAATTTTAATGGAAAAATTTTGTCCACGTTGGGACTTGAACCAAGTCTACGGTTTGCCGGACCGTTGTTTTACTAATTAAGCCACGATTGACCTTGGTTCAAGCTAATTAGAAATGCATTTATATCAAATATTTACAAATATTATAAAATTAGTATAAAAGCCGAAAAACTCCAAAAGCATTTATCAATTGATAAATTAAATGAACGGCTAAGAAATTATCTAAACATATATGAATGTATGAAGTAATAATTACCAATTTAAAACCTTCAAAACTGACATCTGCTTTCAAATATTGACATCTGCTTTCAATAACTGATATCTGCTTTCAAAACTGACATCTGCTTTCAAAACTGACATCTGCTTTCAAAACTGACATCTGCTTTCAAAACTGACATCTGCTTTCAATAACTGACATCTGCTTTCAATAGCTGCCATCTGCTTGCAAAACTGACATCTGCTTTCAAAACTGACATCTGAATCATTAACACTGTTACTTTATAAAGCATTTCTAATTAGCTTGAATCAAGGTCTATCGTGGCTTAATTGGTAAAACAACGGTCCGGCAAACCGTAGACTTGGGTTCAAGTCCCAACGTAGACAAAATTTTTCAATTAGAATTTCTTATGATTTGCATTGTAATTTGTAGACAGTAATGTTTAAATTCACATTTACTTCACAATTAAATACTAATTTGATATTTGTTTGAATATTTGTAAATATTTCATATGAAACCCGAAAAACTCCAAAAATTTATCAATTGATATATTAAATGAACGGCTAAGAAATTATCTAAACATATATATATATATATATACATATATATATATATATATATATATATATATATATATATATATATATATTGATAACGAGCAGCCTCTCGTTGTACTGAAAATTGATAACGAGCAAGATGCGTAATAAAATAATGTAAACGTTTATGAATATAAAAATGCTCAGCTGTGAATAAATGGCTTGTTAGTTTTTATATTTATTCGGTGAATTTTACATATACGAACTAATTACATTGCTCTAAGTAACATATAGATGGGGTTGTTCGAGTTTAATCTATATGCGCAAGATGCAAAGTTGCCTACTTGCGAATTATTCCATAAATGTAACCTAAAACAGCTGTTCGGATATAAACTTATTAATAAGTATTAATTAATGTGCGTTTATTATCTTCAGGGTCCGGCTAAACTCGAGAACAAAATAGACTCTAGTGTTAGGGCATTGTGATATGTCCAAATTTAAAGTGCGAGTTCGGTGACTTCAATCAAACACTACTGATATTTTTAGATTCCTAAATGATAGGTTAATTGTTGTTAAAGCTATACTACAAAATAAAATGTCGAGATCAGATTCACGAATAATAACTTTAATGTTCTTAAGATCTCTATTAACAGGTAAGTTATAAGCATTAATTGTTAAGTATAATTTGTATATAAATTTTGTAACGTGATAAATTTAATATGTTATTTAACTATGATAAATTACGATAAATATTACATGAAATGAATGAAATAGATAAATATAGAAATAGTGAAGATAATCTTTAATTAATTAGGAGAATTAAGTCAATAACTTTAATATAACTAGAATGTATGACGTAAAACAAAGAAAAATTAAATTAAAACGTAACTGTATTCTTCCTCTTTAAAAGTAATAAATAACCTAAATCTTATATATCGTATTTAATAATGTATATCTTAACTAATATAAATAATATACTATATTCTTTTTTAATATGATTGTTTAAATTGTCTTTTCAATATAGATGTGAGATTTTAAAGAATACTTAAGAAATTGGTGCAGGATTCTGGATAAAAACGGGATCTCAAACGGTTTAGGAAAGGCAGGTTTTTCGTCGGCGTTCGAACGGCGTCACCCCGGTCAAAAACACTTTCGAACGAACTGCTTCTCGGCAAATTGCTCTTGGCAATATTTTTGTCACTGGTACACGTACGAACTTGAAATATGTGTCCAACAGGAGCTGGGAATATTGGTAAGATGTTTAACTAATTGGACGTATGAATTTACTTGTATTTATTGTAATTTTCTTCTTGTTTTTAGTGATACACTCAAAAATACGTCTGGATGCTTTAATGGCGATTTTTCAAGTTACGCTAACCTTCTTTTATTTTTGTTACTTGATTTTGATTCGTTCATCGGTATGTATTCATTTAATCTCGACAATTACTACTAATGAAAATGACAATTCAATAATTTTAAATACATTTACATGTTGTAATAAATATTTACTTAATTTTAAAACTAATATGCATATAATGTGTATGTCAAAAATAATACATTATGCTGTTTTTATTATGGGATATTTTCCCGCGATTGACAATTCAAATTATGTACAGTTATACCTAAATAAATGGCGTCATTAATGATTTATCAATTAAGTTGTTTTTTTTTTGTAAATACAAATTATCGAACTGAAAATACTATTACAAATGAAATGTTAGATTATAAATGTGTGAATGTCTTAAAAAAAAAATAATTAAACTTGCGTATTCAACTTTATTGATTTGACGTGGGAAGAATTCAGTTTTGACATATAATTAACTATTCAATAACTTATTTATATACATTAAGAGATTGTCCTTTTGCTTATTGGGCATACTTGAGTGTGGGCTTGACCTACCTCAATTCCCCAGTAATTTGGTATGCCGTTATTGACTTGGCAAAGAGGCTTATCCAAATTATTCTCTTTGAACTATTAAGTTGTTTGCTTTATCATATGAGTTTTTGTGCATATAAGCTGTTTTTAATATACATTTATAGTTAATGCTTGTCCCTTTAAGTGTTGATTTGTTAATATTATTTTTGAACTGTTAACTTTTTGAAGTCTGTTTTTTTTTTTTAATTAAAAAGAAAATTATTATCTCTTCTTGATATATTGTAACGATGTTTTAATAGTTAAAATGATTTGTTTTGGGGGTTTACTCTATTTATTTTACTTGTTGATGGTCCATGCTTAAAGTTTTCTATTTTTTTTAAACTTGATATATTAATATAGGTTTTAGTTTTCACAATAAATAATTCTTTCATGTTAAATACATGTTCTGACTAGCGAATCCTACTCTTTTCTTATTATAATACCATTCCTTATTATATAATTAAATTCCCCATTATTAGACATTCTCATCTATATTTCTATATATTCATATTTATAATACTAATTCATATCTTATTCATACTTTATATCCCCATATTATATATTTATTCCTACTCTCTCTATTAATCTAGACTTTTTCCATTCCTTTAACATTACATCAAACCTTCTATTTATTCTTAGCATACTATTACTTATATATATATTACATTTTAGGAATTCATTTTATTTAATTTTAAGCATGTTAATATTCGTTTTGTTTCCCCATTACATATTTAACTGTTTATCATATTATATCATGTAGATACTTGTTCTTTCTATATTTGTTTGTATATCATATTATTTGTGTTGTGTTGTTTCAGTTTTTCGAACTGTTAACTACCCCTTTATGTCTTTCAAGTGTAACTGTATATTATATTTTAATTATAGATATTGATTTGTTGATATTAAATTTATATGTGTTTAGTTCTTATTCAAATTTGTTTTTTTTTTTTTTATGCTGTATAATCTTGTAACATTGATATATGATACCTCCCCTTTATATAATCGGTATTAGGCTCGATTAATTCATATGTATTATAGCCTAATTTCTGATTTATTATAAATGGTCCTTGATAGGCCTTCAGTAGCTTACCCATGATTTTCTGTTTTGCATTAGATACTCTTAAGCTTTTGACTATAACTCGGTCACCTAATTCATATGTTTTGTATTTCTTGCTATAGTCATTCTGTTTCTTTTCCCATTTATTCTTACGTTTTATTAATTTTAGTCTGACCTCATCTGTACGTTCCGATAAATTTACTAACTCTGGCTCTACCCATGGTCTTTGTGGTGCTTCTCCTGTAAAAATCTTTATTGGACAGTGATTGTGGACTGTGCTGGGTGTGTTATTTAATATAAATTCAATTTGTGGTAGATGTCTAGCCCAACGATTATGTTTTTCATCTAACAAAATTCTGAGATACTTTAATATTTCTCGTATGTATCTTTCGGTAGGATTACCTTGTGGATATCGTATCGAGGTGTAGTAGGTTTTAATATTCCTTGTATGTAAAAATTGTTTATATCTATCATTTGTAAAATAGGTCGCATGATCTGAGAGTATAGCTTGTGGAGTACCATATTGGATAAAATAGTCTGTAAGTGCTTGTAGTACTGTATCTGTATTGCATTTTTGCGTTGGGATTAACTTTATATATTTTGAGAAAATGTCACATATTACTAGGATGTTCTTGTATCCTTAACGATAAATCTTTTTTCTGAACAATAACTATGGGATTGATGAAATATGTATTAGATTTTTCAATAATACCAGATTCTTCTAATCTGTTAAGCTCCATATTAACTTTTTCCTGATAATGGTATGGTATTGGGTAGTTTCTGCTCGATAATGGGTTGTCATTGTCTATTCTTATTGTATGTTGATAGTTACGTGCGAATACTACTACATCATTGATTAATGTTAGGTTGTCAGATAAAATTTTTACTAATTTTGATGGGATCATATGATATGGTATATTTTGTAGTTTAATTATTTCTTCTATATCTTCTAAATTATTTACTGTTCTGAGGGTATTTAATTCTTTTCTTACTACCACTTCTTCTACATTCTGCATTCCTATTCCATCTTCCTTTTCTTCCAATCCATATATATAATCATCATTATTCATTTTAATATTTATTCCTTCTTCCTTATTACTACATTCATTATCATAACTATCTGTAATCAATCTTTCTTGTAATATATTATTAATCTCCTTCTGTAAATGTTTATCTTTAAAATAATTATATTCATATTCTTCTTCCTCAGATAACTGTTTCTCCATCCTTATCTCTATTTCATCGATCATTATTATTTTTCTTTTGAAATCCAATATCATTTTTAAATTCTTAATGTTATCTATCCCAATTATGCAATCGTATTGCAGTTTACCTATAATGTAGCATTGTATGACATATTCCTTATCTTTCACCATTATTTCCGTACATATTCTTTTTTGAATTTTCCCCATTCTTTTACCATTAGCGGCTATCAAATCTGTTCCCTTAGTCCTTATAATTTTCTTTTCATAATTATCGATTAAGATTGCCTTTTTCTCTTCTAATAACGTTATTTCGGCTCCAGTATCTATTAAACAGCTTAGTTCTATGTTTGTAAATTTAATCTTAATAATTGGTAGAGAGTGCGTATCTATATTATGGGTTCCAGTTTCTTCTACGTGTATGAACTCTTCAAAGGGTTGATAAAAAGTTATATTGTTTAATTTTGAGGGGTAGTTACAGTCGATTTTATTTAAAGATTTTGGGTTGAGGTGCTTGGTGTCGGGTTGGTGTACATATCGATTTCCGAAATCGGCATTTTTTTTTTACATCCTCCGATTCTTGTCTAGAGGGCAGTGGTGACAATGGTCTCCGGCAGTAGTTATTAACACGTCCTCTATTACGGTATCTATAATTATTCATACCTCTTCTTCCCGGCGGGTTGTTGTACTGATTGTTATTATTCTGACGATTAGCATCATACGTTCGTGTATTATTATTATAATTATTATTATTAGGGGGTGGATAATTCGAAAGATTGGGTCTATTGTTATAATTATGAAAAGGATTTGTAGAATGGTTACGATAATTTTGATGAGTGTTATAATTTGGTGCAGGACTTGCGTGATTATTATTATAATTAGTGTTACTATTATTAGTTGTTAGATTCGCCTGAGTATAATTGTTGTTAGTTCTGTTATTATTATATGAGGTTGTTTCTTGTACATGATTCGGTCGATTATTTTGTGAGTAATTTTGTCTAAAAGATGGATTATGTATGGTGTTATAATTTGTATTGCTCGGTCGATTATTAGAGGAATTATATAGACTGTTATTCGTATTACGTTGTACTGTTGGAAAAGAACTACGATTACCTTCGGCAAAGTCATCTAATCTTCGGAGAATTTCTATTAAGGAATCCATGTCATTGACTCGTTGACAAATAATTGCTTGTGTGTCCGAATAAATGAAATGGTTCAGTAACTGTCGTGCTATGGTTGATTCCTCCATATCAGCTATGTGTTTACACAGGTTGTACATTCTTGAAGCATATATCTCCCTAGTTGTTGAGCCCATTCTATATTTACCGGTTAGAAGTCTGATTTTGGCACGATTTTGTTGTGCTTCATCCCAGTAATTCCTCTTAAATAATGACACGAATTGCTCTACGTCCTCGCAATGGTCTTCAATGCGCAAGAACCACTCCTGAGCACTATCTTTAAGTGTAACTCTTATTATGTCCATCTTTTGTTTATTGTCCGGAACATCAATTAAATAACGCAGGAGTCCATTTAAATAGAGCATGGGGTGTACGTGCGTTATATCCCCATCGAAATGAGTTAAATTTTCTATTTTTATGGTGAGACCTCCTGTGTTTATGCAATTATCAGACGCAGTATATCTTTTGATCTTCGTTTCAATTATCCTCAGTTCGGATTCATAATACCTTTTATTATTATCCTGGTTCGTTCGGAAGGTGTCAAGATTATCTTTTACTTGATTGATCTCTTGTTCGTAGAATGTCCTATGTTCCCCCATCTGAGTGTTGAGACTATCGGTAAAATGTTGTTTTAGATTTAACGATGTTATTTCGTTACTTAGGTTAAAATCTGTTAATTTGTTATTTAATTTTGTATGAGCTTCGTTACAGGACTTTGTTATTTCGGTTTTTGTTTCCGTATTTGCGGTTATTATTTTATTGTTGGTAATTACGTAAATTTCCTGTGAAGTATTCTCTAATTGTTTGGCCCAATGTTGGTTATGGACATTTAGAGTTTCGTCCATTTTCAGCAAGCATTTTAACTCGCTTTCTTCTAGTGTTTGATGTATTATCTTCTCGATCTTTGTTTGACTATCTTTCAAACCCTTTATATCCATCTTTATTTCTTCCTTGTCCTGTTTGAGTTGTTCTAATTTGCTGTTGAGATTGGTTTCTATGAGACTGATATTAGTCTCTAATCTATTATTATTTTCTGTGATTAGTTGTTTGAAATTTTCATTATTAATTTCTAATTTTCGTGCTAAATTCATTTCTATCTGGCTGATATTTGTTTCTAATTTTCGCGTTAAATTAGTTTCTAATTGACTTATATTTTTATTGTTAGCATCTAGTTTTTCATTATTTTCCGCTACAAATTGTTTAAAATTAGCTTCTTGTTTTTGTTGCATATTCATTATCAAAGCGGTTAACGAATTAAAGTTCATCGTCGCCTCTTCCTTTGAAGCTTCTGCTTGTGCTGTGGCTGTAACAGAATCACCCTGATCAGCCTGGTCCTCTCTATCTGCTAGGTTTTCCCTTGACTTACTCCTTGTACGCTTGTCCATATTATTATTATTATTGAAAAAATATATATGATAGTGTTATGATTATAGGTTCTATTAGTTTATGTATATTGATTATTCCTATTCTGATGTTTTAGTATTAGTGTTATATTTGCTAATAAATTGTATAAATAAATTCTTATCTCTTCAAATAATTATTATTTTAATCTTTTTGACCTATTCGTTTAGTGTTTATTATACAAACAATAACCCCTTTTTAAAAAAACAAACTTACAAAGCCTGTTCCTGGGTACCAGTCAGCATCCTATCACACAAAATGACCACAAGAAGCAAAATACAACTTACAATTATAAAAATTTTGTATCTTAAATAAATCTAGAAAGAATACAGTTTTTTAAAATTTATTCTCTCTCGTTTTTTTTTGTATTACGTGTTTGATTGAGCACGTTTTCTAAGCGACACGTTGCGGCGACAATTGATAACGAGCAAGCCTCTCGTTGTGCTGTGTATTTATAACGAGCAAGATGCGTAATAAAATAATGTAAACGTTTATGAATATAAAAATGCTCAGCTGTGAATAAATGGCTTGTTAGATTTTATATTTATTCGGTGAATTTTACATCTACGAACTAATTACATTGCTCTAAGTAACATATAGATGGGGTTGTTCGAGTTTAATCTATATGCGCAAGATGCAAAGTTGCCTACTTGCGAATTATTCCATAAATGTAACCTAACACAGCTGTTCGGATATAAACTTATTAATAAGTATTAATTAATGTACGTTTATTATCTTCAGGGTCCGGCTAAACTCGAGAACAAAATAGACTCTAGTGTTAGGGCATTGTGATATGTCCAAATTTAAAGTGCGAGTTCGGTGACTTCAATCAAACACTACTGATATTTATAGATTCCTAAATGATAGGTTAATTGTTGTTAAAGCTATATTACAAAATAAAACGTCGAGATCAGATTCACGAATAATAACTTTAATGTTCTTAAGATCTCTATTAACAGGTAAGTTATAAGCATTAATTGTTAAGTATAATTTGTATATAAATTTTGTAACGTGATAAATTTAATATGTTATTTAACTATGATAAATTACGATAAATATTACATGAAATAAATGAAATAGATAAATATAGAAATAGTGAAGATAATCTTTAATTAATTAGGAGAATTAAGTCAATAACTTTAATATAACTAGAATGTATGACGTAAAACAAAGAAAAATTAAATTAAAACGTAACTGTATTCTTCCTCTTTAAAAGTAATAAATAACCTAAATCTTATATATCGTATTTAATAATGTATATCTTAACTAATATAAATAATATACTATATTCTTTTTTAATATGATTGTTTAAATTGTCTTTTCAATATAGATGTGAGATTTTAAAGAATACTTAAGTAATTGGTGCAGGATTCTGGATAAAAACGGGATCTCAAACGGTTTAGGAAAGGCAGGTTTTTCGTCGGCGTTCGAACGGCGTCACCCCGGTCAAAAACACTTTCTAACGAACTGCTTCTCGGCAAATTGCTCTTGGCAATATTTTTGTCACTGGTACACGTACGAACTTGAAATATGTGTCCAACAGGAGCTGGGAATATTGGTAAGATGTTTAACTAATTGGACGTATGAATTTACTTGTATTTATTGTAATTTTCTTCTTGTTTTTAGTGATACACTCAAAAATACGTCTGGATGCTTTAATGGCGATTTTTCCAGTTACGCTAACCTTCTTTTATTTTTGTTACTTGATTTTGATTCGTTCATCGGTATGTATTCATTTAATCTCGACAATTACTACTAATGAAAATGACAATTCAATAATTTTAAATACATTTACATGTTGTAATAAATATTTACTTAATTTTAAAACTAATATGCATATAATGTGTATGTCAAAAATAATACATTATGCTGTTTTTATTATGGGATATTTTCCCGCGATTGACAATTCAAATTATGTACAGTTATACCTAAATAAATGGCGTCATTAATGATTTATCAATTAAGTTGATTTTTTTTTGTAAATACAAATTATCGAACTGAAAATACTATTACAAATGAAATGTTAGATTATAAATGTGTGAATGTCTTAAAAAAAAAATAATTAAACTTGCGTATTCAACTTTATTGATTTGACGTGGGAAGAATTCAGTTTTGACATATAATTAACTATTCAATAACTTATTTATATACATTAAGAGATTGTCCTTTTGCTTATTGGGCATACTTGAGTGTGGGCTTGACCTACCTCAATTCCCCAGTAATTTGGTATGCCGTTATTGACTTGGCAAAGAGGCTTATCCAAATTATTCTCTTTGAACTATTAAGTTGTTTGCTTTATCATATGAGTTTTTGTGCATATAAGCTGTTTTTAATATACATTTATAGTTAATGCTTGTCCCTTTAAGTGTTGATTTGTTAATATTATTTTTGAACTGTTAACTTTTTGAAGTCTGTTTTTTTTTTTTAATTAAAAAGAAAATTATTATCTCTTCTTGATATATTGTAACGATGTTTTAATAGTTAAAATGATTTGTTTTGGGGGTTTACTCTATTTATTTTACTTGTTGATGGTCCATGCTTAAAGTTTTCTATTTTTTTTAAACTTGATATATTAATATAGGTTTTAGTTTTCACAATAAATAATTCTTTCATGTTAAATACATGTTCTGACTAGCGAATCCTACTCTTTTCTTATTATAATACCATTCCTTATTATATAATTAAATTCCCCATTATTAGACATTCTCATCTATATTTCTATATATTCATATTTATAATACTAATTCATATCTTATTCATACTTTATATCCCCATATTATATATTTATTCCTACTCTCTCTATTAATCTAGACTTTTTCCATTCCTTTAACATTACATCAAACCTTCTATTTATTCTTAGCATACTATTACTTATATATATATTACATTTTAGGAATTCATTTTATTTAATTTTAAGCATGTTAATATTCGTTTTGTTTCCCCATTACATATTTAACTGTTTATCATATTATATCATGTAGATACTTGTTCTTTCTATATTTGTTTGTATATCATATTATTTGTGTTGTGTTGTTTCAGTTTTTCGAACTGTTAACTACCCCTTTATGTCTTTCAAGTGTAACTGTATATTATATTTTAATTATAGATATTGATTTGTTGATATTAAATTTATATGTGTTTAGTTCTTATTCAAATTTGTTTTTTTTTTTTTATGCTGTATAATCTTGTAACATTGATATATGATACCTCCCCTTTATATAATCGGTATTAGGCTCGATTAATTCATATGTATTATAGCCTAATTTCTGATTTATTATAAATGGTCCTTGATAGGCCTTCAGTAGCTTACCCATGATTTTCTGTTTTGCATTAGATACTCTTAAGCTTTTGACTATAACTCGGTCACCTAATTCATATGTTTTGTATTTCTTGCTATAGTCATTCTGTTTCTTTTCCCATTTATTCTTACGTTTTATTAATTTTAGTCTGACCTCATCTGTACGTTCCGATAAATTTACTAACTCTGGCTCTACCCATGGTCTTTGTGGTGCTTCTCCTGTAAAAATCTTTATTGGACAGTGATTGTGGACTGTGCTGGGTGTGTTATTTAATATAAATTCAATTTGTGGTAGATGTCTAGCCCAACGATTATGTTTTTCATCTAACAAAATTCTGAGATACTTTAATATTTCTCGTATGTATCTTTCGGTAGGATTACCTTGTGGATATCGTATCGAGGTGTAGTAGGTTTTAATATTCCTTGTATGTAAAAATTGTTTATATCTATCATTTGTAAAATAGGTCGCATGATCTGAGAGTATAGCTTGTGGAGTACCATATTGGATAAAATAGTCTGTAAGTGCTTGTAGTACTGTATCTGTATTGCATTTTTGCGTTGGGATTAACTTTATATATTTTGAGAAAATGTCACATATTACTAGGATGTTCTTGTATCCTTAACGATAAATCTTTTTTTTTTCTGAACAATAACTATGGGATTGATGAAATATGTATTAGATTTTTCAATAATACCAGATTCTTCTAATCTGTTAAGCTCCATATTAACTTTTTCCTGATAATGGTATGGTATTGGGTAGTTTCTGCTCGATAATGGGTTGTCATTGTCTATTCTTATTGTATGTTGATAGTTACGTGCGAATACTACTACATCATTGATTAATGTTAGGTTGTCAGATAAAATTTTTACTAATTTTGATGGGATCATATGATATGGTATATTTTGTAGTTTAATTATTTCTTCTATATCTTCTAAATTATTTACTGTTCTGAGGGTATTTAATTCTTTTCTTACTACCACTTCTTCTACATTCTGCATTCCTATTCCATCTTCCTTTTCTTCCAATCCATATATATAATCATCATTATTCATTTTAATATTTATTCCTTCTTCCTTATTACTACATTCATTATCATAACTATCTGTAATCAATCTTTCTTGTAATATATTATTAATCTCCTTCTGTAAATGTTTATCTTTAAAATAATTATATTCATATTCTTCTTCCTCAGATAACTGTTTCTCCATCCTTATCTCTATTTCATCGATCATTATTATTTTTCTTTTGAAATCCAATATCATTTTTAAATTCTTAATGTTATCTATCCCAATTATGCAATCGTATTGCAGTTTACCTATAATGTAGCATTGTATGACATATTCCTTATCTTTCACCATTATTTCCGTACATATTCTTTTTTGAATTTTCCCCATTCTTTTACCATTAGCGGCTATCAAATCTGTTCCCTTAGTCCTTATAATTTTCTTTTCATAATTATCGATTAAGATTGCCTTTTTCTCTTCTAATAACGTTATTTCGGCTCCAGTATCTATTAAACAGCTTAGTTCTATGTTTGTAAATTTAATCTTAATAATTGGTAGAGAGTGCGTATCTATATTATGGGTTCCAGTTTCTTCTACGTGTATGAACTCTTCAAAGGGTTGATAAAAAGTTATATTGTTTAATTTTGAGGGGTAGTTACAGTCGATTTTATTTAAAGATTTTGGGTTGAGGTGCTTGGTGTCGGGTTGGTGTACATATCGATTTCCGAAATCGGCATTTTTTTTTTACATCCTCCGATTCTTGTCTAGAGGGCAGTGGTGACAATGGTCTCCGGCAGTAGTTATTAACACGTCCTCTATTACGGTATCTATAATTATTCATACCTCTTCTTCCCGGCGGGTTGTTGTACTGATTGTTATTATTCTGACGATTAGCATCATACGTTCGTGTATTATTATTATAATTATTATTATTAGGGGGTGGATAATTCGAAAGATTGGGTCTATTGTTATAATTATGAAAAGGATTTGTAGAATGGTTACGATAATTTTGATGAGTGTTATAATTTGGTGCAGGACTTGCGTGATTATTATTATAATTAGTGTTACTATTATTAGTTGTTAGATTCGCCTGAGTATAATTGTTGTTAGTTCTGTTATTATTATATGAGGTTGTTTCTTGTACATGATTCGGTCGATTATTTTGTGAGTAATTTTGTCTAAAAGATGGATTATGTATGGTGTTATAATTTGTATTGCTCGGTCGATTATTAGAGGAATTATATAGACTGTTATTCGTATTACGTTGTACTGTTGGAAAAGAACTACGATTACCTTCGGCAAAGTCATCTAATCTTCGGAGAATTTCTATTAAGGAATCCATGTCATTGACTCGTTGACAAATAATTGCTTGTGTGTCCGAATAAATGAAATGGTTCAGTAACTGTCGTGCTATGGTTGATTCCTCCATATCAGCTATGTGTTTACACAGGTTGTACATTCTTGAAGCATATATCTCCCTAGTTGTTGAGCCCATTCTATATTTACCGGTTAGAAGTCTGATTTTGGCACGATTTTGTTGTGCTTCATCCCAGTAATTCCTCTTAAATAATGACACGAATTGCTCTACGTCCTCGCAATGGTCTTCAATGCGCAAGAACCACTCCTGAGCACTATCTTTAAGTGTAACTCTTATTATGTCCATCTTTTGTTTATTGTCCGGAACATCAATTAAATAACGCAGGAGTCCATTTAAATAGAGCATGGGGTGTACGTGCGTTATATCCCCATCGAAATGAGTTAAATTTTCTATTTTTATGGTGAGACCTCCTGTGTTTATGCAATTATCAGACGCAGTATATCTTTTGATCTTCGTTTCAATTATCCTCAGTTCGGATTCATAATACCTTTTATTATTATCCTGGTTCGTTCGGAAGGTGTCAAGATTATCTTTTACTTGATTGATCTCTTGTTCGTAGAATGTCCTATGTTCCCCCATCTGAGTGTTGAGACTATCGGTAAAATGTTGTTTTAGATTTAACGATGTTATTTCGTTACTTAGGTTAAAATCTGTTAATTTGTTATTTAATTTTGTATGAGCTTCGTTACAGGACTTTGTTATTTCGGTTTTTGTTTCCGTATTTGCGGTTATTATTTTATTGTTGGTAATTACGTAAATTTCCTGTGAAGTATTCTCTAATTGTTTGGCCCAATGTTGGTTATGGACATTTAGAGTTTCGTCCATTTTCAGCAAGCATTTTAACTCGCTTTCTTCTAGTGTTTGATGTATTATCTTCTCGATCTTTGTTTGACTATCTTTCAAACCCTTTATATCCATCTTTATTTCTTCCTTGTCCTGTTTGAGTTGTTCTAATTTGCTGTTGAGATTGGTTTCTATGAGACTGATATTAGTCTCTAATCTATTATTATTTTCTGTGATTAGTTGTTTGAAATTTTCATTATTAATTTCTAATTTTCGTGCTAAATTCATTTCTATCTGGCTGATATTTGTTTCTAATTTTCGCGTTAAATTAGTTTCTAATTGACTTATATTTTTATTGTTAGCATCTAGTTTTTCATTATTTTCCGCTACAAATTGTTTAAAATTAGCTTCTTGTTTTTGTTGCATATTCATTATCAAAGCGGTTAACGAATTAAAGTTCATCGTCGCCTCTTCCTTTGAAGCTTCTGCTTGTGCTGTGGCTGTAACAGAATCACCCTGATCAGCCTGGTCCTCTCTATCTGCTAGGTTTTCCCTTGACTTACTCCTTGTACGCTTGTCCATATTATTATTATTATTGAAAAAATATATATGATAGTGTTATGATTATAGGTTCTATTAGTTTATGTATATTGATTATTCCTATTCTGATGTTTTAGTATTAGTGTTATATTTGCTAATAAATTGTATAAATAAATTCTTATCTCTTCAAATAATTATTATTTTAATCTTTTTGACCTATTCGTTTAGTGTTTATTATACAAACAATAACCCCTTTTTAAAAAAACAAACTTACAAAGCCTGTTCCTGGGTACCAGTCAGCATCCTATCACACAAAATGACCACAAGAAGCAAAATACAACTTACAATTATAAAAATTTTGTATCTTAAATAAATCTAGAAAGAATACAGTTTTTTAAAATTTATTCTCTCTCGTTTTTTTTTGTATTACGTGTTTGATTGAGCACGTTTTCTAAGCGACACGTTGCGGCGACAATTGATAACGAGCAAGCCTCTCGTTGTGCTGTGTATTTATAACGAGCAAGATGCGTAATAAAATAATGTAAACGTTTATGAATATAAAAATGCTCAGCTGTGAATAAATGGCTTGTTAGATTTTATATTTATTCGGTGAATTTTACATCTACGAACTAATTACATTGCTCTAAGTAACATATAGATGGGGTTGTTCGAGTTTAATCTATATGCGCAAGATGCAAAGTTGCCTACTTGCGAATTATTCCATAAATGTAACCTAACACAGCTGTTCGGATATAAACTTATTAATAAGTATTAATTAATGTACGTTTATTATCTTCAGGGTCCGGCTAAACTCGAGAACAAAATAGACTCTAGTGTTAGGGCATTGTGATATGTCCAAATTTAAAGTGCGAGTTCGGTGACTTCAATCAAACACTACTGATATTTATAGATTCCTAAATGATAGGTTAATTGTTGTTAAAGCTATATTACAAAATAAAACGTCGAGATCAGATTCACGAATAATAACTTTAATGTTCTTAAGATCTCTATTAACAGGTAAGTTATAAGCATTAATTGTTAAGTATAATTTGTATATAAATTTTGTAACGTGATAAATTTAATATGTTATTTAACTATGATAAATTACGATAAATATTACATGAAATAAATGAAATAGATAAATATAGAAATAGTGAAGATAATCTTTAATTAATTAGGAGAATTAAGTCAATAACTTTAATATAACTAGAATGTATGACGTAAAACAAAGAAAAATTAAATTAAAACGTAACTGTATTCTTCCTCTTTAAAAGTAATAAATAACCTAAATCTTATATATCGTATTTAATAATGTATATCTTAACTAATATAAATAATATACTATATTCTTTTTTAATATGATTGTTTAAATTGTCTTTTCAATATAGATGTGAGATTTTAAAGAATACTTAAGTAATTGGTGCAGGATTCTGGATAAAAACGGGATCTCAAACGGTTTAGGAAAGGCAGGTTTTTCGTCGGCGTTCGAACGGCGTCACCCCGGTCAAAAACACTTTCTAACGAACTGCTTCTCGGCAAATTGCTCTTGGCAATATTTTTGTCACTGGTACACGTACGAACTTGAAATATGTGTCCAACAGGAGCTGGGAATATTGGTAAGATGTTTAACTAATTGGACGTATGAATTTACTTGTATTTATTGTAATTTTCTTCTTGTTTTTAGTGATACACTCAAAAATACGTCTGGATGCTTTAATGGCGATTTTTCCAGTTACGCTAACCTTCTTTTATTTTTGTTACTTGATTTTGATTCGTTCATCGGTATGTATTCATTTAATCTCGACAATTACTACTAATGAAAATGACAATTCAATAATTTTAAATACATTTACATGTTGTAATAAATATTTACTTAATTTTAAAACTAATATGCATATAATGTGTATGTCAAAAATAATACATTATGCTGTTTTTATTATGGGATATTTTCCCGCGATTGACAATTCAAATTATGTACAGTTATACCTAAATAAATGGCGTCATTAATGATTTATCAATTAAGTTGATTTTTTTTTTGTAAATACAAATTATCGAACTGAAAATACTATTACAAATGAAATGTTAGATTATAAATGTGTGAATGTCTTAAAAAAAAAATAATTAAACTTGCGTATTCAACTTTATTGATTTGACGTGGGAAGAATTCAGTTTTGACATATAATTAACTATTCAATAACTTATTTATATACATTAAGAGATTGTCCTTTTGCTTATTGGGCATACTTGAGTGTGGGCTTGACCTACCTCAATATATATATATATATATATATATATATATATATATATAATGTGTCCGGGAAAATGTGGGAAATCTCTCGGATTCAGATAGAACATTAAAAAATAAGATGACAAGTTCCCATAATTTTTTTCCTAGCCGCCCTCCCTACGGAGATACGGCCTCCTAAAGGACGCCACTGGAAATCAAATTTTCTTGAATAACTTTTAAACTACTTATTATAATTTAATGAAAATTTAATA